>CP092868.1:24942063-25035450 GCA_030710605.1 Cordylochernes scorpioides
TAGCATGTATATCAGTATTCAGACAATAACTCTGAAAGATATTACAGTGACCTTTATTGAAGACACACTATATACACTCATGGACAAAACTTAAGGAAGTTTTACCTTTTAGCATGTATATCAGTATTCAGACAATAACTCTGAAAGATATTACAGTGACCTTTATTGAAGACACACTATATACACTCATGGACAAAACTTAAGGAAGTTTTACCTTTTAGCATGTATATCAGTATTCAGACAATAACTCTGAAAGATATTACAGTGACCTTTATTGAAGACACACTATATACACTCATGGACAAAACTTAAGGAAGTTGTACCTTTTAGCATGTATATCAGTATTCAGACAATAACTCTGAAAGATATTACAGTGGCCTTTATTGAAGACACACGAAATAATAAAGTGTGATCAAAATTGCCTCTGTTGACTTTAAAAAACAGACTACCGGCGACTAAAATACTTTCCACATCCTTAAGTTTGTCTATGAGTGTATTTCTTCTTAGTAATAAGAAATGTGTGCTAAATACTTTCGCGTTTGGACTTGTTGGTTCTTATCGTTGTTGCACATTGTGGGTAGAGGGTGTGACTACTTGTGCTGTAAGTTGACCCACATGTCTACACATGTAGTACCAAACCCTGATATTCATGGTGGGTAGAGGGTTGTGACTACTTGTATTGTAAAGCACTCTACATGTCTACACATGTAGTACCAAACCCTGATATTCATGGTGAGTAGAGGGTTGTGACTACTTGTACTGTAAGTACACCACATGTCTACACATGTAGTACCAAACCCTGATATTCATGGTGAGTAGAGGGTTGTGACTACTTGTACTGTAAGTACACCACATGTCTACACATGTAGTACCAGACCCTGATAACCATGTTGAGTAGAGGGCTGTGACTACTTGTACTGTAAGTACACCAGCTTTCCGGCTTGTGGACCGAAAGATCTGGCTGGCCATCTGCTTCAAGGGTGTAAGTACACCACAGTTCTACATACATGTTCAGGGTAGCCTAGTGGGCATGGCATCTGCCTGGTAAGCGGAGCACAGTTCTACATATGTAGTACCAGGCCATGGAATATTGCGACTGCTTGTAGTGCAAGAATGCTACTTGATTACACACTGACTGTAGCACCAGGAAATGATAAGTAGCAACGATAATTTTATAATGACGGCATTTACCTTCATCTAAAAATACGAACTATAACTATTTTACCTTCTTCTACCCAATCATCTACGAATAGTTAGTCTAGGGTTGTTACATTGGTTGACTATCTATGCTGAGTTTGAATTCCTACAAGAGCTGTCTAGAGAGCTAAAACTTTCGTGAAAATCACACACACACAAATCTTTATTAAAACACACAGGTCTTACAGAGGATTCTCCTTGGGGTTACAAGACGGAGAAACCTATGAAAGTGGGATATATACAAAGGGGTAAAAATGGAGAAAAATTATATACACATGACAAATATATACAGATTATTATTTGAATGATACTATGGAAAATAAGAATATGGATTTGGAAAAAAAATTTTTTTTTTGGAAATATGGATGGAAGAAGTGGAGAGCGAAAAGAGGGAAAAAAACAGGTATTTACATATGGAACATACATATAATGGAACAAGTCAATTTAAGCTCTTCTGCTCACACAGCACAGGTGGACCATGGCTTTTTCCAAGAAATCTTCTCTCGTGAAAATCAAATAATGGTATATTTGATCTACAAAATGAAATCCTCTCTTACCATAGAGTAATTCTTAACCAATATATCACATTCTGAATATTAAGAAGAGGCATGGTTATCGGATTTTTCTATGATCTAGAATTTATTTATTTTTGACCAGGATGCTTCTTTCAATCAGGATTCTTGTGTCTTCTAGGATGATTAGAGCTTTTTCCTTGTTTTGTTCTTCAATTATCTTCAATAATATCTTCAGATGAAAGCTGCAATTGATAGCATTCTGTGAACATTTGTGGATATTTCAACAGGTCATGTAATTTAACTGAAGTTTGGTGATTATTTCTTTGTTTAAGTCCATGCATCAGACATTTGTTCAGCTAGCATAGATCTCCTGTTCTTATTTCTTCAGCGTCTTTTCATCTGAGAACTTTATTATTTATAAAACCATCGATGTGTAGACCCTCTATAAGCTTGTCGGTGTAGACCCTCTATAAATGTGTCGGTGTAGACCCTCTATAAGATATGTAGACCCTCTATAAGATGTGTGTACCCTCTATTAGCTTGTTGGTGTAAACCCTCTATAAGATATGTAGGCCCTCTATAAATGTGTCGGTGTAGACCCTCTATAAGCTTATCGGTGAAGATGTGTAGAGGTGTAGACACTCTATAAGATGTGTAGATCCTCTATAAGATGTGTGTACCCTCTATAAGCTTGTCGGTGTAGAACCTCTATAAATGTGTCGGTGTAGACCCTCTATAAGTGTATCGGTGTAGACCCACTATAAGCTTATCGGTGAAGATGTGTAGAGGTGTAGACACTCTATAAGATGTGTAGACCCTCTATAAGATGTGTGTACCCTCTATAAGCTTGTCGGTGTAGAACCTCTATAAATGTGTCGGTGTAGACCCTCTATAAGTGTATCGGTGTAGACCCACTATAAGCTTATCGGTGAAGATGTGTAGAGGTGTAGACACTCTATAAGATGTGTAGACCCTCTATAAGATGTGTGTACCCTCTATAAGCTTGTCGGTGTAGAACCTCTATAAATGTGTCGGTGTAGACCCTCTATAAGTGTATCGGTGTAGACCCACTATAAGCTTATCGGTGAAGATGTATAGAGATGTAGACACTCTATAAGATGTGTAGACCCTCTATAAGATGTGTGTACCCTCTATAAGCTTGTCGGTGTAGAACCTCTATAAATGTGTCGGTGTAGACCCTCTATAAATGTGTCGGTGTAGACCCTCTCTATAAGTGTGTCGGTTCTTTACAGGGCGAAGCTTGAAAGACTACGCTAACATTTATGTAGTTAACATATCGTTCAATCTCTGATTATTTATTGGATCTTTTGATATCATAAGTTTTGCTGGTATATCTTCAGTATCTTGACATCTCTATCTTTCTCTATGATCAATTTAAGGTAAACTTGAAAGGATAATTTGAATATCATCTCTCTAGTGCCGACATCGTTCTTTTTCTGACTACTTGGAAGATCTTAAGATCTTCTATATGGATGATCCGTTGTCTGAAGAGAAGATTCTGGACTAGCATCCACGGGAGTCGTGCTGTTAAAGATGGGGCTAGGCAGACGCCATTCGGTTATCATGGCGCTGAGATAAGGTATCGTGTGATGGAAAATGCCGCAGTGGCCCCTTCCTTTAGGACATCTCTCTCTCTCACTTTTTAAACGCTCACTTGTTTTGATGAATACACATATAATGGGAAGGATATAAATAAGAAAGGGCTGTTGATACGTACCGATTTTTACGATCACAGGTCAACTCTACATTCTCGTGACAGAGTTCGGCTGCAGTATTGTAGATAGATAGTTGTGTAGATACACCAAAGGTCTACCGTCTATACTTGTGACGTTTTGATATCAACACTTACACCTTATATGTTATTCTGTTAGTAGATGGACATGGCTTATAGGGGGTCTACACATCTTATAGAGGGTCTACACCGAGAAGTTTATAGGGGGTCTGCACATCTTATAGAGGGTCTACACCGAGAAGTTTATAGGGGTCTGCACATCTTATAGAGTGCCTACACATAGAGGGTCTACACATCTTATAGAGGGTCTACACAGAGATGTTTATAGAGGGTCTACACCGAGAGGTTTATAGAGGGTCTACACATATTATAGAGGGTCTACACATATTATAGTGGGTCTACACATCTTATAGAGCGTCTACACCGAGAGGTTTATAGAGAGTCTACACATCTTATAGAGGGTCTACACCGAGAAGTTTATAGAGGGTCTACACATCTTATAGAGGGTCTGCACCGACAAGTTTATAGAGGGCCTACACATCTTATAGAGAGTCTACACATCTTATAGAGAGTCTACACATCTTATAGAGGGTCTACACATCATATAGAGGGTCTACACATCTTCACGGACCAACTTATAGGGGGTCTACACCGACAAGGTTATATACAAGTGAGCTGTCTATAATAGGTTCGATGTCATTAAGGCCATCAAGGAATTTCCAGGTATTCCAGCTCGAGGGGCGTCTCGGAGGCCTCCTCACTTCCTTTGTACGGAGAAGTAGGAGCCACGCCAACCTATATAAACCTTATGTCATGGAAGGCTTTTGTACGACAGTTATTTAATTAAATCAACCAATTATCTATATAGAATTAGCTCAGTAGATATGCGGTTAAGTTCCAGGAACAAAAATAGCGAATATTGATAGTTTATATTACCTACACTCATGGGCAAAGCTTAAGGAAATGGAAAGTCTTTGATATCGCCGGTCAACTATTTTTTTTTAATGAGACAGAAGCAATTTTGTTGGCACTTGGTTACCTCGTATGTCTTCAATAAAGGTCACTGTAATATATTTCAGAGTTATTGTCTGAATCCCGATATACATGCTAAAAGGTACAACTTTCTTAAGTTTTGTTCACACTTGGTTATCTCGTGTGTCTTCAATAAAGGTCACTGTAATATATTTCAGAGTTATTGTCTGAATCCCGATATACATGCTAAAAGGTACAACTTTCTTAAGTTTTGTTCACACTTGGTTATCTCGTGTGTCTTGAATAAAGGTCACTGTAATATCTTTCAGAGTTATTGTCTGAATCCCGATATACATGGTAAAAGGTACAACTTCCTTAAGTCTTGTTCACACTTGGTTATCTCGTGTGTCTTCAATAAAGGTCACTTTAATATATTTCAGAGTTATTGTCTGAATCCCGATATACATGTTTTTTTTTTTGCTTATCCCTAGTACACGTGGTACAGGCCATGATAATCATGGTGGGTAGTTAGCGACTGCTTTTACTGTAAGCGCACCACATGTCTACACATGTGAAAAGCAGTTCGACTTTGCACTTACAAATGTGCCAGAGCCCCGTTTGGTTACTTGCACTCGCTGGTGGAGTTGGACTTTGGCAAGAATCGGGGGCCATTTGGAGCATTTTTTTTTTATATATACATGGTAAAAGGTACAACTTCCTTAAGTCTTGTTCACACTTGGTTATCTCGTGTGTCTTCAATAAAGGTCACTGTAATATCTTTCAGAGTTATTGTCTGAATCCCGATACAAATGCTGAAAGGTACAACTTCCTTAAGTTTTGTTCACACTTGGTTATCTCGTGTGTCTTCAATAAAGGTCACTGTAATATCTTTCAGAGTTATTGTCTGAATCCCGATATACATGGTAAAAGGTATAACTTCCTTTTGTTCATACTTGGTTATCTCGTGTGTCTTCAATAAAGGTCACTGTAATAACTTTCAGAGTTATTGTCTGAATCCCGATATATATGCTAAAAGGTACAACTTCCTTAAGTTTTGTCTCCATGAGTGTATAAATGTTGTTATAATTTCTATAGAGTACCCGAAGTTTATTATTTTCCACAAAATTTCTCTTAATAATATTTGCCGTAAATTTATCGTATTATAAACCTAACAGCCCAATATAAATAGTATGTAAAGCGGTAGATTAAACTGGCGAAACCGCTGGAAGGGTTCTTCACTGATAAGCCAGGCCATTCTGATAAACTTATTTTTTTTATGTCAGTAGGTACTGTAGAGAGTCTACTATAGGAAGGAGAGCCAATCATAATCCAGCTATCCATTCTCATCTCTCTCGACCAATGATAAGCTGACACGTGTAAGATAAGAAGATACCTCGCAGATGTTCGACTTTCGTCTGCCAAATAATATCCAGGTTTACCACAGTCTAATTCCATCTCCGTTCTCAATATTCAAATACACCTATCCCCCGATTTATACGGTACTTGTTTTACACGTTTTCGCTTTTACACGGTTTTCCAAATAAGTTTTTTGTTTTTATCGCACTATACTAAATGCTACTGTGATTGTACACATGCGCTGTGTACACATCTCACGAGGAATCCCGAGCATATGTGCTGACTACATATTTTAACCTGTTAATGCATTTTATTTTTATTTCTGTGTACACCTATCCCCCGATTTACACGAGACATCTCCTTATCGTGCAACTAAATACTTGTACAGCTTGCACCACGCTGACGAGGGCCAACAGCCCGAAACGCGTACTTGGTTAGATTTTCTTGATTAATCAAGAATGGGTAATTGGACAATCCTAGAATAATTAAAAATTAAAGAATAGTTTATATTTATTCCGACAGTTGGCGCAAATCATCAGTAACTTTCAGTTGCACGATAAGTATATGCCTTTTTTTCTTACATAATAATATGTACAATACAATGCAATAACGCGCCATCCATATATAACGAATGAAGACATTAAGACACGAATGTTTCTTTTCACAAATAAATCAAACTTCTACTGCCCTTACTGCGATGAAAACATATATTGGGAAGGCTTGGCTCATAAGTGATGAACCCTCCCAGAGGTTTCGCCAATTTTTAATCCACCAGACCGCTTCTTTAGAGCTCTAATACTGTATTGGATCATTATGTTTTTATATGCTACATTGAAGGGTGGGATCTTAGAAATGGTATTTAAGTAAACTATGGACATAAGCTTTTAGGACAGTAGAATTACATTTACAACAATAACAACAAAAAGCTTTATTAAGACCTTTTAGTCTTATACAGATTTCCCAAGCAGAAATGTAAGATACATGTAGGAAAAAAGTAATAGTACCTTAATGGTAATATGATATTTATATACAGGAAAAATTATATAAAGACAATCAAGCTTATAGATTAGTCTGGGTAAATTGGAGGAAAATAAATTTATTATACATAGATTTACCGCAGATTCACCGCAAATGTAGGTAAAAAAGCAAAAGCTAATCACAATCAATATTGAGATAATGAAATTTATACATTGTAATTAAGACAATTGAGCTCATAAACAGATTTGAAAGGGTAAATCCGAGGAAAAGAGAAATACATTTATATATACATGGTACCTCTGCCACCGCTGCAGAGTTTGGTGGAGAATCACCACTGGGACTCCAGCGACACCACGTATTTCGAGATCTACGAAGAATACGTAGATGCTTCACCGTTGAGGAGATAGCATGGGCTTCGAGACGAACTAGAAAGATCCAGGACTGTAGATCCGGCGGCCAGCCGATAATGAATATCAAGGCAAAACTGGATCATGCAAAAAAAAATAGTTAAATTATATAAATAATCATTAAAAATAAGTTAAATTTGTTTTTGATGGGAAATTGGAACCCCAAAAAAAATTCTATAATAAGATATTCCATTACCTCAAATCGCGCGAGAAACCAGGAAGCCATGAAAGGAAACGGCAGCGTTCGAAAATAAATATATGGAATCAATTTATTTCGTTCTTAAACTTTTAATCAAAAAAATATTGGACATCTCTATTAGAATTTTATTTTAATGATAGGCATTGGCTTGTGGTAACCAAATTTATATGAGATAAACTCATAATTATCACACACACACACAAACTCCGCCTTTGCCGGTCCCAAGCCCGGATGAAAAAGGAGGAAGAACAGTAACAAGCTCACTAAAAAACCTGGGCTCAGCTGGCCCGGCTGATAGTACCCTGTAAGGGCTCCTAATTCAGGGATACAAGATGAGCAGCGTTTGTACTCCATGTTAGGAGCGGCTGCACATGGCTTCTGTTCCTCATGTCAGAAGCGGCCATTTCTTTTTGAGCTAAGTCGGTCTGTCACTGAGTAGTGCTCTCACTCTTAATGACAAAGGCCGACGCATTATACTTCACCCAATAATGATGGTTGTCAACATACACCATCAAAAGTCTTAAGCTTTACAAGTTTGACACCCTAATATGATTGAGTGGAGATAAGAAAGAAGAAGAAGACACACATACAAAGCTTTATTAAGACCACCGGTCTTATTCATATCACAGGAAGATATTACAAAGACCTTTATTGAAGACACACGAGATAACCAAGTGTGAACAAAATTGACTGTCTTCTTGAAATAAAACAGACTATCGGAGACATCGAAATATAAAACTTTCTTAAGTTTTGTCCATGAGTGTAGATTGGTGATTCCTAGAAGTTGGCCGTCTAGAATCTTTGGCAATGGAGGCAAATTGGTTCCTCTTTTTAATACCTTTATATAGCTATGGTCAGAATATTTGTTAAGTAACATCTATTTGTTTGGTTCATATTTATAAATTACAATTACACACACAAAAGCCTTTATTAAGACACACAGGTCTTACAGAGGATTCTCCTTGGGGTTACAAGACGGAGAAACCTATGAAAGTGGGAAATATACAAAGGGGTAAAAATGGAGAAAGATTATATACACATGGTAAATATATACAGATTATTATTTGAATAATCCTATGCAAAATAAGAATATGGATTTGGAAAAAAAAAAAGTGAAATATGGATGGGAGAAGTGGAAAGCGAAAAGAGGAAAGAAAACAGGTATTTACATATGGAACATACATATAATGGAACAAGTCAATTTAAACTCTTCTGCTCACACAGCACAGGTGGACCATGGCTTTTTTCAAGAAATCTTTAAGAGATTTTCCTGGGAAATCCGAGTGTTCAGAGTTGTAAGGTAAACACCGTTATAAATTATAAATAAAAGAAACATCAATGTGAAATTAATGCGAAACAAAGAGTACAAAAGTGAAATTGTAATGGGATCGTTGGATAAATTATAGGAAAAAGACAACCGCTAATCGTGTAGTTAAAAGTTGCTGATGGCTTGCGCCATTTAATTATTCCAGAATTGGCCAAATTTTCTTTATTAATCAAGAAAAGCTAACCAAGTACGCGTTTCAAGCTATTGGTCATCATCAGCGTGGTGCAAGCTGTATCTTTTTCTAAAATCAATAGAGAGTTTTCTGTCTGTGTGAAGTTCACTGTGTGAAGTTCACGGATAGATTTTGGTCAGAATGGATAAAATAAAAAAAGTGTCAAGGGATGGGAATCGAACCCACGACCTTCCGCTTACCGGGCAGATGCCATGACCACTAGGCCACATGACCACAATTTATAATTGTAACAAATAGTATTTGAATCAAAACATTCAATCGGGTAAAACACCACGGGCGTTGCCCGGGTCATAACAAATATGAGAAAACATGTGACGAAATGCGGGATTAAGGAACACATCATTTCGGAATGATATAAAGATCTTTCTCAGGCTCTTCAGTAAACATTTTTGGCCAAATACGAAGTCACTAACTGAGACTACGTTGTTTGACCGGACGTCGGTGGAAGGATGGTCTAAACCATTGGTTTTCGACTATAACGACCCGTGATCGAATCCTGCATTGGGAACTTTTTTTCTAATTCAAAAAATGCTACAAAAGTCCAACCCAATAGCGATTACAAGTAACCAAACAGGGCTCTGCTACATTTGTAAATGTAAAAGTCAAACTACACTTTTCACATGTGTAGATATGTAGGGAACTTATAGTAAAAGCAGTCGCTAACTACCCACCATGATTATAATGGCCTGTACCACCTGTACTAGGGATAATAAAAAAAACGTTGTTTGACCTGAGAGCAATAGATTTCTGCTTAAAACTAGTTTTACTGTGTTTATATGAAAGATTTCTTCAATCTATAAGATCAGTCAAGTGCTGAAAGAATGGTGTGTGTTGAAGAAAGACAAGAAGATTTGGCGAGTAATATAGCCATTGGAGCAGAACCTAACTCAGAGATGGAGAAGTTGCTCAATATCTACTGGCAGTAACGGTTCTGGTGACATACCTCTTGGACAACGTACCATACAAACATTGGCGATTGACCCATAACTGGCTCATAGACAAAACCTTTAAACACAACGCCTTTCCAAAAATCTTTAGATTTATAGAAAAAAACTTGAATGAAAAGAGCAATATATGATCAAATATCTTCATATTTAGATATGATATTGATTAGTGACGTTCCGCTTAGCGGCCAGTTCACATTTACGATGGATATAATTAGAGGAATTCTGGATCTTTATTACAAATCAGAAACCAAAATTTAGATAAACTTAACAACGCTCGTTTTATGTTGTGTTTTTCTATTATTAATTGTAGTCACGTAGTACAGGCCATGATAATCATGGTGGAAGAAGTTGGCGACTGCTTTTACTGTAAGTACACCACATGTTTATACATATGAAAAGCAGTTCGACTTTTGCACTTACAAATGTGCCAGAGCCCCGTTTGGTTACTTGCAGTTCCAGTACATCCTTCTATCTTTATAGCTAAAAACACTTCAATTATTAAAAAACCATTGAAGAATCGAGAGGCAATCAGCTCCAGAACTTCCATCTGTATTTTACAAGACTCTTCAATTCATATCATGGTAACATAGAAGCCATAAGCAATCCATTTCCAGTACATCCTTCAATCTTTAGCGCTAAAAAACTTAATTCATTCAGAAACCATTAAAGAATCGAGAGGTAGTCATCTCCAGAACTTCCAGCTGTATTTAACAGGATTCTTCAATTCATATAATGGTATCATATAAGCCATAAGCAATCATTTCCAGTATATCCTTATATCTTTATAGCTAAAAACACTTAGTTCATCCAGAAACCATTAAAGAATCGAGAGGCAATAAGCTCTATAACTTCCAGCTGTATTTTACAAGACTCTTCAATTCATATCATGGTATCATAGAAGACATATGCAATCATTTCCAGTACATCCTTATATCTTTATAGCTAAAGAACTTCAATCATTCAGAAACCATTTAAGAATCGAGATGCAATCAGTTCTTGCACTTCACTTCTTCTGATAGTATCATAGGAGCCATAATCAAAATCTTCATTACATCCTTCTATCTTTAGTGATAAAACCCCTACATCATTCAGAAACCATTGAAGAATCGAAAGGCAATCACAGCTCCAGAACTTCCATCTTTATTTTACAACTCTTCAATTCATATCATGGTTTCATAAAAGACATAAGCAATCATTTCCAGTATATCCTTATATCTTTATAGCTAACAACACTTAGTTCATTCAGAAACCATTAAAGAATCGAGAGGCAATAAGCTCTATAACTTCCAGCTGTATTTTACAAGACTCTTCAATTCATCTGATGGTATCATAGAAGCCATGAGCAATCATTTCCAGTACATCCTTATATCTTTATAGGTAAAAACACTTCAATCATTCAGGAATCATTGAAGAATCGAGAGGCAAACACTGCTCCAGAAATTCTCCATAAGTTTTTACAAGACTCTTCAATTCTATTGATGGTATTATAGAAGTCATAAGCAATTTCATTTCCAGCACATCCTTCAATATTTACAGCTAAAAACACTTCAACCATTCAGAAACCATTGAAGAATCGAGAGGTGTATTTCCAGAACTTCCATCTGTATTTTACAACACTCTTCAATTCATCTAATGATATCATAGAAAACATAAGCAACATTTCCAGTACATCCTCCAATCTTTAGCGCTAAAAGCAGTTTATCTCTTCAGAAACCATTAAAGAATCGGAAGCTCCAGAACTTCCATCTGTATTTAACAAGACTCTTCAGTTCTTCTGATATTATCATTTTATCCAATACATCCTTATATCTTTTGCTAAAAACACTTCAATCATTCAGAAACCATTAAAGAATCGAGAGGCAATCACAGCTCCATAATTTCAATCTGTATTTTACAATACTTTTCAATTCTTCTGATATTATCATTGAATCCAGTACATACTTATATCTTTATAGCTAAAAAACACTTCAATCATTCAAAAACCATTAAAGAATTTAGAACTTCCATCTGTATTTTACAAGACTCCAACTGATGGTATCAAAGGAACCAGAAGCAATCATTTCCAGTACATCCTTATATCTTTATAGCTAAAAACACTTAGTTCATTCAGAAACCCTTAAAGAATCGAGAGGAAATAAGCTCTATAACTTCCATCTGTATTTAACAAGACTCTTCAGTTCTTCTGATATTATAATTTAATCCAGTACATCCTTATATCTTTCGTTAAAAACATTTCAATCCTTCAGAAACCATTAAAGAATCGAGAGTCACAGCTCCAGAACTCCATCTGTATTTTACAAGACTCCAACTGATGGTATCAAAGGAACCAGAAGTAATCAGATCAAGAGAATGAAACTTCCAGAACAACAACCTGTCTATCTGTCCCACTTGCCAGCACAAAGACTGTCTGTCTGTCCATCTCGTTTAACCTTAATCACTCATTATTTGGCCACCGCAGCGATTACATTTGATCAAACATTCTTTGAAGCCCTTTCTTTTAAATAAGATGTCGATATTTTCGTTTCTTTTCAAGATTTTCTTTGGTCAATCCACTGCAGAACAAAGATCTTTTTTTATTTTTCATTATTCTCTATTAAATAAAAAACAAACGATAGCATTGCGTCTCTTTATACATGAAATTTATTATGCTAGCTTTCGGATCTTATCGATCCTTCCACAGGCTAAGCTGTAAGTTGAGAGAAAGAGTATATATAGTTGTACAATATTATTTATATACACCTAACGAAGATAGAAAATAAAATATAAAATAAAATAAATATAAACACATTTCACGAGTTCACGTTTTCTCGTGGCCAGGCTGCAGTTGTTTCATCTTTGTCCAAAGCTCAGTTTGTTTTCTATTCATAGTCAATTGGTCCCTTTATTCCATTTACCTGTTGAAAGGCGTATGTCTATCTACATGCGAACAAAACATGGTGTATGGGGTTATGGGTGTGAATTTGAAACTGTATAAAGAGACGCAATGCTATCGTTTGTTTTTTATTTAATAAATTTATAGCAATTCTTTTGATTATTCTCTATCTCTGCTGCTTGAACGCAATTTTCTTAGCGTATGTCGAATGTTTTCAGAAATTTCTTCATTCGTTATTTTCTTCTGGAACCAGTCTGTGATCTCCATTTTTGTATTATTCTGGTCTATCAATTTCGCCCTCTTTATTTTTTCATTATCCTCTATCTCTGTTGTTTGAACGCTATTTCTTCTCATTTGTCAGTAATCATTTAAAGAATTTTCTTTATTTCTTCCTTTCTCCTGGAACCAATCTGTATTCTCCATTTTTGGATTATCTGGTTCATTTCTTCCGCTTTATTTTGCCTTATTCTCTGTCTCTTCTGTTTGAACACCATTTTCTTAGCATATGTCGAATGTTTTCAGAATTTTCTTCATTTGTTACGTTCTCCTGGAATCAGTCTGGGAACTCCATTTTGGGATCAATATGGTCCATCTATTTCTTCTTCTTTATTTTCCATTATCCTCTATCTCTGTTTTTTGAACGCCATTTTCTTCTCATATACCGAATGTCTTCAGAATTTTCTTAATTCGTTACTTTTTCCTAGAACGAGTCTGTGTTCTTCATTTTGGGATTAATCTGTTCCATATTCTTCTATTTTTTTATAGCGATATAGTCATTCTATCTCAATTTACTTGAAAGCGCTGAAATGTAGGAATTATTCAAGGATCTTTCGCTTAAGAAGTCCTCTCTGAGTGAATCCTCATAATTCCGATAGCTTTGTACAAATACTGCCCTCTTTACAAAAGACTTACCAACTATATAGGGCTGGTAACAAGTGACGTATTCCAGACTTTCAGTAAAGGATTCGTCTGTTATTAATATTTTATGACGCACTCATGGACAAAACTTAAGAAAGTTGTACCTTTTAGCATGTATATCTGGATTCAGACAATAACTCTGAAACATATTACAGTGACCATTATTGAAGACACACGAGATAACCAAGTGTGAACAAAACTTATGGAAGTTGTACCTTTTACCATGTATATCTGGATTCAGACAATAACTCTGAAAGATATTACAGTGACCTTTATTGAAGACACACGATATAACCAAGTTAACACAAAGCAATAACGCGCCATCTATACATATAAAACAAAAGGACTTAAAAGCGCGAATGTTTCTTTTATACATAAAACGAACTTCTACTGTCCTTACTGCGATGAAAAAATATATTGGGAGGGCTCGGCTCATCAGTGGTGAACCCTCCCAGCGGTTTCGCCAATTTAATACACCAGACCGCTTCTCAGAACTCTAATATTGTATTGGATCATTCTGCTTTTTATATGCTACACTGAAGGATGGAATCTTAGAAATGGTTTTCGAGTAAACTATGGACATAAGCTTATAAGACAGTAGAATTACATTCAAATATTTGCTTCGAGCAATGCTCTTCAGCAAACTATAAAGACAAGGCCATTAGGAATAAATTAACACAAAGCAATAACGCGCCATCTATACATATAAAACAAAAGGACTTAAGGACATCGCAGTAAGGACAGTAGAAGTTGGTTTTATGTATAAAAGAAACTTTTGCGCTTTTAAGTCCTTTTGTTTTATATGTATAGATGGCGCGTTATTGCTTTGTGTTAATTTATTCCTAATGGCCTTGTCTTTATAGTTTGCTGAAGAGCAATGCTCGAAGCAAATATTTGAATGTAATTCTACTGTCTTATAAGCTTATGTCCATAGTTTACTTGAAAACACCATTTCTAAGATTCCATCCTTCAGTGTAGCATATAAAAGCAGAATGATCCAATACAATATTAGAGCTCTGAGAAGCGGTCTGGTGTATTAAATTGGCGAAACCGCTGGGAGGGTTCACCACTGATGAGCCGAGCCCTCCCAATATATTTTTCATCGCAGTAAGGACAGTAGAAGTTCGTTTTATGTATAAAAGAAACATTCACGCTTTTAAGTCCTTTTGTTTTATATATAACCAAGTGTCAACAAAAATTGACTGTCTCCTTAAAAAAAAAAAGGTTTGTCTATGAGTGTATAACATTTTATATTTAAAAAGTGCAATATTATTTACCAAAACAAGTATATCGTTTATTATATTTTTAGAAATGGATATATTTATAGACAAACATATTGTGAAAGTATTTTATTAATTTTTTTATATATTACTTTAGAATTAGTAAATTTTCGAGATACCCTCTTTCAAATTTTTTCCTAGGTAGATAATATCAGTTTGAGTAAAATAAAGCAAATGAAAACATTAAGACGGGAATGTTTCTTTCATGAATCGATCAAGCTTCTACTGTTCTTTCGGCGATGAAAAAATATTGGAAAGGTAGTAAGGACAATAGAAGTTTGATTGATGTATAAAAGAAACATTCGCGTCTTAAGGTTTTCATTTGCTATATATAGAAGGGGCGTTATTGCTTGGTATTGAGTAAAATATCCTTATGGAAGAGTGAATTCCAAATTCTCAGGAATCCAAGGAAATCATGTAATATTTATCAAAATTCTGGATGCTCATTGGAAGTAATTGGGAAGTACACCTTTATGACAAAACGAAACTATAGAGTATTGCAGCAAATATCGCATGAAGTCAACTTGTTTCCTTTCTTTAAAATATTATGTCATGATCACTTGAAATATTCTTATTGTTATAACCTTACTATTGAGGAATGTTGGAGGAATGGTATACACCTTCGGTTTTAGACATTTAAGTCCCGGGTTCGTATCCCGCATTGGACACTTTTTTTATTTTTGAGCAAAAAAAAAAATCGTTATTTGACCAGCCGATTCTTGCAAAAGTTAACCCCCAGTAAACGATGTTGAAGAAGACATTGGATGATGTTGAGAATGACTTTAGACGATGTTGAAGAAGACATTGGATGATGTTGAGAATGACTTTAGATGATGTTGAAGAAGACATTGGATGATGTTGAAGAAGACATTGGACGATATTGAAGAAGACATTGGATGATGTTGAGAATGACTTTAGACGATGTTGAAGAAGACATTGGATGATGTTGATAATGACTTTAAACGATGTTGAAGATGACTTTCAACGATGTTGAGAATGACTTTGGACAATGGTTAAAAATGACTTTGAACAATGGTTAAAAATGACTTTGAACAATGGTTAAAAATGACTTTGAACAATGGTTAAAGATGACTTTGAACAATGGTTGAAAATGACTTTGGACGATTTTGAAGATTACTTTGGTCGATGTTGATAATAACTTCGAACGATGCTGAAGATGAATTTGGAGATGAAGATGACTTTAGGCGATGTGGAAGATCACTTTGAACAATGTTATTAATGACTTTGGTCGATTTTGAAAATGACTTTGGACGAAGTTGTGGACCGTAATGAGAAGAGAACTTTAAACAATGTTAAAGATTACTTTAAACGATATTTGAAGATGACTTTAAGCAATGTTTTTGGATGATTATAGAAAGATAATTCAAGATGAGTTTGAACGATGTTAAAGATGACTCGAACAATGATGAAAAAGACTTATATAGATATTTAAAAAAAAAAGAGCTTTGACCACACATATTTTTGCTCTCTGAGCATTCCACTAAGTTATATCAGCACGCACAGAGCCGTGTGCAGTCTTATTTGGTAATGCAGGTGACATCGTCCAGCTGTTCACTTCAATCAAACTCCAGGGAATTTTAGCCATCATTCTGATTTGATTCGAACGCGACGTGAATTCTACACAGATATGGCATCTGGCATCGTGGAGTATCATTGCCTTCAGACACATATTCGTTTACACACAAAAGTAAAAAAATCTAACTTCTAAATATCCTTTATATTCTGAATTGAGTTACAGGTTTTAGCAGATAGGAGATAACTGTCGAAAAAATTGAATAACCCCTCTCTTTAAATAATATCTTTTAGAAATATTAATACCAGAATAAAAGTCATTCTCTGAGAAGAATCGATATCCCTAAATCAACCACATCCTTGATATAGCTAATTCCTTTTTAAGTCTGGTCATATACAGACAATGACTTTCCAGAATGGTTGCAAGGTTTTCCCTCTATGTACTAAGTGTCAACCTGCAACTCCAAACCACATTATTGACTGTATTGACTCATCCATTGATGAGCTCTACCTATCCCCAACAGACACCATCAACAGGCTTGATACACTAAAATTATTGAGTAGAGATAAGAAAGTAGAAGAAGACCACAGAACTTAATTAAAAAACAAAAGATATTGAAATAAAAAGATTTGAAATTTAATTGATGCGGCATTCCCGGAATAATATTTGAATGATGCGGTGCGGTGTGCATATAGAGTTTGTAGCAGTACTGTTTGTGGGTTTTCCCCAATAGCTCAAGATCACATGACTCAACAGAAAGAATGGCATCTGCTCCAACAGTTTCCTGAATCCCTAGTAACGCTTTACGGGTCAACTGTAAACTGTTTGTTTGTTTTTTTTTGCCGTGACATTGACTGGTCTTAGGCAAGCATTATTCACTTCCCTACCCCCGTACTTCCCATTCTTAACTTCCAGGAAACAATTACAGTAGAAACGCTTATGCAAATTAAAAACCATATTTACACACACAGCTTTATTAAGACCACCGGTCTTATACAGATTCACCATAGGAAGAAAGAAAGCATAGATGGAGCTTCTGTACTCCAAGCAGCGCAGAAAAACAGCATATTTATATATATAACAGAGCTCTGTTAATTTATCATTTTTTTACTTATACTTTACGCATATAACAATAATAATTTGTATAATATAGCATTCCACTCTAACAATTTCGATATCAAACGCCTTTCACTCTCATCCTTGTGCCACATGTCTATACATTTAGTACCAGGCTATGATAATATTGATGGGTAGAAGGTTGTGACTGCTTGTCTACACAGGTAGTACAAGGCCATGATAATCATGGTGGGTAGAGGGTTGTGGCTACTTGTGCCATATGTTTACACATTTAGTACCAGGCTATGATAATCCACAATCCTCTACCCTCCATGATTATCATGGGCTGGTACTACGTGTGTAGACTTGTGACATAAGTAACACAATCCTCTACCCTCCATGATTATCATGGGCTAGTACTACGTGTGTAGACATGTGGCATAAGTAACACAACCCTCTACCCTCCATGATTATCATGGGCTAGTACTACGTGTGTAGACATGTGGCATAAGTAACACAACCCTCTACCCTCCATGATTATCATGGGCTAGTACTACGTGTGTAGACATGTGGCATAAGTAACACAATCCTCTACCCTCCATGATTATCATGGGCTAGTACTACGTGTGTAGACATGTGGCATAAGTAACACAATCCTCTACCCTCCATGATTATCATGGGCTAGTACTACGTGTGTAGACATGTGGCATAAGTAACACAATCCTCTATCTCCATGATTATCATGGGCTAGTACTACGTGTGTAGACATGTGGCATAAGTAACACAACCCTCTACCCTCCATGATTATCATGGGCTAGTACTACGTGTGTAGACATGTGGCATAAGTAACACAATCCTCTACCCTCCATGATTATCATGGGCTAGTACTACGTGTGTAGACATGTGGCATAAGTAACACAATCCTCTACCCTCCATGATTATCATGGGCTAGTACTACGTGTGTAGACATGTGGCATAAGTAACACAACCCTCTACCCTCCATGATTATCATGGGCTAGTACTACGTGTGTAGACATGTGGCATAAGTAACACAACCCTCTACCCTCCATGATTATCATGGGCTAGTACTACGTGTGTAGACATGTGGCATAAGTAACACAATCCTCTACCCTCCATGATTATCATGGGCTAGTACTACGTGTGTAGACATGTGGCATAAGTAACACAATCCATTTAGTATACATTTAGTACCAGGCTATGATAATATTGATGGGTAGAAGGTTGTGACTGCTTGTCTACACAGGTAGTACAAGGCCATGATAATCATGGTGGGTAGAGGGTTGTGGCTACTTGTGCCATATGTTTACACATTTAGTACCAGGCTATGATAATCCACAATCCTCTACCCTCCATGATTATCATGGGCTGGTACTACGTGTGTAGACTTGTGACATAAGTAACACAATCCTCTACCCTCCATGATTATCATGGGCTAGTACTACGTGTGTAGACATGTGGCATAAGTAACACAACCCTCTACCCTCCATGATTATCATGGGCTAGTACTACGTGTGTAGACATGTGGCATAAGTAACACAACCCTCTACCCTCCATGATTATCATGGGCTAGTACTACGTGTGTAGACATGTGGCATAAGTAACACAATCCTCTACCCTCCATGATTATCATGGGCTAGTACTACGTGTGTAGACATGTGGCATAAGTAACACAATCCTCTACCCTCCATGATTATCATGGGCTAGTACTACGTGTGTAGACATGTGGCATAAGTAACACAATCCTCTACCCTCCATGATTATCATGGGCTAGTACTACGTGTGTAGACATGTGGCATAAGTAACACAATCCTCTACCCTCCATGATTATCATGGGCTAGTACTACGTGTGTAGACATGTGGCATAAGTAACACAATCCTCTATCTCCATGATTATCATGGGCTAGTACTACGTGTGTAGACATGTGGCATAAGTAACACAACCCTCTACCCTCCATGATTATCATGGGCTAGTACTACGTGTGTAGACATGTGGCATAAGTAACACAACCCTCTACCCTCCATGATTATCATGGGCTAGTACTACGTGTGTAGACATGTGGCATAAGTAACACAATCCATTTAGTATAAAATTTAGTACCAGGCTATGATAATATTGATGGGTAGAAGGTTGTGACTGCTTGTCTACACAGGTAGTACAAGGCCATGATAATCATGGTGGGTAGAGGGTTGTGGCTACTTGTGCCATATGTTTACACATTTAGTACCAGGCTATGATAATCCACAATCCTCTACCCTCCATGATTATCATGGGCTGGTACTACGTGTGTAGACTTGTGACATAAGTAACACAATCCTCTACCCTCCATGATTATCATGGGCTAGTACTACGTGTGTAGACATGTGGCATAAGTAACACAACCCTCTACCCTCCATGATTATCATGGGCTAGTACTACGTGTGTAGACATGTGGCATAAGTAACACAACCCTCTACCCTCCATGATTATCATGGGCTAGTACTACGTGTGTAGACATGTGGCATAAGTAACACAATCCTCTACCCTCCATGATTATCATGGGCTAGTACTACGTGTGTAGACATGTGGCATAAGTAACACAATCCTCTACCCTCCATGATTATCATGGGCTAGTACTACGTGTGTAGACATGTGGCATAAGTAACACAATCCTCTATCTCCATGATTATCATGGGCTAGTACTACGTGTGTAGACATGTGGCATAAGTAACACAACCCTCTACCCTCCATGATTATCATGGGCTAGTACTACGTGTGTAGACATGTGGCATAAGTAACACAATCCATTTAGTATACATTTAGTACCAGGCTATGATAATATTGATGGGTAGAAGGTTGTGACTGCTTGTCTACACAGGTAGTACAAGGCCATGATAATCATGGTGGGTAGAGGGTTGTGGCTACTTGTGCCATATGTTTACACATTTAGTACCAGGCTATGATAATCCACAATCCTCTACCCTCCATGATTATCATGGGCTGGTACTACGTGTGTAGACTTGTGACATAAGTAACACAATCCTCTACCCTCCATGATTATCATGGGCTAGTACTACGTGTGTAGACATGTGGCATAAGTAACACAACCCTCTACCCTCCATGATTATCATGGGCTAGTACTACGTGTGTAGACATGTGGCATAAGTAACACAATCCTCTACCCTCCATGATTATCATGGGCTAGTACTACGTGTGTAGACATGTGGCATAAGTAACACAATCCTCTACCCTCCATGATTATCATGGGCTAGTACTACGTGTGTAGACATGTGGCATAAGTAACACAATCCTCTATCTCCATGATTATCATGGGCTAGTACTACGTGTGTAGACATGTGGCATAAGTAACACAACCCTCTACCCTCCATGATTATCATGGGCTAGTACTACGTGTGTAGACATGTGGCATAAGTAACACAATCCTCTACCCTCCATGATTATCATGGGCTAGTACTACGTGTGTAGACATGTGGCATAAGTAACACAACCCTCTACCCTCCATGATTATCATGGGCTAGTACTACGTGTGTAGACATGTGGCATAAGTAACACAATCCTCTACCCTCCATGATTATCATGGGCTAGTACTACGTGTGTAGACATGTGGCATAAGTAACACAATCCTCTACCCTCCATGATTATCATGGGCTAGTACTACGTGTGTAGATATGTGGCATAAGTAACACAACCCTCTACCCTCCATGATTATCATGGGTTGGTACCACGTGTGTAGATATGTGGCATAAGTAACACAACCATCTACCCTTCATGATTATCATGGGTTGGTACCACGTGTGTAGACATGTGGCATAAGTAACACAACCATCTACCCTCCATGATTATCATGGGTTGGTACCACGTGTGTAGATATGTGGCATAAGTAACACAACCCTCTACCCTCCATGATTATCATGGGTTGGTACCACGTGTGTAGATATGTGGCATAAGTAACACAACCATCTACCCTCCATGATTATCATGGGTTGGTACCACGTGTGTAGACATGTGACAATTTTGACAATTAAAGAAATTTTATTGACGACCCGTCAATGTTAGTACTCAACGAAGAGGATCAATTGGTCAGATTTACACAAAGAAAATCAGGTGGAGCGCTTGCCGCGGGGACGTCTGGTCTTGGGAGTTAAGGCTTTTATGAGCTCGGACAACCCGCTGAGAATCCTAGGATGGCAGTCCCGAGCGCGCTCGAAGACCGCCTCGAAGAAGACGGCGTAGTGTTTCTTAAAATCAGGCGAGAGTCTCGCAAGGAAAGGCGCCCTAGATTGGGAGTGTAAGATGGCATTAATGACGTCAGTCCAGGAGATTTCCGCCTTGACCAAGGCTTCAAGGTCGGGTTGGGAACTGAGTACTTCTCTGTAATTCTTAAAGATCCAATCTTCTAGGTACGGCGGCAGGTCTTCCTCCATCGGAGCAGGCAGTGGAGAAGGAGGTGTCATAGCCGGTGTCGATTCCTCCCTGTGGGGAGCAGATGGTGTCGGCCCAGCAAGCAGTGGGGGTGTAGGCACTGCGGCTGGTGTTTTCGTTAGCTCATCCCTAACCTGACCAAGAACCTTATATAAATTAGAGGTTATTCCGGGCTTCAGGTCCAAGATTTGGCTGATAAGGCCGGCGAGGGCGTCGCACTGCGGAGGCGACAGGAAGGGTCCATTCCTCTGGGCCTTGGTCCTCGAGGAGAGGAGGTCCAGGACCTCCTCCCGCCCAAGACCAAGGGCGTCCGTCCCAGCGAAGGACACGGTGGGGTGCCTCTCGATGAACTCATCGAGGTCGACCCTCGTTGCGTTCTTTGCTGCTGACGTGGAGGACGCAGTGGTCTCCTCCACGATGGACATTTCCACGTCCGGTGTTGGGGCTGCAGGCCCGAGGGTCTCCTGGGTGGGTAGAGGGTCACGCGGGGCAACGAAGTCTGGTCGAGCGGGAGGCGTCGGCTCTGGATGTTGTGACTTGGCTGGGCGAGGGCCTACGGGAACCTCAGGCGCCTGCAGGGACGGAGCAGGGGTCACAGGTGGAGGGGCAGAAGGCGTCTCCTCCATGGGTAAGGCTGGGGCCGCTAGTGAAGATGGCCGAGGTGCGGATGGATGGAGCACAGCTCGGGCCACGGGAGGAGCGCTGCAAACCTCCATGGCTGGACTGGGAGGCGCTGGCGCAGGAGGCGCGGCCGAAGTCCGCCTAGGTAGCCCAGGCGCAGTTGATGGTAGGAGGCTGGTGGAAGGGGGCGGTGAAGCCCGTCTGGAGGTGGTGGGTCGCCCATGGAGTTGGGGGCAGTTGGCTCTTCTGTCACCCTGGCCACGGCATTTAGAGCACTTTATTCCGTATGTTAGGAATGCTGGCCAGGGCTCGCCCTTGATCTTTATTTCGAATCGAGCTGGGAGCATTTCGACGGTTATGCCGTCATGGAGGAGAATAAAGGCCTCCCGGCGGTCGTCGGTGAAATCAAACTCTCCAACCCTAAGCTGTTTGGGGGCGATGGAGGTTATTCGGCCGTATCTGGAGAGGGCATCCATGACGGCGGCGTCTCCCACAAAGAAGGGGAGGTTCCCAATCGTTATTCTGATTGAAGTCCTCCTGAAGGGGAAGGTCTTGAGTAGGGTTCCCTCGATCTCGAGGCCCTCTCGAACTAGGCGCTCCGCCAGGGATCTGTTGGCGAGACCGACTAAGTATTGCCCGTTCACCTTAGTGAACTGGACAATGTTTCTTGTACCTCCGACCACCTTTTCCATAGCCTTCATGTACTGGTAGGTCTGGTATTCCGGGCAGCACTCGAGGTAACAGCACTGCTCCTCGGTGCAGGACGCCTGGCGAGCCCTGGCTTCCATGACGTGTGCCCTCGTGGTCCTGATCTCCTGGACCTGGGGCATCCGTCCCGTCGACGGTCGCTGTCGGCGTGAAGCTCCAGCGCTGTTGGACTGCGCGGCCATGGCAGGCAAAACCGGCGAGTCTCGGCGCCTCTTCCTGCCTTTGACGACGGTGAAGCTGTCGTCCACTTCAGGGTTTAAGTCCTCATCGCAATCCGCCCAGTTTCTTTGGGTTTGGTAGGCGCCATTGGAAGAAGAAAGAATAGCCGCCAAGTTGAACGGCGCGGCCGAATTTGCATTTCTTTCGCCGGTGGGCAAATTTGCATGCTCTTCAATTCTTACTTGATTGTTTAAAGTATTTCTCTGCGAATAGAAAATTGCAGATTTCTCTGCACAGGGCAGTGCTTGGTTTCTGTGCCTTCCAGGCATTTGATCAGCTTTTAATGGGCTTTCAGCCCGTACTAAACTCGGCGTATCGCCGTAGCCATACACCCGCCAGGGTTGGAAAAAGGCGGAGCTCGACAAAAGCGTGCCGCTCAGTCGGCGTGTAGACATGTGGCATAAGTAACACAACCCTCTACCCTCCATGATTATCATGGGTTGGTACTACGTGTGTAGACATGTGGCATAAGTAACACAACCCTCTACCCTCCATGATTATCATGGGCTAGTACTACGTGTGTAGACAAGTGGCACAAGAAGACACAACCCACCAATATTAACATAGCCTGGTACTACATGTGTAGACAGAAATGTGGGGTACTAATAGTATAAACAATCATATCTACTAGAAAAATATTTTACTTATTGTAATTATCCTATCTCCTTACTACTACACTACTACTCCAGTGGTTCCAGTTGGGTGAGTAATGAGTGCATTTTCTGCGTGATTTTAGTATTTCCCTTCTGAATTGCTTCTAGAGCGGATCCGGATAACAAGACTCAGAACAAAACACTATAAAGGAATAACGATACATCCAGATGGCACAAGAACCTACAGGACAACTGTCCTGGTGTGGAACTAACATCTACTCACATATGCTCGTGTCCAGCAATGGCCGCAGAAAATTGACATGGACCTAGAGCAGCAGCTTTACACACCCAAGATAGTGGACATTGCTGCTGCTGTGATAGAGATGTACGGAGAGATCTGAGGTTCTTCATTGGACACGACAACAACAAGAAGTCATTATAATTGACATTAACCCAGAACAGCAGCTTTATACACCCAAGATAGAGGACATTGCTGCTGCTGAAATAGAGATGTATGGAGACATCTGAGGTTCTTCATTGGACACGAGAACAACAAGAAACCATTATAATTGATATGGACCCAGAACAGCAGCTTTACACACCTAAGATAGTGGACATTGCTGTGATAGAGATGTACGGAGACATCTGAGGCTCTTCATTGAACACGACAACAACAACAACAGAAAATTGACATGGATCCAGAACAGCAGCTTTACACACCCAAGATAGAGAACATTGCTGTGATAGAGATGTACGGAGACATCTGAGGCTCTTCACTGGACACGACAACAACAAGAAATCATTATAATTGACATGGACCCAGAGCAGCAGCTTTACACACTCAAGATAGAGGACATTGCTGCCATAGAGATGTACGGAGACATCTGAGGCTCTTCACTGGACACGACAACAACAAGAAATCATTATAATTGTCATGGACCCAGAACAGCAGCTTTACACACCCAAGATAGAGAACATTGCTGTGATAGAGATGTACGGAGACATCTGAGGTTCTTCATTGGACACGACAACAACAAGAAGTCATTATAATTGACATGGACCCAGAACAGCAGCTTTATACACCCAATATAGAGGACATTGCTGCTGCTGAAATAGAGATGTACGGAGACATCTGAGGTTCTTCATTGGACACGACAACAACAAGAAGTCATTATAATTGACATTAACCCAGAACAGCAGCTTTATACACCCAATATAGAGGACATTGCTGCTGCTGAAATAGAGATGTACGGAGACATCTGAGGCTCTTCATTGAACACGACAACAACAACAACAGAAAATTGACATGGATCCAGAACAGCAGCTTTACACATCCAAGATAGAGGACATTGCTGTGATAGAGATGTACGGAGACATTTGAGGCTCTTCATTGAACACGACAACAACAACAACAGAAAATTGACATGGATCCAGAACAGCAGCTTTACACACCCAAGATAGAGAGCATTGCTGTGATAGAGATGTATGGAGACATCTGAGGCTCTTCATTGGACACGACAACAATAACAACAACTAATACTCTAGGAACAAATTCAAAAACTATTTAAAAAAATAATACAATACTACTGAACGATTTTCTAAACTATAAATGTTCCCATCCCAAATTGAATTGACAGAAGCAGGATTTTCCATATTTGAAAGCTACTTGGGGGGAGGGGGGGGGTTCTAAATAAGAAAGCAAAATCTAAAATCACTCTCGCCTCAAAACACAAAATTTAGGTCGTTTGGGGGGGAACCATCTCAACCGTACTTGGATTTTCCCCTGGCCAACCTAAATTTCTTGCCAAAAGAAAACGAATTTTCCCTCCCACCTCCGAATTTCCCGCCCTTTTTCTATTTTTAAATTCAGCTTTGTTGTTAAATCCTCATTTTTCTCCTTGACCTCACTTTCTAAAATGTCCCCATCTTCTATTTTAAAATAGAAAACGGATCTGTTAATTGATCGTCTGACCTAATTCCATTTTCCCGCCTTTTTTTTTTTCTTTCTTTCTTTTTTGTAAAATTTTCGTCTGCATATATTTAAAATTTAGGATAACGACTTAAAAGATTGATACCTGACAACGCGGGTGTGTGAGTCTTTAAAAAATGAAGGAAAGAAAAATAGAATGAAAAAGAACGATATATATATAAAGGAAAATATAAATGAATATAACAATTAAAGAATTAGCCTAAATAAATTTAGCATAACAGGTGTGTGCGTAGCAACGCGTTATAACGTCAACAAGAAAAGATTATATTGAGTATATATTTATTGCTTTCAGAAAATCATTTACACTCATGGCCAAAAACTTAAGAAAGTTGTACCTTTTAGCATGTTTATATATATTTTTCATTTTTATTATTATATTTTGTTGATATTAGTAAACAAATCAGTGAAATAAATATGTTATGTTTTAACCAAGTAATTGTTTGTTTTTAAAAGGGTAATGGCCTAAAGAAAAGGCTAAAACTTTTCTCGCATTTCTATTTAGTTTGTTTATACCTCTCACATTGTAATTTGAATAATAAATATGTTTAAAGTTATAAAGCTGGATTAAATGTAAAATTAAACATTTCCCTAATAACATATTTGAATCCAGGTCAATTTAATTTTAAATTAAAAACAAACAAATAAATTAAAGTTAACAATTAATATGTAACGTTTATTTAGATCCGGGTTACAAGGTGAACATCATCGTCTGCGTATGAATGACGTCAGCCCACACGTGGCTCAAAGAATCGTCAGCTAACAACATGCTACAACAGGAAGCAAATCTATTGAATTCCCCGTCATCGTTTCAGTGGACATTTTTACTAATAATATATTCACACAGTCATACAGTCAAATTTGGATAAATTGAAGCCCAAGGGACCAAAAAAATCGAATTATCCAAAAATTTCGAATTAAAAACGGAAATTATATAATTATAAAATGGAAATTCTAGGGATCATGATAAATATTCGAATTAAAGATGTTTTCGAATTAAAGAAATTTGAATTTTCCAAGTTCTACAGTATAAATAATACACTCATAGACAAAACTTAAGAAAGTTTTACCATGTATATAGGCTTGTTATGGAAAGAGAAACTTTTTGCGGTAGAGCTGCTCATCCAAACTTTTCGCTGTATTCCTTTCTTTCAGACTTGATGGATAATGGGTCAGCTATTTTTAAGTTCTTTAATTTTTTCAAGAGTGCAAGGAGGAAAAAAGACCTAACAAAGTAACTGAACTGTGTAGAAATATGTTTTTCTTCACAAGATGCAACCATTTACTCAATAATCTACTTCTTCACTGTGTTCTATGCATGAAAGACGAGGTATATAGTCTTTTGTACATAGATATTCTTTCCTTTAATTCTTTTTTTCTTTTTTTTTCTGAGTGAGGATTCAGTTTCTTCCCCTGCTTCTCATTTCTTTTTAGATTCATTTCTAACAGGAGAAACGTCTGTATAAGACGGAATATCTTAATAAAGGCTTGTGTGTATAGGCTTGTTCTCGTTTGTTTGTACAATATATAAGTTAATTGCTAAGCCTATATTTTCCCCCTATTTAATACATTGTAAATAACATTGCTGATTATTGTTACTATTACTGTTATTCCTGTATATACCCTCTTCTACTCGGAGAATTTGGGTAATACCAAAAAGAAGTCTTTAAAAAAAGCTTTTTTTTTTGTTGTCTTGAAATTTAATGACAAAAATTCTAACGGATTTTCTTCTCGAATTTTCTCCTTCTCCCTGTTCTCTCTGAATATCAAAGGGTTTGCTAGCCATAAACAATTGTTTACAAGTTATAACTAAGTATATTAAGGTGAGGTTAGGTTCAGTTTAGGTTAGGGTTAGTAAAACTGGGACCTAATCCCGAGACCTCCCATGGTTTCAACAATCGTTGTTATAACAACAAATGTTTACAAGTTATAACGAGGTATAGTAAGGTTAGGTTAGGTTCAGTTTAGGTTAGGGTTAGTAAAACCTGGGACCTAATCCCGAGACTTCCCATAGTTTGAAGAATCGGTGTTATAGAAACGACTCAAACGGCAAAAGAAGATTTTTTTATTATAACAATAAAATACAATTAAGAAAAAAGACATCTCCTTATCGGGCAACTGAAAGTTGCTGATGTATTGCGCCATCTATCGGAATAAATATAAACTATTCTGTTGATATCTAATTATTCCAGAGTTGATTAATAAAAAATCAACGAATAGTTGATATTTCTTATGATAGATGGCGTAAGCCATCATAAACTTTCAGTTACACGATAATGAGATGTCTTTTTTCTTAATATATTCAACATATCCCAGTACAATTTCACATTTGTACTATTTTTTCCATAATATAACACAAGTTTACAAACCTTATCTATAGAAGAACCTTGTAGTTTGAAAGTTTCTGTGTTTTTTATTGAAATATTAATTGAAACATTCGCTCTCTTAAACTTTCCATTAGATATCTAAGGAGAGATTATTAGAGTGGTAAAAAAATCTGTGTCTGCTGCATCAACAGACGATAGGATTGAAGCAATTAAAAAGCCATCTGGAATATGGCGAAATGTAAATTTCACAGATGCTTCTCCATCTAATCCTGTGTGAGTTAACCTAGTTAAAACTTCCTGCTAAACAACCAACGTTTTAGGTAGATGTTTCCCATTTTCATAAATATACAGTAGAAACTCCCTGTTTTCTTCTTATTATTTCTTATCTCCACTCAATCATATTAAGGTATCAAGCTTGTAAAGTTGACAATCATCATGATTGGATGAAGTAAAATGCCTTTGTCATTAAGACTGGGAGCACTACTCAGTGGCAGGCCCACTTAGCTCGGAAAGAAATGGCCGCCTCTGACATGAGGAACACACACCATGTGCAGCCGCTCCTAACATGGAGTACAAACGCTGCTCATCTTGTATCCCTGGATTAGGAGCCCTTACAGGGTACTATCAGCTGGGCCAGCTGAGCCCAGGTTTTTTAGTGAGCTTGTTACTGCTCCCCCTCCTCCTTTTTCATCCGGGCTTGGGACCGGCAAAGGCGGAATTGAACCTCCCTGTAAAAGACAACACCTAATTTCAGAACAAAAGTGTCCTTTATGAAGAGGTGTATTTTTACCGGAGAGTTGCTAAATAGTCAAAAATGGTAATTTTTACAATGAAAACTGTCCTTTGTAGAGTGGTTTCCTCTACCCGGAGTGTCCTCTCATGGTGGTTTTACTGTATAAGTCAAATTCTGTTTGTTTGTTTTTATGTGGTGTGAAAACTCTCCTTGAGCAGATATACACTCATGGACAAAACTTAAGGAAGTTGTACCTTTTAGCATGTATATCTGGATTCAGACAATAACTCTGAAAGATATTACAGTGACCTTTATTGAAGACACACGAGATAACCAAGTGTGAACAAAACTTAAGGAAGTTGTACCTTTTAACATGTATATCGGGATTGAGACAATAACTCTGAAAGATATTACAGTGACCTTTATTGAAGATACACAAGATAACCAAGTGTTAACAAAACTTAAGGAAGTTGTACCTTTTAGCATGTATATCAAGATTCAGACAATAACTCTGAAATATATTACAGTGACCTTTATTGAAGACATACGAGATAACCAAGTGTGAACAAAACTTAAGGAAGTTGTACCTTTTAGCATGTATATTGGGATTCAGACAATAACTCTGAAATATATTACAGTGACCTTTATTGAAGACACACGAGATAACCAAGTGTGAACTAAACTTAAGGAAGTTGTACCTTTCAGAATGTATATTGGGATTCAGACAATAACTCTGAAATATATTACAGTGGCCTTTATTGAATACACACGAGATAACCAAGTGTGAACTAAATTGCCTGTCCCCTTCAAAAAAAAAAAAAGACCGGCGATATCAAAGAATTTCCACTTTCTTATGTTTTGTCAACGAGTGTAGTAGAAACACCGCGCGATATCATTTGTCACTAGAGATCACCGTTCTATAAAGGACGACACTTTGGTTCTGAAACTAGGTGTTAGTAAATCGAGAATCAATTACAATATTTTTTAACCCACTAATCCTTGCAAAAGTCCAACCTCAACAGGGAATAAGAAAATAAATATTACATAATCGCTGGGAAAGTTCAAAAACAAGATATGGTCAGTTTTGAAAATGTAATTCTTTTCTATTAACTACACACATTTTATGGGGAAATTGAGTTTACTCAAATAAAGGAATTTCATTTTGTATATAAACATACAAACGTTGTAAAAAGCGTAAATAATCTGTCAAAACCTTTTTGAAATTCGTGGCCTACAAAATTTCTAAGTAAACAAACTTGCATATTATTTGAAATGATGTAATTACGTAATAGTTTAGTTAGTTTATCTTAATGACGTAATCTAGGTTGTATTAGTTTAGATTTTTTTTTTTTTTCTGAGCAGACGATAGTGATGTTGATTCAACTGCGCATGCGTCAATATTCCCACCCAAAATATTTAGGGACTTTTGGACCTGAAAATTTGATAATAGAACATGATATGCCTAACACTCCGTATCTTTTATTAAAGAGAATTGAGGATTCTGAACTTATTTACCAGTTAGCTGTTTGACGTCGTTTGGCTTTTTTATTTCTTCCATTGTGTTGTTTTTGAAAACTGTGTCTCATGTACGTGAGGTAGTGATGTACAAAAGTAAATAAACTCGCATATTATTTGAAATGATGTAATTACGTAATAGTTTAGTTAGGGTTAGCTTAATGACGTAATCTAGGTTGTATTAGTTTAGATTTTTTTTTTCTGAGCAGACGATAGTGGTGTTGATTCAACTGCGCATGCGTCAATATTCCCGCCCAAAATATTTAGGGTCTTTTGGGCCTGATAATTTGATAATAGAAGATTGTTAAAAGTGTAAATTCTATAATATTTCAGCGATGTAATACTCTGTTGTAGTAGTGTCTATTGTTGTAATATTGTCAATGCTAATTTGCATATATGCCTATATATCGCAGATTTATTGGATTGTGTTGTGGTTAGCTAGCGGTTATCGGATAGGGCAGGCTGCTGATAGGCGAGAGCTACTGATGTACATATAATTTTATTGAAAAACAATAGAAAAAAAATAATGCTGTATTGTTTTGTTGTTGTATGGCGAATCCATACAGGGCAATGGGCCCTAATAAAAGCCTTGTTGTTGTAGAAAAAAAAAGTGGGTCAGGTGTTGATATTAAAAAAAAAAAAAAAAAGGCATATCCTGACCAGGAGCACATTTGCTGTGTATTGATTTCTGTTCCACCAGATGGCGCTCTGCCTTCTAAAAAGCATATGTGCTCCTGGTCAGGATATGCCTTTTTTATTTTTAATATAATTTTATCTATTTCAATTTATTTAATATCTTGTCCTTACTTATTAAATATCTTTAATTAATAAAGGATCTTCGTAATTAGCAGCCTTCTTTCTCTCTCTTCTGCGAATCTATAATGTTTCCCAATAAACATGATGTGCCTAACATCATACCTTTCATTAAAGAGAATTAAGGATTACAAACTGATTTACCAGATAGCTGTTTGACGTCGTTTGGTTTTTTTTTCTTCCATTGTGTTGTTTTTGGGAACTGTGTCTCATGTACGTGAGGTACATAATGACCTTGTTCCTGTTTATGGTGACATAAGTGTTGATGGTTGTGCATAAAAGATTTCTGATGAATTCATCATTTTATTTCTATTTAACCTTCTGTTTTAACTGTAAAAACAGTTTAGCATAAAGATCTATTTTTTATGTCGAACATTTCATTGTAGTAGTTGTACCGCTGAACTGGTATCACAGCGGCCATGCTAATATTCTCTGTATCCTTCCTATTGTAGTAGTTGTACCGCCGAACTAGTATCACAGGAGCCATGCTGATCTTCTCTGTATCCTTCCTATTGTAGTAGTTGTACCGCTGAACTGGTATTACAGGGTCCATGCTAATCTTCTCTGTATCCTTCCTATTGTAGTAGTTGTACCGCTGAACTGGTATTACAGGGACCATGGTAATCTTTTCTGTAGCCTTCCTATTGTAGTATTTGTACCGCTGAACTGGTATTACAGGGGCCATGCTAATCTTCTCTGTGTCCTTCCTATTGTAGTAGTTGTACCGCCGAATTGGTATTACAGGGGCCATGCTAATCTTCTCTGTGTCTTTCCTATTGTAGTTGTTGTACCGCCGAATTGGTATTACAGGGGCCATGCTAATCTTCTCTGTATCCTTCCTTATTGTAGTAGTTGTACCGCTGAACTGGTATCACAGGTTCCATGCTAATCCTCTCTGTATCCTTCCTATTGTAGTAGTTGTACCGCTGAACTGGTATCACAGGGTCCATGCTAATCCTCTCTGTATCCTTCCTATTGTAGTAGTTGTACCGCCGAACTGGTATCACAGGGTCCATGCTAATCCTCTCTGTATCCTTCCTATTGTAGTGGTTGTACCGCCGAACTGGTATCACAGGGACCATGCTAATATTCTCTGTATCCTTCCTATTGTAGTAGTTGTACCGCCGAACTGGTATCACAGGGGCCATGCTAATCTTCTCTGTATCCTTCCTTATTGTAGTAGTTGTACCGCTGTACTGGTATTACAGAGACCATGCTAATCTTCTCTGTATCCTTCCTATTGTAGTAGTTGTACCGCCGAACTGGTATCACAAGGAGCCATGATAATATTCTCTGTACCCTTCTTATTGTAGTAGTTGTACCGCCGAACTGGTATCACAGGGGCCATGCTAATCTTCTCTGTATCCTTCCTATTGTAGTAGTTGTACCGCTGAACTGGTATCACAGGTTCCATGCTAATCCTCTCTGTATCCTTCCTATTGTAGTAGTTGTACCGCTGAACTGGTATCACAGGGTCCATGCTAATCCTCTCTGTATCCTTCCTATTGTAGTAGTTGTACCGCTGAACTGGTATTACAGGGGCCATGGTAATCTTCTCTGTATCCTTCCTATTGTAGTTGTTGTACCGCCCAACAAGTATCACAGGGGCCATGCTAATCTTCTCTGTATCCCTCCTATTGTAGTAGTTTTACCGCTGAACTGGTATTACAGGGGCCATGCTAATATTCTCTGTATCCTTCCTATTGTAGTAGTTGTACCGCTGAACTGGTATTACAGGGGCCATGGTAATCTTCTCTGTATACTTCCTATTGTAGTTGTTGTACCGCCCAACAAGTATCACAGGGGCCATGCTAATCTTCTCTGTATCCTTCCTATTGCACTGCGATGAAAATAATGTTGGGAGGGCTTGACTCATCAGTGGTGAATCCTCCCAGCAGTTTCGCCAATTTAATCTAACAGACCGCTTTTTAAAGCTCTAATACTGTATTGGATGATTCTAATTATATATGCTATACTGTATAAGTCTTATCGGTTGATTTTTATCGCATGTGGAGGAGTTTGATGAAGAACTTTCAATTTGAGAGCTAGTGGTCTAGTTTTTTGTTAATAAAGAAACGTATGGAGTTTTAAGATTTCTTGAATTTAAAGTAAAGGACACCTAATTGCAGAGTCAAAGTGTCCTTTAGGAAGAGATGTCCTCTTTCCGGAGAGTTACAAAATAGTAGAAATGATAATTTTGTAAATTAAATCTGTCCTTTGTAGAGAGGTGTCCTCTAGCGTGAGTGTCCTCTCATGGAGGTTCTACTGTATATTTCGATTCCAAGAATCCATGATACAGAAATGACGATCAACATCCAGCAGGATGTGGGAGTGAATGGTGGTTCCTGGGCGGGCGGGAATCCCACGTGGAGAAAGTGGTTGCAGGAATGTGGGCCACACTTTCCCTTCTGACCGACGACCAGAACAGTTTCTTTCCCTGGAAGTCTTCGGACATTCTTCTTTTCTTGTATGATGGTCTGAGATATTCTTCTCTGCTGTTTGTCTTCAGTTCTTGGTTATTCTCCTATTGTCTGTGTTTACTCTCTTTAACATTATTCTGTTGTGGGTCGTTTGAGACATTCTTCTGTTGTTGGTCTTTCTTCGGAGACATTGTGTTGATATATCTTCTTGGACATCCTTCTGTTTTAGGGTCATTTGAGACATCCTCCTGTTTTAGGTTTTCTTCTGAGACAAGCTTCTGTTGTGTGGCCTTTTTGGACATCCTTCTGTTATGATATATTCAAAGACATCCTTCTGTTGTGTGGTCTTCTTGGACATCCTTTTGTTTTATTCGTCTATCTTCTTGGACATCCTTCTGTTATGATATATTCAAGAACATCCTTCTGTTGTGTGGTCTTTTTGAACATTCTTCTGTTGTTGGTATTTTGAGACATTCTTCAGTTGTGTTCATCTTGTCTTCTTGGACATCCTTCTGTTGTGTGGTCTTCTTGGACATCCTTCTTATGTTGGTCTTTTGAGACATTCTTCAGTTGTGTTAATCTTGTCTTCTTGGACATCCTTCTGTGGTCTTTTTCGGCATCCTTTTACTATGTGGTCTTCTTTTACCTCCTTCCTGTTGTGTAATCATTCATTTTGGAAATTCTTCTGTTGAGTGATCTGAGACATTCCTCTGTTGTTGATCTCTCTTCTGTGACATCCTTCTGTTATGTGATCGTTCTTCTTGGACAGCCTTCTGTTGTGTGGTCTTTCTTTTGGACAGCCTTCTGTTGTGTGATCTTTCTTTTGGACAGCCTTCTGTTGTGTGGTCTTTCTTTTGGACAGCCTTCTGTTGTATGGTCTTTCTTTTGGACAGCCTTCTGTTGTGTAGTCTTTCTTTTGGACAGCCTTCTGTTGTGTGGCCTTTCTTTTGGACATTTTTCTGTCATGTGGTCTATAGGATGTCATGATTATTCAAGGATGATTAGGATGTTGTGTTTTCAAGGACGCGTCGCTTTAAAAAAAGTATTTCGTACTTTAAATTCCATTTTGAATGCACATTTCTAAATTTTCTTTTTGATGCTATAATACAAGTTTATGAACTCGCATTAACTGCTATTTTGGAGTAATATTTTATGGAATAAAACGTCAGATTTTCATCAATGTATATTCATTTTAAATATTTTCACCCACCAAAAAATACAAAGTTCATACAAAGTATGAACGATACCTAAGGAAGTTGTACCTTACAGCATGTATATCGGGATTCAGACAATAACTCTGAAAGATATTACAGTGAAATTTATTGAAGACATACAAGATAACCATATGTGTCACCAAAATTACTTTTTCTGTCTCTTAAAAAAAAATGACGACCGGTGATATCAAAAACTTTTCACTTCCTTAAGTTTTGTCGATGAGTGTATATACCATTTTAGCATATAATTTGAAAGAAAAGACCTTCTAAAAATTAGAAAAAAAAGGAAACACTAAAAGTTAATTTTAAAAAGTCGGCTGGTATTATAAAATATAAGCAAACGATATTTTTGTAGAACGAAAATTGACGATTTTACCGCAAATGTTTCTTTTGAACGAAAAAGCCGAAATTTATTTTAAGGAGAAATAACGATTATTTCTAACCTTAGGGATGAAATATGATAGGATGAATTGTGAAGAGTAATGATGAACGGAAAAATAAAAGTGTCCAGGGATAGGAATCTTTAAACGCTTTATTTTTCAGTTTATCATTACTCTTCACAATTCATCCTATCATACTTCATCTCTAAGGTTAGAAATAATCGTTATTTCTCCTTAAAATAAATTTTAGATTTTTCGTTCAAAAGAAACATTTGCGGTATAATTGTCAAATTTCGTTCTACAATCATAAGCCGCATTGTATTGTATCATCCATAGTTATAAGCTATAAATAGCTCTAAATTTCTGTTCTTAACTGTGATGTTCACTAATATTCATCATAGGGTAATTAAATCGTTAACTAACTGACAAACACGCTAATAATTTCTATTATAATAACTAAAATCATATTAATAATTATACTGTAAAAGCTCCCAACTTTGTGTATGCATGCAAATATCCAAGACGGATATCGCGTGCTTTGTAAATGATAATAAATAAATAATCGATATTTTTGTTTATCAGACGAAACTTTGAGACCACACAACCTTGAGCAGATGACCAATGAGGGTAACGACTCGTGACGATAGCAAGATGCAATAAGACGACACCTGTTGTATTCTGGAATGATTTATAGCACTGCCTGAGTCATCTGTACATATACATGATCTTCTGTGTGATCCAATATTTAGAACATTAGCTCTTCACACATGTGGAGGATTTCAACATGATGTCGATGTGATGAACTTTTGATCTAGTATTACATCACACATACAAGCGTATATATGTGAAAATGTAAGAAAAATAGACTATTTTTTTGGCAATTAAAATAATTTTATTGATATCTTGTCAATACATGCAAAGTACACAGTCTGTACTATTTAAAAAAAAAAAGATAATATGGATTATATACACTATGTACAATGAATATGGCACCTCTGCCAGCGCTGCAGAGTTTGGTGGAGAATCACCAGCGGGTCTCCAGCGACACCACGTATTTGGCGATCTACGAAGAATACGTAGATCGCGTACTTCGCCGCTGAGGAGATAGTGATGTGGCGTGGTAAAAAAAAAAAGAGAATGCTCATATGAGATGTTAGGATATGCCTTTATTTTAAATATATACACTCATTGACATAACTTATGGAAGTGGAAAGTCGTTGATGTCGTCGGTTGTCTGTTTTATTGAAGGAGACAGAGGCAATTTTGTTCACATTTCGTTATCTCGTGTGTCTTTAATAAAGGTCACTGTGTATCAAATATATTTCAGAGTTATTGTTTGAATCCCGATATACGCGCTGAAAAAGGTACAACTTCCTTAAGTTATTATGTCTCAACACCAAGACTGTGTATAGCTGATTACCTATTTACATAGTGATATTCTACATTCATTGACGAAGTTTAAGTAAGTATAGTCTTTCATGTCGCTAACATGTTTTTTTCAATTTTTTTTTCATGAGACAAAGTCAATTTTGTTCACACTTGGTTATCTCGTGTGTCTTCAATAAAGGTCACTGTAATATCTTTCAGAGTTATTGTCTGAATACCGATATATCTTAAGTTTTGTCTATGAGTGTATTTTTACCCTTTTTGGACTCCGGAACGAGTCGATTTAAGACGAGATGTATTAATAAAAAAGGTATCTTGATTCTTGAACACCCTGTAACTCCAACATCAGCCTCTATGGCTAACCAGATCACTGAGAGGTCTGTACATAGGCGGCACATGGTCCTACCATCATCTCTATGTCGGCCCTCTACTGAATCCTGACAAGGAATGGATGACAACTCCATTCACGTGTCAACAAAGACATTCGTCTACAAGTTCTTCCTGAGTCTTGAGATGAGAGCAGATAACGAAGAAACCCTGATTATCTGAAGAACTCTTCGACGATAGGGAAGCCTCATAAACTGTATATAATTGTACATAGTCCTATGTGTATAGCGTGTGTTCCCCACTTTACATATATCCCATAACTCTATATGTATGATCTCGTAATACGTGGTGTCGCTGTCGCAGAGATGACATGGGAAGACGAGGAAGGTGGAACACCGGACATAGAGCACAGGGATACGACGACCATAGAAGAGATCCTGGAGAATGACCTAGAGGACAGACAAGGATGTAAGCCTAGAGAGAAACCCGAATTTTTCAAAAGTTTATATATCTGAATCCATGTCTTTCCTAACAAGTGTACGGATAGACCCAAATCTTTTGAAAAGTATACACACACATACAGCTTTATTAAGACCACCGGTCTTATGCAGATTCACCACAGGAAGAAAGGAAGCATAGATGGAGCTCCTGTACTCCAGGCAGCGCAGCACCCAACAACAGACTCCAGGTCTGACTGCATGTCCAGTGCTAGGTATATATTCATTGTATATATATATATATATATATGGCAGGCCGACTTAGCTCCATAGGAAATTTGCCAGGAACAGACGCCATGTGCAGCCGCTCCTAACGGCCGCTCCTTCGAGGATGGCTTTTCTTGATTTATCAAGAAATTGGGTTGGCCAAATATCAGGGAACAGGTTAAATCAATGTTTAGTTGATTTCTGTTCCACCAGATGGCGCTCTGCCTTCTGTAAAGCACATGTGCTCCTGGTCAGGATATGCCATTTTTATTACATATATATATATAGAGATTTCTAACTCTAATTGGACAATTCCGTGATTATTTGCATATTTGACTATATCTTACATAGTTGCATAGTTTGATGTAGCATACTTCCTTGTAAAAATTTCATTGTCCATGAGTGTATATCATAATGTAGCAAAGTATTTAATTTTTTATTAACAGAGTATCATTTTTTATGTTTATATTTTGATACTCTGTAAACTTCCCTCATTCCTTATCTTTTGTTTATCCTTCATAGTTTGTTCTTGACTGAAATAAATTGCTGTGTCATCCTGAAGTTTGTCATTCCTAATTTTCCACGTGGCAATATTTTAAATACCAAATCGTACAAAAAAAAGTTCGAATACAATAAAAGTTTTGAAACAATATTGTAGCGAAGTATTTATTATTTTTAAAACATTTATTATTTTACACTAGTATTAACAGAGTATCATTTTTTTATGTTTATATTTTACTACTCTGTAAATTTCCCTCATTCCTTATCTTTTGTTTATCACTCATAGTTTGTTCTTGTCTTAAATAAATTGCTGTCTCATCCTGAAGTTTGTCTTTCCTAATTTTCCACGTGGCAATATTATATACTTTAACAAGTATTCTTAACTTCGTCTTTGTCGGTCCCAAGCCCGGATGAAAAAGGAGGAGGGGGAGCAGTAACAAGCTCACTAAAAAACCTGGACTCAGCTGGCCCGGCTGATAGTACCCTGTAATGGCTCCTAATCCATGTATACAGGATGAGCAGCGTTTGTACTCCATGTTAGGAGCGGCTGCACATGGCGTCTGTTCCTCATGTCAGAGGCGGCCATTTCCTATGGAGCTAAGTTGGCCTGCCAATGAGTAGTGCTCCCAGTCTTAATGACAAAGACCATTCTACATCACCCAGTCATGATGGTTGTCAAATCTCAAGCTTTACAAGCTTCATACCATAATATGATTGAGTGGAGATAAGAAAGAAGACAAGTATTCTTAGTATAGACAAGGAAATGTATACAAATTATTTATTATGCTAGACACTGCATGTCTCTAGAGGGTAAATAAGAGAGATAAAAAACTAATTCAAACTTAACTACTGTACTATTAAACTAATTAGGTATTTAATTGATTATTTTAATTAAGCCTTATCATAGCAACGTTCATGTTTAGAATATCAATAACCATTTCTGTCTGGGAAGATTCATCAAAACTGACTTTTATATTCCGTCATATACACTCAAATCAATATGAAAAATAGCAAAAATATTAATTATTAAATACTAATATACACTCATGGAAAAAACTTAAGAAAATAGAAATTCTTTAATGTCGCCATTTGTCTGTTTTATTTTATGGAGACAGAGTTAAGTTTGTTCACACTTGGTTATCTCGCGTGTTTTCAATAAAGGTCACTGTAATATCTTTCAGAGTTATTGTCTGAATCCCGATATACATACTGAAAGGTAAAAATTCCTTAAGTTTTGTCCATGAGAGAGTATACAAAAGGTGCACATTATGCGCTAATTTAATTACAATGATAATGTGAAGATGTATATATAAAATATATGTACAATAATTATGTACAAGGTGATAGATACACAGTAGAATGGAATAGCTTCAACAGGTCTTCAGTGACATCTCACATTTCTTGATCGACTAAATAAACGTAAATCGCAAACTTCGTCTATGAGATGGCATATTACTCCATATAGGAAAGAGTTTCTAGACTCAGTAGATATTAAAAAATATATATATAGAAAGTAGATATGATATTTTGATAATGTTTAAAGACTATTCTTCTAGATTCACAGTTTCTCAAGAAAAACCCATAATAGGTAAGTGAAAGGAATCCATATTTGTTAAAAATAGTTCATTTGCATAGTTTCGTTTTTAGATCACGTGACAGGGAAAGCCAATCAGGTGAGACTTTGCGCGGGCAAGAAGGTATAAAAGGCACGGCGGGATGGTTGTTACGTGGGTTAGTAGTGTATGAGGATTGGAGTACCTGAGCCTAGGAGATAAAGAACTCGAGCTCAGATGAAAAGAATAAATAGATAAAAAAAAAAGTTGATGGGAAGCCTGCTATAGAAACTGAAGAAATGATAAAGGGCCCGTGGAAAAAGTATGTTGAAGAAAGTGAAAAGGCTGAAGTTGAGAAAAAGTCAGTTGAGGAAAGTGAAAGAGCTGAAATTGAGAAAAATATCCAACATATCCAGGAAGCTAAGATCAAAATATAGACAATATATCTACAGAAAAATACATGGTTGTCCAAAAAGTTCGTAAACACTTGCGGCCACTGGACATGCGTCGGACCAGAAGGCTGTTGTTGGGTGTTGCGCTACCTGGAGTATAGGAGTTCCATATATGCTTCCTTTCTTCCTGTGGTGAATCTGTATAAGACCGGTGGTCTTAATAAAGCTTTGTATGTGTGTGTGTAAAAAATGAATATAAATTATATTTATATATATATATTATAAATAAAAATTGAATATATATTATATTGATATATATTTAGAATTTGTTGCAGGTGTTTACGAACTTTTGGTACAACCTTATATTTAAGTTTATAATTTATAAATACAAATATTTTATAACACACACACACACACAAAAACCTTTATTAAGACACACAGGTCTTACAGAGGATTCTCCTTGGGGTTACAAGACGGAGAAACCTATGAAAGTGGGAAATATACAAAGGGGTAAAAATGGAGAAAGATTATATACACATGGTAAATATATACAGATTATTATTTGAATGATCCTATGGAAAATAAGAATATGGATTTGGAAAAAAAAAATATTTTTGGAAATATGGATGGAAGAAGTAGAGAGCGAAAAGAGGAAAAAAACAGGTATTTACATATGGAACATACATATAATGCAACAAGCCAATTAAATATTTTATAACTAAATTTGAAGAATGTGAAAAAATAGCACAAAAGTGAAATTGTACTTGAGGATCAAGGTGGATAAATTAAGAAAAAAGTATCCCCTGATCATGCAACTAAAAAAAACTTATTTGCACGATCAGAAGATGTCTTTTTCTAAATTTAAAACTTTATCTAAATGACTAAAAGAAGAATCCTCACCAGTATATATTCTTTTATTTTTTATCCATATAAAAAAAAACAAATAAGATTCTCTAGAAAATTCCAGAAAATCTATGTGAAAATGGATAAAAAATTTTGAAAATGCTTATAAAACAGAATTTTAACTGCTTTTTCTCTTTGTGTCCTTTTGAATTTACCATGTGACTACATGTATGAGAAATTTTATCTTAATAAAGACTTTGTGGATATAATCTGTATTACTATTTTCAAATATAAATCTTTTTTTTTTCATTTGCTTTTTAGATTTTGAAGCATTTCAAAGCAAATCGAATGTATAAAGAGCATATGTCTTAATAAAGGTTTTGTATATGCATTTAAAAACAGAAAGTTTCAAGACATGAAAAGGTTCCAAGAAATTTCAAGAATTTATAGAGAATGAGTGGATAAAGGAATTTAATAATGCATTTAGATTAAAATGTGGGTTTCTAAGTTAGACAGATTCTTTTCAAAATTCAAAATCTGGTTTAGCAAGTGGATAAGAGATTGGTCTGTCTAGATGAGAACGTAGACAAAGCAGGAGTCAGCAAGTAGATAAGAGATTGGTCTGTCTAGATGAAAACGTTGACAAAGCAGGAGTCAGCAAGTGGATAAGAGATCGGTCTGTCTAGATGAAAACGTTGACAAAGCAGGAGTCAGCAAGTGGATAAGATATTGGTCTGTCTAGATGAAAACGTAGACAAAGCAGGAGTCAGCAAGTGGATAAGATATTGGTCTGTCTAGATGAAAACGTAGACAAAGCAGGAGTCAGCAAGTGGATAAGAGATTGGTCTGTCTAGATGAAAACGTAGACAAAGCAGGAGTCAGCAAGTGGATAAGAGATTGGTCTGTCTAGATGAGAACGTAGACAAAGCAGTAGTCAGCAAGTGGATAAGAGATTGGTCTGTCTAGATGAGAACGTAGACAAAGCAGGAGTCAGCAAGTGGATAAGAGATTGGTCTGTCTAGATGAGAACGTAGACAAAGCAGGAGTCAGCAAGTGGATAAGAGATTGGTCTGTCTAGATGAAAACGTAGACAAAGCAGGAGTCAGCAAGTGGATAAGATATTGGTCTGTCTAGATGAAAACGTAGACAAAGCAGGAGTCAGCAAGTGGATAAGAGATTGGTCTGTCTAGATGAGAACGTAGACAAAGCAGGAGTCAGCAAGTGGATAAGAGATTGGTCTGTCTAGATGAAAACGTAGACAAAGCAGGAGTCAGCAAGTGGATAAGAGATTGGTCTGTCTAGATGAAAACGTAGACAAAGTAGGAGTCAGCAAGTGGATAAGAGATTGGTCTGTCTAGATGAAAACGTAGACAAAGCAGGAGTCAGCAAGTGAATAAGAGATTGGTCTGTCTAGATGAAAACGTAGACAAAGCAGAAGTCAGCAAGTGGATAAGAGATTGGTCTGTCTAGATGAGAACGTAGACAAAGCAGGAGTCAGCAAGTGGATAAGAGATTGGTCTATCTAGATGAAAACGTAGACAAAGCAGGAGTCAGCAAGTGGATAGACCCGATCTGGCTGTCAGCAGGTAATAGAATCCTCGGGTCTGATGTCTATACTGCAAGTTGATCCCAACCTCCATTTCCGTTCAGCTAAATTCGCCGTCAAAGATAACGGGTGTAAACCTGATCAAATATCTACATTCCCCATGTTGGGACAACTTGGTAAAACCTCTATGTACTCATGGACAAAACTTAAGGAAGTTGTACCTTTTATCATGTATATCGGGATTCAGATAATAACTCTGAAAGATATTATAGTGATCTTTATTGAAGACACACGAGATAACCAAGTGTGAACAAAACTTAAGGAAGTTGCACCTTTTATCATGTATATTTGGATTCAGACAATAATTATGAAAGATATTACAGTGACCTTTATTGAAGACACACGAGATAACCAAGTGTGAACAAAATTAACTCTGTAACCTTAAAAAAAAAAAAAAGTCGATCGGAGACACATCACAAAGACTTTCCAGTTTCTTAGGTTTGTCCATATTGTCGGTATATGGACGATAGAGATAACTTTACTTTTCAAGATTCAAGATTTCAAGCCTTATCCTGGGTGAGGGGTGTACAGAAAGATTCCCAAACTAATATCTACAGTACCTGCTTTTATTAGAATTCTTGGATATATGAAAGTTCAAACTATAAGTTTTGTGAAAAGGTCTTTAGAAGATTGAAAAAGAATAACGAGGTATACTGAAGGTCATCAGAAAAATAAGAAAGAATTAGATGTTGTTGCCGTGTCCAATGCACTTCATTGGAAAATGGGTGCCGTTGCCACGGTGGTCACCTTGAACCAGAATTTGGTCAAATATTCCAAGGGTCCAGGGGGGGATTGATGTGGTCGGACTTCTACCCCATCCCGAAAGAATTAGATAGGACATATGTAAATTGATAGCTGGATAGAGTTAGGAAAGGTAACAGGAGTGGAAGCGGCAGAAAGAAAGAATGTTGGATTGGATGGAATGCTATGAAGAAGTCAAGAGAAGAGCTAAAGATAGAAAAACATGAATTTTTGGAGACTCGGGACTGTTGAAGAGTTTTGAGCTTCAATTAAGAAGTGTAATATACATATAGTTCATGTTTTGTGAAAATATGTTAATCTTTAGTGATATAAGCGTGATTTGATGTGAAAAAATGTGAAAAGTTTATGGTACTGGTCTGTGAGTGCTAAACACCCTAACTCTATGTGCTATAATGGAGACATATTGCAACCATGAAAAAACTGATACAATGTGAACTACCGCCGAGATCATAGTACTAAACATGACTCTATGAGCTAGGACATGTGAAGTGTGAAATAAATGTGCAGTGTGATACAACGTGAACTACTACCGAGATCATAGTACTAAACATGACTCTATGAGCTAGGACATGTGAAATAAATATAAAGTGTGATACAATGTGAACCGAGGTAGTGGACGAGGAATGCAGCGACCTTGGAATACCACTGTCATCCAATACGACACCTGGTTGATTACAGCCTGCGACAGTCACTAACCTCGATGTCACCGCGGTCCTTCTCCGCTACTTCTGTCTACTGTTGTAGGCTACAAACACACTACATCAAACTTAACTCTCGTAATTATAACAATGGCTGCTTATTTTAGCTTCTCCAAGCGTTGAAATCCGTAAGTCCTATTAAGGTCACAGTCTTATTTTTTATATTCTATACATTTTTTTTTCTATATAATGAAGGTAGCATGACAAAAATGTATTTAAAAATTGCGTCATTACCTTTTTTTATCCTTTTAAAATAAAACGGTTTCAACAATAAAATTATTTTAAAAATTAAAATCTCTGTCATTTTTAAAATTAAAGCCACGTTTCAAAAGAGAGAAAATAAACTTTTTTTCTATAAAATTTTCTAAATAGCAGATATACAAAATGTTTAGAGATACATGAAAAGTGTAAATATAATGTCCACTTGTATACACACACTACATCTATCTACATGTTCCAACTTAGTCGTAGATATCTCACTCGATCATATACCATATATCGTAGCTGTTCTACATCGCGATGATAGAAATTATCTTTTAAATAAATCTCTCGCCTGAACACAAGATTATTCTTGTCGAATTCCTCAACACTGTCATCGAACATGCTGGGGACATCGATTCCATAATCCTCAACGGACTGTCCGAACTCAAGGCGGCTTTAAGCACCTGATGAAATCCAGACGTCCCTCCGTCTGTTATATATATTTCTCCATATTTTAAAAATGGCTGTAAACCTTCTCCCTACTGTTGACTAGATGTCAATCAACTATTGTTAATTGTCACATTATAGCTGTTTAATTTGAACAATGACATTTTGTGTTGTTTATTTCTAGTAGACGTGTAGTACTAAACTATGATGGGTAGATGATTGTTACTTCTTGTACTGTAAGTACACCACATGTCTACACATATGTTGTTTTAAAACTCAACACACACACAAAAGCCTTTATTAAGACACACAGGTCTTACAGAGGATTCTCCTTGGGGTTACAAAACGGAGAAAGTGGGAAATAAAAATGGTGAAAGAATATATACATATGGTAAATATATACAGATTATAAGAAAGAATAAAGAAATATGAAGAATTTTAAAAAATAAATAAATAAAATTAAAAATTTTTGGAAATATGGATGGGAGAAGTGGAGAGCGAAAAGAGGAAAGAAAACTTGTTTTAAAACTCTTTATTCAGACATTAATTACATAGCATTATTTACATAAGAAAATAACAACGGCTATATACATGTAGTAAAGTCAGTTTTACATGAGTCAAAGTTTCAGTTTAGCAAGTATTGTTGAATATAGAGACATTGAGAGAGTATATATTTACACCATTACATTAGACATGAGCCTCTAAAAGTGAGTCAAACTCGATTTCGATGTTCGATCTACACACGTAGTACCAGGCGCTATTATCATGGTGTATAGAAGGTTGTGACTACTTGTACTGTAAGTACATGTCTAACATGTAGTACCAGACTTTAATGATTATGGTGGGTAGAGTGCTTCTTGTATTGTAAGAACACCATATATCTACATATGTAGTACCAGGCCATGATATCATAATGGGAGAAGGTTTGTTACTTATTGTACTGTAAGCACATCACATGTCTACACACGTAGTACCAGGCGATGTTATTATGGTGTATAGAAGTTTGTGTCTACATGTACTGTAAGCACATCACATGTCTCATGTAGTACCAGACTTTAATGATTATGGTGGGTAGAGGGTTATTGCTTCTTGCATTGTAAGAACACCATATATCTACATATGTAGTACCAGGTCATGATATCATAATGGGAGAAGGTTTGATACTTCTTGTACTGTAAGTACACCACATGTCTACATATGCATTACCAGTAGGCGAGTAGAGGGATGTGAGCCCTATTTGGTTACTTGCTATCACTAGAGTACCAATGACTATTGATAAATATTAATTTATTTTACAAAAAAAAAAGATGTTTTAATGTAGATTGCTAACTCAGGTTAACAAAATGAAAGTCCATAGCATCAGTCCATTGTTGTTGTTGTCGTCTCCAAAGAAGAGCCTCAGATGTCTCCATGCATCTCTATCACAGCAGCAGCAATATCCACTATCTTGGGTGTGTAAAGCTGCTGCTCTAGGTCCATGTCAATTTTCTGAAAGGCTGCGGCCATTGCTGGACATGAGAATATGTGAGTAGGTGTTAGTTCCACCCCAGGACAGTTGTTGCATGCTCTATAAGTTCTTGTGCCATCTTGATATATTGTCATTCCTTTATAGTGTTTTGTTCTAAGTCTTGTTATAGTTTTGTCAGTTTTCTCTCAGAGTTTATTTCGCATATTTGATATTTTCTTATTTCTGTTTAATTATCTTGTATTTTTCCAAAGCATCAGCGTCAAATACTGACATTTGTTCTTTCCTTTGGCTCAACTTTCTGGCTTCCTTTGCCAATTCATCTTCCATTTCAACCAGTCCATTCACACACGGTTTTATAAATCATCAACAACAACAACAAAAAGCTTTTATTTAGGGTCACTGACCCTATACAGGATTCACCAGAGGTATGCATAAGAACAAAGCAGTGAGACAAAGGAAATAACGATATATACAGAAGAAAAAGAAAAAAAAAAGAAAAAAAAACAAGAAAGAGAAAGAGGGAAGCAAGAAAAACAACACAAAAAGAGTAGCAGTAAGAAAGTGAGGAGTGAGTGTCACTTGGCCTTCTTCTGAGATATGGACTGGTTTTATAAAACTGTTACTAAATATGGTTGGACATTTTCTATCGAAATTTTACAGGATTTTTTCATTTGGAACTTCCTTTGAGATTTCCATAATCTTTCATAACGCTGAGCTCTCCTAACTTCTGGAGTAGTATTGTATAGTTATTGGGAGTACTGTTAATTGGGACTACTAATAATTGGTACTACAGGTTTTTCGGAACTACTGATAATTGGTACTACACACGATTGGGACTACTGATAGTGGTACTACTTATAATTGGTAATTAAGATAATTGTGACTACTGAGTGAAAAGTCTGTACTCCATGTTAGGAATAACTATACATGACGTCTGTTCCTCGTGTCAGAGGCGGCTATTTCATATTGGCCTGCTACTGAGTAGTGCTCCCAATCTTTATGACAATGGCAGATACATTATACTTCATCCAATCATGATGATTGTCAAATTTCATTTGATCTACTCATCAAATCTTGGAAACGTGCAGGTGTTGAAAGTTACTGTTATTTTTCTTAAAGATGTATCCCTCTAGCTATAAAAATTATCAGAACTTATATAAAAAAAGAAGTTTATTTTCCTTCTTTAAAAATATTTACATAAAAGCAATTTAACAAATCAAATTTAATCTCAAAATTAAACAATACTGATTTACATATCTCTCGACAGAATGTATTTACTCTAGTCTCTAGTCAAAACCCAATAAATAAATATATACACAATTTAATTATTTTTATACGTCTGCGTAAATCGAAGTCCATTTACATCAGTTACCATCTCTAGACATAAAACAACATATTAATAAAAATTTGATCTATTGTAGTATAGAATATACTGCCTACATATATGAGATGGTATTTATAACATATTTTAACGTCTTTCTACAAAGTTTATTTTATTTTTTTCCTGACGAACACAAAAATATTTTGTCGTAACATCGAAAAATATATAAATTTCTCTGGTAAAAGTATCTGTTATTTGAAGAAATAAACAGAAGAACCAATCATATAAATGCACGGAACACCATTAGAGAAAAAAGAAATTCTCAAATTCAAAGAAATTGAAGAAGAATACCAATTAAAAATTTGGAAGAAGCTATCAAAAATAGAGCTAACATAGCACAATATAGAGCTAAATAAAACATCAACTTTAAAGGAAAATTAATGGTGAATATATAAAAATAGATGTGAAAAATAGTATCTTCTTATTGACATGTGGGGAAATAGATGTTAAAAATAGATAAGTAATTAAACCAATTTCATTAGAATCTTACAGAGTTGGTTCAGCTATTTCCTCTAAGAGGTACTGTTTCCCCAAAAACCGCGTCCGGATTCTTGGCAGTTTCTTTCCCACTTCCTATACGCCCCCATTGAAGAACTTTCATTTTTTTATATAGTATTAGTTTATCTTAAAGATAGAGGCTGCCTGGCCATCATTCATAGTTCTTCAAATAAAAGATACTTCAGCCAGTAAATCTTTTTTATTGTCTCGACGTTTCGACAAAAATCTTTTGTTCTTGTCAGAAGCGAGCAAAAATTAAAACATTAGGCAAAGCGAAAAAATAGTACAAATGTGATATTGTACTGGGATAAGGTACATAAATTAAGAAAAAGGCATCTCCTTATCGTGGAACTGAAAGTTGCTGATGGATTGCGCCATCTATCGGAATAAATATCAACTATTCTCGTTGATTTTTAATTATTCCAAAATTGGACAAATACCCATTCTTGATTAATCAATAAAAGCTAACCACGGATGCGTTTCGGGCTGTTGGCCCTCATCAGCGTGGTGCAAGCTGTTTCAGTTGCACGATAAGGAGATGCCTTTTTCTTAAATTAGGCAAAGCGTTAGAAATTATTCTATTAGTAGTTTAAACGAAAGGTTTTGGGAATCACCTTTAAGAAACTTCAACAAATTTTCGTTTATGGGAAAAGAAACTCATAGATAATTCTCACCGAATTCCTCAACATTGCCAATTGAGCATGTTGAAGACAAGAAATCCGTAATTGGCAAGGGCCTGTCCAAACTCAAGACGGTTTGTAGCTCCTGATATGATCCAAACTTTCCATTGGTGAAGGCTTCGTCTGGTATAAATATTTTATTTTATTCTAATTTTAAACTCTCATTTTGCTGTTAACTAGATGTCAATAAACTTGTTTTAATTTTTTTTTTTTTTTTGGCTTATCGCTAGTACACGTGCTACAGGCCATGATAATCATGGTGGGTAGTTAGCGACTGCTTTTTACTGTAAGCGCACCGCATGTCTACACATGTGAAAGCAGTTCGACTTTGCATTTACAAATGTGCCAGAGCCCCGTTTGGTTACTTGCACTCGCTGGTGGGGTTGGACTTTTGCAATAATCGGGGGGCCATTGGAACATTTTTTTTTTTAAACAGAAAAAAGTGTAATGCGGGAATCGAACCCAGGTCGTAGTGGTCGAAAACCAAACGGTTTAACCAGCCTTCCACCGACCCCCCCTGTTTTAATTGTCAATTGCCACACACTCACTCACAAAACCTTTATTAATTCACCAGTCTAACATCTCATTGCCGGCTTGCAACAATAGCCTCACGATGATCAATCACCATCATACAATGGAGGAGAAATAGAAAAATAAACACAAGTAGAGGAGAAGAACTTGTTTATATAAAAAGATGTCCCGGTTGTAAGACTACTCGCACAAGTTAGAATACTTTCAAGTTTTTTTAGAGAAAACCACACCAAGATGCTCTGCGGTGAGGACCCGATTTGTACCTTCTGTAATTCAAAACTAAAAAATGAAATCACTCATTATATTTTTAATTGCTATGCTCTGAAAGAAGAAAGAAGAACCCTTATGCTCAAAACTGGGCAACTCTGTGCTTCACTTCCATCAATAATTGACAATATGACCCAGAATAAGTATACTGCAACGGCGTTTTATGGTTTCCACAAGTCCATATCTCAGAAGAAGGCCAAGTGACACTCACTCCTCACTTTCTTACTGCTACTCTTTTTGTGTTGTTTTTCTTGCTTCCCTCTTTCTTTTTTGTTTTTTTTTTCTTTTTCTTCTGTCTATATCGTTGTTTCCTTTGTCTCACTGCTTTGTTCTTTTGCATACCTCTGTAGAATCCTGTATAGGGTCAGTGACCCTAAATAAAGGCTTTTTGTTGTTGTTGTTGTATATAAAAGGATGTTCGTATAAACTTTCGGTAAAGACGTCCATCTACGGGGGCTTCTTGCCCGAATACTTGTACAAAAGATGAAAGATATTATAGTGACATTTATTGAAAACACACAAGATAAACAAGTGTGAAAAAAATTGCCTCTGTCTCCTTCAATAAATAAATAAAATAAACAGACTACCGGCGACATGAAATATTTTCACTTCCTTAAGTTTTGTCCATAAGAGTGTATATACTCAAATTTAATATAACCTTTTTCCATTTTTTATTTCCCACTTTCATAGGTTTCCCCGTCTTGTAACCCTAAGGAGAATCCTCTGTAAGACCTGTGTGTCTTAATAAAGGCTTTTGTGTGTGTGTATATATACTCAAATTTATAAATATATGAAAAAGGTGGAGAGGGAGCAGTAACAAGCTTACTAACAAATCTGGGCTCAGCTGGCCCTGCTGATAGTACCCTGTAAGGTCTCTTAATCCAGAAATACAGGATGAGTCTGTAGTCCATGTTAGGAGCGGCTGTTCATGGCGTCTGTTCCTTATGTCAGAAGCGGCCATTTTATATTGGAGCTAAGTCAGCCTGCTACTGAGTAGTGCTCCCAGTCTTAATGACAAAGGCAGATGCAATTCTACTTCACCCAGTCATGATGGTTGTCAAATTCTACAAGCTTGATACCTTAATAGGATTATTGAGTGGAAATAAGAAAGAAGAAGAAGAATATTTAAAATAAAACTTTTATACCTTTTAGTTAGCTGAAGTAGTGCCTGCCCGAAAGAGCTTTCCCTTTAATTAATATAAATTAAAAGCCATACGGCGTTTCATAATTTCTTGTAAGAATTTTTTATGTACAAAAAGTACCAAAAGAATACAAAGTCAATTCGAAGACAGACGACGACCGACGCCAGGTGTCCTCCAGTCCATGGTCAAGGCGACATTCTCCGCCTCTGCAGCTACTCTTATATAAGTTCGTCTGTTTGTTTTTTAAATTGATGTCATCATTACTTTTCCCGCCTTTTTTTAGAAAATCGTCTGCTTAGAATTTTTTTAAAGATTTCGCTTTTTTTGTTCCAAGAAATATGCACATCCCTATTTAATAGTAAAGTTAAGTAATTTATTTGGGGCTTCCTCTCTAAAGTTCCTATTTTAAATAATAAAATGGGATTGATACAATTGAAAACATAATATGTCTCTATTGATATTTTATTTAGAATTTTTGTAATACACTCGTGGACCAAGTTCAAGACAAGAAGAATCAAGACTAGAGTAGACGGGTGAGTTAAAGACAAGAAGAATCAGGAACTCTGCAACAGGAGAAGCCAAAGTTACTCGAGACTCGACGAGGAAGAGATAGGTCTCCTGCTGACACTTTTAGATCAAAGATTGGCCTTAGATCAGGTTTCAAGATGGGGGTTCAGAGTTCTTGAGACTCTATCAATCCATTGAACTTACAGAACTATGGTTTCTTTTGATGATAAAAGCTTGACAAACCCTGTCACGCTTGCATCGCTATAGCCTGCCCCAAATATTCTATTCAGGCTATTTGATCTCTTCAGTGTGGTACAGGCTGTATATTTATATATATAACAAATGAGAACATTAAGACGCGAATGTTTCTTTTCGATAATAAATCAAACTTCCACTGTCCTTACTGCGATGAACTTGCCCGTCCACTTTAGTCCTGATTCTTCTTGTCTTGAATTCACCCGTCTACTAGAGTCCCTGTTCTTCATGTCTTCAACTCGCCCGTCCACTTTAGTCCTGATTCTTCTTGTCTTGAATTCACCCGTCTACTAGAGTCCCTGTTCTTCATGTCTTCAAATCGCCGGTCCACTCTAGTCCTGATTCTTCTTGTCTTGAATTCACCCGTCCACTAGAGTCACTGTTCTTCATGTCTTCAACTCGCCCGTCCACTCTAGTCCTGATTCTTCTTGTCTTGAATTCATCCGTCCATTAGAGTCCCTGTTCTTCATGTCTTCAACTTGCCCGTCCACTCTAGTCCTGATTCTTCTTGTCTTGAATTCATCCGTCCACTAGAGTCACTGTTCTTCATGTCTTCAACTCGCCCGTCCACTCTAGTCCTGATTCTTCTTGTCTTGAATTCACCCGTCCACTAGAGTCCCTGTTCTTCATGTCTTCAACTCGCCCGTCCACTCTAGTCCTGATTCTTCTTGTCTTGAATTCACCCGTCCACTAGAGTCCCTGTTCTTCATGTCTTCAACTCGCCCGTCCACTCTAGTCCTGATTCTTCTTGTCTTGAATTCACCCGTCTACTAGAGTCCCTGTTCTTCATGTCTTCAACTCGCCCGTCCACTCTAGTCCTGATTCTTCTTGTCTTGAATTCACCCGTCCACTAGAGTCCCTGTTCTTCATGTCTTCAACTCGCCCGTCCACTCTAGTCCTGATTCTTCTTGTCTTGAATTCACCCGTCTACTAGAGTCCCTGTTCTTCATGTCTTCAACTCGCCCGTCCACTCTAGTCCTGATTCTTCTTGTCTTGAATTCACCCGTCCACTAGAGTCCCTGTTCTTCATGTCTTCAACTCGCCCGTCCACTCTAGTCCTGATTCTTCTTGTCTTGAATTCACCCGTCCACTAGAGTCCCTGTTCTTCATGTCTTCAACTCGCCCGTCCACTCTAGTCCTGATTCTTCTTGTCTTGAATTCACCCGTCTACTAGAGTCCCTGTTCTTCATGTCTTCAACTCGCCCGTCCACTCTAGTCCTGATTCTTCTTGTCTTGAATTGATCCGTCCACTAGAGTCACTGTTCTTCATGTCTTCAACTCACCCGTCCACTCTAGTCCTGATTCTTCTTGTCTTGAATTCACCCGTCCACTAGAGTCCCTGTTCTTCATGTCTTCAACTCGCCCGTCCACTCTAGTCCTGATTCTTCTTGTCTTGAATTCACCCGTCTACTAGAGTCCCTGTTCTTCATGTCTTCAACTCGCCCGTCCACTCTAGTCCTGATTCTTCTTGTCTTGAATTCACCCGTCCACTAGAGTCCCTGTTCTTCATGTCTTCAACTCACCCGTCCACTCTAGTCCTGATTCTTCTTGTCTTGAATTGATCCGTCCACTAGAGTCACTGTTCTTCATGTCTTCAACTCACCCGTCCACTCTAGTCCTGATTCTTCTTGTCTTGAATTCACCCGTCCACTAGAGTCTCTGTTCTTCGTGTCTTCAACTCACCCGTCCACTCTAGTCCTGATTCTTCTTGTCTTGAATTCACCCGTCCACTAGAGTCTCTCTTCTTCGTGTCTTCAACTCACCCGTCCACTCTAGTCCTGATTCTTCTTGTCTTGAATTCACCCGTCCACTAGAGTCCCTGTTCTTCGTGTCTTCAACTCGCCCGTCCACTCTAGTCATGATTCTTCTTGTCTCGAATTCACACACACACACACACACACAAGCCTTTATTAAGACACACAGGTCTTATCTTGTCTCGAATTCACCCGTCCACTAGAGTCTTTGTTCTTCATGTCTTCAACTCGCCCGTCCACTCTAGTCCTGATTCTTCTTGTCTTGAATTCATCCGTCCACTAGAGTCCCTGTTCTTCATGTATTCAACTCGCCCGTCCACTCTAGTCCTGATTCTTCTTGTCTTGAATTCACCCGTCTACTAGAGTCTCTGTTCTTCGTGTCTTCAACTCGCCCGTCCACTCTAGTCCTGATTCTTCTTGTCTTGAATTCACCCGTCCACTAGAGTCCCTGTTCTTCATGTATTCAACTCGCCCGTCCACTCTAGTCCTGATTCTTCTTGTCTTGAATTCACCCGTCTACTAGAGTCTCTGTTCTTCGTGTCTTCAACTCGCCCGTCCACTCTAGTCCTGATTCTTCTTGTCTTGAATTCACCCGTCCAATAGAGTCCCTGTTCTTCATGTATTCAACTCGCCCGTCCACTCTAGTCCTGATTCTTCTTGTCTTGAATTCACCCGTCCACTAGAGTCCCTGTTCTTCATGTCTTCAACTCGCCCGTCCACTCTAGTCCTGATTCTTCTTGTCTTGAATTCACCCGTCCACTAGAGTCTCTGTTCTTCATGTCTTCAACTCGCCCGTCCACTCTAGTCCTGATTCTTCTTGTCTTGAATTCACCCGTCCACTAGAGTCCCTGTTCTTCATGTCTTCAACTCGCCCGTCCACTCTAGTCCTGATTCTTCTTGTCTTGAATTCACCCGTCTACTAGAGTCCCTGTTCTTCATGTCTTCAACTCGCCCGTCCACTCTAGTCCTGATTCTTCTTGTCTTGAATTCATCCGTCCACTAGAGTCCCTGTTCTTCATGTCTTCAACTCGCCCGTCCACTTTAGTCCTGATTCTTCTTGTCTTGAATTCACCCGTCCACTAGAGTCTTTGTTCTTTATGTCTTCAACTCGCCCGTCCACTCTAGTCCTGATTCTTCTTGTCTTGAATTCATCCGTCCACTAGAGTCCCTGTTCTTCATGTCTTCAACTCGCCCGTCCACTTTAGTCCTGATTCTTCTTGTCTTGAATTCACCCGTCTACTAGAGTCCCTGTTCTTCATGTCTTAAACTCGCCCGTCTACTTTAGTCCTGATTCTTCTTGTCTTGAATTCACCCGTCTACTAGAGTCCCTGTTCTTCATGTCTTCAACTCGCCCGTACACTCTAGTCCTGATTCTTCTTGTCTTGAATTCATCCGTCCACTAGAGTCCCTGTTCTTCATGTCTTCAACTCGCCCGTCCACTCTAGTCCTGATTCTTCTTGTCTTGAATTCACCCGTCTACTAGAGTCCCTGTTCTTCATGTCTTCAACTCGCCCGTCTACTTTAGTCCTGATTCTTCTTGTCTTGAATTCATCCGTCCACTAGAGTCCCTGTTCTTCGTGTCTTCAACTCGCCCGTCCACTCTAGTCCTGATTCTTCTTGTCTTGAATTCTTCCGTCCACTAGAGTCCCTGTTCTTCATGTCTTCAACTCGCACGTCCTCTTTAGTCCTGATTCTTCTTGTCTTGAATTCACCCGTCCACTAGAGTCACTGTTCTTCATGTCTTAAACTCGCCCGTCCACTCTAGTCCTGATTCTTTTTGCCTTGAATTCACCCGTCCACTAGAGTCCCTGTTCTTCGTGTCTTCAACTCGCCCGTCCACTCTAATCCTGATTCTTCTTGTCTTGAATTCACCCGTCCACTAGAGTCCCTGTTCTTCATGTCTTCAACTCGCCCGTCCACTCTAGTCCTGATTCTTCATGTCTTCAACTTGCCCGTCCTCTATAGTTGATTCATAGCAGTAAGGACAGTAGAAGTTTGATTTATTTGTGAAAAGAAACATTCGCGTCTTAATGTTTTCATTTGTTATATATAAATATACAGCCTGTACACTACACTGACGAGAGAGTTATGGCAAAGAAGAAATCGATTTCAATGAAACGTAGACTGAACGAATGGAAAACAAATGCCGCTCCAAAAGTTGAAATGTTTTCGGACATTTTCCGATGGAAACGAACTTTTCTACGATTTGATTCGACGAATATCTGAGCCATAGAGAATAAAATGTTGAGAGAGAACGCTTGGCCGCCACAAGCCAGTTATCCCTTTGGTAATTTTTCTGACACCTCTTGCTTCAAACCCCGAATATCAAAAGGATCGATAGGCCACGCTTTCGCGGTCCGTATTCGTACTGAAAATCAAGATCAAGCCAGCTTTTGCCCTTTCACTCCACGCGAGGTTTCCGTCCTCGCTGAGCTCGCCTTAGGACACCTGCGTTACCCTTTGACAGATGTACCGCCCCAGCCAAGCTCCCCGCCTGAAACAGAGAGAGAGAGAGATCCAATAGCCTGAATAGATTATTTGGGGAGCATGCTATAGTGATGTACGCGTGGCAGGGTTTGTCAAGCTTTTATCATTAATCATCTTCATTCGTTATATATAGATGGCACCCTATTGATTTGTATGATATTTATATAAATTTACCAAATATTTAATCCCACTTTACCAGTTATTTTCCCCACATTTATTACATTTATTTTCCATGTTCTCCACACCCGCAGTGTATAGGTGTTATCCAGAATTGGAGATGATGCTCCGGATAGATGTCAGAAGATTAATTTCGGTGAAGTGTTGACGTATGGTCACTGACGTAATTTCAACAGAAGATCCAGCACCTGTGTCAAGTGGAATAACCTTATAAACCAGGAGATAGGTGACACACATCTGGGTTTGGATGGCGAAATACAATTTAGCATTGGTTAGATTTCTTTTATAACAATGGTTAAGTTTCTTTTAACATTGGTTAGATTTCTTTTATTAAATTCTTTAAGTTTATTTTAGCATTGACTAGATTATTTTTATAGCTTTGGTTAGATTTCTTTTAGCATTGGTTAGATTTCTTTTATAACAATGGTTAAGTTTCTTTTATAGCATTGGCTAGGTTTCTTATAACATTGACAAGATTTCTTTTATGCATTGGCTAGGTTTCTTTTATAGCATTGACTAGGTTTCTTTTATAGCATTGGCTAGGTTTCTTTTATAGCATTGGTTAGATTTATTTTATAGCATTGGCTAGGTTTCTTTTATAGCATTGGCTAGGTTTCTTTTATAGCATTGGTTAGATTTCTTTTATAGCATTGGCTAGGTTTCTTTTATAGCATTGGCTAGGTTTCTTCTATAAAATTGGTTAAGTTTCTTTTAGCATTGACTAGGTTTCTTTTAGCATTGGTTAGATTTCTTTTATAACATTGACAAGATTTCTTTTATAGCATTGGCTAGGTTTCTTTTATAGCATTGACTAGGTTTCTTTTATAGCATTGGTTAGATTTCTTCTATAAAATTGGTTAAGTTTCTTTTAGCATTGACTAGGTTTCTTTTAGCATTGGTTAGATTTCTTCTATAAAATTGGTTAAGTTTCTTTTAGCATTGACTAGGTTTCTTTTAGCATTGGCTAGGTTTCTTATAACATTGACAAGATTTCTTTTATTGCATTGGCTAGGTTTCTTTTATAGCATTGGTTAGATTTCTTCTATAAAATTGGTTAAGTTTCTTTTAGCATTGACTAGGTTTCTTTTAGCATTGGCTAGGTTTCTTTTATAGCATTGACTAGATTTCTTTTATAGCATTGGCTAGGTTTCTTTTATAGCATTGACTAGATTTCTTTTATAGCATTGGCTAGGTTTCTTTTATAGCATTGGCTAGGTTTCTTTTATAGCATTGGCTAGGTTTCTTTTATAGCATTGGCTAGGGTTCTTTTATAACATTGGATTGATATCTTTTTTAGCATTGGCTATATATTATCACGATTACCATTTCTTTTAACATTTGCTAAATATAACGAAAATTTCCCCTTTTATTTTAGAAATTTTTAGATACCACAAATATTATAATTTCTTCTAGAATTTAATAGATTCCACAAATATTACAATTCCTTTTAGCATTGGTTAGATACCAATAGTTTTATCATTTCCTTTAGCACATTGTCTAAATTATTGCTATACCAATAATATATCTTATAGAATTTTCTAGAGGCCACAAATATTATAACTTTTTTTAGCATTGTCTAGATGTCATTAACATCGCAATTCCTTTTAGTTTTGGCTAGATATCGATAATATTACCATTTCTATTTAAATTGTCTATACCCTACAAATATCATCTTTTCGTTTAGTAATGACTATATGTTACTAGCCTTGCTTTTTTGTGTTTGTTAAGGTGCTAAGCACGATTTCACGTTGAAATTTCCAGTATAAATTCCTCAATCCCAAAAAGATGAGATTCTGTTGAATAGTATATGCTAATTCATCAGTTTCATCCTGTAATCGTCAGTAGAGAAATTTTCTCTCAATCCCACGAGAATCTGTTGAATACTATATGTTAATTCATCATCAGTTTCATTCTGAAATCATCGGTAGAAATTTTCTCCAATCCCTCGAAGAACTGTTGAAGAAACTATGCAACTTCGTCATTTTTATGTTGAGATCACCATTAGAAATTCTACGCAAAAATGAGGATAAAATATGTAAAAATATCCAGGAATCCTCTAATATTCTAGAAATATTTGATACTGTTGAAAAGAATATGTAAAAATATCTTTAGAAAGTTTCAATTCTACACAAAGAGATGAGGAACTGTTGAAGAGAATATGCAACATCATCAACTTATGTAAACGCTGTACGCATCCCAGTCGTGTCCTACTTCCAACAGAGCCAATAAAATTGTTGCAACTCATTCAGGCAGGAAGCCCTCGTTCTATAGGCTAGGTTAACGATAATTTCTATCTCTCAGCTTCCGTACATGGCCTACAGTTCATAGGTTTGTCATTAGTGTTGTTCAGATAGTATCGCATTCTGTCCATACCTTGCAAGAGATCAAGACACAATTGGCTAGAAGTTGTACAAACCCTGGTGTTGTTCAGATAGTATCGCATTTTGTCCATACCTTGCAAGAGATCAACACACAATTGGCTAGAAGCTGTACAAACCCTGGTTTTCTGTTCCATTTATGGGTATGTTGTTCAGACAGTATCGCATTCTGTCCATACCTTGCAAGAGATAAACACACAATTGGGTAAAAGCTGTACAAACCCTGGTGTTGTTCAGATAGTATCGCATTCTGTCCATACCTTGCAAGAGATAAACACACAATTGGGTAAAAGCTGTACAAACCCTGGTGTTGTTCAGATAGTATCGCATTCTGTCCATACCTTGCAATATATCAACACAGAATTGGCTAGAAGCTGTACAAACCCTGGTTTTCTGTTCCATTTATGGGTATGTTGTTCAGACAGTATCGCATTCTGTCCATACCTTGCAAGAGATAAACACACAATTGGGTAGAAGCTGTACAAACCCTGGTGTTGTTCAGATAGTATCGCATTCTGTCCATACCTTGCAAGAGATAAGCACACAATTGGCTAGAAGTTGTACAAACCCTGGTGTGTTGTTCAGATAGAGTATCGCATTCTGTCTATACCTTGCAAGAGATAAACACACACTTGGCTAGAAGTTGTACAAACCCTGGTTTTCTGTTCCCTTGATGTGTATGTTGTTCAGATAGAATCACATTTTGTCCATATCCAAAAGTCTAGATATATACTTTTCAAAGCCGCAGTCACCGTTCGGAGGAGATTAATAGAATTGCCAAATGCCGTGGTCCATTTGGACGAGGAAAGTGAAGACTAGAACGTGGCTGATTCCACACTCGCCTGTTCAATGATACGCTAACCATGACCTATGCACGAAGGAACGTGTGGCCATTGGACATGCGTCGGACCAGGAGGCTGTTGTTGGGTGCTACGCTTCCTGGAGCATAGGAGCTTCATCTATGTTTCCTTTCTTCCTGTGGTGAATCTGTATAAGACCTGTGGTCTTAATAAAGCTTTGTGTGTGTATATACTTTTCAAAAGATTTGGGTGTATCCGTACACTTGTAAGATATGGATGGATTTAGATATATATACTTTTGAAAAATTCGGGTCTCTCTCTAGGCTTACATCCTTGTCTGTCCTCTAGGTCATTATCCTAGGATCTCTTCTATGGTCGTCGTATCCCTGTGCTTCATGTCCGGTGTTCCACCTTCCTCGTCTTCACATGTCATCTCTACATCATTCCAGAAATCCATCCATGGCTTCCATTTCTTTATTCTTCTCGAACTTTCCTGAGGTTTGTTTTATATTCTGTTTAAATGTTTCCATGTTTTTAAACCAATGATTAATATAGGAAAAAATTGGTGGACAAGTGGTTCCCGACAGCCATGAACCGGGATCAAATCCCGTATTGTATACTTTGATTTAATATGTGAATAACCTTCACACATATTATTCATTGTTTCAAATATCATAACCTAGATTTCTCTTTTTGAGTGATACCTATTAAAGTGATTTTGGAACTGGATTAATGCTGGCAAAGAGAGATTCTCTTTTGCTTTCTTATGTTTATTTCATTCCAAAATTATTTATAGTGTATAGGCGCTTCAATAATAATGATGATAAAACTCCATAGCCAATAAATTTGGAGGAAATTAAACAAATCTTCTTATTTCTTATCTCAAAGCCATGATAAACATGGTGGGTAGTTAGCGACTGCTTTTACTGTAAGCGCACCACATGTCTACACATGTGAAAAGCAGTTCGACTTTGCACTTACAAATGTGCCAGAGCCCCGTTTGGTTACTTGCACTCGCTGGTGGGGTTTGACTTTTGCAAGAATCGGGGGCCATTGGAGCATTTTTTTTTAAACAGAAAAAAGTGTCCAATGCGGGAATCGAACCCAGATCGTAGTGGTCGAAAACCAAACGGTTTAACCAGCTTTCCATCGAACCCCAATTAAACAAATAATGGGTTCCTAATAAAAAAAAAACACCTACGTCAATAAAAGGAAAAAATACATCGATTTTTTTATCTTTAAAAAACGTCATAATTTCGCTCGATTCATATATTTTTAGAAAATTCTTCAAAAACGCAAATATAAATCATTCATTAGTATATATTACAAAGCAATATCGCGCCATCTATATTTAGCAAATGAAAACATTAAGAAGCATATGTTTGATATATGTGTTTAAGATACATTCGCATGTTTTCATTTACTCTAGATTTTTACCTCAATAAAACCTTTAAGTATCACTATAAAAAGAAAAACCGAAAAATACAATATAGCCTAGTGGACATGGCATCTGCCCGGTAAGCGGAACACTGTGGGTTCGATTCCCATCCCTGGACACTTTTATTTTTCCGTTTATCATTACTCTTCACAATTCATTCTTTCATACTTCATCCCTCTAAGGTTAGAAATAAACATTATTTCTCCTTAAAATAAATTTTGATTTTTCGTTCAAAAGAAACTCATGCGGGATAATTTCAAATGTCGTTTTACAATCACAAGCGGAATTATATTATATTGTATTATAACAGCAGTATGGTAGATTAAACTGGCGAAACCGCTGGGAGGGTTCACCACTGATGAACCAGGGGCCCTCCCATTAATTTTTTTATTGCAGTAAGGGCAGTAGAAATTTGTTTAATTTTTAAAATAATCATACACGTCTATAATAGTTTCGAATTCTCAAAAACTTTAATGCTTATTGATACTATGTTCAGAAATATTAACAATATCTTTTTTTGCTTCTTCTATATTGTTTTTATGTTTGATTCCTTAAAATACCACAAAGCTACAAGATTCTATAGAATGTTTAGTTGTAGTATCCTGAGTGGACATAGTATAGAGACTATGATAATCATGGTAAATAGGAGTTTATGAATGTTCATACTCTGAATGTACCATACACTCATGGACAAAATTTAAGGAAGTGGAGGGTTTTTGATGGTCTGTTTATTTTAAGGAGACAGAGGCAATTTTGTTCACACTTGGTTATCTCATGTGTCTTCAATAAAGGTCACTGTAATATCTTTCAGAGTTATTGTCTCAATACCGATATATATGCTGAAAGGTTCAACTTCCTTAAGTTTTGTTCACACTTGGTTATCTCGTGTATCTTCAATAAGGTTACTGTAATATCTTTCAGAGTTATTGTCTGAATCCCGATATACATGCTAAAAGGTACAACTTCCTTAAGTTTTGTTCACACTTGGTCATCTCGTGTGTCTTCAATAAAGGTCACTGTAATATTTTTCAGAGTTATTGTCTGAATCCCGATATACATGGTAAAAGGTACAACTTCCTTAAGTTTTGTTCACACTTGGTCATCTCGTGTTGTCTTCAATAAAGTTAACTGTAATATCTTTCAGAGTTATTGTCTGAATCCCGATATACATGCTAAAAGGTTCAACTTCCTTAAGTTTTGTTCACACTTGGTTATCTCATGTGTCTTCAATAAAGGTCACTGTAATATCTTTCAGAGTTATTGTCTGAATCCCGATATACATGCTGAAAGGTACAACTTCCTTAAGTTTTGTTCACACTTGGTTATCTCGTGTGTCTTCAATAAAGGTCACTGTAATATCTTTCAGAGTTATTGTCTGAATCCCGATATACATGCTAAAAGGTACAACTTCCTTAAGTTTTGTTCACACTTGGTTATCTCGTGTGTCTTCAATAAAGGTCACTGTAATATCTTTCAGAATTATTGTCTGAATCCCGATATACATGCTAAAAGGTACAACTTCCTTAAGTTTTGTTCATACTTGGTTATCTCGTGTATCTTCAATAAAGGTCACTGTAATATCTTTCAGAATTATTGTCTGAATCCCGATATACATGCTAAAAGGTACAATTTCCTTAAGTTTTGTTCATACTTGGTTATCTCGTGTGTTTTCAATGAAGGTCACTGTAATTTCTTTCAGAATTATTGTCTGAATCCCGATATACATGCTAAAAGGTACAACTTCCTTAAGTTTTGTTCATACTTGGTTATCTCGTGTGTCTTCAATAAAGGTCACTGTAATATCTTTCAGAGTTATTGTCTGAATCCCGATATACATGCTAAAAGGTACAACTTCCTTAAGTTTTGTTCATACTTGGTTATCTCGTGTGTCTTCAATAAAGGTCACTGTAATATCTTTCAGAGTTATTGTCTGAATCCCGATATACATGCAAAAGGTACAACTTCCTTAAGTTTTGTTCATACTTGGTTATCTCGTGCGTCTTCAATAAAGGTCATTGTAATATCTTTCAGAGTTATTGTCTGAATCCCGATATACATGCTAAAAGGTACAACTTCCTTAAGTTTTGTTCATACTTGGTTATCTCGTGTGTCTTCAATAAAGGTCACTGTAATATCTTTCACAGAGCTATTGTTTGAATCCCGATATACATGCTAAAAGGTACAACTTCCTTAAGTTTTGTTCACACTTGGTTATCTCGTGTGTCTTCAATAAAGGTCACTGTAATATCTTTCAGAATTATTGTCTGAATCCCGATATACATGCTAAAAGGTACAACTTCCTTAAGTTTTGTTCACACTTGGTTATCTCGTGTGTCTTCAATAAAGGTCACTGTAATATCTTTCAGAATTATTGTCTGAATCCCGATATACATGCTAAAAGGTATAACTTCCTTAAGTTTTGTTCACACTTGGTTATCTCGTGTGTCTTCAATAAAGGTCACTGTAATATCTTTCAGAGTTATTGTCTGAATCCCGATATACATGCTAAAAGGTACAACTTCTTTTATCCATGAGTGTATATATTCTAATAAAGGGAATTTGTTGCTAAATCCTTAATACAGAATAAACAGGACGTACACAGACATAAAACAATGAGGTGGGTTCTTAGCATAATATCAACCTGGTTAGGTTAGGTCAGGAACGTCTGTGACGTCATCAAATGTAAAAAAAGGAAAACTGGGACATCGTCTGGGTACCTCCCACTTTTGCATTTCTAATTTCTATCTGAGTATCGTTTGGTTTCTATAGCATTTATTGTTGGATTGGTGTTCGGATGAGTTATCTCTTTCTCGACATTCCTCGGCAACATTCCAAGGCAATAGTACATGTCGGGGAGAAGTCCGATCTACGGGGGAACGCTGTCTGACTTCAGGGCGGAATGTGACATCATACCAGACGATCCTCAGTGGGATTCGTCTGATGAAAATAATATATATTAACCCTATATAATTTTATATGAAAAAACAATAGAAAAAATAAAAGATAAGTGGGTCAGGTGTTGATAATAAAAATAAAGAAGGCATCTGTGCTCGTGGTCAGGAGAGATGCCTTCTTTATTTTTAATAATTTTATACGATTAATAAATATGTTTCAATCTCAATATCTCTCTCTCTGGACAACGCCTTGGCCATCATGGCATCTGCCAAGACCCGCATCTACAAATACTTCCTGGCCCTGGAGTTGCGGGGGGTCCAAGAGGACCCTCTCCTGGTCTGGAGGAGGACCCTATCAAGATGGTGGAGTCTTCCTTACTCATAGCTCATTGTAAATATTCCCATTATTCTTCATTTATTTTGTAAAACCTAATTGACAAGATGTCAATAAAAAGTGTTTGAATCTCAATCTCTAACAGGGAGAACATACTCAAGTACCTGTTGCCTGAGCAGAGGTCTGTTCTGAAGCTATTCCTCGACATGACAATAGTCAGGGAGATCTGTCTGACTTCAGGATGTGACATCATACCAAACGACCATCAGGGAGATTCGTCTGATGAAAATAATATTTTTTGTGTGTGCTTTTTTTAATAAATATATATATTTTTAACATATATATATATATATATATATATATATATATATATATATATATATATATATGTTTTGTTCTTTTAACAACACTAGCTATTTTGGAATTCTTAATATCATCTTTTGGTCAACATTTGCTGAAGATATTTCAAATTAAGTCTTTTAAAACAAATATAATTCAATTTATATAAAAAAAAAGGGCGTACGTGGATCTGTAAAGAAAAAAACAACAACTTTTTATCAAAAATTTTCGAGAGATTGCTCCCTTTTTATCAATTTATTAAGATATTATTATGAGAGAGAAAGATAAATTGATAAAGAGGTATCAATCTCTCGTATAATTTGAGGGAAAAAAACATGTTTTTTTCTTTACAGATACAGGTACGCCCTTTTTTATATAAATTTATTTAATGGATCGTATTTTGACTTTAAAAAATACAATTAAAGTGTAAAAATATATATATTTATTTCATTTTAAATTTGAGAGAACGCGGTTTGTCTCTCAGTTGGTATGTAAACCAGACGATTTTTTAAATAGCTCGTTGAAAGATCGTCTGCTAAGATAAGTGGAGTGCCACCCTCGCCTAGAATAGCTCAGCTCTGGTAAGGCGGTCAAGAAGTTTTTTTTTTTTCTTCTTTTCTCTTGCACGTGCCACTCTGTGCCCCAGTAGTTTTAACTTGTAAATAGAAGTAGTACATTAATGCCTCCGTGGCCTAATGGATAAGGCATCGGTCTCCTAAACCGGGGATTGTGGGTTCGAATCCCACCGGAGGTACTTTTTTTTTTTTCTCTCATAAAATGGCAATACAGTAGAATCTTCCTTTTAGCAGATACCCCTCTAGCGAATACCTCTCTACAAAAGACAGTTTTCATTTGCAAAATTACCATTTTTTACTATTTAGCAACTCTCTGGTAAGAGGACACCTCTCCCTAAAGGACACTTTGGCTCTGTAATTAGGTGTCCTTTAAAGGGAGGTTCTATTGTATAGGAATAAAACATAAGGTACTTACATTGAGCTTGATTTTTAGAGACATTACAAACTCTACTATCTATAACTTTAGTTTCTTTACTCTTGACCATATACTGGTCTCTAGTGGCGCTATTCTTCGTAGATCGTGAAATATGTGGTGTCGCTGGAGACCTGCTGGCGATTCTCCACCAAACTCTGCAGCGGTGGTAGAGGCGCCATGTACATTGTACATAGTAATTATCTTTTTTTTAATAGTACAGACTGTGCACTTTTGCATGTATTGACAAGATTTCAATAAAATTATTTTAATTGTCTAAAAAATTGGCGCTATGATTCTCTTTCTTAATCTATAATACTTAATAGCTTCCAGTTTATCAGTCCAATTCTTCTTTTCCAAATATTTTCTTTATATCCGTTTTATCCTTCAGAAATTATCTATCAATCCCATTTTCTCTTAATATTTTTCCCATTCAAAATTATTTTATATTTTCTATTGAACTTCTCATATCAGGGGCCTCATGTTTCTCTTCTCATCTTTCTAAGACTTCCTTATTTCTGATCTTGTCAAGTCATTCTTTCTTCACCATCTTCAGATCCACAATTCTAAAGAGTACCGTGATAGGATTAAATACGATAACCTACTAAGAATAGCGAATTCAAAATTATATTCGCACTATAAACATCTACTCCCTTCTATAACAGCAGAATAATATTTGATCTGAGATCTCCCATTACCAATCAAAATATGTATCGCGCAAATCAGAATTAATGGGGGTCGGTGGAAGGCTGGTTAAACCGTTTGGTTTTCGACCACTACGACCCGGGTTCGATTCCCGCATTGGACACTTTTTTTCTGATAAAAAAAAAATGCCCCAATGGTCCCCGATTCTTGAAAAATTCCAACCCCACCAGCGAGTGCAAGTAACTAAACGAGGCTCTGGCACATTTGTAAGTGCAAAGTCGAACTGCTTTCACATGTGTAGACATGTGGTGCATTTACAGTAAAAAAGCAGTCGCTAACTACCCACCATGATTATCATGGCCTGTACCACGTGTACTAGGGATAAGCAAAAAAAAAATAAAAATCTGAATACTCTTTTCACTGTTTAAAGAAAACTACGATGAAATATTTAACTCAACTGACCTGATATGTCCTTTATGTGATAAAATACCGACTCGGAACTGAAGCAACACATGTTTTTATGTTTTAGGTTAATAAGTGAAAGGGAACTTCTTTTGCATTAAATTGGGTCAATTCATCTTGCTCTGAAGGTTCTGTTGTCTAGGACGACACAGAATAAATACAATGCATTTGCACTTTACAAAGAAGAAAGATTGAGAAAAGATAGCCATGGATATGTAAATGAACGATCATATGTAAATAACTATCTCATCTTTTCTATGCAATTATGTACCTGGGCCTGTGTAGGGTATAGGTCCCCGATAAAAGGCTTGTTGTTGTTGATAGGGTAGAATAGCTTCGAAAGTATATGCTCCAATTCCAGACCCGATAGCTCGAGGGCTGGGCGGGAATCTTGTTTCAAGGCGGCGGGTAGGTTGGCCTACATACATCGGCCGTGTCGGCAGCATTTCACTTTCTCCTCAATTCTTCCTGGTGCCACCCGACTGATCTTCCTTCCTTCCTCTTTCTAGGACCAGGATCTTCCTTTCTCCTGTCAAAACTTGCCCAGAATCTCTGCCTCTTGTCTACATTGACCTCTAGAATTGTTGTCTAGGAATTAAGCTTCCTCTTGTTTAGACTTATCCAGGAAATGCTTCCTTCTTCACAGAATTTGCCCAGGATCTCTCTTTCTTCTGAAAGAGCTGTTTCTCAAAATCTGTTTTGATTTGCATAGACCTATTCAGGATTTGTTTAGCCTTCCTCTTGTTTAGACTTATCCAAGAAATGCTTCCTTCTTCGCAGAATTTGTCCAGGATCTCTCTTTCTTTTGAAAGAGCTAGTTCAAAATCTGTTTTGATTTGCATAGTCCTATTCAAAATTTGTATTTCTCTGTCAGGATTTTTTTTAGAATCCACCTTCCTCTTGTTTAGACTTATCTAGGAAATGCTTCCCTGTTCGTAGAATTTGCCCCGGATCTTTCTTTCTTCTGAAAGAGTTGGTTCAAAATCTGATTTGATTTGCATAAACCTATTCAGGATTTGTTTAGCCTTCCTCTTGTTTAGACTTATCCAAGAAATGCTCCCTTCTTCGCAGAATTTGTTCAGGATCTCTCTTTCTTTTGAAAGAGCTAGTTCAAAATCTGTTTTGATTTGCATAGACCTATTCAGGATTTGTTTAGCCTTCCTCTTGTTTAGACTTATCCAAGAAATGCTTCCTTCTTCCCAGAATTTGCCCAGGATCTCTCTTTCTTCTGAAAGAGTTGGTTCAAAATCTGATTTGATTTGCATAAACCTATTCAGGATTTGTTTAGACTTATCCAGGAAATGCTTCCCGTCTTCGCAAAATTTGGCCAGGAACTCTCTTTCTTTTGAAAGAGCTAGTTCAAAATCTGATTTGATTTGCATAGACCTATTCAACAACAACAACAAAAAAACTTTATTAGGGCATCTTGCCCTGTACGGATTCGTCGTATAGTTATAGACAAAATTAAACATAAGAGAAAAGGGGAAGATAGAGTATTTACAATTAAGGCATGGCAAACAGGGTGACTTTTTATTGTGCCCCTGTTCTTCTCTCTTCCACGAGTGCAATTTTTTTTTCAACCGCTTTTTGATAGTTGAACAGTTCAATTGCCCAACTTTTCTTATCTGAAACAGTTTTTAGTAGCTTTATTGAGTTCAAATGCGGTCTAGGAAGACTTTTCAGGATCTTTTTTCTCTCTCCTTCCAGATCCCCGCATTCAGCAATAAAATGGTATATTTCGTCAGTTATCTGACTTCCACATAACCCACAGTACAAATCTTCTTTCTTAATTGCGTAAATATGATTTTCTTTGATCATTGTTGACATTAATCTGATCTGTGCAATAAAACTCACTAAGGCTGAAGACAAATTGCATGAAAGATAATGTTCTGGAATGAATGAATCATAAAGTAACCTATAGTTTGAGTATGTTTTCGTAAGAGATAATTTTGCCAGATCTTGCTGCAATAGCTGTTCAATTTTTATTTTTAGTATATTCGGAAGTTCGATCTGTATGTCATCATAATTTAACCTATAGTTTAGCCATGTGAGTCCACAATGATTGATGATATCACATAGACCTATTCAAGATTTGTATTTTTCTGCCAGGATTTGTCTAAAATCCGCTATACTCTTGTTAGAACCTATATTCGGGACATATTTTTTTCTTGTCTATATATTTCAGGATCTGTTTTCCTCTTTGACTGAATATATCCAGGATTAGCTTTTCTCTTCTCTTGAACATATCAAGATCAACTTACTTTCTCCATGGATTTTCTTGTCCATGCCTTTTTCTCTCTTATCTTGAATATGTGTGGGATTAAAATGTATTTTCTGAAATAGTTCTGGTTTTATTCTTTTGGGCTATAACTTTCCGATGATATACTTTGTTATTGTCCTGAATTTTCCTGAATATACTTTCCAGTTGTTCTCAAGAACCACGCCATCACTATCTCCTCAGCGGCGAACCACGAGATCTATGTTTTCTTTGTAGATCACGAAATACGTGGTGTCGCTGGAGACCCGCTGGTGATTCTCCACCAAACTCTGTAATAGTGGCAGAGGCGCCATGTAAATTATATATAGTTGTATTTATCTAATTATCATTGTAAAACAATAGTTCAGACTGTGTACTTTGGCATGTATTGACAAGATGTCTCAATAAAATTATTTTAATTTTCAATTGTCTACTTTCCATTTGTAATATATATATATATATGTTATATAAAGGTATTATTCAATATGTTATATTAAAATATTATTTTATTTAAAAATATATTTCATAGATACAAATACTCTGTTAAATCGACCGCCAAAGGTCATGCTCCCCTTATAAAAACTCGTTGTTGTTTTATCTCAATGGCCGGCTCAAAATTTTTGTACATTATGTAAATAAGCTTTTCATTTTTTTTTTAATTCTTACGCCTTAAGCCAGGCAATACTTTTACCAAATTATGTTATTTTATATATTCCTTAGCTCAATTAAAGCAAAACCATTCTTATTATTATTCTTTCAATATAGAATGACGTAGACCAGTAAAAGGCTTGCTGTTGTATATAGTCACAGTGTAGAAAATACTATACCTACTACATGTGGGTTTCTCTCTGTATTCTTAGTTCTCTTCTCTTACTCTGTAAACTGGTGAATCCTGTATAGGACGAAAGGTCCTCAATAAAGGCTTTTGTTGTTGTTGTATTATTCTTTCAATATATTTTAACCACGACTGCATTACATTACCATAATCCTCAACATGATCTAAATTCAAGCAGAAAATCTCTTTTTTTTTATTTATAACTAGCCGAATGACCCGGGCAACGCCCGGGTTTTACCCGATTAAATGTTTTTATTCAAATAATATTCGTTACAATTATAAATTGGCGCCGTGGATGTCACTTTTGTGCAACGTCCCGCTCCAAACTTTGTGTCTGAGAAGCGATATTTTTATAGAAAGATGATCTGGCTTTTGTTTTCTGCTCGAATGAATGTTTTTCTGTTAGAATTTTGTTCCTGCGTACAAAATAATGAACTGGTTTCACCCGTGGTCTCTGCTTTTTGGAATTTTTCCCGATATAATTATGTATCTAATAATCAAACATGATACAGCAATATCGTCATCATCATTTTTTGACTAAAAATATATAGTTTTAATAATTGATTTATATATTTTTTAAAATAGCCTATCGTCTTCCCCGTATTTTTTTACCTATGTATGGAAATTTTGGTTTGAATTAGTGAACTACTGCGAATTTGTATCCCGGACATACAAACCAACAAACAAACAGACAAACATACAAACATTCATTTTTATATATATAGATATATATATAAGCTACATTCATATATATGTGTGTGAAGTAGACTTCCACTGGAATTTTATAAATCAAACCAAGAAGACATAGGTTAGAAGGACAGTCCGGGTAGTTGGTGACTTCTATACGTGACTCTAGGAACTAGGGTTAACTAACTAAATAATACAATACAACAACAAAGCCTTTATTTAGGGCCTCTCGCCCTATACAGGATTCGCCAGTTCACAAGGGATGGGGAGAACACTGTGTTCCGGGATATAATCCTGTGGAATATCGCCACCGCTATATACCTATTCTTTGATATTTCATTAATTACTGCCGGTAATGAAGGACAAAGTTGCCCCGTTTTATCATTTAGTTTTCGTCTTTCCTCAGACAGAGCAGCACAATCAAATAAGTAGTGCAACATCTTCATTGTTATTCCTGATCAACAGAAAGTGCATTTCAGGTCTTCACCCCTCATTAAAATCAGATGGTGTAAATAATGCAATATAAGTACACTTGTATATAAGCTGCAAGTTTGGAATTATAGAAGAAAAACATCTAAAAAGACAAGATTTCTAAGAATCTATTGCCATCCTGATTGTAATTCTTCATACCGGAGGTCAAATACCATCTGCTGCTACCACATTTCTGCCAACAACTGGATGCTCGAATAAATAAGTCGTCAACAAATCTGTTTGGCCGAATTGGAAGAAATTAATTGGAAGCCATTTTGACATCAACCACGAATGAGTAAAAGAAGGTGTAGGTATATAGGATTTATACAGAATTTTTAATGAATATATTCTTTTATAGACAATGACAATTTTATTGAAATCTTGTTAAGACATGCAAAAGTGCACAGTCTGCTTTAAAATGATAATTATATAACAAAGTTTAAACTATAGTTAAAATTTTACAAAAATAAATTTTAACGATAGATGGCAATAAAATTTAATTTAAACTATAGTGTATCGCAACATAAAAGTTAATTTCCAACAATTTTTACATTTAAACGAAGAATTAATCTCTCAACAATGGTGATATATTTCGACAAAGAAACAACATCCAACAATCATACATAGAAACAAACTTTCAACAATGGTGTATATCTCGACATAAAAGTCAACTTCCAACAATAATCATATGTATAAACAATGAATTAATCTCTTAACAATGGTGATTTCGACAAAGAAACAACATCCAACAATGGTGTATCGCGACATAAAAGCAAACTTCCAACAATATTCATATATATATATATAAACAATGAATTAATCTCTTAACAATGGTGATTTCGACAAAGAAACAACATCCAACAATGGTGTATTGCAACATAAAAGCCAACTTCCAACAATTAAACAAGGAATTAATTTCTCAACAATAGTGATATTTCGACAAAGAAAAAAACACCCAACAATGCAGAATCGCAAGAGAGACAAAGAAACAAAATCCAACAATGTTTATGCATCCCAGCAACAAGAATAAACATTTAGACAAATTATTATATCACAACAATGAAATTAATATTCCAACAATAGTGAATCCTCACAAATAAAAACATGCATTAATGGTGATGTATCTAAAAAATTCTAACAATGATGCCCTCACAACAAAGAAACAAAACTTTCAACAATGTATACCTTTTCAAAGAAATCAAACTTCCAGCATATTTGCATCCCAGCAAAGTCACAAAGATTCCAACAATTACACTCATAGACAAAACTTAAGGAAGTTGTACCTTTTAACATGTATATCGGGATTTAGACAATAACTCTGAAAGATATTACAGTGACCTTTATTGAAGACACACGAGATAACCAAGTGTGAACAAAACTTAAGGAAGTTGTACCTTTTAACATGTATATCGGGATTTAGACAATAACTCTGAAAGATATTACAGTGAACTTTATTGAAGACACACGAGATAACCAAATGTGAACAAAAAATTGCCTCTTTCTCCTTCAAAAAAGAAAAAATAGACGATCCTCAAAGACTTTTGACTTCCCTAAGTTGTGTCCATGAGTGTTTTTTTGTATTCAGACAAACACGTCCCTTACTTCTTTCACCTGAACGCAAATCTAGAGACCCAGTGCTTTCCAAACATTGGGAACAACTCATAAACTTCCTAGATAATAATCTACTGACAATAATTAATGGCAGAACTATAAGTGACAAAACTGGAAACTGCACATTTATCTCAAGTCGTGGCTCATCTGTTGTCGATTATTTTATTGTCTCATATTCCCTGCTGGAGCACGTTGTTGACCTCAAAGTAGATAATAACCCATACTCGGACCACCTTCCACTAACAATAAACATGTCTAACTTATCTAATCTCAAACGAACGAAAGAAACCGTCTATCCCTGCTTTGAAAGATACAGATGGGCACCTGATAACACATCCCTCTTTTCGCAGAATCTTGACAACAATCAAGTCTCTACAGACCAGAATCTTGACAGCCTAGTTAATACATTTTCTAAACAAATACTAAACGCAATGCTTGCTGCAGATATGCGCATTAAGGTCAGACCTGGCCGCCCAAAATCGAAACCCTGGTATAGCAGGGAATGCTATTTAGCCAAAAAATCTGCTAAGGCAAGCCTCACAACCTTTAAGGAAACGAACACTGACGTAGACCGCAATATTTATGTCTCAAATAGGAAAAGGTACACGACCTTAATAAACTTCAACAAGAAAAAATATCTTCAGGAAAAACAAGAACTTCTTAAAAATGCCCGTGACTCCGCAAACTTTTGGAAAACTATAGCTACCTTGAAAGACAAAAGCTATATACAAGGAAATATAACAATTTTAGAGTGGCAATGCTTTTACAACAAACTGCTCTCTGCTGAAACGACGATAGGAAGCGACCTATCTACTCTCTCACGAATTGATCCTGAACTCTACTGTGAAATCTCCATAACAGAAATAACTAGAGAAATCTCCAGTCTGGCAAATGAAAAAGCTTGTGGCGCTGACGAAATTCCGAATGAAGCATTAAAGACCCTACCTTTCGAACACCTTGTTACTCTAAAAAATATATTCAACAGAATCATTAATTCTGGTTCATATCCCTTAATATGGTCTAAATCTATCATCCATCCTATTTTTAAAAGCGGTGACCGGGATAATCCATCAAACTACCGCGGAATTGCCCTTATTAGTAATCTGTCAAAACTTTTCACATCAATACTAAAATCGCGATTACGCAACTGGATTGAAGGTAGATCAATTATTCCAGAAAACCAGGCCGGATTCAGAAAAGGCTACTCCTGTCAAGATCACATATTCACACTGTTGTCCTTGATACAGCTGACTCTCAGACGTAAAAGAAGAAAACTCTATGCTTTTTTTGTGGACCTAAAAAAGGCTTTTGACACTGTTCCCCACTCACTTCTGTGGTCAAAATTGGGTGAATTAGGTCTGGATTTCCGCTTTGTTAACCTTATCAGGAACTACTTCGAACAAATGACAACGACGGTGAGATGGAATGGACTATTTACTGAACCCATCAAAATCCGATCGGGAGTGTTACAAGGAGAACCCTTATCACCCTATCTATTTATACTCTTTGTAACTGATTTAATCAACATTTTAATGACTCTACTCTACCAGGCATATACCTCCCTAATTTTGGAACGGTCCACCTTTTGATGTATGCCGACGACATAATTCTCATAGGAGAATCAAAAATCAATCTACAAATAAAAATCAACATGTTGAAAAAATACTTCGAAACAAATCATCTAACCCTGAACGAATCAAAATCCAAGATAATGGTTTTCCGAAATGGTGGCCGCCCTGCAAAATCGGACAAATGGTTCTGGGGAGACCAACTGTTGACAGTGACATCGAAATATCTCTATCTTGGCTATCCCCTCACAACAACAATCTCGTTTAGCCAAGTGGCTTCATACTTTAAAGGCAAAGCGCTTGCAGCTACCGGCGAAGTATGGAAAATTATGGAGAAATCCAGGTTGAATTCATTTGGTTCATCAATGAAACTATTAGACTCGATTATCCTGTCAACTCTGCTGTATTCTGCTCCAATTTGGGCAAACGAAAAGTACAAAATCTTGGACCAAATTCAGAATAACTATCTCCGACGACTATTGAACTTGCCGAGTAACACACCAGGCTACATACTACGCATGGAAACCGGACGCTTCTCACTAGGAGTCACAGCAACCAAACTAATTCTAAAGTTCTGGTTAAGAATATTAAAAATGGAAAAATCCAGATTGCCCGCAATCTGTCTAGCCCAATTATGGGAAACGTCCACTCTGACGAATGCCTTTATAGGTTTTACAGAAAATTCAATGAATATCCTAAACTCAACTGGATTCATGTGGTTAAAGAATTGTTCAGACCCCAATATTCTACAGAAAGCAATACCTCAAATTATCAGAATCACTATAGAACAGTCTATCCAAACCGACCAATCAAGAATAACCAATTCGAAGCTACACACACACTACAAATATTTACATAAAACATTCGCAGCAGAGAACTATCTACTAAGTGAACTCCCACTGCCGGCTAAACGCCTCATTGCGCAATTGAGAATTCTATTTGTTTTATATCGAGAAGACCATATAAAATATCTAAGGACAGAAGACTTGTATTGCCAACTATGCAAAAATAGAACCGAAAATGAATTAGAACATTATATATTTGAATGCATGCCTCTTGACACGGAAAGAAAAATACTCTTCTCTAAGATAGGCCATACACACTTCACATTATATTCTTTATTATCCAACTTTATAGACAATAGTTCAGTAGCTCTAAATCTATATAACTTCCATAAAAATGCTGTAAAAAAGAAAGACTTAACCGAACATTCAAACATACCAAAAATTTCTGTTTGATAAGAAAGACAGAACCAACATCCAATTATTTGTTTAGGCAGATACGATAAGTTAACAATGATAAAACGGTGTTTACCTTACAACCCTGAACACGAGGATTTCCTGGGAAATCTCTTAAAGATTTCTTAAAAAATACATGGCCCACCTGCGCTGTTCCATCTTGTTCCATATGTAAATACCTGTTTTCTTTCCTCTTTTCGCTCTCCACTTCTCCCATCCATATTTCCAAAAAATTTTTTTTTTTTTTTTCTCTTTTTTTGATTTTTTTTTTATTCTTCTTACTTTTTATTCTTTCTTATAATCTGTATATATTTACCAAATGTATATAATCTTTCTCCATTTTTTATTTCCCACTTTCATAGGTTCCTCCGTTTTGTAACCCCAAGGAGAATCCTCTGTAAGACCTGTGTGTCTTAATAAAGGCTTTTGTGTGTGTGTGTGTGTGTGTATTCAGACAAACACCCAAATTTCCAATAATGTTTGAATCTAACCGTGAAAGAAAAAGGAACATTTTAAGACGACTTACTTGTACAAAAATTAAAAGTGTGACTCCAGAAAAAAAAAAAAAAGATCCAAACAAAATTACAAGTAGGTAGGACTCGGTGTCAAGGACTGTCCACTTCAAAGGACTTCTTTATTCATTGAGTTTCCTAGGTCAACAGAATCCACAAGTAACAGTTTTAAAATTTGACTTAAGCAAAGAGCTGTTTTTCCACCAATATAAGGGAAAAGAGAAACAATGACAAACAACACTCTTCTTCCGGGAAATCTTCCTGATAAGAAACCGTAATAAAGGGGTCGGGATTTACAATGGACCATTTGGACAAATGACGTTGAGAACACGTTACAATTTTGGCGTCATACCGCATCAATTTAGGTTACATGGTACGTGATCCATAGTACCATGTTCTGTAGACCGGAAAAAACCCTTTCTTATTATCATTTTATCCATAGATTACATACCAACACTTTGGAATAAGATGAAATATAGAGATTATTTCTTTGAAACTTTGCCTTTAAAACAGAACAATATATTTTTTTAAAAATAGAACAATCCATGAATAAATCTTTAAATAAAAAGGCATATATTGGATCAAAATATCATTTATCTTACCAATATTTCAGTTGGCTGAACGCCAACCTTTATTAAGGTATTATAACATTTTAATGTGTGTCAACAACAAACTCAGCGCCAAATTTATATATCATTTTTTCCCTTCCCATTGAATATAAGCGAAAATATTTTTTTAAACTTAATTCTATTGACGTTATGTGGCGCTGAGTTTGTTGTTGACACACATTAATTTGTTATAATACCTTGATAAAGGTTGGCATTCAGCCAACTGAAATATTGGTAAAATAAATGATTTTTTGATCCAATATATGCCTTTTTATTTAAAGGACAATATATATATTGTATAATTTTTAGTAATATTAATATATAATTTAGTTAATAGGTACACTATATTCTTGTAATATAATACAATATAATGCGGCTTGTGATTGTAAAACGACATTTGAAAATTATACCGCATGTGTTTCTTTTCAACGAAAAATCAAAATTTAATTATAAGGAGAAATAACGACTATTTCTAACCTTAGGGATGAGGTATGAAAGGATGAATTGTGAAGAGTATTGATAAACGAAAAAATAAAATAGCCTAGTGAACATGGCATCTGCCCGGTAAGCGGAACACTGTAGGTTCGATTCCCATCCCTGGACACTTTTATTTTTCCGTTTATCATTACTCTTCACGATTCATCCTTTCATACCTCATCCCTAAGGTTAGAAATAGTCGTTATTTCTTCTTATAATTAAAATTTGATTTTTCGTTGAAAAGAAACACATGCGGGATAATTTTCAAATGTCGTTTTACTATCTCCTTGTACCAATTGTACCATGTTTTCTCCTGTAGTAGGGTACTCGTGCCCAAAAGCTAGATATTAATGTTTTTAAAAATATACTTTTCCCTGGAGGTCTGATGTTTTTACTTAACAATATCCAACAATATGGTGGGTAGATGATCGTGATTTATCTGTACTGTAAGTACACCATATATGGTATACATACATATATATGTGAGAACGCTACACAATGTGAAAAAATAGTACAAATGTGATATTGTACTGGAATAAGGTGCATACATTAAGAAAAAGGCATCTCCTTATCGAGCGGCCCCCTGACTTGCAGGGCTGGGTCTTCGGGCATGGCGTAGACGATGACGCCCTGGCCATCCTGGCGTCTGCCAAGACGCGCATCTATAGGCATTTCCTCGGCGCGGAACTGAGGAGTGTACAAGAAGACCTTGTCTGGAGGAGGACCCTCTCAAGGTGGGGAAGCCTTCCTCGCTGAAGACATTTGTATATATATTCCCCTACACTTTATATGCCCATTTACTCTTTTATATTTTCTCCTTTGTAAAATTTGATTGAAAGAATCAATAAAATTGTTTAATTTGTCATTTGTCTATCGGAATAAATATAAACTATTCTCGTTGATTTTTAATTATTTCAGAATTGGCTAAATACCTATTCTTGATTAATCAAGAAAAGCTAACCACGGACGCGTTTCGGGCTGTTGGCTCTCATCATATGTCATGATAACCATGGTGGGTAGAGGCTTGTGACATTGTATTGTAGGCACACCACATATCTGCTCTTCCAATATTATTTTATGGTGGGTAGATGGCAACTGTAAATATACAGCATGTACCACAAGATCCTATGATAACAATATTGCCACGTGGAAAATTAGGGAAGACAAAAACTTCAGGAGGAGACAACAATTTATTTCAGGCAAAGACAAACTATGAATGGTAAATAAGCCACGAAGGGAAATTTACAGAGTCGCAAAATAAAAACATAAAAATTAATAAATACTTTGTTACATAGCTTCTTCCCTGTGGGAGCTGTGACCCACAGCTAGCAATTATTGTAGATACTGACATGGATCTGACGTGCTTCTGCCAAGGATTCCATCGAATTCTTGGAACTTTGTCCCTAGTACCTTTACGTCCTTTTTCTTGCGGCGTGAAGAGCGGCTTTGTTGTCGTATCGTCTATAGGGACATCGTCATCTTCGAGGGAAGTCTTGGCTTTAGCACGGCGGTGAAATCCTGGAGTCAGTCTCCGAAAATGTAGATCACAGCACCCATGGCTTCAAGGTCTTCTCGGCGATCTTCAGTTTCTCTTCCCTAACTTACCCAGCATCTCCACCAAAATGCCACGTGGAAAATTAGGGAAGACAAAAACTTCAGGAGGAGACAACAATTTATTTCAGGCAAGGACAAACTATGAACGGTAAACAAAAGATAAGCCACGAGGTAAATTTACAGAGTCGTTAAATATAAACATAAAAATTAATAAATACTTTGTTACAATATATAAAATGAATCTCCTTTATAAGAAAATGTGTAGCTATAGCTTCAACGAAGTGGTTTGCTGACACCTATGCAAATTAGGGAGTAAATGGCACGTTATGCAAATACGACACGGAGTCACCACATCCTGTCATATCAGGTCTCGCTGAATGTGCAAATTCAGACTTGGAGCTGTTTCTGCCTACACATTTGAGCTACATACTCTTCAACGATATCACATATACATTAATGTTATCAAAGTATACAAGAAGTAGTTTGTAGTACTTGTAGTACTTAGCTTTAATATATCATCTGTAATTTTAAAATATTTGACCCTAAAAATATATGATTATTTCATTTTTCAAATAAAAAAGCATTATATAAATGTTTTCTTGGGGTTATCCATGTCATGATTTAATTAGAGATGCTTAAAACCGAATAATATCTGTAAAATATTGTCACGTGGAAAATTAGGGAAGACCAACTTCGGGATGAGACAACAATTTATTTCAGGCAAGAACAAACTATGGACATAGTTCACTAAACACCCCTAAGCTGCCTTCCATAGAAAATGCAGGGTATATAACAAAACCAGTCCAATACAAAAGAACAAACTATGCATGATAAACAAAAGATAAGCAAAGAGGGAAGTTTATAGAGTATCAAAATAGGAACATAAAAAATGATACTCTGTTAAAATAAAATACTTTGTGACAATATGTAGATTAGTTTTTAATCCAGGGGGTATGTCTTAAATCCAGTACATCAATATGTTTGTAACAATCCAAGTAGAATTATAATTGCATATGTCCTATGAATTTAAAACAATTTAATAGGGGCCTTCTGAAACATGTAAGGTAATAAAAGTCATTCCTTTGTTAGTGGAAGCCACGATGACAAATGGTCAAAAACGGACAATTGAAGGGACCGTCTAAAAAATATGGTAACAATTAGGTAGAGGAGAGGGGGGGAGGGGAACTATTTAAGCAAACGATGGGCGTGGATTTGGGTCCTGACCTAAAAATTTGCATAGTGGTTGAGATCTACGAAGGAGATTGGCAAGAATCTGCCTCAAGCTGTTTTCCAACTCAAGTCATTAAAGAAGGGAAGTGACGAATAGAAAAGGAATTTATGCTTGGGGAGGTATCGTCTGCATTTATAAATTATTGTTTCCATCTTTTTTTTACTCTTGCTTCTTCTTCTTGTTTTTTCCTTTGAAAAGGATGTCAAAAGATTGCCATTTTTACTTTAATTTTTGATTTCGAAAAACTTCTTTTTATATTAATAATATTTACTTCTGTGGTCAAAATTGGGTGAATTAGGTCTGGATTTCCGCTTTGTTAACCTTATTAGGAACTACTTCGAACAAATGACAACGACGGTGAGATGGAATGTACTATTTACTGAACCCATCAAAATCCGATCGGGAGTGTTACAAGGAGAACCCTTATCACCCTATCTATTTATACTCTTTGTAACTAATTTAATCAACATTTTTAATGACTCTACTCTACCAGGCATATACCTCCCTAATTTTGGAACGGTCCACCTTTTGATGTATGCCGACGACATAATTCTCATAAGAGAATCAAAGATAAAATAATAATAATAATAATAATATTTAAAAATGTAACACACTTTTTTTAAATGTATATATGTGTATAAGATATTTTTTAATTCTTAATATAACCCAACCCAATAGTTCTTCAAATTAAAGACAGTTCGACCAGTAAATCTTTACCTCGACGTTTCAACAAAAATCTTTTGTTTTTGTCAAGAGCGAACAAAAATTAAAACGTTTGGTAAAGCGTTAAAAATTATTCCTATTAATTCTTAGAATAATATTTAACGTTTTATCAAATGTTTTAATTTTTGTTCGCTCCTGTTGATTTTGCTTAGAATTTTGAATGAAACTGATTCCAAGAATTATTAATTAAACATTATATTTATTGATTTACAAGAGAGAGAACAAAATATAAAAGGGAAACTAATATTGAACAAAGGAACTTTTTCTATTTCGGTTAGCGCTTAGTTACCTGTGAGCTTACATACACTCTGTGGAACACATTTAATTAATATATATTCAATAGCTTCTGACGAGGACAAAAGATTTTTGTCGAAACGTCGAAGTAAAGATTTACTGGCTGAAGTATCTTTAATTTGAATCGTCTGTTGGCCAACACGTTCTCCCGATCTCTCACCAATAGAAAACATCTGGCACATCATCAACCAGTTTGATTGATGTAGTAAAGATTTGAAGCTAGATAGACTTCTGTCAACACATGCTACTGCCATTTAAACTAATTTTTGACTCATTGACCAATCAGAATTAGAATTTTGAGTCAAAAAGCGTTTCATTAAATAAGTTTATATATTGGTTTTTAACTTTTTATTAGAAATTTAAATTTATATTTAGACATTTTTCATTTTAATTTAGACATTTTTCATTTTAATTTAGACACATTCTATAAAAAGTCCATGTGTATAAATTAAAATGAAAAATGTCTAAATTGAAATTGAAAAATGTCTAAATAAAAATGAAAAAACATCTAAATTAAAATGAAAAATGTCTAAATATAAAATAAAATTGTCTAATTAAAAGTTAAAAACCCTATTTAAAAAAAGTGCGTACTTGAATCGGTAAAGGAAAAAAAAAAAAACAATTTCTTCTCAAAATATTTCGAGAAATTGCTTCCTTTTTACATATATAGGATAAAGAGGGAGTAATCTCTCGAAATGTTTTAAGAAAAAATGTTTTTATTTTTATTTTTTCTTTACAGATCCAGGTACGTCCTTTTTTTTTTTAAATATAGAATTAGAGATGTTATATTGTAGCCAGAAGCTCCTACTCTTATTGCTGTAATTCAAATTTGCTTTTCAAATAAATCAATACAACAATAAAAAGCTTTATTAAGACCTTTTGGTCTTATTTTTGGTTTAAGGTACGCACTTTTATATATATATAGAATTAGAACTCTCTAATGCTTCGGGCACACCCATCGGTTTCATTAAAAAGCTCACTAATCTGCTTAACGATAATGGATCCCCTGCACTTGTTTCCTGTGATGACCCTGAAACGCTGAGGAGCGCGATTACAGGGCTCTTAAAAACAGCGGCAGACCAATCTATACAAAACGACCTTACAAGAATGGATAAATCTAAGCTATACTCTCACTACAAAGACATTCACATATCTTTCATGACGGAGGGATACCTTTTAGGGGATTTTCCTTTCCCGGTTGTAAGACTACTCGCACAAGTTAGAATACTTTCAAGTTTTTTTAGAGAAAACCACACCAAGATGCTCTGCGGTGAGGACCCGACTTGTACCTTCTGTAATTCAAAACTACAAAATGAAATCACTCACTATATTTTTGATTGCTCTGCTCTGAAAGAAGAACCCTTATGCTCAAAACTGGGCAACTCTGTGCTTCACTTCCATCAATAATTGACAATATGACCCAGAATAAGTATATTGCTACGGCGTTTTATGGTTTCCACAAGTCCATATCTCAGAAGAAGGCCAAGTGATACTCACTCCTCACTTTCTTACTGCTACTCTTTTTGTGTTGATTTCTTGCTTCCCTCTTTCTTATTATTATTTTTTTTTTTCCTTTTCTTGTTTTTTTTTTTTTTTTTTTTCTTTCTCTTTTTACTCTGTATATATCGCTATTTCCGTTGTCTCACTGCTTTGTTCTTATGCATACCTCTGGTGAATCCTGTATAGGGTCAGTGACCCTAAATAAAGGCTTTTTTGTTGTTGTTGTTGTATATATAGAATTAGAGGTGTTATATTGTAGCTAGAGGCTGTTACTCTGATTTCTGTTATACTGTAATTTAAATTTGCTTTTAAATTAAATCGATACAACACCAACAATAAAAAGCTTTATTAAGACGCCTTTTAGTCTTATACAGATTCTCCAAGTAGAAGAGGGTACATACAGGAATGACAGTAATAGTAACAATAATCAGCAATATTATTTACAATGTATCAAATAAGGGGCAATAAGAAAGAAAAGACTTGGTATAAACTTATACACAACAACAACAAAAAGCTTTATTAAGACCTTTTAGTTTTATACAGATTCTCCAAGTAGAAGAAGGTATATACAGGAATAACAGTAATAGTAACAATAATCAGCAATGTTATTTACAATGTATCAAATAAGGGGCAATAAGAAAGAAAGGGCTTGGTATAAACTTATACACAACAACAACAACAAAAAACTTTATTAGACCTTTTAGTCTTATACAGATTCTCCAAGTAGAAGAGGGTATATACAGAAATAACAGTAATAGTAACAATAATCAACAATGTTATTTACAATGTATTAAATAAGGGGCAATAAGAAAGAAAGGGTTTGGTATAAACTTATATACTATAAACTATACACACACACACAAAGCTTTATTAAGACAACCGGTCTTATACAGATTCACCACAGGAAGAAAAAAAAATCATAGATGGAGCTCCTGTCATAAACATATATATAAGCAATCGATAGAAAGCCATTAATTATCTTAAAAAACAATAATTAATAGTATTAACGTAAATTTAGATTAGTACAAGTAAAAAAAATAATATACAACAATTATTATATATAATTAAAGAATCTATATAGTTTTATACATGGATGGTTTAATGGTAAAGAGTTGTCTAAAGTCAAAATATAATAAAATCAATTACTTTACTCGGTATACACTATATATTAAATAAATGAGGATGTTATTGGTATTCTTTTTTGGTATAGCGATATATTCAGCAATATTTCACTTGGTTGATGAATCTGGAAATTGGTTAATTTTCACAACATATATATATATATATTAATACCCCCAATATGTTAATTATTTTTTTTACGTCTAATATACTTTTAAAATATTAGTGGTCAGGCTATGCCTAATTTGTTTTTAAGGTGTAGTTTATAATGAATACAACGTTGTCCTAAAAGTTCGTAAACACTTGCAAAAAAATTGAAATACCAATATTATTCAGCATAATATTATTCGCCATTATATATAATATCTTTGTATTATGTATTATTATATATTCGCCGTTATGTATAACAAGAAGACCCTGTTTGTTCTTCGAACAAAATGATACAAAAAAAACCGATATTCTCGAACATTTTAGATTTCAAATATTATGTAAAAGTCATAGCAACGTTTCATAAAAGCATTCCATTCACAAAAGCAAACGATAACAGAATTAATTACTCTGATACTTGTATATTATAATGTCTTTGTATTATATATAAATTAATTGTATAAAGTAATAATATTATTCGCCAAGTAATAAGAAACTTTTGTATGGGAGAACCATATATTTAATAATCGTCTGGAAAAAAAAAGGCGCAATAAATGAAAGTAAAAATGAGGTAAAGGAAGTGAGGGTGGACGAAGTTGTGTACGGGCGGCAAGTGAAAGTAAAGTGGCGGGAAGAGAAATTTTAGGTTATGGGGTTAGGTCAAGGTACATGTTTGTTGGCCTCACTCACCGCCGACGTCTGACAACACTGGGGAATACCCTTTGTTTATGTTTATCGTTTGCTATTTAATATCAAACGAATTTTTCGATTTTAGAATATATTTACTATATAATATATATTATATTTTTAATATTCTATATTTATATATAAAAATTTATATATAAAATTTGTAATTTTAAAAAATAAATTGTGACGAAATGTTTCTTTTTCTATGTTTCTATTATAATGTTTTTTTAAATACAATAACAGTAAAAATATAGTATATACTTTTTAATGATGTGTTTAAATATATATTGAAATTTTTAATTCATAGGAACTTTATATATATATTTTTACTTATTCAAAAAAATGATATTTTTCCTTATTAGATGTATAAAATAAATATTTTATATATTATTATTTATTTATTTTTTGTTGTAAATGTATGGAATAAAGGCAAAAATATTTAATGCCACAATATTATGGCATACTTTTTCTTTTAATAAAAAAAATATAATAAATAATATAAAATTTGAATTTAATCGAATGAATTTGGAAAATTATTGAAAATAATGATTTAATTCCTTAATTATATAATTAAAGAAGATTGTTTTAGAGCTGTTTTGATATATAATGGAAAGCAGTAACTATCTATTTTTTTTAACACAAATATATCCTTTTAAATAATATTATTCCATTAAAATTTCCTTTAAAATTTGAGAGAGAAAGCCTTTTAGAAAAAATTCTATACAGATATGTATATACAATTTGTAACAAATATCTGAAACTATTAATTATATTGAATTTTGCGCATATGATCCCCAACACCTTCGTCAAAAAAAAAAAAAAAAAAATGACGCCAAAAAATGTTTTGACTTTCAAAAGAAAAAAACAGGCTGCTTAACAGAAAAGAGGAAGGCAGTCGGTATATAAAAGGAAGATGTCAAGGAAAAAAGACAAAAGAATCTTGAAAAACAAAGACCAGAAATTTCTAAGAAGGAACGTGGTAGTGTAGGAAGTGGAATTTGACATGAATGACATCCCTTTGGTTTGGAATTTACCCCAAAGGAAAGAAGAAGAAAAAAAAAGAACAGACGCCTTCTTAAAGGCATTGAAGATTACAACACGTTAAAATGAACATACCATTTGCATGACTTTTACATTTTGTATTCAAATTTCCTGAGAATTCCTAACCAACCTTTTTTTTTTTTCATTCCAATAAGCTTAATTTCTTGAGCTCTTTATATCTAAATACATTAAACATATCCATAAAGAAAGGGTAGAGATATTTTTAGATAGAGATTTTTTTTTTTTAAATTCCAATAAGCTTAATATTTCTTGAGCTCTTATATCCAAATACATCAAACACTATATCCATAAATGAGGGAAGTAATATTTTAGATAGAATTTTTTCGTTATAGAGAATTTTTCACTACACATCCAATTTTTTTTTATGTAAACAAAAAGAGAACCTTGAAAAAGATGGAGGCATTTTTAATCTAAATATTCTTTTTTGAAGGAGACAGAGTCAATTTTGTTCACACTTGGTTATCTCGTGTGTCTTCAATGTCTGAATACCAATATACATACTAAAAGGTACAACTTCCATAAGTTTTGTCTTCATGAGTGTATATTCACATTGTTATTATTTTTATAAAGGCCTAAAACACCCATTTCTTGTTTTCTCAAGAAGCCTATGGAATCTAAAATATTTTTGGTCGCAATGGTACAGCCTACTCCATGCTGACGAGCGCCAAAAGCGCGAAAGGGGTTCGTGGATGACTTTTTTTTTAATTATCAAGAAGTTGCCAAATATCAGGGAACAGGTTAAATCAACGTTAAATTGATTTCTGTTCAACTAGATGGCGCTCTGCCATCTAAAAAGCAGATGTGCTCCTGGTCAGGATATGCCTTTTTGATTTTTAATACCAATACCTGACCTTTTATTCATTTTTTTCCTATTGTTTTTTTTCACATTTCAGGTATATTGACTAGTTCTTTTAATATGTAAATACCTGTTTTCTTTCCTCTTTTCGCTCTCCACTTCTCCCATCCATATTTCAATAAAAAAAAAAAAAATTTTTTTTTCTTATTTTCCATAGGATTATTCAAATAATAATCTGTATATATTTACCATATGTATATAATCTTTCTTCATTTTTACCCCTTTGTTATATTTCCCACTTTCATAGGTTTCTCCGTCTTGTAACCCCAAGAAGAATCCTCTGTAAGACCTATGTGTCTTAATAAAGGCTTTTGTGTCTGTGTGTGACTAGTTCTTTTATTTGGAAAGACAGAGAAAAGAACATGGTGTCCTTGTGTGCGTTCAAAATTTGCTAGAACAGGTATTGTGGCTTTGTTACCAACCCGAATCGGTTAGATTTCAGAGATGGTCAATAAATGTCACTTAATTTTTGCGTTTATTTTGACGAGGGACTCAGTTTTTTTGTTTCTAGAAATTTAGTTGATGCGTTATTTTTTAGGGAAGAAAGCTGTGAATATATTATTTTTTTTTATAGGTGCACTTTTTCCTCCAAAGTTTCATAATATTTAGTTTTTTTTTTCTGAGGTAGTTGCCTCTATGAGATGATAAAAGGAAATAATTAGCATTTAGTAATATAAGGGTAAATAACATCCTTAGGTGATGATGTAAATTTTTTTTTCTCAGCATCGTACTATTCATTGTGGGGTAGTCTTTTTTTTTTTTTTTCAACAACGACAAAAAGCTTCATTAAGACCTTTCAGTCTTATACAGATTCTCCGAGTAGAAATGTAGGGTACATACAGGAGTAACAGTAAAATACCAGTAATAAGCATTGTACAACAACAAAAAGCTTCATTAAGACCTTTCAGTCTTATACAGATTCTCCGAGTAGAAATGTAGGGTACATACAGGAGTAACAGTAAAAATACCAGTAATAAGCATTGTACAACAACAAAAAGCTACATTAAGACCTTTCAGTCTTATACAGATTCTCCGAGTAGAAATGTAGGGTACATACAGGAGTAACAGTAAAAATACCAGTAATAAGCATTGTACAACAACAAACAGCTTCATTAAGACCTTTCAGTCTTATACAGATTCTCCGAGTAGAAATGTAGGGTACATACAGGAGTAACAGTAAAAATACCAGTAATAAGCATTGTACAACAACAAAAACTTCATTAAGACCTTTCAGTCTTATACAGATTCTCCGAGTAGAAATGTAGGGTACATACATGAGTGACAGTAAAAATACCAGTAATATAAGCATTGTACAACAACAAAAACTTCATTAAGACCTTTCAGTATTATACAGATTCTCCGAGTAGAAATGTAGGGTACATACAGGAGTAACAGTAAAAATACCAGTAATAAGCATTGTACAACAACAAAAAACTTCATTAAGACCTTTCAGTCTTATACAGATTCTCCGAGTAGAAATGTAGGGTACATACAGGAGTAACAGTAAAAATACCAGTAATAAGCATTGTACAACAACAAAAAACTTCATTAAGACCTTTCAGTCTTATACAGATTCTCCGAGTAGAAATGTAGGGTACATACAGGAGTAACAGTAAAAATACCAGTAATAAGTATTGTACAACAACAAACAGCTTCATTAAGACCTTTCAGTCTTATACAGATTCTCCGAGTAGAAATGTAGGGTACATACAGGAGTAACAGTAAAAATACCAGTAATAAGCATTGTACAACAACAAAAAGCTACATTAAGACCTTTCAGTCTTATACAGATTCTCCGAGTAGAAATGTAGGGTACATACAGGAGTAACAGTAAAAATACCAGTAATAAGCATTGTACAACAACAAACAGCTTCATTAAGACCTTTCAGTCTTATACAGATTCTCCGAGTAGAAATGTAGGGTACATACAGGAGTAACAGTAAAAATACCAGTAATAAGCATTGTACAACAACAAAAACTTCATTAAGACCTTTCAGTCTTATACAGATTCTCCGAGTAGAAATGTAGGGTACATACATGAGTGACAGTAAAAATACCAGTAATATAAGCATTGTACAACAACAAAAACTTCATTAAGACCTTTCAGTATTATACAGATTCTCCGAGTAGAAATGTAGGGTACATACAGGAGTAACAGTAAAAATACCAGTAATAAGCATTGTACAACAACAAAAAACTTCATTAAGACCTTTCAGTCTTATACAGATTCTCCGAGTAGAAATGTAGGGTACATACAGGAGTAACAGTAAAAATACCAGTAATAAGCATTGTACAACAACAAAAAACTTCATTAAGACCTTTCAGTCTTATACAGATTCTCCGAGTAGAAATGTAGGGTACATACAGGAGTAACAGTAAAAATACCAGTAATAAGTATTGTACAACAACAAACAGCTTCATTAAGACCTTTCAGTCTTATACAGATTCTCCGAGTAGAAATGTAGGGTACATACAGGAGTAACAGTAAAAATACCAGTAATAAGCATTGTACAACAACAAAAAGCTTCATTAAGACCTTTCAGTCTTATACAGATTCTCCGAGTAGAAATGTAGGGTACATACAGGAGTAACAGTAAAAATACCAGTAATAAGCATTGTACAACAACAAACAGCTTCATTAAGACCTTTCAGTCTTATACAGATTCTCCGAGTAGAAATGTAGGGCACATACAGGAGTAACAGTAAAAATACCAGTAATAAGCATTGTACAACAACAAAAAGCTTCATTAAGACCTTTCAGTCTTATACAGATTCTCCGAGTAGAAATGTAGGGTACATACATGAGTGACAGTAAAAATACCAGTAATAAGCATTGTGCAACAACAAAAAGCTTCATTAAGACCTTTCAGTCTTATACAGATTCTCCGAGTAGAAATGTAGGGTACATGCAAGAATAACAGTAAAAATACCAGTTATAAGCATTGTACAACAACAAAAAGCTTCATTAAGACCTTTCAGTATTATACAGATTCTCCGAGCAGAAATGTAGGGTACATACAGGAGTAACAGTAAAAATACCAGTTATAAGCATTGTACAACAACAAAAAGCTTCATTAAGACCTTTCAGTATTATACAGATTCTCCGAGCAGAAATGTAGGGTACATACAGGAGTAACAGTGAAAATACCAGTAATATAAGCATTGTACAACAACAAAAAGCTTCATTAAGACCTTTCAGTCTTATACAGATTCTCCGAGTAGAAATGTAGGGTACATACAGGAGTAACAGTAAAAATACCAGTAATAAGCATTGTACAACAACAAAAAGCTTCATTAAGACCTTTCAGTCTTATACAGATTCTCCGAGTAGAAATGTAGGGTACATACAGGAGTAACAGTAAAAATACCAGTAATAAGCATTGTACAACAACAAACAGCTACATTAAGACCTTTCAGTCTTATACAGATTCTCCGAGTAGAAATGTAGGGTACATGCAGGAGTAACAGTAAAAATACCAGTAATAAGCATTGTACAACAACAAAAAGCTTCATTAAGACCTTTCAGTCTTATACAGATTCTCCGAGTAGAAATGTAGGGTACATGCAAGAGAGTAACAGTTCTTTTTTTTTTAATCTATGATAATCGTTTTTATAAATTATTATCTCAGGGACATATGGAATTCAGGTCATGATAATCATGGTGGGTAGTTAGCAACTACCTTTCCTGTAAGTACATCACATTTCTACACATGTAGAAATGAGTTCAATTTTTGCACTTACAAATGTGAAAAATCTCCGTTTAGTTACTTGCACTCATTGTGGGATTGGGATTATGCAAGAATCTGAGGTCATTGTAAAAGCAATTTTTTTTCTTCAGAAAAAAAAAAAAAAGTGTCCAATGCGTGATTTGATACCGGGTCGTCTCTTCTTATTTATTATCTTACAACCATCATGACTGGGTGAAGTAGAATGCGTCTGCCTTTGTCATTAGGACTAGGAGCACTACTCAGTAGCAGGCCGACTTTGCTACAATATGAAATGACCGACTCTGACATGAGAAACAGACACCATGTACTGTCGCTCCTAACATGGAGTACAAACACTGCTCATCCTGTATCCCTGGATCAGGAGTCTTTACAGGGTACTATCATCCGGGCCAGCTGAGCACAGGTTTTTTAGTGAGCTTGTACTGTTCCCCCTCCTCCTTTGTCAGCCAGGCTTGGGACCGGCAAAGGCGGAGTCGTGGAGAGTGAAAAGGGTAGCACAGTACATCCTGGTAGAACCACCCTAGGCTGTAGTATATACCCGGCAGGAAGGTACAAATTGTTTGTTGTCCAGAGGAGCAGCTACAACTGTTCTCCACGTTAGAACAAAACCACAGTCACACTGAGAGGTACTTCCATGTCCCCAGACCTACAGTACTCTCCTTTCCTTCTACATGAAGGTTTCTTCTATAATTGTTGACTATAGAAAAACTGAGACTCTTGTTGGAGATCATGTTAATTACACTCATAGACAAAACTTAAGGAAGTTGTATCTTTTACCATGTATATCGGGATTCAGACAATAACTCTGAAAGATGTTACAGTGACCTTTATTGAAGACACATGAGATAACCAAGTGTGAACAAAAATTAAGGAAGTTGTACCTTTTAACATGTATATCGGCATTCAGACAATAACTCTGAAATATATTACAGTGACCTTTATTGAAGACACACGAGATAACCAAGTATGAACAAAATTGCTTCTGTATCTTTTAAAAAAACAGATGACCGGCGACACAAAACTTTCCATTCCTTAAGTCTTGTCCATGAGTGTATCTCTTCTCTATTCATATATTTCTTCAGCTCTCTACGTTCAATACGATTTCCTAATGATTAATTCAGTAATTTTGATGTTTGAGAAAGAAACAAAATATTCATCGATCCTTTTTCATATATTAATTTGCAGATATCTCAACATATTTTTTGTTTCACTTTTTAATTTCCCAGGAGAATCTTAGATAAAACGTATTAATAAATGTTTATTGTGTGATTAAGAAAGAAAATTACTTTTGCTGTTTCATTACAACAAAAAAAAAACTAATTTAAGCTAGAACTTAAGAGATTAAAAAGTCTTGAAAACACAAATTATTACTTGAGATAGACTTAAGTATATGTTGATGGAAATTTTTCCGGTAGGAATAATGCCAAGATCAATAAAAGCAAAGGTCCCCTCTCCCTTCAAAATAGTTTGCGTGTAGTTTTAACGTTTATTTTGAAGGGTTGGCGATTTTTGCTTTCATAGAGTAAATGTATGATATTTGGCCTACCTTCAGTATAGGGAAGCATTGAAGGAAGGAATGTATGACATGGACTATCTCTCTGATTCAAGCCGTTTACAACCGGAATTCACACATATAGGATATACACCATTAATAAATTTATTAAAGTCTTAATAAAGTTTTTTGTTTTTGTTGTATAAATACACCAACCCATATAGATCCTACCTCTTATTAACCTTTCAGACTTCCAGCACCAAAGATTCCAAGAACGGCCTAATTTAAACAAACATTCCAGAAAATCTTCAACAAAAGAAATCTAGGTGACACCACTCCACGAATCGGATTTCTACTTGACTTGTAAACAAAACAACAAAAAACTTTATTAAGACCTTTTAGTCTTATACAGATTCTCCAAGTAGAAGAGGGTACATACAAGGATAACAGTAATCAGCAATGGAAACATTATAAATAACGAATGTTTCATTTTTTTAAACACAAAACAAACTTCTACTGTCCTTACTGCGATGAAAAAATATATTGGGAGGGCTTGGCTCATCAATGGTATCCCAATATATTTTTTTCATCGCAGTAAAAGCAGTAGAAGTTTGTTTTATGTTAATAAAGAAACATTCATGTTTTAATGATTTGTTGTTGTTGTTGTCGTTGTTGTCGTGTCCAAAGAAGAGTCTCAGATGTCTCCATACATCTCTCTCTCTCCATCACATCAGCAGCAATATCCACTATCTTGGGTGTGTATACTGTATTGTTGTCGTGTCCAATGAAGAGTCTCAGATGTCTTCATACATCTCCATCACATCAGCAACAATATCCACTATCTTGGGTAGGTAAAGATGCTGCTCTGGGTCTAAGTCAATTTTCTGCAAGGCTGCGGCCATCAATGGTATCCCAATATATTTTTTTCATCGCAGTAAAGACAGTAGAAGTTTGTTTTAATGTTAATAAAGAAACATTCGTGTTTTAATGATTTCATTTCTTATATATAAATTGACTTATAAATAATCAGTAGCTTCAGTAGAAATGATGGGTCCACCTTCCATAAAGTTGCATATCTATATAACCTTTATTTACATATAGGTCTGCTGGTATTTCTTCAATTAGTACAATTGGCAGGTTATTGACTTATAATCAGTAGCTTCAGTAGAAATGATGGGTCCACCTTCCATAAAGTTGCATATCTATATAACCTTTATTTACATAGAGGTCTGCTGGTATTTCTTCAATTAGTACAATTGGCAGGTTATTGACTTATAATCAGTAGCTTCAGTAGAAATGATGGGTTCACCTTCCATAAAGTTGCATATCTATATAACCTTTATTTACATAGAGGTCTGCTGGTATTTCTTCAATTAGTACAATTGGCAGGTTATTGACTTATAATCAGTAGCTTCAGTAGAAATGATGGGTTCACCTTCCATAAAGTTGCATATCTATATAACCTTTATTTACATAGAGGTCTGCTGGTATTTCTTCAATTAGTACATACAATATATCCATTGGGTCTTATATAGAACAACAACCTAGAGGGAGAATTCCGACCACACCAGTTTCCCCTGGACTCTTGGAATATTTGACCAAATTCCTGTCCAAGGTGATTAACATGACAACGGCACCCATTTTCCAAGATAGTGGAAATTGACACTGCTGTGACAAAACACACTATGGAATTATCATAAACTGAGTTTAACATAATCGTTATATCGGGGTAGTCTTAATGCTATACCGGGGGGATTAGATTTACAAATTTCTGTCAATACTACTAATTATTGTTTTTTTAAGATAAGTAACTGCTTGTTCTCGACTGCTTGTATACAAGTTTATCCCAAGTCCTTTCTTTCTTCTTTCCCCTTATTTGATACATTGTAAATTACATTGTTGATTATTGTTACTATTACTGTTATTCCTGTATATACCCTCTTCTACTTGGAGAATCTGTATAAGACTAAAAGGTCTTTATAAAGCTTTTTGTTATTTTTGTTTACAAATCAAGTAGATTCACGGGGATATTTGAGGTTCTTCATTTTTCACAACAACAACCTATCAAATACATTATCATTAAAAATAACAAAACACAAAATCAACAAAAAAAAAAAAAACCTCAACTAAAAACATTCCCACAACCAAAACCCTTACATAAAATTACATCAGCAGATGCGAGGTCAAAAAACGACAGTAAAAAAAAAAGCTCCCATCAGGTGACCCAGATACTATTATACAATACATCTCCCACCCTCACAGAGTAACACACACACAGAGTAAGTGGGGGGGAGTTGGTAGCAGCAGGTGTTATATAACCCTGTGAGGCAGACAAGGTTCTGAGACTACCACGACATCAGTTATAGGTTACTAGGACGCCCTACTTTCTTCCAGCGATATTCAAGGCACGC
>CP092868.1:25035550-25144820 GCA_030710605.1 Cordylochernes scorpioides
GGTCAGATAGGATGTGAGAGGCAGATACCTCACTTACCAAGCAAAAGGTATCATCGATGTACCGCCTCCAGAGAAAGATGTCTGAAGAATGGCGTGAAGTGATCCATTGGTCCAGTGACCTCATGACAACCTCAGCCACCACGGTTGAGAGGGGGCTACCCATGGGGGAGCCCTTGGTCTGCTTGAAAAACTGGGTATCAAATGTGAAGGTGGACATGCCTAGGCATATGGAAGTGAGCTCGACAACCGTCTCCGCGGTGAGGGTGTCTAACAGGGGGGCATTTTCGAGGAAAGTGCGTAAACTATTAATGATCAAGGGGTGGGCAAGTGAGAGATATAGAGACGTTACATCGAAAGAAACCATTGTGGACCTGGGGGGAGGTGTGAGGCTGGTGATATAGGACACAAACGAGGGGGAGTTTGCAATGGTATATTCCCATGGGGGAGACTGTAGAAGGGGGGTCAAGAAGTTGGACAAAAATTTTGACAGGGTATATGCCGGAGAGAGATGGTAAGATATGATTGGTCGGAGGGGAACATCGGGCTTGTGGATTTTTGGAAGGCCGTAAATGTAGGCTATTTGGGCGAGGTTAGCTGTGAAGTCGTTATATTGCTCTTTAGTGATCTGCTGGGACCTTTTTAATCTTAACAATAGTAAACGGAAATTCTTAACGGATGTTTTATGTTCCTGTTCAGTGGTGGCAGAAAAAATGGAGTGTTGGTCGAGAACGTTTTGCATTTTTTGCTTGTAAACGGTAGTGTTGAGAATTACGGTCTGTGAGCCTTTGTCGGATTTTGTTATGACTATGTCTCTATTGCGTTTAAGACGGGAGATAACCCTATTCATGGCTAGGGACGGTTTAGGGATATTGTAGGGTCGTTGAAGGGTGGAGGTGACAAAATGCCTGATCCTATGGGTGTCTTGGTGGTTAAGGCCTCTGAGAGCGGGTTCCACACCAGCTATGATGCGAGGAATATCAGAAGGCCCAGGCAGTCTGTATTTTAGGCCCAATGACAGAATCTCAGCATCAGCAGATGGCAAGACATAGTCCGAGAGGTTGACCACTCCTTGGGGTGACTGGGGAAGATAGGCTTCTAGTAGATAGGCAGGGAAGTTGTACTTCTTGATCCAGTGATGAAGCTTGGAGTTGTGACGTTGCGTTATATCGTTCTTCTGGTGCCGAATGTCCCTTGTGATGGATTGCAACAGATCGGCCATTTCTGGATTGGTTAGTAGCTGAGAGACCAGAAAGATCAATCCCTTGACGGACTTAGAAATAAATCGGATGTTGGAGTGGCAACCTTTAATTCTAGAGGATAACAGATGGAATTGGGCGCGGCGTATGACGACGGATGAAAATGGATTGCGAACAGGATCCCTGATTCGAAGGGATGGAGGTATAAAATCAGCCGTTTCACACAGTTTGTTAAAGTTCAAATGGAGGCGCCATCTTGACAACTGTAACGATTTCTTTCGCAGCTGATAGGTATAACGAGGTAGGTCTTCAGCGGAAGGATTCATGATGAATTCCAGGATAAAAAGCGTAAAAATGAGCGAATTAAGTAGAACTGCTCTTCACTGAAGGTTAATAACGAGTTTACAAAGTGGGAAGAGGAGCTTCTTTTATTAGCATGCACACAAGCTTTCGGACATATCGTCCTTCATCAGGTAAGAGTAATAAACGCGCTGAGGATCCATATATACACAAAGCTGAAAAGAAAATTTACATAACTGCAAAAGATAAAAGTATTTAAAGATAAAAATAAGAACCAAATATGCTAAAAAGATTATAGGGATTAAATGCTAATAAATCTGGGCTAGTAGATGTACAAACCCTGGTTTTCTGTTCCATTTATGTGTATGTTGTTCAGGTAGTATCGCATTTTGTCCATACCTTGCAATATATCAACACATAATTGGCTAGTGGATGTACAAACCCTGGTTTTCTGTTCCATTTATGTGTATGTTGTTCAGGTAGTATCGCATTTTGTCCATACCTTGCAATATATCAACACACAATTGTCTAGAAGTTGTACAAACCCTGGTATTTTCATATTTATCCAAATCCGGCTACCCGACCCCCTTCATTCTTAAACACATGCATGACCCTCACCACAACAGTGCTCCAGCTATACACAGAAATATTTGCTCCCTTCCTTTTTGCCCCCAGTCCATCACCATAGCCAGGTTTTTAAGGCAACACGGCATTACAACATACTTCCAGAACCCACCTAACATCGCCACACTAATCCGACACCCCATTACCAGATCTTCCCTTCATGCGAGTTCTCTCCGTTCTGGTGGTGCTGTCTATTCCGTCTCTTGCGACCAATGCAATGCCACTTATGTCGGGGAGACGGGTAGTTCCGTCGCCATCAGAATGGTTGAGCATTCCAGAAACATCTCTAATAAAAACCTAAATTCCCCTATTTACAGTCATTCTATGCAAACCGGTCATACATTCAATCTAACAAAGCCATCCATTCTATACAACAATATCAATAATAAGTACCAAAGACTTTTACTAGAGGCATTTGTGTCAATAAAAACAAACAGCATCAACAGGCATATAGATATACCAGAACAATACCATATGTTATGTGAATAGCCATAGGTTGCATTTACCTGCCCTTGATTAACACCATTCATAGTGCATATGTACTTAGTCCAGATTTATTAGCATTTAATCCCTATAATCTTTTTAGCATATTTGGTTCTTATTTTTATCTTTAAATACTTTTATCTTTTGCAGTTATGTAAATTTTCTTTTCAGCTTTGTGTATATATGGATCCTCAGCGCGTTTATTACTCTTACCTGATAAGGACGATATGTCCGAAAGCTTGTGTGCATGCTAATAAAAGAAGCTCCTCTTCCCACTTTGTAAACTCGTTATTAACCTTCAGTGAAGAGCAGTTCTACTTCATTTATGTGTATGTTGTTCAGATAGTATCGCATTTTGTCCATACCTTGCAATATATAAACACACAATTGGCTAGAAGTTGTACAAACCCTGGTTTTCTGTTCCATTTGGGTGTATGTTGTTCAGGTTGTATCGCATTTTGTCCATACCTTGCAATATATCAACACACATTTGGCTAGTAGATGTACAAACCCTGGTTTTCTGTTCCATTTATGTGTATGTTGTTCAGGTAGTATCGCATTTTGTCCATACCTTGCAATATATCAACACACAATTGGCTAGAAGTTGTACAAACCCTGGTTTTCTGTTCCATTTAGGTGTATGTTGTTCAGGTAGTATCGCATTTTGTCCATACCTTGCAATATATCAACACACAATTGGCTAGTAGATGTACAAACCCTGGTTTTCTGTTCCATTTATGTGTATGTTGTTCAGGTAGTATCGCATTTTGTCCATACCTTGCAATATATCAACACACAATTGGCTAGTAGATGTACAAACCCTGGTTTTCTGTTCCATTTATGTGTATGTTGTTCAGGTAGTATCGCATTTTGTCCATACCTTGCAATATATCAACACATAATTGGCTAGTAGATGTACAAACCCTGGTTTTCTGTTCCATTTATGTGTATGTTGTTCAGGTAGTATCGCATTTTGTCCATACCTTGCAATATATCAACACACAATTGTCTAGAAGTTGTACAAACCCTGGTTTTCTGTTCCATTTATGTGTATGTTGTTCAGGTAGTATCGCATTTTGTCCATACCTTGCAATATATCAACACACAATTGGCTAGTAGATGTACAAACCCTGGTTTTCTGTTCCATTTATGTGTATGTTGTTCAGATAGTATCGCATTTTGTCCATACCTTGCAAGAGATAAACACACAATTGGCTAGAAGTTGTACAAACCCTGGTTTTCTGTTCCATTTATGTGTATGTTGTTCAGATAGTATCGCATTTTGTCCATACCTTGCAAGAGATAAACACACAATTGGCTAGAAGTTGTACAAACCCTGGTTTTCTGTTCCATTTATGTGTATGTTGTTCAGATAGTATCGCATTCTGTCCATACCTTGCAAGAGATAAACACACACTTGGCTAGAAGCTGTACAAACCCTGTTGTTGTTCAGATAGTATCGCATTCTATCCATACCTTGCAATATATCAACACACAATTGGCTAGAAGTTGTACAAACCCTGTTGTTGTTCAGATAGTATCGCATTCTATCCATACCTTGCAATATATCAACACACAATTGGCTAAAATTTGTACAAACCCTGTTGTTGTTCAGATAGTATCGCATTCTATCCATATCTTGCAAGAGATAAACACACACTTGGCTAGAAGCTGTACAAACCCTGGTGTTGTTCAGATAGTATCGCATTCTGTCCATACCTTGCAAGAAATCAACACACAATTGGCTAGAAGTTGTACAAACCCTGTTGTTGTTCAGATAGTATCGCATTCTATCCATACCTTGCAATATATCAACACACAATTGGCTAGAAGTTGTACAAACCCTGTTGTTGTTCAGATAGTATCGCATTCTATCCATACCTTGCAATATATCAACACACAATTGGCTAAAATTTGTACAAACCCTGTTGTTGTTCAGATAGTATCGCATTCTATCCATATCTTGCAAGAGATAAACACACACTTGGCTAGAAGCTGTACAAACCCTGGTGTTGTTCAGATAGTATCGCATTCTGTCCATACCTTGCAAGAAATCAACACACAATTGGCTAGAAGTTGTACAAACCCTGTTGTTGTTCAGATAGTATCGCATTCTATCCATACCTTGCAATATATCAACACACAATTGGCTAGAAGTTGTACAAACCCTGTTGTTGTTCAGATAGTATCGCATTCTATCCATACCTTGCAATATATCAACACACAATTGGCTAGAAGTTGTAAAAACCCTGGTGTTGTTCAGATAGTATCGCATTCTGTCCATACCTTGCAATATATCAACACACACTTGGCTAGAAGTTGGACAAACCCTGGTGTTGTTCAGATAGTATCGCATTCTGTCCATACCTTGCAATATATCAACACACAATTGGCTAGAAGTTGTACAAACCCTGTTGTTGTTCAGATAGTATCGCATTCTGTCCATATCTTGCAAGAGATAAACACACACTTGGCTAGAAGCTGTACAAACCCTGGTGTTGTTCAGATAGTATCGCATTCTGTCCATACCTTGCAATATATCAACACACAATTGGCTAGAAGTTGTACAAACCCTGTTGTTGTTCAGATAATATTGCATTCTGTCCATATCTTGCAAGAGATAAACACACACTTGGCTAGTAGATGTACAAACCCTGGTGTTGTTCAGATCGTATCGCATTCTGTCCATACCTTGCAATATATCAACACACAATTGGCTAGAAGTTGGACAAACCCTGGTGTTGTTCAGATAGTATCGCATTCTGTCCATACCTTGCAAGAGATAAACACACAATTGGCTAGAAGCTGTACAAACCTTGGTGTTGTTCAGATAGTATCGCATTCTATCCATACCTTGCAATATATCAACACACAATTGGCTAGTAGATGTACAAACCCTGGTTTTCTGTTCCATTTATGTGTATGTTGTTCAGGTAGTATCGCATTTTGTCCATACCTTGCAATATATCAACACACAATTGGCTAGAAGTTGTACAAACCCTGGTTTTCTGTTCCATTTAGGTGTATGTTGTTCAGGTAGTATCGCATTTTGTCCATACCTTGCAATATATCAACACACAATTGGCTAGTAGATGTACAAACCCTGGTTTTCTGTTCCATTTATGTGTATGTTGTTCAGGTAGTATCGCATTTTGTCCATACCTTGCAATATATCAACACACAATTGGCTAGTAAATGTACAAACCCTGGTTTTCTGTTCCATTTATGTGTATGTTGTTCAGGTAGTATCGCATTTTGTCCATACCTTGCAATATATCAACACATAATTGGCTAGTAGATGTACAAACCCTGGTTTTCTGTTCCATTTATGTGTATGTTGTTCAGGTAGTATCGCATTTTGTCCATACCTTGCAATATATCAACACACAATTGTCTAGAAGTTGTACAAACCCTGGTTTTCTGTTCCATTTATGTGTATGTTGTTCAGGTAGTATCGCATTTTGTCCATACCTTGCAATATATCAACACACAATTGGATAGTAGATGTACAAACCCTGGTTTTCTGTTCCATTTATGTGTATGTTGTTCAGATAGTATCGCATTTTGTCCATACCTTGCAAGAGATAAACACACAATTAGCTAGAAGTTGTACAAACCCTGGTTTTCGGTTCCATTTATGTGTATGTTGTTCAGATAGTATCGCATTTTGTCCATACCTTGCAAGAGATAAACACACAATTGGCTAGAAGTTGTACAAACCCTGGTTTTCTGTTCCATTTATGTGTATGTTGTTCAGATAGTATCGCATTCTGTCCATACCTTGCAAGAGATAAACACACAATTGGCTAGAAGTTGTACAAACCCTGGTTTTCTGTTCCATTTATGTGTATGTTGTTCAGATAGTATCGCATTCTGTCCATACCTTGCAAGAGATAAACACACAATTGGCTAGAAGTTGTACAAACCCTGGTTTTCTGTTCCATTTATGTGTATGTTGTTCAGATAGTATCGCATTCTGTCCATACCTTGCAAGAGATAAACACACAATTGGCTAGAAGTTGTACAAACCCTGGTTTTCTATTCCATTTATGTGTATGTTGTTCAGATAGTATCGCATTCTGTCCATACCTTGCAATATATAAACACACAATTGGCTAGAAGCTGTACAAACCCTGGTTTTCTGTTCCATTTATGTGTATGTTGTTCAGGTAGTATCGCATTTTGTCCATACCTTGCAATATATCAACACATAATTGGCTAGTAGATGTACAAACCCTGGTTTTCTGTTCCATTTATGTGTATGTTGTTCAGGTAGTATCGCATTTTGTCCATACCTTGCAATATATCAACACACAATTGTCTAGAAGTTGTACAAACCCTGGTTTTCTGTTCCATTTATGTGTATGTTGTTCAGGTAGTATCGCATTTTGTCCATACCTTGCAATATATCAACACACAATTGGCTAGTAGATGTACAAACCCTGGTTTTCTGTTCCATTTATGTGTATGTTGTTCAGATAGTATCGCATTTTGTCCATACCTTGCAAGAGATAAACACACAATTGGCTAGAAGTTGTACAAACCCTGGTTTTCTGTTCCATTTATGTGTATGTTGTTCAGATAGTATCGCATTCTGTCCATACCTTGCAAGAGATAAACACACAATTGGCTAGAAGTTGTACAAACCCTGGTTTTCTGTTCCATTTATGTGTATGTTGTTCAGATAGTATCGCATTCTGTCCATACCTTGCAATATATAAACACACAATTGGCTAGAAGTTGTACAAACCCTGGTTTTCTGTTCCATTTATGTGTATGTTGTTCAGGTAGTATCGCATTCTGTCCATACCTTGCAAGAGATAAACACACAATTGGCTAGAAGTTGTACAAACCCTGGTTTTCTGTTCCATTTATGTGTATGTTGTTCAGATAGTATCGCATTCTGTCCATACCTTGCAAGAGATAAACACACAATTGGCTAGAAGTTGTACAAACCCTGGTTTTCTGTTCCATTTATGTGTATGTTGTTCAGATAGTATCGCATTCTGTCCATACCTTGCAAGAGATAAACACACAATTGGCTAGAAGTTGTACAAACCCTGGTTTTCTGTTCCATTTATGTGTATGTTGTTCAGATAGTATCGCATTCTGTCCATACCTTGCAAGAGATAAACACACAATTGGCTAGAAGTTGTACAAACCCTGGTTTTCTGTTCCATTTATGTGTATGTTGTTCAGGTAGTATCGCATTCTATCCATACCTTGCAAGAGATAAACACACAATTGGCTAGAAGTTGTACAAACCCTGGTTTTCTGTTCCATTTATGTGTATGTTGTTCAGATAGTATCGCATTCTGTCCATACCTTGCAAGAGATAAACACACAATTGGGTAGAAGTTGTACAAACCCTGGTTTTCTGTTCCATTTATGTGTATGTTGTTCAGATAGTATCGCATTCTGTCCATACCTTGCAAGAGATAAACACACAATTGGGTAGAAGTTGTACAAACCCTGGTTTTCTGTACCATTTATGTGTATGTTGTTCAGGTAGTATCGCATTTTGTCCATACCTTGCAATATATAAACACACAATTGGCTAGAAGTTGTACAAACCCTGGTTTTCTGTTCCATTTATGTGTATGTTGTTCAGGTAGTATCGCATTTTGTCCATACCTTGCAATATATCAACACACAATTGTCTAGAAGTTGTACAAACCCTGGTTTTCTGTTCCATTTATGTGTATGTTGTTCAGGTAGTATCGCATTCTATCCATACCTTGCAAGAGATAAACACACAATTGGGTAGAAGTTGTACAAACCCTGGTTTTCTGTTCCATTTATGTGTATGTTGTTCAGATAGTATCGCATTCTGTCCATACCTTGCAAGAGATAAACACACAATTGGCTAGACGTTGTACAAACCCTGGTTTTCTGTTCCATTTATGTGTATGTTGTTCAGATAGTATCGCATTCTGTCCATACCTTGCAAGAGATAAACACACAATTGGCTAGAAGTTGTACAAACCCTGGTTTTCTGTTCCATTTATGTGTATGTTGTTCAGATAGTATCGCATTCTGTCCATACCTTGCAAGAGATAAACACACAATTGGCTAGAAGTTGTACAAACCCTGGTTTTCTGTTCCATTTATGTGTATGTTGTTCAGATAGTATCGCATTCTGTCCATACCTTGCAATATATAAACACACAATTGGCTAGAATTTGTACAAACCCTGGTTTTCTGTTCCATTAATGTGTATGTTGTTCAGATAGTATCGCATTTTGTCCATACCTTGCAATATATAAACACACAATTGGCTAGAAGTTGTACAAACCCTGGTTTTCTGTTCCATTAATGTGTATGTTGTTCAGATAGTATCGCATTCTGTCCATACCTTGCAAGAGATAAACACACAATTGGCTAGAAGTTGTACAAATCCTGGTTTTATATTTCATTGATGTGTATGTTGTTCAGATAGAATCGTATTTTGTCCATACCCAAAGGTCTAGATATATACTTTTCAAAGCCGCAGTCAGCGTTCGGAGGAGATTAATAGAATCGCCGAATGCCGTGGTCCATTTGGATGAGGAAAGTGAAGATTAGAACGTGGCTGATTCCACACTAGCCTGTTCAGTGATACGCTAATCATGGCTTATGCACGAAGGAACGTGTGGCCATTGGGCATGCGTTGGACCTGGAGGCTGTTGTTGGGTTCTGCGCTGCCTGGAGTATAGGAGCTCCATCTATGTTTCATCTGTGGCGAATCTGTATAAGACCGGTGGTCTTAATAAAGCTGTATATGTGTGTATATACTTTTCAAAAGATTTGGGTGTATCCGTACACTTGTAAGATATGGATTCAGATATATATATTTTTGAAAAATTCGGGTCTCTCTTTAGGCTTACATCCTTGTCTGTCCTCTAGGTCATTCTCCTAGGATCTCTTCTATGGTCGCCATATCCCTGTGCTTCATGTCCGGTGTACCATCTTCCTCGTCTTCCCATGTCATCTCTCTACATCATTCCAGCAATCAATCCATGGCTTCCATTTCTTTATTCTTCTGGAACTTGTCCTAAGGTTCATTTTTATGTTCTGTTTAAATGTTTCCATGTTTTTAAACCAATGATTATTATAGGAAAAAGTTGGTGGACAAGTGTTTAAAACTCTTGATTCCTGACAGCCATGAACCGGGATTGAATCCCGCATTCTACACGTTTTTTTAATATGTGAATAACCTTCCTATATTATTCATTGTTGTAAATATCATAAACTAGATTTCTCTTTTTAAGCGGTACCTAATAAAGTGATTTTGGAACTGGATTAATTTTGGCAAAGAGAAATTCTCTTTTGCTTTCTTATGTTTATTTCATTCCTATATTATTTACAGTATCCTATAATAATGATGATAAAACTCCATAGCCAATAAATTTAGAGGAAAATAAACAAGTAATGAATTTCAATTTGCTAATAAAAAACACCTACGTCAATAAAAGGAAAAAATACATCATACACACACCCAAAAACGCTTGTTCGGCGGTACATATACTAAAATTGGAACGATACAGAGAAGATTAGCATGGCCCCTGCGCAAGGATGACACGCAAAATCGTGAAGCGTTCCACACACAAAAACCTTTATTAAGACACACAGGTCTTACAGAGGATTCTCTTTGGGGTTACAAGACGGAGAAACCTATGAAAGTGGGAAATATACAAAGGGGTAAAAATAGAAAAAGATTATATACACATGATAAATATATATAGATTATTATTTGAATGATCCTATGGAAAATAAGAATATGGATTTGGAAGAAAAAAAATATTTTTGGGAATATGGATGGAAGAAGTGGAGAGCGAAAAGAGGAAAAAAAACAGGTATTTGGGGAAAATACATCAATTTTTATCTTTAAAAAAAAGTCATAATTTCCCTCGAATCATATATTTTTAGAAAATTCTTCAAACACCCAGATAAAAATCATTCATTGGTATATATATACAAAGCAATAACGCGCCATCTATAGATAGCAAATGAAAACATTAAGAAGCATATGTTTGATATATGTGGGAAAGATACATTCGCATGTTTTCATTTGCTCTAGATTTTTACCTCAATAAAAACTTTAAGTATCACTATAAAAAGAAAAACCGAAAAATACAATATAGCCTAGTGGACATGGCATCTGCCCGGTAAGTGGAACACTGTGAGTTCGATTCCCATCCCTGGATACTTTTATTTTTCCGTTTATCATTACTCTTCACAATTCATTCTTTCATACTTCATCCCTAAGATTAGAAATAAACGTTATTTCTTCTTAAAATAAATTTTGATTTTTCGTTGAAAAGAAACTCATGCGGGATAATTTCAAATGTCGTTTTACAATCACAAGCCGCATTATATTATATTATAACAGCAGTATGGTAGATTAAACTGTCAAAACTGCTGGGAGGGTTCACCACTGATGAACCAGGCCCTCACATTAATTTTTTATTGCAGTAAGGGTGGTAGAAAATTGTTTAATTTTTAAAAGAATCATACACGTCTATAATAGTAAATTAAATTTTATTGCCATCTATCGTTAAAATTTTACACAAATAAATTTACTGGCAATGCGTTTCTTTTAAATATCATCAAATAATATCTCTACAGACCTTACTGCAATGATATGAGTTATTGAATGAGAGGGCTTGGCTCATCAGTAGTGAACCCTCTCAGCGGTTTCGCCAAATTAATCTCTAGACCGCTCTACTATTGTATTGGAGCCTTCCATAGAAAATGCAGGGTATATAACAAAACCAGTCCAATACAATAGTAGAGCGGTCTAGAGATTAATTTGGCGAAACCGCTGAGAGGGTTCACTACTGATGAGCCAAGCCCTCTCATTCAATAACTCATATCATTGCAGTAAGGTCTGTAGAGATAATATTTGATGATATTTAAAAGAAACGCATTGCCAGTAAATTTATTTGTGTAAAATTTTAACGTCTATAATAGTTTCGAATTCTCAAAAACTTTAATGCTTATTGATACTATGTTCAGAAATATTAACAATATCTTTTTTTGCTTCTTCTATATTATTTTTATATTTGATTCCTTAAAATACCACAAAGCTACAAGATTCTATAGAATGTTTAGTTGTCGTATCCTGAGTAGACATGGTATAGAGACTATGATAATTATGGTAAATAGGAGTTTATGAATGTTCATACTCTGAATGTACCATACACTCATGGACAAAATTTAAGGAAGTGGAGGGTTTTTGATGGTCTGTTTATTTTAAGGAGACAGAGGCAATTTTGTTCATACTTAGTTATCTCGTGTATCTTCAACAAAGGTCACTGTAATATCTTTCAGAGGTATTGTCTGAATCCCGATATACATGGTAAAAGGTACAACTTCCTTAAGTTTTGTTCATACTTGGTTATCTCGTATATCTTCAATAAAAGTCACTGTAATATCTTTCAGAGTTATTGTCTGAATCCCTATATACATGTTAAAAGGTACAACTTCCTTAAGTTTTGTTCACACTTGGTTATCTCGTGTGTTTTCAATAAAGGTCACTGTAATATCTTTCAGAGTTATTGTCTGAATCCCGATATACATGTTAAAAGGTACAACTTTCTTAAGTTTTGTTCACACGTGGTTATCTCGTGTGTCTTCAATAAAGGCTACTGTAATATCTTTCAGAGTTATTGTCTGAATCCCGATATAGATGCTAAAAGGTACAACTTCCTTAAGTTTTGTTCGTGAGTGTATATGTTCTAATAAAGGGGAGGCTTTTGTTGCTAAATCCTTAATACAGAATAAACAGGACGCACACAGACATAAAACAATGAGGTGGGTTCTTAGCATATTATCAACCTGGTTAGGTTAGGTCAGGAACGTCTGTGACGTCATCAAATGTAAAAAAAAGGAAAACTGGGACATCGTCTGGGTAACTCCCACTTTTGCATTTCTAATTTCTGTTTGAGTATCGTTTGGTTGCTATAGCATTTATTGTTGAGATGGGTGTTCGGATGAGTTATCTCTTTCTCGACATTCCTCGGCAACATTCCATGGCAATAGTACATGTCGGGGAGATGTCCGATCTACGGGGAACGCTGTCTGACTTCAGGACGTAACATCATACCAGACGATCCTTAGTGGGATTCGTCTGATGAAAATAATATATATTATTACATCAATGTTAATGCGCCCTACATTTATTCAAAATATTCTATGATATTTAATATTTATTTAAAACAGAATGTTTAGATTATCATCATTCCTTTTTATAGTTTCAATCCTTTTGTAATATTTATTGTACATATATCTTGATTTGTTATTGGAGCGAGAGAGGACCTAGACCAAGACTGCGGATCAAGACCTACGAGGAAGACAATGAATAAATAAACACGATAACGTTGAAAGGTAATTTATTTTTATTTACTTTTATTTATTTACTTTTACTTTTATTTATTTACTTTGAATATGGAAACCCGCTCGGGAAACGTGTATAACACCAAGAAGGAAGAAACCATGGTCGACGACCCTGCAAAGCTGCAACTTGGTGCAACAATATTAACCCTATATAATTTTATATGTATGATTAATAAATATGTTTCAATCTCTCTCTCTCTCTCTCTCTCTCTCTGGACAACGCCTTGGCCATCATGACATCTGCCAAGACCCGCATCTACAAATACTTCCTGGCCCTGTAGTTGCGGGGAGTCCAAGAAGACCCTCTCCTGGTCTGGAGGAGGACCCTATCAAGATGGTGGAGCCTTCCTCACTCATAGCTCATTGTAAATATTCCCATTATTATATTAATTTTGTAAAACCTAATTGACAAGATGTTAATAAAAAGTGTTTCAATCTCAATCCCTCTCTCTAACAGGGAGAATATCCTCGAGTATCTGTCACCTGAGCAGAGGTCTGAAGCAATTCCTCGACATGACAATAGTCGGGGAGATCTGTCCGACTTCAGGACGTGACATCATACCAGACGACCCTCAGTGGGATTCGTCTGATGAAAATAATATTTTTTGTGTGGATTTTTTTTTTTTTTGTAAATATACGTATATATTTTTTAACATATAAGTTTTGTTCTTTTAACAACAATGGCTATTTTGGAATTCTTAGTATCATCTTTTGGTTAACATTTGATGAAGATATTTCAAATTAAGTCTTTTAAAAACAAATATAATTAAATTTATATAAAAAAAGGGTGTACGTGGATCTGTAAAGAAAAAAACAACAACTTTTTATCAAAATTTTTCTAGAGATTGCTCCCTTTTTATCAATTTATTAAGATATTATTATGAGAGAGAAAGATAAATTGATAAAGAGGTATCAATCTCTCGTATAATTTGAGGGAAAAAACATGTTTTTTCTTTACAGATACAGGTACGCCCTTTTTTTATATAAATGTATTCAATGGATCGTATTTTGACTTTAAAAAATACAATTAAAGTGTAAAAATATATATATATTTCATTTTAAATTTGAGAGAACGCGGTTTGTCTCTCAGTTGGTATGTAAACCAGACGATTTTTTAAATAGCTCGTTGAAAGATCGTCTGCTAAGATAAGTGGAGTGCCACCCTCGCCTAGAATAGCTCAGCTCTGGTAAGGCGGTCAAGAAGTTTTTTTTTTCTCTTGCACGTGCCACTCTGTGCCCCAGTAGTTTTAACTTGTAAATAGAAGTAGTACATTAATGCCTCCGTGGCCTAATGGATAAGGCATCGGTCTCCTAAACCGGGGATTGTGGGTTCGAATCCCACCGGAGGTACTTTTTTTTTTTCTAATAAAAGTTAATACAGTAGAATCTTCCTTTTAGCAGATACCTCGCTAGCGACCACCTCTCTACAAAAGACAGTTTTCATTTGCAAAATTACCATTTTTACGATTTAACAACTCTCTGGTAAGAGGACACCTCTCCCTAAAGGACACTTTGGCTCTGAAATTAGGTGTCCTTTAAAGGGAGGTTCTACTGTATAGGAATAGAACATAAGGTACTTACATTGAGCTTGATTTTTATCGACATTACATACTGCATATAACTTCAGTTTCTTTACTCTTGACCATATACTGGTCTCTAGTGGCGCTATTCTTCGTAGATCGTGAAATATGTGGTGTCACTGGAGACCTGCTGGCGATTCTCCACCAAACTCTGCAGCCGTGGTAGAGGAGCCATATTCATTGTACATAGTATCATGCTATACTGCCATCTAAAAAGCACATGTGCTCGTGGTCAGGAGATGCCTTCTTTATTTTTAATATATATATATATATATAATCATCTTTTTAAAATAGAGCAGATTGTGCACTTTTATATGTATTGACAAGATTTCAATAAAATTATTTTAATTGTCTAAAAAATTGTTTTCTTTCTATCCGTTTTATTCTTCAGAAATTTCTTTAATCTCATTTTCTCTTAATATTTTTCCCATTCAAAATTATTTTATATTTTCTAATGAACTTCCCATATCAGTCCTCGTTTCTCTTCTCATCTTTCTAAGACTTCCTTATTTCTGATCCTGTCAAATCATTCTTTCATCACCATCTTCAGATCCGATCTCCACAATTCTGAAGAGTACCGTGATAGAATAGAATACGATGACCTACTAAGAATAGCGAATTAAAAATTTTATTCGCAATATATAAAATTTACTCCCTTCTATAACAGCAGAACAATATTTGATCTGAGATCTCCCATTACCAGTCAAAAGATGTATCGCACCAATCAGAATACTCTTAAAGAAAACTACGATAAAATAATTAGCTCAACTGACCTGATATGTCCATTATGTAATAAAATGCCGACTCGGAACTGAAGCAACACATGTTTTTCTGTTTTAAGTTAATAAGTGAAAGGGAACTTCTTTTGCATTAAATAGGGTCAATTCATCTTGGTCTGAAGGATCTATTATCTAAGACGACAAAGAATAAATCCAATGCATTTGCACTTTACAAGTTTTACAGGGCTGCAAAAGAGAAGAAACATTGAGAAAAGATAACCATGAATATGTAAATGAACGATCATATGTAAATAACTAACTCATCTTTTCTATGCAATTATACACCTGAGCCTGTGTAGGGTATAGTTCCCCAATAAAAGGCTTGTTGTTGTTGATAGGGTAGAATAACTTCGAAAGTATATGCTCCAATTCCAGACCCGATAGCTCGAGGGCTGGGCGGGAATCTTGTTTCAAGGCGGCGGGTAGGTTGGCCTACATACATCGGCCGTGTCGGCAGCATTTCACTTTCTCCTCAATTCTTCCTGGTGCCACCCGACTGATCTTCCTTCCTTCCTCTTTCTAGGACCAGGATCTTCCTTTCTCCTGTCAAAACTTGCCCAGAATCTCTGCCTCTTGTCTAGATTGACCTCTAGGATCTTGTTGTTGTCTAGGAATTAAGCTTCCTCTTGTTTAGACTTATCCAGGAAATGCTTCCTTCTTCACAGAACTTGCCCAGGATCTACCTTTCTTCTGAAAGAGCTGTTTCAAAATCTGTTTTGATTTGCATAGACCTATTCAGGATTTGTTTAGCCTTCCTCTTGTTTAGACTTATCCAAGAAATACTTCCTTCTTCGCAGAATTTGTTCAGGATCTCTCTTAATTTTGAAAGAGCTAGTTCAAAATATGTTTTGATTTGCATAGACCTATTCAAGATTTGTATTTCTCTGTCAGGATTTTTTTTTAGAATCCACCTTCCTCTTGTTTAGACTTATCTAGGAAATGCTTCCCTGTTCGTAGAATTTGCCCCGGATCTTTCTTTCTTCTGAAAGAGTTGGTTCAAAATCTGTTTTGATTTGCATAGACCTATTCAGGATTTGTTTAGCCTTCCTCTTGTTTAGACTTATCCAAGAAATACTTCCTTCTTCGCAGAATTTGTTCAGGATCTCTCTTAGTTTTGAAAGAGCTAGTTCAAAATATGTTTTGATTTGCATAGACCTATTCAAGATTTGTATTTCTCTGTCAGGATTTTTTTTTAGAATCCACCTTCCTCTTGTTTAGACTTATCTAGGAAATGCTTCCCTGTTCGTAGAATTTGCCCCGGATCTTTCTTTCTTCTGAAAGAGTTGGTTCAAAATCTGATTTGATTTGCATAAACCTATTCAGGATTTGTTTAGACTTATCCAGGAAATGCTTCCCTATTCGCAGAACTTGTTCAGAATCTCTCTTTCTTCTGAAAGAGCTAGTTCAAAATCTGTTTTGATTTGCATAGACCTATTCAAGATTTGTATTTTTCTGCCAGGATTTGTCTAAAATCCGCTTTCTTCTAGTTAGAACCTATATCCGGGACATATTCTTTTCTTGTCTATACGTTTCAGGATCTGTTTTCCTCTTTGACTGAATATATCCAGGATTAGCTTTTCTTTTCTCTTGAACATATCAAGATCAACTTAGTTTCTCCATGACTTTTCTTGTCCATGCCTTTTTCTCTCTTATCTTGAATATGTGTGGGATTAAAATGTATTTTCTGAAATATTTCTGGTTTTCTTCTTTTAGGTTATAACTTTCCGATGATATACTTTGTTATTGTCCTAAATTTTCCTGAATATACTTTCCAGTTGGTCTCAAGGACCACGCCATCACCATCTCCTCAGCGGCGAACCACGAGATCTATGTTTTCTTTGTAGATCACGAAATACGTGGTGTCTCTGAAGACCTACTGGTGATTCTCCACCAAACTCTGCAATAGTGGCAGAGGCGCCATGTAAATTATATATAGTTGTATTTATCTAATTATCATTGTAAAATAATAGTGCAGACTGTGTACTTTGGCATGTATTGACAAGATGTCAGTAAAATTATGTTAATTATCAATTGTCTACTTTCAATTTGTAATATATATAAGCTACATTCATATATGCTTGTGAAGTAGACTTCCACTGACATTGTAAATAAAACCAAGAAGACTTAGGTTAGAAGGACAGCCCGGGTATTTGGCGACTTCTATATGTGGCTATACCCCTACTGGGCTAACTAACTAAATAATACAATACAATTACACTTGTATATAATGAAAAAAAGGCATCTCCTTATAGTGCAACTGAAAGTTGCTGATGGCTTGCGCCATCTATCGGAATAAATATCAACTATTCTCGTTGATTTTTAATTATTCCAGAATTGGCCAAATACCCATTCTTGATTAATCAAGAAAAGCTAAACACGGACGCGTTTCGGGCTGTTGGCCCTCATCAGCGTGGTGCAAGCTGTACCTCAACGACCAAAAAACTGTTCATTTAAGGCATCCTGAAAAATCATGAAACGGGTAGTTAAGGCCAGAATTGCGTGAGACCGCGACACAATGTGAAAAAATAGTACAAATGTGATATTGTACTGGGATAAGGTGCATAATTATGAAAAAAGGCATCTTCTTATCTTGCTGTTGCATGAATAAGCTGCATGTTTGGGATTATAGAAGAAAAACATCTAAAAAGACAGATTTCTAAGAATCTATTGCCATCCTGATTGTAATTCTTCATACCGGAGGTCAAATACCATCTGCTGCTACCACATTTCTGCCAACAACTGGATGCTCGAATAAATAAGTCGTCAACAAGGGCAAAAAATCTGTTCTGGTCGAATTGGAAGAAATTAATTGGAAGCCATTCTCCCATCAACCACGAATGAGTAAAAGAAGGTGTAGGTATATATATGATTTATACAGAATTTTTAATGAATCTATTCTTTTATAGACAATGACAATTTTATTGACATCTTGTTAAGACATGAAAAAGTGCACAGTCTGCTTTAAAATGATAATTATATAACAAAGTTTAAACAATAGTGTATCGCTATATAAAAGTTAATTTCCAACAATTTTCACATATAAACGAAGAATTAATCTCTCAACAATGGTGATATATTTCGACAAAGAAACAACATCCAACAATAATACAAAGAAACAAACTTTCAACAATGGTGTATATCTCGACATAAAAGTCAACTTCCAACAATATTCATATGTATAAACAATGAATTAATCTCTTAACAATGGTGATTTCGACAAAGAAACATCCAACAATGGTGTATCGCGACATAAAAGCAAACTTCCAACAATATTCATATATATAAACAATGAATTAATCTCTTAACAATGGTGATTTCGACAAAGAAACAACATCCAACAATGGTGTATTGCAACATAAAAGCCAACTTCCAACAATTATAAACAAGGAATTAATTTCTCAACAATGGTGATATTCCGACAAAGAAACAAACTTCCAACAATGCAGAATCGCGAGACAAAGAAACAAAATCCAACAATGTTTATGCATCCCAGCAACAAGAATAAACATTTAAACAAATATTCCAACAATAGTGAATCCTCACAAATAAAAACATTCATCAATGGTGATGTATCTAAAAAATTCTAACAATGAGATCACATCAACAAAGAAACAAAACTTTCAACAATGTATATCCTCACAAATAAATCAAACTTCCAGGATATTTGCATCCCGACTAAGTCACAAAGATTCCAATAATTACACTCATAGAAAAAACTTAAGGAAGTTGTACCTTTTAGCATGTATATCAGGATTCAGACAATAACTCTGAAATATATTACAGTAACCTTTATTGAAGACACGCGAGATAACCAAGTGTGAGCAAAACTTAAGGAAGTTGTACCCTTCAGCATGTATATCAGGATTCAGACAATAACTCTGAAAGATATTACAGTGACCTTTATTGAAGACACACGAGATAACCAAGTGTGAACAAAACTTAAGGAAGTTGTACCTTTTAGCATGTATATCGGGATTGAGACAATAACTCTGAAAGATATTACAGTGACCTTTATTGAAGACACACGAGATAACCAAGTGTGAACAAAAAATTGCCTCTTTCTCCTTCAAAAAAGAAAAAATATACGATCCTCAAAGACTTTTGACTTCCCTAAGTTGTGTCCATGAGTGTTTTTTTGTATTCAGACAAACACCCAAATTTCCAATAATGTTTGAATCTAACCGTGAAAGAAAAAGGAACATTTTAAGACAACTTACTTGTACAAAAATTAAAAGTGTGACTCCAGAAAAAAAAAAAAGACCCAAACAAAATTACAAGTAGGTAGGACTCGGTGTCAAGGACTGTCCACTTCAAAAGACTTCTTTATTCATTGAGTTTCCTAGGTCAACAGAATCCACAAGTAACAGTTTTAAAATTTGACTTAAGCAAAGAGCTGTTTTTCCACCAATACAAGGGAAAAGAGAAACAATGACAAACAACACTCTTCTTCCGGGAAATCTTCCTGATAAGAAACCGTAATAAAGGGGTCGGGATTTACAATGGACCATTTGGACAAATGACGTTGAGAACACGTTACAATTTTGGCGTCATACCGCATCAATTTAGGTTACATGGTACGTGATCCATAGTACCATGTTCTGTATAGACCGAAAAAAACATATTATTATCATTTTATCCATAGATTACATACCAACACTTTGGAATAAGATGAAATATAGAGATTATTTCTTTGAAACTTTGCCTTTAAAACAGAACAATATATATATATTTTTAAATAGAACAATCCATGAATAAATCTTTAAATAAAAAGGCATATATTGGATCAAAATATCATTTATCTTACCAATATTTCAGTTGGCTGAACGCCAACCTTTATCAAGGTATTATAACATTTTAAAGTGTGCCAAAAACAAACTCAGCGCAAAATTTATATATCATTTTTTTCCTCCCCATTGAATATAAGCGAAAATATTTTTTTAAACTTAATTCTATTGACGTTATATGGCGCTGAGTTTGTTGTTGACACACATTAATATGTTATAATACCTTGATAAAGGTTGGCATTCAGCCAACTGAAATATTGGTAATATAAATGATTTTTTGATCCAATATATGCCTTTTTTATTTAAAGGACAATATATATATTATATAATTTTTAGTAATATTAATATATACTTTAGTTAATACGTACACTATATCCTTGTAATACAATATAATATAATGCGGCTTGTGATTGTAAAACGACATTTAAAAATTATACCGCATGTGTTTCTTTTGAACGAAAAATCAAATTTTAATTATAAGGAGAAATAACGACCATTTCTAACCTTAGGAATAAGGTATGAAAGGATGAATTGTGAAGAGTAATGATAAACGGAAAAATAAAAGTGTCCAGGGATGGGAATCGAACCCACAGTGTTCCGCTTACCGGGCAGGTGCCATGTCCACTAGACTACCCTGGACATATTTTTCCGTTCGTAAATAATACATAAAGTAATTTATAATACAATACAATATAATGTGGCTTGTGATTGTAAAACGACATTTGAAAATTATCCCGCATGTGTTTCTTTTCAACGAAAAATCAAATTTTAATTATAAGTAGAAATAACGACTATTTCTAACCTTAGGAATGAGGTATGAAAGGATGAATCGCGAAGAGTAATGATAAACGGAAAAATAAAATAGCCTAGTGGACATGGCATCTGCCCGGTAAGCGGAACACTGTAGGTTCGATTCCCATCCCTGGACACTTTTATTTTTCCGTTTATCATTACTCTTCACAATTCATCCTTTCATACTTCATCCCTAAGGTTAGAAATAGTCGTTATTTCTCCTTATAATTAAAATTTGATTTTTCGTTGAAAAGAAACACATGCGGTATAATTTTCAAATGTCGTTTTACTATCTCCTTGTACCAATTGTACCATGTTTTCTCCTGTAGTAGGGTACTCGTGCCCAAAAGCTAGATATTAATGTTTTTAAAAAGATACTTTTCCCTGGAGGTCTGATGTTTTTACTTAACAATATCCAACAATATGGTTAGTAGATGATCGTGATTTATCTGTACTGTAAGTACACCATATATGGTATGCATACATATATGTGTGAGAACGCTACACAATGTGAAAAAATAGTACAAATGTGATATTGTACTGGAATAAGGTGCATAAATTAAGAAAAAGGCATCTCCTTATCGAGCGGCCCCCTGACTTGCAGGGCTGGGTCTTCGGGCATGGCCTAGACGATGACGCCCTGGCCATCCTGGCGTCTGCCAAGACGCGCATCTATAGGCATTTCCTCGGCGCGGAACTGAGGAGTGTACAAGAAGACCCCCTCCTTGTCTGGAGGAGGACCCTCTCAAGGTGGGGAAGCCTTCCTTGCTGAAGATATTTGTATATATATTCCCCTACACTTTATATGCCCATTTACTCTTTTATATTTTCTCCTTTGTAAAATTTGATTGAAAGAATCAATAAAATTGTTTAATTTGTCATTTGTCTATCGGAATAAATATAAACTATTCTCGTTGATTTATAATTATTCCAGAATTGGCCAAATACCCATTCTTGATTAATCAAGAAAAGCTAACCACGGACGCGTTTCGGGCTGTTGACTCTCATCATATATGTCATGATAACCATGGTGGGTAGAGGGTTGTGACTGTTTGTATTGTAAGCACACCACATATCTGTTCTTCCAATATTATTTTATGGTGGGTAGATGGCAACTGTAAATATACAGCATGTACCACAAGATCCCATGATAACAATATTGCCACATGGAAAATTAGGGAAGACAAAAACTTCAGGAGGAGACAACAATTTATTTCAGGCAAGGACAAACTATGAATGGTAAACAAAAGATAAGCCACGAGGGAAATTTATAGAGTCGCAAAATATAAACATAAAAATCAATAAATAATTTGTTACATAGCTTCTTCCCTATGGGAGCTGTGACCCACAGCTAGCAATTATTGTAGATACTGACATGGATCTGACGTGCTTCTGCCAAGGATTCCATCGAAGTCTTTGAACTTTGTCCCTAGTACCTTTGCGTCCTTTTTCTTGCGGCGTGAAGAGCGGCTTTGTCGTCGTATCGTCTATAGGGACATCGTCATCTTCGAGGGAAGTCTTGGCTTTAGCACGGCGGTGGAATCCTGGAGTCAGTCTCCGAAAATGTAGATCACAGCACCCATGGCTTCAAGGTCTTCTCGGCGATCTTCAGTTTCTCTTCCCTAACTTACCCAGCATCTCCACCAAAATGCCACGTGGAAAATTAGGGAAGATAAAATTCAGGAGGAGACAACAATTTATTTCAGGCAAGGACAAACTATGAACGGTAAACAAAAGATAAGCCAAGAGGGAAATTTACAGAGTCGCAAAATATAAACATAAAAATTAATAAATACTTTGTTACAATATACAAAATGAATCTCCTATATAAGAAAATGTGTAGCTATAGCTTCAACGAAGTGGTTTGCTGACACCTATGCAAATTAGGGAGTAAATGGCACGTTATGCAAATACGACACGGAGTCACCACATCCTGTCATATCAGGTCTCGCTGAATGTGCAAATTCAGACTTGGAGCTGTTTCTACCTACACATGTGAGCTACATACTCTTCAACGATATCACCTATACGTTAATGTTATCAAGATATATAGGTAGTTTGTAATACTTAGCGTTAATATATCATCTGTAATTTTAAAATATTTGACGCTAAAAAATATAAAATTATTTCATTTTTCATATAGAAAAGCATTATATAAATGATTTCTTGAAGTTATCCATGTCATGAGTTAATTAGAGACGTTTAAAACCGAATAATATCTGTAATATATTGCCACGTGGAAAATTAGGGAAGACCAACTTCGGGAGATGAGACAACAATTTATTTCAGGCAAGAACAAACTATGAATGATAAACAGAAGATAAGAAATGGGGAAGTTTACAGAGTATCAAAATAGGAACATAAAAAAATGATATTCTGTTAAAATAAAATACTTTGCGACAATATGTAGATTAGTTTTTAATCCGCGGGGTTTGTCTTAAATCCAGTACATCAATATGTTTGTAACAATCCAAGTAGAATTCTAATTGCATATGTCCTATGAATTTAAAACAATTTAATAGGGGCCTTCTGAAACATGTAAGGTAATAAAAGTCATTCCTTTGTTAGTGGAAGCCACGATGACAAATGGTCAAAAACAGACAATTGAAGGGACCGTCTAAAAAATATGGTAACAATTAGGTAGAGGAGAGGGGGGAGGGGAACTATTTAAGCAAACGATGGGCGTGGATTTGGGTCCTGACCTAAAAATTTGCATAGTGGTTGAGATCTACGAAGGAGATTGGCAAGAATCTGCCTCAAGCTGTTTTCCAACTCAAGTCATTAAAGAAAGGGAAGTGACGAATAGAAAAGGAATTTATGCTTGGGGAGGTATCGTCTGCATTTATAAATTATTGTTTCCCTCTTTTTTTTTTACTCTTGCTTCTTCTTCTTCTTTTTTTTTTTCCATTGAAAAGGATGTCAAAAGATTGTTATTTTTTGCTTTAATTTTTGAATTCGAAAAACTTCTTTTTATATTAATAATATTTACTTCTGTGGTCAAAATTGGGTGAATTAGGTCTGGATTTCCGCTTTGTTAACCTTATTAGGAACTACTTCGAACAAATGACAACGACGGTGAGATGGAATGGACTATTTACTGAACCCATCAAAATCCGATCGGGAGTGTTACAAGGAGAACCCTTATCACCCTATCTATTTATACTCTTTGCAACTAATTTAATCAACATTTTTAATGACTCTACTCTACCAGGCATATACCTCCCTAATTTTGGAACGGTCCACCTTTTGATGTATGCCGACGACATAATTCTCATAGGAAAATCAAAGATTAAAAAAATAATAATAATAATACAGTATACTCCGCTTATAACAAAGTCGGTTATAGCGAAATTCCGCATATAGCGAATGAAATTGTCTGCACGAAAGAAAAGAAGGGCTTAAACCATTAAAAGAACTCTGGATATTGCGAAGTCGGATATAAAGAATTTTCGCTTATAACGAAGTGATTTGCATGTATAAATTTTTATTTTATCCGTTTATAACGAAGTTTTCTCATTTACCATTATAATTGACTAATATATTATGCATAATATATATCAAATTACAACGTGTGAATGACACAAATTTAATGATACACAACAAATAAGTTAATAATATACAATTTAAAAATATGCAAACATATTATAAGTATTTTTTTTACATTATTTAAACAAAATTAAATTGTTTAATAAACGCTTATATTTTATTAATTCCCCGTTTTATTAAAAATACCGTTAGAGATGGATTTCGATTCTTATGCTGACGCTGACAATGACGTCGTTACAAATGCCATGTTATCCGATGTAGAAATTGTCGAGAGCATTCTTCAAGCAAAAGAAGAAGAAGAAACGGACCAAGTTGATGAAGAAGTAGACCCAATTGTCCACATTCCGCATCCAAAAGAGGTCTTGGAGAGCATTCAAACTCTGCGATTGTTTCTTCAATGTCAGGATGAGTCCAAGTCTCTTCATAGGCATCTGTCAGACTTGGACAACATCGAAAAGAGTGTTCAGCACTTGTTACTGACTTCTAAATGTCAAAAGAAAATCACAAACTACTTCTCCAAAAACACCTGATGAGGTTGTTATTGATCTTTGTGTTGCTCTTTTGAGTTGAATAGTAAATAAAATTATTGGTACAAAACATTTTTTTTTTTCAACTGCGGATATAACAAACTTCGGATATAACAAAGTGATTGTCATGGATAATGCGACTTCGTTATAAGCGGAGTACACTGTATTTTAAAATGTAAAACTTTTTTTTTAAATATATGTGTATAAGATATTTTAATTCTTAATATAACCCAACCCAATAGTTCTTCAAATAAAAGATACTTCTGCCAGTAAATCTTTACCTCGACGTTTCGACAAAAATCTTTTGTCCTTGTCAAGAGCGAACAAAAATTAAAACGTTTGGTAAAGCGTTAAAAATTATTCTTATTAATTCTTAGAATAATATTTAACGTTTTATCAAATGTTTTGATTTTTGTTCGTTCCTGTTGATTTTGCTTAGAATTTTTAATGAAACTGATTCCAATAATTATTAATTAAACATTATATTTATTGATTTACAAGAGAGAGAAAAAAATATAAAAAGGGAAACTAATATTAAACAAAGGAACTTTTTCTGTTTCGGTTAGCGCCCATTTACCTGTGAGCTTATACACACTCTGTGGAACATATTTAATTAATATACAGGGTGTACCAGGTAAATTGGGAATTTCAACAATGGTATTTTAACTGAAATTTTTTGCAAGTAAAAATTAAAATATCCGAATGAAATTTGACACAGTAGTAGATAAAAGGATATAGTTTTTATTTATTCAATGTAGTTTCCATTATTATCTACAACAGTCTCGAGGCGAGTGCGGAATGAAGCACAGGCCTTGGCGACGATGACCTTGTCCATTTGGGTCATCACCGTATGAACTGCTTTCTTGACAGACTGGATGGTGGTATGAGGAGCTTTGTTGACATCTCTCTCAACAACGCCCCATACATAGTAGTCGAGGGGATTGCAATCTGGAGAATTAGGGGGCCAAATATCAGGACCCCAGTGACTAGGGACGTTAAGTGTCAGCCACGATTGTGTCTTTTTTGCCTTATGGGCTGGAGCTGAGTCCTGTTGGAAGACATACTTCCTTCCTGCGGCCACCATGTCCATCCTAGGCTTCACAACGGTCTCCAGAACATTGATGTAGGTGTCAGCGTTCATCCTAAGGCCCTTCTCAAAGAAATGGGGAGGCATGACATCACCTTCACTGCTGATAACGCCAAGGACCATTACGGAGGCAGGAAATTTCGTGTGCATCACGACAGGTATCTCTGAGGGGTCTTTACAGATCCAGCGATCATTCCTGGGATTTACCTTTTGGTCCACGTCAAAGTTCTTTTCGTCAGAGAAGAACCTTAGCATGCCAAAAGAGTCGTGTTTTAGGTTGTTGAGGAGGGCAGCAGCCTTTCCTTTTCTGTTATTCTTCATATTCTCAGTCAGCAACTGACCTTTCCGAAGGGCATAAGACTTGAGACCAAGGTCCTCATGGATAGTTCTGACAATTGTCATAGAGCCAACGTCCATTTCCTTGGCTATGGCCCTCATGCTCTTCCCAGGGTTTCCATCAATCTTCTCCTTGACATTTTTGACAAATTATTCACCTCTTACCCTGTCCGATCGACGCGAGTGCTTTTTCCTTGTAGCTATCCCCTCTTTGTTACTGTCGGCCTCATCAAACTGCTTCTTGACACGATAAATAGTGGTTTTGAGCAACTTAAGAAAATCCACTATCTCTTTGGGGCTCCTTCCGGCGCGCAGAGCAACGATGATGGCAGCTCGATTTTCAAATTCTCGGTTACTCTTCATCACTACACTGCGCACACATGTACTGTTGAATTTTACATGAATATGGCTACGTAATGAAAAAAAAAAAAAGTTTTTAATCTCAAGTAGTTTTTGTTTTATGGACTGTCAAAGTTAGTCCCAATTTACCTGGTACACCCTGTATATACAATAGCTTCTGACAAGGACAAAAGATTTTTGTTGAAACGTCAAGGTAAAGATTTACTGGCCGAAGTATCTTTAATTTGAATCGTCTGTTGGCCAACACGTTCTCCCGATCTCTCACCAATAGAAAACATCTGGCACATCATCAACCAGTTTGATTGATGTATTAAAGATTTGAAGCTAGATGGGAGCTTCTGTGAACATGCTACTGCCATTTAAACAATTTTTGACTCATTGACCAATCAGAATTAGAGTTTGAGCCAAAAAGCGATTCATTAAATAAGTTTATATATTGGTTTTTAACTTTTTATTAGACATTTTAAATTTGTATTTAGACATTTTTCATTTTAATTTAGACATTTTTCATTTCAATTTAGACATTTTAAATTTGTATTTAGACATTTTTCATTTTAATTTAGACATTTTTCATTTCAATTTAGACATTTTAAATTAGTATTTAGACATTTTTCATTTTAATTTAGGCACATGGACTTTTCTATAAAAGTTAAAATGAAAAATATCTAATTTAAAATGAAAAATGTCTAAATATAAAATAAAATTGTTTAATTAAAAGTTTAAAAAACCTATTTAAAAAAGTGCGTACTAGGATCGGTAAAGAAAAAAAAACAATTTCTTCTCAAAATATTTCGAGAGATTGGTCCCTTTTTACATATATATAGGATAAAGAGAGTAATCTCTCGAAATGTTTTGAGAAAAAAAAATATTTTTTTTCTTTACAGATCCAGTTACGCTATTTTTTTTTTTAAATAGAATTACAGTTGTTATATTGTAGCCAGAAGCTGCTACTTTTATTGCTGTAATTCAAATTTGCTTTTCAATTAAATCAATACAACAATAAAAAGCTTTATTAAGACCTTTTGGTCTTATTTTTGGTCTAAGGTACGCACTTTTTTTTTACAGAATTAGAGTTGTTATATTGTAGCTAGAGGCTGTTACTCTGATTTCTGTTATACTGTAATTCAAATTTACTTTTAAATTAAATCGATACAACAACAAAAAGCTTTATTAAGATTTTTTATCTTATACATATTCTCCAAGAGGGTATATACAGGAATAACAGTAATAGTAACAATAATCAGCAATGTTTTTACAATGTATCAAATCAGGGGAAAGAAGAAAGAAAAGGCTTGACATAAACTTATACACAACAACAACAAAAAGCTTTATTACGACCTTTTAGTCTTAAACAGATTCTCCAAGTAGAAGAAGGTATATACAGAAATAACAGTAATAGTAACAATAATCAGCAATGTTATTTACAATGTATCAAATAAGGGGCAATAAGAAAGAAAGGACTTGGTATATAAACTTATATACAACAACAGCAAAAATCTTTATTAAGACCTTTTAGTCTTATACAGATTCTTCAAGTAGAAGAAGGTATATACAGGAATAACAGTAATAGTAACAATAATCAGCAATGTTATTTACAATGTATCAAATAAGGGGAAAGAAGAAAGAAAGGGCTTGGTATAAACTTGTATACAAGCAATCGAGAACAAGCAGTTCCTTATCTTAAAAAACAATAATTAATAGTAATAATGTAAATTTTTTTAGATTAGTAAAAGTGAAAAGGTATGCTCCATTGGTCCCCGATTATTGCAAAAGTCCAACCCCACCAGTGAGTGCAAGTAACCAAACAGGGCTCTGGTACATTTGTAAGTGCAAAGTCGAGCTGCTTTCCACATATGTAGACATGTGGTACACTTACAGTAAAAGCAGTCGCCAACTTCTACCCACCATGATTATCATGGCCCGTACCACGTGTACTAGGGATAAGCAAAAAAAAAAAAAAGGAAATATATTACCATGTATTATACATAATTATAAAGCATTTTTATAGTTTTATACATGGGTAGTTTAATGGTAGAAGGTTGTCTAAAGTAGGAATGATAAAATCAATACTTACATTACACTCGGTATATTGAGTAAAATTAATCAGGTCTCCAGGGAAAAGTATCTTTTCAAAACATTTTTATTTTCTAGTTTTCGGATACGGACGCCCATCTACAAGAAAAAACTTGGTAAAAAAATTCGCTATACACTATATATTGTTGCACCAGGCTGCGGCTTGGCAGATTCTTCAGTCTTGATTCTCTCCTCAGACGTGTCTTACATCTTTCCAGAACGTGTCTCAACCATCCTACAAGGTTAAACCAGTCAATAATAAAAGACAACTATATGTATTTAGGTAACACCTAGAATATTTCTTTATTTATCATATCAAAGTTTAAAGCAGGTAGTGTAGTCAGTGTATCAAAATACAAATGTTTTATAGTACATAATATTTTATAGTAATAATCTGTTTTATAAAAATAAATAAATATATAATTTAAATTTTAAATATATTAAAAATAATATTATAAATAATTTTAAAAATACGCGCATTAATCATGATGCAACATTTATCATTTAATTAAAAAGATATATATTGGATCAAAATATCATTTATTTTACCAATATTTTAGTTGGCTGAACGCCAACCTTTATCAAGGTATTATAACATTTTAATGTGTGTATCTATATTGTAGTATGTGTTGTTGACACATATTAATATGTTATAATACCTTGATAAAAGTTGGCGTTCAGCCAACTGAAATATTGAGAAAATAAATGATATTTTGATCCAATTTATGCCTTTTTATTTAAAGATTTATTTATCAATTATCAATTATTTTATTTCCAAAGCGCTATATCCCGCAAGGGATACTTGCGCCAAACAGGGAGAAAAGTTTATTTACATAAGTTATTTACATTATTCAACGCATGAAACACATTAGAGATCCAGATTTTGTAGAAAGTTTAGAATGTATTTACAAAATGAATTGAACTTTAAAAATGATTTTTTATCGGAAATCAAATCGTTAAGTTCACAAACAACTAGTTCATTCTTCATTTTATAATCTTGAAATGCTGGGCAATCGATCAGTAGATGTCTTGAGGTTTGTTCCTCAATACCACAAAAGCAACTTGAATCCTCCACTGCCTTTATTCTATTTTTTTAAACTTTTGAAATTTATTGATTGCTCTATTTTCAAAACTATATATTCAATAAATGAGTATGTTATTTGTATTCTTTCTTGGTATAGTGATTTATTTACCAATATTTCATTTGATTGATGAATCTGGAAATTGGTTATTTTTCATAACAATAACAACACAACAACAACAATAGCCCTATTATTATTATATTAATAGTCCAATATGTTAATTAATATATTTTTTACGTCTAATATACTTTTTAAAATATAGTTTATAAATAAAAATAATTTTAAAAAAGGTTCATGTTAGAGGTCAGGCTATACCTAATTTGTTTTTAAAATGTAGTTTTCAATGAATAGAAGGTTGTCCCAAAAGTTCGTAAACACTTGCAAAAAAAAAAAAAAAAAAAAAAAAAAAGAAATACTAATATTATTCGCCGTTATATATAATTTCTTTGTATTATGTATTATTATTTATTCGCCGTTATGTAACCAATTAAACAGATTTTATTGACTGCACAGTCAATTAGTACACTCCGAAGAGAAAGCTTAAATATTTACAATTATTTTACAATTATTTCAACAGGAGGTCGGACGGCAAGGCGGCCCTAAGCTCAGATAGGTCCCTGAGAGTAAGGGAGTGTAAGTCCCGAGTGTGCTCGGAAAGCTTGTCCAGGACTTGGATGATAGCTCTCTTGTTCCCCGGCGAAAGTCTCCTGAGGAAGCCCTTCCTATCCTCAGGGTATAGCACCGCTTCCACGAGGTCAGGGTATAAAGAGTCCAGTTGTGGCCAGAGGTTGAGTTCCTTCATCAATTGGATGGTTAAAAGTTGCAATTCATCGCAACGTGTGGCCATGGCCGGCGTCGACTCCCTCTCTTGGGGAGCGGGTGGTGCTGGCTCGGCAGGCCAAGGCGCAGGCAGTGGGGGTGTTGGAGGCACTGCCGCCGGTCCTTTTTTCAATTCGGATTTGACCTGGTGTAAGATTTTGTATACATTGGTATTGCCTGCGGGCTTCAGGCCAAGTATTTGTTTAATCAGACCGGCAAGAGCATCGGTCTGCGGAGGTGTCAGGAGCCAGCGTTTTCTTTGGGCCTTGGTCCTCGAGGAGATCATGTATAAAGTAATTGTATTATGTATTATTATATATTCGCCTTTATGTATAATGTCTTTGTATTTTATGTATAAAATAATTGTATTATTATATATTCACCGTTATGTATAATATGTTTGTATTATGTATAAATCAATTTTGTATAAAGTAATTAATATTATTCGCCAAGTAATAAGAAAAAAAAAAACAACGTTTTAAAAATACACACGAACTTTTGTATAGGAGAACCTTATATTTAATAATCGTCTGAAAAAAAAAAAAAAGGCGCAATAAATGAAAGTAAAAATGAGGTAAAGGAAGTGAGGGTGGACGAAGTTGTGTACGGGCGGCAAGTGAAAGTAAAGTGGCGGGAAGAGAAATTTTAGGTTATGGGGTTAGGTCAAGGTACATGTTTGTTGGCCTCACTCACCGCCGACGTCTGACAACACTGGGGAATACCCTTTGTTTATGTTTATCGTTTGCTATTTAATATCAAACGAATTTTTCGATTTTAGAATATATTTACTATATAATATATATTATATTTTATATATTCTATATTTATATATAAAAAAAAATTAATTAAATTTGTAATTTTTAAAAAATTATTTGTAATGATGTTTCTTTTTTTTTTAATTTTATATCAGTAAAAATATAGTATATACTTTTTAATGATGTATTTAAATTCATAGGAACTTTACTTATTCAAAAAAGGTTATTTTCCTTATTAGATCTATAAAATAAATATTTTATATTATTATTTAATTATTATTATTATTATTTTTTTTTAATTTATGGAATAAAAGCGAAAATATTTAATGCCACAATATTATGGCACACTTTTTATTTTAATAAGAGAATAAATAACATAAAATTTGAATTTAATCGAATGAATTTGGAAAATTATTGAAAATAATAATTTAATTCCATAATTATATAATTAAAGTAGATTGTTTTAAATCTGTTTTGATATATAATGGAAAGCAGTAACTATCTTTTTTTTTAAACACAAATATATCCTTTTAAATGATATTATTCCATTAAAATTTCCTTTAAATTTGAGAGAGAAAGACTTTTAAAAAAATTCTATACAGATATGTATATACAATTTGTAACAAATATCTGAAACTATAAACTATATTGAATTTTGCGCATATAATCCCCAGCACCTTCGTCAAAAAAAAAAAAATGACACAAAAAAATGTTTTGAATTTCAAAAGAAAAAAAAAAACCGACTGCTTAACAGAAAAGAGGAAAGCAGTCGGTATATAAAAGGAAGATGTCAAGGAAAAAAGACAAAAGAATCTTGAAAAACAAAGACCAGAAATTTCTAAGAAGGAACGTGGTAGTGTAGGAAGTGGAATTTGACATGAATGACATCCCTTTGGTTTGGAATTCACCCCAAAGGAAAGAAAAAAAGAACAGACGCCTTCTTAAAGGCATTGAAGATTACAACACGTTAAAATGAACATACCATTTGCATGGCTTTTATATTTTGTATTCAAATTTACTGAGAATTCCTAACCAACCTTTTTTTTTTTTTTCATTCCAATAAGCTTAATTTCTTGAGCTCTTACATCTAAATTACATTAAACATATCCTTAAAGAAAGGGAAGAGATATTTTTAGATAGAGATTTTTTTTTAATATTCCAAAAAGCTTAATTTCTTGAACTTTTATATCCAAATACATCAAACACTATATCCATAAATGAGGAAAGTAATATTTTAGGTAGACATTTTTCGTTATAGAGAATTTTTCACTACACATCCATTTTTTTTATGTAAACAAAAAGAGAACCTTGAAAAAGATGGAGGTATTTTTAATCTAAATATTCTGTTTTGAAAGAGACAGAGTCAATTTTATTCACACTTGGTTATCTCGTGTGTCTTCAATGTCTGAATACCAGTATACATACTAAAAGGTACAACTTCCTTAAGTTTTGTCTCCATGAGTGTACATTCACATTGTTAATATTTTATAAAGGCCTTAAATACCCATTTCTTGGTTTCTCAAGAAGCCTCTGGGACCAAAAATATTTTTGGTCGCAGTGGTACAGCCTACTCCACGCTGACGTGCGCCAACAGCTCGAAACGCGTTCGTGGATGACTTTTTTTGAATTATCAAGAAGTTGCCAAATATCAGGGAACAGGTTAAATCAACGTTTAATTGATTTCTGTTCAACTAGATGGCGCTCTGCCATCTAAAAAGCACATGTGCTCCTGGGTAGAATATGCCTTTTTGATTTTTAATATCAACACCTGACCTTTTATTATATATTTTTTCCTATTGTTTTTTTTTTTTTTCACATTTCATCAAATACCTGTTTTCTTTCCTCTTTTCGCTCTCCACTTCTCCCATCCATATTTCCAAAAAAGATTTTTTTTTCTTATTTTCCATAGGATTATTCAAATAATAATCTGTATATATTTACCATATGTATATAATCTTTCTCCATTTTTACCCCTTTGGATATTTCCCACTTTCATAGGTTTCTCCGTCTTGTAACCCCAAGAAGAATCCTCTGTAAGACCTGTGTGTCTTAATAAAGGTTTTTGTGTGTGTGTGACTAGTTCTTTTATTTGGAAAGACAGAGAAAAGAACATGGTGTCCTTGTGAGCGTTCAAAATTTGCTAAAACAGGTATTGTGGCTTTGTGACCAACCCGAATCTGTTAGATTTCAGAGATGGTCAATAAATGTCATTTAATTTTTGCGTTTATTTTGACGAGGGACTCAGTTTTTTGTTTCTAGAAATTTAGTTACTGCGTTATTTTTTAGGGAAGAAAGCTATGAATATATTACATTTTTTATAGGTGCACTTTTTCCTCCAAAGTTTCATAATATTTAGTTGTTTTTTTTTTCTGAGGTAGTTGCCTCTGTGAGATGATAAAAGGAAATAATTAGCATTTAGTAATATAAGGGTAAATAACATCCTTAGGTGATGATGTAAACTTTTTTTCTCAACTTCGTACTAGTCATTGTGGGGTAGTCTTTTTTTTTTTTATCAACAACGACAAAAAGCTTCATTAAGACCTTTCAGTCTTATACAGATTCTCCGAGTAGAAATGTAGGGTACATACAGGAGTAACAGTAAAAATACCAGTAATAAGCATTTTACAACAACAAAAAGCTTCATTAAGACCTTTCAGTCTTATACAGATTCTCCGAGTAGAAATGTAGGGTACATACAGGAGTAACAGTAAAAAGTAATAAGCATTGTACAACAACAAACAGCTTCATTATGACCTTTCAGTCTTATACAGATTCTCCGAGTAGAAATGTAGGGTACATACAGGAGTAACAGTAAAAATACCAGTAATAAGCATTTACAACAACAAAAAGCTTCATTAAGACCTTTCAGTCTTATACAGATTCTCCGAGTAGAAATGTAGGGTACATGCAAGAGAGTAACAGTAAAAATACCAGTAATAAGCATTGTACAACAACAAAAAGCTTCATTAAGACCTTTCAGTCTTATACAGATTCTCCGAGTAGAAATGTAGGGTACATACAGGAGTAACAATGAAAATAACAGCAATAAGCATTGTACAACAACAAAAAGCTTCATTAAGACCTTTCAGTCTTATACAGATTCTCCGAGTAGAAATGTAGGGTACATACAGGAGTAACAGTAAAAATACCAGTAATAAGCATTGTACAACAACAAAAAGCTTCATTAAGACCTTTCAGTCTTATACAGATTCTCCGAGTAGAAATGTAGGGTACATACAGGAGTAACAGTAAAAATACCAGTAATAAGCATTGTGCAAAAACAAAAAGCTTCATTAATACCTTTCAAGCTTATACAGATTCTCCGAGTAGAAATGTAGGGCACATACAGGAGTAACAGTAAAAATACCAGTAATAAGCATTGTACAACAACAAACAGCTTCATTAAGACCTTTCAGTCTTATACAGATTCTCCGAGTAGAAATGTAGGGTACACACAGGAGTAACAGTAAAAATATCAGTAATAAGCATTGTGCAACAACAAAAAACTTCATTAAGACCTTTCAGTCTTATACAGATTCTCCGAGTAGAAATGTAGGGTACATACAGGAGTAACAGTAAAAATACCAGTAATAAGCATTGTACGACATCAAACAGCTTCATTAAGACCTTTCAGTCTTATACAGATTCTCCGAGTAGAAATGTAGGGTACATACAGGAGTAACAGTAAAAATACCAGTAATAAGCATTGTACAACAACAAACAGCTTCATTAAGACCTTTCAGTCTTATACAGATTCTCCGAGTAGAAATGTAGGGTACATGCAAGAGAGTAACAGTTCTTTTTTTTTTAATCTATGATAATCGTTTTATAAATTATTATCTCTAGGACATATGGAATTCAGGTCATTATAATCATGGTGGGTAGTAGAACAACTACCTTTCCTGTAAGTGCATCACATTTCTACACATGTAGAAATGAGTTCAAATTTTGCACTTACAAGTGTGAAAGAGCCTTGTTTAGTTAGTTACACTCATTGTGGGCTTGGGATTATGCAAGAATCTGAGGTCATTGTGAAAGCAAATTTTTTCTTCAGAAAAAAAAAAAAGTGTCCAATGCGGGGTTTGATACCGGGTCGTCTCTTCTTATTTATTATCTCACAACCATCATGACTGGGTGAAGTAGAATGCCTTTGTCATTAAGACTGGGAGCACTACTCAGTGGTAGGCCGACTTAGCTCCAATATGAAATGGCCGCCTCTGACATGAGAAACAGACGCCATGTGCAGCCGCTCCTAACATGGAGTACAAACACTGCTCATCCTGTATCCCTGGATCAGGAGTCTTTACAGGGTACTATCATCCGGGCCAGCTGAGCACAGGTTTTTAGTGAGCTTGTACTGTTCCCCCTCCTCCTTTGTCAGCCAGGCTTGGGACCGGCAAAGGCGGAGTCGTGGAGAGTGAAAAGGGTAGCACAGTACATCCTGGTAGAACCACCCTAGGCTGTAGTATATACCCGGCAGGAAGGTACAAATTGTTTGTTGTCCAGAGGAGCAGCTACAACTGTTCTCCACGTTAGAACAAAACCACAGTCACACTGAGAGGTACTTCCATGCCCTCAGACCTACAGTACTCTACTTTCCTTCTCCTTGAAGGTTTCTTCTATAATTGACTCTAGAAAAACTGAGACTCCTGTTGGAGATCATTTTAACTACACTCATGGACAAAACCTAAGGAAGTTGTACCTTTTAGTATGTATATCGGGATTCAGACAATAACTCTGAAAGATATTACAGTGACCTTTATTGAAGACACACGAGATAACCAAGTATGAACAAAATTGCTTCTGTATCTTTAAAAAAAAACAGATGACCGGCAGCACAAGACTTTTCACCTACTTAAGTTTTGTCCGTGAGTGTATATCTCTTCTCCATTCTTATATATCTTCAGTTATCTACGTTCAATACAACTTCCTAATGATTAATTCAGTAATTTTGATGTTTGAGAAGGTAAAAAACATTCATCGATCCTTTTTCATATATTAATTTGCAGATATCTCAACATATTTTTTGTTTCACTTTTTAATTTCCCAGGAGAATCTTAGATAAAACGTTTTAATAAATGTTTATTGTGTGATTAAGAAAGAAAATTACTTTTGTTGTTCCATTACAGAAAAAAAAACTAATTTAAGCTAGAACTTAAGAGATTAAAAAGTCTGGATAACACAAATTATTACTTGAGATAGACTTGAGTATATGTTGATGGAAATTTTGCCGGGAGGGATAATGCAGAGATCTATAAAAGCATAGGTCAACCTCTTCCTTCAAAATAGATGGCGTCTAGTTTTAACGTTTATTTTGAAGGGAGAGGCAACTTTTGTTTTATTGAGTATGTGTATGATATTTTGCCCACCCTAAGTAGAGGAAGGCATTGAAGGAAGGAATGTATGACATGGGCTATCTCTCTGTTTCAAGCCGGTTACAAATGGAATTCACACATATAAGATATACACCATTAATAAATTTAATAAAGTTTTTTGTTGTTGTTGTATAAATACACCAACCCATATAGATTCTACCTCTTATTAACCCCTTTCAGACTTCCAGTACCAAAGATTCCAAGAACGGCCTAATTTAAACAAACATTCCAGAAAATCTTCAACAAAAGAAATCTAGGTGACACCACTCCATGAATCGGACTTCTACTTGACTTGTAAACAAAAACAACAAAAAACTTTATTAAGACCTTTTAGTCTTATACAGATTCTCCAAGTAGAAGAGGATATATACAGAAATAACAGTAATAGTAACAATAATCAGCAATGGAAACATTATAAAGCACGAAAGTTTTTTTTTTTTTTAACACAAAACAAACTTCTACTATCCTTACTGCGATGAAAATATATATTGGGAGGGCTTGGCTCATCAATGGTATCCCAATATATTTTTTTCATCGCAGTAAAAACAGTAGAAGTTTGTTTTATGTTAATAAAGGAACATTTTCGTGTTTTAGCGATTTCATTTCTTATATATAAATGACAGGTTATTGATTTATAGATAATCAGTAGCTTCAGTAGAAATGATGGGTCCACCTTCCATAAAGTTGCATATCTATATAACCTTTATTTACATAGAGGTCTGCTGTGGCATTTCTTCAATTAGTACATACAATATATCAATTTGGTCTTATATAGAACAACAACCTAGAGGGAGAATTCCGACCACACCAGTTTCCCCTGGACTCTTGGAATATTTGACCAAATTCCGGTCCAAGGTGATTAACATGACAACGGCACCCATTTTCCAAGATAGTGGACATTGACACTGCTGTGACAAAACAATGGAATTTTCATAAACTGAGTTTAATATAATCGTTATATTGGGGTAGTCTTAATGCTATACCGGGGGGATTAAATTTACAAATTTTTCTCAATACTATTAATTATTGTTTTTTAAGATGAGGAATTGCTTGTTCTCAATTGCTTGTATATAAGTTTATCCCAAGTCCTTTCTTTCTTCTTTCCCCTTATTTGATACATTGTAAATAACATTGCTGATTATTGTTACTATTACTGTTATTCCTGTATATATACTCTTCTACTTGGAGAATCTGTATAAGACTAAGAGGTCTTTATAAAGCTTTTTGTTATTTTTGTTTACAAATCAAGTAGATTCACGGGGATATCTGAGGTTCTTCATTTGACACAACAACAACCTATCAAATACATAATCATTAAAAATAACAAAACACAAAATCAAAAAAAAAAACCTCAACTAAAAACATTCCCACAACCAAAACCCTTACATAAAATTACATCAGCAGATGCGAGGTCAAAAAACGACAGTAAAAAAAAAAAGCTCCCATCAGGTGACCCAGATACTATTATACAATACGTCTCTCACCCTCACAGAGTAACACACACACAGAGTAAGTGGGGGGGAGTTGGTAGCAGCAGGTGTTATATAACCCTGTGAGGCAGACAAGGTTCTGAGACTACCACGACATCAGTTATAGGTTACTAGGACGCCCTACTTTCTTCCAGCGATATTCAAGGCACGGCACTACTTTCACCTAACCTTGTTCCGCCGCGTACTCATTTCCTGATCTCACTTTCTCCCACTCTCCCTTTTTTTCCTTTCTCTCTTCTTCTTCTTTCCCCTTTTCATCTTCCTTACTATTGTATTCGTATATCTTTTTATCAATCCCCCTTCAACAATAATGCTACCAAATTCTTCTTCTTTTTCCTTTATTTATATATTGAAAATTGTGATGTATATATTGAATTTAAGAGAGTTTATTCGATTTTTTTGAATGATAATAATGGTGTATATCTTATATATGATTTTCCGAGTAGAAATGTAAGATACATGCAGAAATAACAGTAATAGTACTAGTAATAAGCATTGTTATTATTTCTTTAAAAACCTTGGCTAGTTAACTTTTTATTTTCTCAACGTTTCAACAAAAATCTTTTGTATTCGTAAGGAGAAATAAGAAATCTTTTTAACGCCTTGCCAAATGCTTTTTTTATTTCTCCTGATGAATACAAAAGATTTTTGTTGAAAATTTGATAAAATATAACTTTAACTGGCCGAAGTGTCTATTTTTAAAAGAAATATGAATGCTGGTTATGTATTATTAAAGGTATTTACATAAAGGTAATATGAAATTTATATAGAAGAAAACTTAATTAAGAAAATCAAGCTCTAATAAATAGATTGGTTTGGGTAAATTGGAGGAAAAGAAATTTCTTATACCTGGATTTACCTCGATGTCTCTGTGAGTTGTTGTTGTTGTTGTTGTCGTGTCCAAAGAAGAGTCTCAGATGTCTCCATACATCTCTATCACTACAGTCGCAATGTCCACTATCTTGGGTGTGTATACTGTATTGTTGGTGTTGTTGTCGTGTCCAAAGAAGAGTCTCAGATGTCTCCATGCATCTCCATCACAGCAACAGCAATATCCACCATCTTGGGTGTGTATACTGTATTGTTGTTGTTGTCGTGTCCAAAGAAGAGTCTCAGATGTCTCCCTGCATCTCTATCACAGCAACAGCAATATCCACTATCTTGGGTGTGTATACTGTATTGTTGTTGTTGTCGTGTCCAAAGAAGAGTCTCAGATGTCTCCATGCATCTCTATCACTACAGTCGCAATGTCCACTATCTTGGGTGTGTATACTGTATTGTTGTTGTTGTCGTGTCCAAAGAAGAGTCTCAGATGTCTCCATGCATCTCCATCACAGCAGCAGCAATGTCCTCTATCTTGGGTGTGTATACTGTATTGTTGTTGTTGTTGTCGTGTCCAATGAAGAGCCTCAGATGTCTCCATATATCTCTATCACAGCAGTCGCAATGTCCACTATCTTGGGTGTGTATACTGTATTGTTGTTGTTTTTGTCGTGCCCAAAGAAGAGTCTCAGATGTCTCCATGCATCTCCATCACAGCAACAGCAATATCCACTATCTCTGTGAGTGAATTGAGGTATTTATGTAATGGTTGAAATAAATAATAAAACTAAAATTATTTATCGTTTTTTCTATGGTAATGACTTTTAATTACTGGTTTTTACATCAGTCAATCCTGCCCAGAAATCCTCTTCTATATGGTGGGTGGGAGAAACAGCACAAGTAAGGGACTGTCCTGTAGTACGGTGTCGTGAGCCCCGAGCCGCTACGGTAACCGTGAACAGGGAACTCTGAAATGTGGCTAACTAACGGGGCAATGGCACCCCTCCTTTCCATGGAGATGGACAAGACACCACAACCACATCAGTCCATGTTGTGCATATGCATTTTAAGAATCTCCAACGGTTTTTACAGAATAATTCATTTCTTTCAATGCAGAGATTCCAAAAAGTTAACATTTTCGTTTGAATCCATTTGCATCTACGAATGCAATATATTCTTTAATACTTATAAACACTACTCCAAACATATAGAATTTCTTAGTAAAACAGAAGAATAACAATTTCAAACAGGAATTGAACACAAAGCTGTTTTTTAAAGAGGACTACGGAAACCTTAACTTTAGTGATAAGTTAAAAAAAAAAAGGTTTTTTCCCTTTCTCGAGATCAACATCCTGGAAGCGGATATAAGAATTTCTACAAAGTTATCATGGGGCTACTGTGTGTAGGTGGGAAGAAAACAACCAGTAACTGATGCAATGGAAATAAATACTTATATGAAATGTACAGATAAGTTTTTGAAATGAAGGCGATAAAAACGTGGTGATTTTCTTTTAATGGTAAAAACACAAGCTTTCAGGCAAGAATGCCCTTCCTCAGGTTACAACTTGGGAAATATAGCCCAATACAGTGGGTAAATAGTTCAGCTGGGGGGATTGGCGAGTTAAAACACGGAGTATTGGGGTGGGAGGTCGATTTTTCGGTTAAAACTGGGCGTGCAGTGCGAGACCAAAGATTCAAGGACTAGACGCTGATACTTGTTCCCGACCCCCTTGTAAACGCATACAGCGCTGTCCAAATTGAACGAGTGGCGAAATTCTGTGATGTGTTGGCATAAGAGAGACTTGCGGTCGTTGGTGCGTATGTTGCGGCTGTGTTCAGATAATCTGGTGCGGATAGATCGACCGGTTTCTCCGATGTAACACTGTTCGCAATTGTAACCTGATGAAGGGCATTCTTGCCTGAAAGCTTGTGTTTTTACCATTAAAAGAAAATCACCACGTTTCTATCGCCTTCGTTTCAAATATTATTGCGTGGCTACGTCATGTCTGATAAGTTTTTGAGACTTTGCTTTATTTTATTTATTTATTTCGTCTCAATTTACAGGTGTTACATTCGAGCACAGCTCGCGAGTCACCTTGTCCTGGCTATTTACACATGGCGAGTTGGTGGAGTAGAGGTGGTCCCCCTAGGCCTTGCAGGAGGGCAGCTGTTGGGCGATGAGCTCTTGACTAAGTGTCAGGGCCAAGGTCGTCGGAATCGGGGATTGGTATCTCCTTTATTTTGTAGAATATCTTGTATGGTTGGATTATTTGAATTTTGCATTTGAAGGTATAATTTCTTAACGGAAGTTTGGTACATGTCTTCTAGATCGGGTTGGTTCAAGTTCTCCTTCAGTATCTTGTTTGATAGGTTGAATGGAGCTCCTATACTTGTCTGAAGGCAAATTCTTATAAATGCGTTTATCCTATTTTTGTCTGTGGTTGTAATATATTTGCACCAAACTGGGAGTGCGTATGTTACTATCGGGAAGATACAACTTCTGTATAGAGTAAACTTTTGTTTTGTAGTCAATTTGCTTCTATAGTTGAACAGGCTTGATAATGTTATTTTTGCGATTTTTGCTTTCTTTATGATATTTTTGACATATTTGCTTTATCTTGTTGTTATAATGATTTATTGAAAAGAAACACATTGGCAGTAAATTTATTTGTTACAAGTACAAATTTGTACAAATTTTTATCGATATTTGGCAATTAGATATATAATTCAATGTATATAGTTGTAGTGGTGTCTTGTACACTCAATGGAAAGGAGGATGCCATTTCCCCGTTAGTCAGCCACATTTAAGAGTTCCCTGTTCACGGTTACCGTAGCGGCTCAGGGCTCATGCCTTACCAAATGCTTTAATTTTTATTTTTCCTAACGATGACAAAATATTTTTTATCGAAACCTCGAGAAAACAAAAAAATTTACTATCTGAAGAGTCTTTTTGAATAACTATGAATGCCGGGGGTCGGTGGAAGGATGGTCTAAACCGTTGGTTTTCGACCACTACGACCCGGTTTCGATTCCCGCATTGGGCACTTTTTTATGTTTGAAAAAAAAAATGCTTCAATGGCCCCCGATTCTTGCAAAAGTCCAACCCCACCAGCGAGTGCAAATAACCAAACGGGGCTCTGGCACATTTGTAAGTGCAAAGTCGAACTGCTTTTCACATGTGTAGACATGTGGTGCACTTACAGTACAAGCAGTCGCCTACTTCTACCCACCATGATTATCATGGCCTGTACCACGTGTACTAGGGATAAGCAAGAAGACTATGAATGCCGGACAGAGGCAACCTCTATCTTCAAAATAAGGCTAATATGCAACTAAAATAATTTTTCTATATACTGAATATGTATATTTTAAGTAGAATATCTCAAAAAATAGGCTTGATTGAAGTTCGAAACAAGATTTCTTTGGTAGATCGAATCAACGAGGTTCAACTCGATAACCCTATTTCTTAACTTACCAGACGATAGTCAAGAAATATGTAAATAGGTCTAAACTCTATTAGAATTTGTAATCAGACGACGCCAGACAGACAGGAAATCGTCTGATCAATAAACAATGTCAAGATAAACGAACACAAGAAATTACGACAATGTTCTACATCTTCTGGTGTATTTTACAATATTTTCTAGGATAAAAAAAAACTTCATTTACATATTTAGATAATATTTCATGTTAGGTTAATATTTCTTAAGCCTTTTTTTTTCTCTATAATCTTTGTTTGAGATGATTCTTTTGTGTGAGTGAGAAAAAAAGTAACCGTTTCTAGTTTTAAAATGTAATTAAAAACTATTTTTAGAGTTGAAATATTTTATTTAAAAAAATACTTTGAAAAAAAATATATATATTAATGATAGTGTGTAATCACAAAATATTTTTAAAATAATAATTCATAGAGTATATATATAGAGTATAAACAAGGATTTATACATTATATACAAACTCTCTAACAAATTTAAACACATACATTCCTATCTAATATAGATATATATATAATTATATGAAAAAATGATAGAAAAAGATAAAAAGGTCAGGTGTTGATTTTAAAAATAAAAAAGGCATATTCTGACCAGGATATGCCATTTATATACAGTATATATATTTCATATTAAAATAATATAGATAAAAGTATATATATGTGAAATATAAATTGCACATAATAAATTAAATATTTTAATATTTATAGAATGAAATTTAATTATTTTTTTGCAAATTAAAAAAGAGACCATTCAAGTACAAAATCCCGCCAAAATTTAAAAAGTTCGTTTGCTCACCCCTTTTCAATAATCGTTTGATTTTAAACTAGTACAAAAACTCGAGTTTCGAATATATATGGTTATTAATCATTTTCTAAGATTCCTAATTCATTAAAATTCTAGAAATCTTATAGAATAAGCAATTTTAAATTGAATTATTTTCTTATAGAAAATTATTTCAATTCTAATCTCTTTCTTGTGTGTGTACCTAATTCCCATTTCCTTAGTGTGACCATGTTAAAGGATGTCATTTACTATAATGACAATTTTGGGGATTAAGGAGAGAAAAAGAAAGAAGAGGAAATTACATAGCAAACATCAAAGTATGTACTTAATTTACTAATTAGCACTAAATTTATTTAATTGATATAATTTGATAATTATATAAACTTGTTTTTAGGAATTTGTAAGTCATTTCCCTAATTATAAAAGCTTGTTGAAAAATAAATTTTTATATTGTATTGAAATATTTTTACGATATATTGTTATAAGACTTATCTAAATGTGTTGTCTAGAGTTGATTATAACTTTGAAAGAATTTAATCTGGTTTCTTTTGGATTAATGGAATATCAAAAGAAAGACATTATGAATATTTAACTGCTAGATAATTCTCAAAGTTACTGTATGACAAGAAGTATACACTCAAGGACAAAATTTAAGGAAGTTGTACCTTTTAGAATGTATATCTGGATTCAGACAATAACTCTGAAAGATATTACAGTGACCTTTATTGAAGACACACTATATACACTCATGGACCAAAACTTAAGGAAGTTGTACCTTTCAGCATGTATATCGGGATTCTGACAATAACTCTGAAAGATAATACAGTGACCTTTATTGAAGACACCCTATATACACTCATGGACCAAAACTTAAGGAAGTTGTACCTTTCAGCATGTATATCGGGATTCTGACAATAACTCTGAAAGATATTACAGTGACCTTTATTGAAGACACCCTATATACACACATGGAACAAAACTTAAGGAAGTTGTACCTTTTAGCATGTATATCGGGATTCTGACAATAACTCTGAAAGATATTACAGTGACCTTTATTGAAGACACCCTATATACACTCATGGACCAAAACTTAAGGAAGTTGTACCTTTTAGCATGTATATCGGGATTCTGACAATAATTCTGAAAGACGTCATCAATAAATACTTTTACATCTTAAGATATTCCAAGACTTGATTTCTAAGCTACAATATTTATATTTTGCTACTCTTAAAAAACATCCCTTATTACTTAACTTGTATCTTATAAACGTTGATTTGTACCTTTAATAAATTGCTGTGTCATCCTGAAGTTTGTCTTTCCTGATTTTCTACGTTGCAATATAACCACGTAATTACATATTACATGATAATATAAAGCCAATCAAAAACGTTACTGTTTACGGGATAATACATAAAATTGCAAATTTCTAGGTCCTAAATTAATAGTAAATAACACCCCTAACTTTGGTCAATTTAGATACCATCGCATATGTCAACTTCTCTCTTCAGCTCTGGATGATCTGCACAGAAGCTGGGCGCATGAGAAAGAATGCAGGGCAAAGGATACTGGAGGATGACCTATCTGTAAATAGGTAACTGAATGTGAGACAAACTTTATTTTGTTGTAAATGTTTCCTCTTCCCTCTCCTCTTGTTGATGTGTAAATACGGCGAATCCTATATGGGGCGGAATGCCCTAAATAAAGGCTTTTGTTGTTGTTATTGTTGTTGGTAATTAACACACAGAAAAGCGAACACTCAAGAGTACAACAACAACAACAAAAAGAGCAAAATAAAAAACTCACGATTTGCTATATAAAAACAAAACAGTACTTTTATTGTAGCGTTGGTAGGGATTGGGCCGGGGTTACACAGGTATGCGAGGAGATCACCAGACACGGATAAAGCACACAGAGAACACTTATTAGATAGTAAAAAGGTATACACCTATCCCCCGATTTACACGGTAGATACGTTCCTGAGAAAAACGTGTAAATCGGGGGAGAGGTATACACAGAAATAAAAATAAAATGCATTGACAGGTTAAAATATGTAGTCAGCTCATAAGCTCGGGATTCCTCGTGAGATGTGTACACAGCGCATGTGTTCAATCACAGTGGCATTTAGTATAGTGCGATAAAAACAACAAAAAAAAAAACTTATTTGGAAAACCGTGTAAAATCGAAAACGTGTAAAACAAGTACCGTGTAAATCGGGGGATAGGTGTATATTGAATTGAATAAAAAATTTATTTGCCAAATTGCCTTTTTACTATCTAATGATTTAAATAGGATGATAAAACATAATTTAGATTATAGATTATAATAAAAGAAAATAAGACCTATTCCAAATAATTTATTAGTGTGTGACTTTTCGGCAACAACATTGTCACCATCATCAGACAAAAGAATAAATGTAAATAAAATATTACAGCGAGTTCTTAAATAGTACTGTTATCAAGTGTTTAAACAAGATAACAGTACTATTTAAGAACTCGCGGTAATATTTTTTCTCATTTATTCTTTTGTCTGATGATGGTGACAATGTTGTTACCGAAACGTCACACACTAATAAATTATTTGGATTAGGTCTTATTTTCTTTGATTTAAGTATGGATTGCTCTATTTTCAAAAATACAATATTTATACATGAAAAAAAAATATCTTCAGAAAGCTGATGTCTTATTCAATTCATATACATGATATTCACATCTATTACAATATGATATCTCATTTCTTATTCAAAAATATTGGATATCTCTTTAAGCGAATAAGATTTGTGTCAGAACAATGTCTTCAGGCAAGAATCCAGATTGTCTTGAGGTAAAGAGAGAGAAAAAACAAACGTCAGGATGACAATTTATTCTGATCAGAAACAATCCAAACTTATTTACATAAAAGAACAGAACAACAATGAGAGAAATATAGGTTGAATAAAACATTTCTGTTAAATTGATCCTTTGTTGGGTTTTATATAAGTGTTTTCTATTAAACCAATTATTTATATGGGAATGGATTATTCACAAAGATTTATACAAGCTTCTTTCTGATTCGTTGAGAGATATAGGCCCTATATACACTCATGGACTAAACTTAGGAAGTCGAACGTATTTGATGTAGCCAGTTATCTATATTTTTTTTAAGGAGTCAGAGGCAATTTTGTTTACACTTGGTTATCTCGTGTTTCTTCAATACAGGTCACTGTAATATCTTTCAGAGTTATTGTCTAAATCCCGATATATATGCTAAAAGGTACAACTTTCTTAAGTTTTGTTCACACTTGGTTATCTCGTGTGTCTTCAATAAAGGTCACTGTAATATCTTCCAGAGTTATTGTTGAATCCCGATATACATGCTAAAAGGTACAACTTCCTTAAGTTTTGTTCACACTTGGTTATCTCGTGTGTCTTCAATAAAGGTCACTGTAATATCTTTCAGAGTTATTGTCTGAATCTCGATATACATGCTAAAAGGTACAACTTCCTTAAGTTTTGTTCACACCTGGTTATCTCGTGTGTCTTCAATAAAGGTCACTGTAATATCTTTCAGAGTTATTGTCTGAATCCCGATATACATGCTGAAAGGTACAACTTTCTCAAGTTTTGTTCATACTTGGTTATCTCGTGTCTTCAATAAAGGTCACTGTAATATCTTTCAGAGGTATTGTCTGAATCCCGATATACATGCTAAAAGGTACAACTTCCTTAAGTTTTGTTCACACTTGGTTATCTCGTGTATCTTCAATAAAGGTCACTGTAATATCTTTCAGAGTTATTGTCTTAATCCCGATATACATGCTAAAAGGTACAACTTCCTTAAGTTTTGTCCATGTGCGTATAATTATGACAATGTCGATATTGGATTAAGCTTAATTGAGCGAAACGTTGTGGCAGGAAGGAAAGTAAGAAGAAGAAGGAGGGAAAGTTTGTCTAGGCCTGAACGCCAGTTCCGTAGTTAACCCCGTTCTGGTGTGGAAGTAGGACTTGCACGTGACTGCAGATTTGGTATGGCTCCTCGGGCTGGCTAGCTGTACTGTGGTACTGTAGATTTGGTATGGCTCCTTGGGCTGGCTAGCTGTACTGTGGTACTGTAGATTTGGTATGGTTCCTCGGGCTGGCTAGCTGTACTGTGGTACTGTAGATTTGGTATGGTTCCTCGGGCTGGCTAGCTGTACTGTGGTACTGTAGATTTGGTATGGCTCCTTGGGCTGGCTAGCTGTACTGTGGTACTGTAGATTTGGTATGGTTACTCGGGCTGGCTAGCTGTACTGTGGTACTGTAGATTTGGTATGGTTACTCGGGCTGGCTAGCTGTACTGTGGTACTGTAGATTTGGTATGGCTCCTTGGGCTGGCTAGCTGTACTGTGGTACTGTAGATTTGGCATGGCTCCTCAGGCTGGCTAGCTGTACTGTGGTACTGTAGATTTGGTATGACTCCTCGGGCTGGCTAGCTGTACTGTGGCACTGTAGATTTGGTATGGCTCCTCGGGCTGGCTAGCTGTACTGTGGTACTGTAGATTTGGTATGGTTCCTCGGGCTGGCTAGCTGTACTGTGGTACTGTAGATTTGGTATGGCTCCTCGGGCTGGCTAGCTGTACTGTGGTACTTCAGATTTGGTATGGCTCCTCGGGCTGGCTAGCTGTACTGTGGTACTTCAGATTTGGTATGGCTCCTCGGGCTGGCTAGCTGTACTGTGGTACTGTAGATTTGGTATGGTTCCTCGGGCTGGCTAGCTGTACTGTGGTACTGTAGATTTGGTATGGTTCCTCGGGCTGTCTAGCTGTACTGTGGTACTGTAGATTTGGTATGGATTCTCGGGCTGGCTAGCTGTACTGTGGTACTGTAGATATGGTATGGCTCCTCGGGCTGGCTAGCTGTACTGTGGTACTGTAGATTTGGTATGGCTCCTCGGGCTGTCTAGCTGTACTGTGGTACTGCAGATTTGGTATGGATTCTCGGTCTGGCTAGCTGTACTGTGGTACTGTATATTTGGTATGGCTCCTCGGGCTGGCTAGCTGTACTGTGGTACTGTAGATTTGGTATGGTTCGTCGGGCTGGCTAGCTGTACTGTGGTACTGTATATTTGGTATGGCTCCTCGGGCTGGCTAGCTGTACTGTGGTACTGTAGATTTGGTATGGCTCCTCGGCTGGCTAGCTGTACTGTGGTACTGTAGATATGGTATGGCTCCTCGGGCTGGCTAGCTGTACTGTGGTACTGTAGATTTGGTATGGCTCCTCGGGCTGTCTAGCTGTACTGTGGTACTGCAGATTTGGTATGGATTCTCGGTCTGGCTAGCTGTACTGTGGTACTGTATATTTGGTATGGCTCCTCGGGCTGGCTAGCTGTACTGTGGTACTGTAGATTTGGTATGGTTCGTCGGGCTGGCTAGCTGTACTGTGGTACTGTATATTTGGTATGGCTCCTCGGGCTGGCTAGCTGTACTGTGGTACTGTAGATTTGGTATGGCTCCTCGGGCTGGCTAGCTGTACTGTGGTACTGTAGATTTGGTATGGCTCCTCGGGCTGGCTAGCTGTACTGTGGTACTGTAGGTTTGGTATGGTTCCTCGAGCTGGTTAGCTGTACTGTGGTACTGTAGATTTGGTATGGCTCCTCGGGCTGGCTAGCTGTACTGTGGTACTGTATATTTGGTATGGCTCCTCGGGCTGGCTAGCTGTACTGTGGTACTGTAGGTTTGGTATGGTTCCTCGGGCTGGCTAGCTGTACTGTGGTACTGTAGATTTGGTATGGTTTCTCGGGCTGGCTAGCTGTACTGTGGTACTGTAGATTCGGTATGGCTCCTCGGGCTGGCTAGCTGTACTGTGGTACTGTAGATTTGGTATGGTTCCTCGGGTTGGCTAGCTGTACTGTGGTACTGTAGATTTGGTATGGTTCGTCGGGCTGGCTAGCTGTACTGTGGTACTGTATATTTGGTATGGCTCCTCGGGCTGGCTAGCTGTACTGTGGTACTGTAGATTTGGTATGGCTCCTCGGGCTGACTAGCTGTACTGTGGTACTGTAGATTTGGTATGGCTCCTCGGGCTGGCTAGCTGTACTGTGGTACTGTAGATTTGGTATGGCTCCTCGGGCTGGCTAGCTGTACTGTGGTATTGTAGATTTGGTATTGGCTAGCTGTACTGTGGTATTGTAGATTTGGTATTGGCTAGCTGTACTCTGATGGTAGGGCGGTTCTGGGGAAATTGGGTTTGGATACTTCTTACACTCATGGACTAAACTTAAGGAAGTGGAAAGTTTTAATGTCACCAGTCATGTTTTTTAAAATTAAGACAGAGACAATTTTGCTCACACTTGGTTATCTCGTGTGTCTTCAATAAAGATCACTGTAATATATTTCAGAGTTATTGTCTGAATGCTGATATACATACTAAAAGGTACAACTTCCTTAAGATCTGTCCATGTGCGTGTATATATCTGCGTACAGGTTTTTGTTCACGCTTGTAGCTATAGATTCGTTTTCAAGATAGATTACAGCCTCTAGTGGCCTCGTTTGCCTTTATAAAATTGAATATTGGAAGAATTATCTTTCCATTGTGAAGGCCAGTGATTCAGTGTGTTTTGTTATGAATACTGGTAGTTTGTCGAGCTCGGAGGACACCCCATGGTACTATGGAGGAGGACACTATATACCCTCTGGAATCAATAGATACTTCCTGGAGTTAGAGCTGGGGTCGGGAAACTACCCCGATCTCATGGTACTATGGAGGAGAACTCTACCCAGATGTATCTATAGATACTTCCTGGTGTTAGAGCTGGGGTCGGGAAACTACACCGATCTCATGGTACTATGGAGGAGGACTCTACCCAGATGTATCTATAGATACTTCCTGGTGTTAGAACTGGAGTCGGGAAACTACACCGATCTCATGGTACTATGGAGGAGAACTCTACCCAGATGTATCTATAGATACTTCCTTGTGTTAGAGCTGGGGTCGGGAAACTACCCCGATCTCATGGTACTATGGAGGAGGACTCTACCCAGATGTATCTATAGATACTTCCTGATGTTAGAGCTGGGGTCGGGAAACTACCCCGATTTCAGGGTACTATGGAGGAGGACTCTAACCAGTTTTTATCTATAGATACTTCCTGATGTTAGAGCTGGGGTCGGGAAACTACCCCGATCTCATGATTGTACTATGGAGGAGGACTCTACCCAGATGTATCTATAGATACTTCCTGATGTTAGAGCTGGGGTCGGGAAACTACCCCGATCTCATGGTTGTACTATGGAGGAGGACTCTACCCTGATGTATCTATAGATACTTCCTGTTGTTAGAGCTGGGGTCGGGAAACTACCCCGATCTCATGGTACTATGGAGGAGGACTCTACCCAGATGTATCTATAGATACTTCCTGATGTTAGAGCTGGGGTCGGGAAACTACCCCGATGTCATGGTTTTACTATGGAGGAGGATTCTACCTAGATGTATCTATAGATACTTCCTGATGTTAGAGCTTGGGTCGGAAAACTACCCCGATCTCATGGTACTATGGAGGAGGACTCTACCCAGATGTATCCATAGATACTTCCTGGTGTTAGAGCTGGGATCGGGAAACTACCCCGATCTCATGGTACTATGGAGGAGGACTCTACCCAGATGTATCTATAGATACTTCCTGGTATTAGAGCTGGGGTCGGGAAACTACCCCGATCTCATGGTACTATGGAGGAGGACTCTACCCTGATGTATCTATAGATACTTCCTGGTGTTAGAGCTGGGGTCGGTAGAAGTGGGGTAGAGTAAGCGACTGCTTTTACTCTAAGTGCACCACATGTCTACACATGTGAAAGCAGTTCCACTTTTACTTACAAATGTGTCATAGCCCCGTTTGGTTACTTCCACTCGATTGTGGGGTTGAACTTTTAAAAGAATCGGGAGCCATTGGAGCATTTTTTTAAATCAGAAAAAAAAAAGCCAAATGCGGGAATAGAACCCGGGTCTTAGCGGCCGAAATCCAACGGTTTAGACTATCCTTCCACCGACCCCCTTGTAGATGGTATCCTTTCATACACAAACACTCCCCCCCCCCCCCCCCCCCCAATGACTAGACTTCTTTTCTAGACTGCTGTACAATCCGGGTAGTTGTGGATTTATGCTCCAGAAGCTCAGGTTACCTCTATTTTCTCTCTACTGTAGTTTGAAGAGAAATAGAATCATTTTCCTAAACTATTTTCCCTTCTTCCCGCAACAAAGAAATCAATCTAGGAACTCTTTGGCTCTACCATTCCATAACACCACCTTCATAACTTCCGCATCATTCAGTCAATACAGTATAAGTCTGAAGTACTTCCTGAAGACTTTATGTGTACTTGGGATAAGTACTAGTTCAATCCAAACAACAAAATAGTACTTTGGTATCAACTGATATCTCATGGCATTGATGTCCAACCAGGACATGGCGAGTGTTGCAAGGGTCGGCTCAACTGGGTCAATGGTACTAACGACGTGAAAGGAATTCTTGAATAAAACATGGCCCCTTCCTGTGGCCCCAAATCCTAAGTTCCCTACCACTTTCCCTCTCGTAACATGGGATTCTCTTCTGGTTTTATTTTTTACTTCCTTCTCTATTTCTTCTTTGCTGTGGACAATCTTACAGCTATAGTTCAAACAAGAAGGTGACATAGTCGTATCTTCCTATGGCCATATCTAATAGATGTCCTGTTATAACAACTCTTGGTTTATTAGATTTACCTTTCGCTTCCCCATTTATTTACTTTCTTTAGTCTTTAATCCCTTTTTTTTCTACTTATCCTTTTATTAGTCTAAATTAGACAAGATCTTGGAGGTCGTGTTCATAAAGAAGTTCAAGAACTCTTCTTAGTTTTCTGTACAGAGATCCTTTGTCTCCTTTACAATACAATTTAGTATATGTTGGGGAGTGGCCTCTTCGGTTTTGCACCTAGTGAACATGGGGAAGCTTTTGGCTCCCTCTTTATAGACTACAGGGCGCAGGTGACCAGATTTCAATCTGGCCAACTGTGTCGACTTCCTTCTGTTTATTTAGAGGGTTAAGTAAGGGCCTTAAATCCTAATTTTCTATAATATACACCTTTGATTTACTTTAATAAACCAATCAGCTTTGAGTTTATTAGCCAGTCACACGTGTAGTGATTTTTTTATAGTTCAGTAATGTTGTATTGAGCAGCTAATTTATATAGTAATTGTAAAACCAAGGATTCGAACGTTGAACCCATCTTTGTATAGTGCTTCTATCCAATGTTTCGTTTCCATATATACACACACACACACACACACACACAAAAACCTTTATTAAGACACACAGGTCTTACAGAGGATTCTCCTTGGGGTTACAAGACGTAGAAACCTATGAAAGTGGGAAATATACAAAGGGGTTAAAATGGAGAAAGATTATATACACATGATAAATATATACAGATTATTATTCGAATGATCCTATGAAAATAAGAATATGGATTTGGAAATATGGATGGAGAAGTGGAGAGCGAAAAGAGGAAAGAAAACAGGTATTTACATATGGAACATACATATAATGGAACAAGTCAATTTAAGCTCTTTTGCTCACACAGCACAGGTGGACCATGGCTTTTTTCAAGAAATCTTTAAGAGATTTTCCAGGAAAATCCGAGTGTTCAGAGTTGTAAGGTAAACACCGTTTTTCGTTTCCATATACTGACTGAAGTTTTGAGTGAATTGTTGTGGCTGAAATGTCATCGGACTTAAAGAGGAATTCGGTCACCGAACATTTTCGGATTCTTGTGTTCACATTAGCCTCCATATCTGAAAAAAATACAAAAGATAAATCAATTCTGATTGCAGATATGAAAATCAGAGTGTTTTATTTACCAGAAAACATGTATTTAATGATGTTAACTTATTTATACATTTTGCTAAAGGTGATTGTGCATTACTTATTGTCCCAACCTTGTATTACATTACAAGTAGTTCGAATTTTAATTTGAAAAGTTGTGTACTAACATATATATCCCTGTTTATCCAAGTCTACGTGAACCCAGTTCAGCTAATCAGAATAATGTCCGAGAAAAAATATATAGCGATAGAATTGTTTAATTTTCATAAAGCGTTAGAGAACAAGGTAATCTCTAAGAACTAAAATTACAGAACAATTTCCTTCCATAGTTAATTTGTATAGTTATGTTGAATACTTTGATTTCCTTTTCATTTTCCCTTCTTTCCTAAGTTTATGTTTTTTCTTTTTCTCCGTGAAAATGATGTATGGAGAGTCCTTACAGGACGGAAATGTCCTAATTAAGCTGTTGTTGTTGTATATATTCCTGTTTTTAACAAACTACGCCCAATTCCCTCGCTTTATTAAAAAAATCCTGAAATAAAGAAGTAAAAAAAAATCAAATTTGCATAATTGAATTTTCATGCCGATGTAAAAAGAATGAGTAAAAGTTCAAACTCAAGACAAAATTTGTATAGTTTATCAGTAGATGGATAAATAGTAGGTGGTGGAGGAAAGCTTTCGTGTTTGTCTCTTTATCAATGAGATAAAATGTCTGGAGAATTCGACATAAAAAAAGTTTCTAAATAATCTTTTGGCAGGTTGATAGATGTATTTTTTTTTACAGAGAACAAGATATTTGTAGATATAATTGACCGATTTATCAAATTTTATCGTTATTTTTACCTCCTCTATTTAAGGAAAATATGGGAAACTTATAGGCCTTCCATATTATTCTATCAAAGTTCAGAATTGGGGGTTTGTTAGACGAATGGTACAAGCCGTGGGTTTCCGACAGTCACGAACCGGGATCAAATCCCCCATTGGGAACTTTTTTCTGAATAAAAGATTGTTCCAATAGCCTCAAAATTCTTTCAAAAGTCTAAACCCCACCAGTGAGTGCAAGTAACCAAACAGAGAGGACTCTGACACATTTGTAAATGAAAAAGTCAAACTGCTTTCTACCTCTGTGGATATGTGGTGTACTTAGAGTAAAAGCAAGTCTCCAATTACTACCCACCATGATTATCATGGTCTGTACCATGTATACTAGAGATAATTATATATATATTTTAAAATTCTAATGATCATCTCTCCACGATGACACACACACATACAATTCCCACTTATGGATAGAACTTAAGGAAGTGGAAAGTCTTTGATGTTGCTGGTCTTCTTCTTTTTTTTTTTTTTTTAAGGAGGCAGTCAATTTTGTTCACATTTGGTTATCTCGTGTGTCTTCAATAAAGATCACTGTAATATATTTCATAGTTATTGTTTGAATCCCGATATACATGCTGAAAGGTACAACTTCCTTAAGTTTTGTTCATGAGTATATATAGTGTGTCTTCAATAAAGGTCACTGTAATATCTTTCAGAGTTATTGTCTGAATCCCGATATACATGCTGAAAGGTACAACTTCCTTAAGTTTTGTCCATGAGTGTATATAGTGTGTCTTCAATAAAGGTCACTGTAATATCTTTCAGAGTTATTGTCTGAATCCCGATATACATGGTAAAAGGTACAACTTCCTTAAGTTTTGTCTATGAGTGTATATAGTCTGTCTTCAATAAAGGTCACTGTAATATATTTCATAGTTATTGTCTGAATCCCGATATACATGTTGAAAGGTACAACTTCCTTAAGTTTTGTTCACACTTGGTTATCTCGTGTATCTTCAATAAAGATCACTGTAATATCTTTCAGAGTTATTGTCTGAATCCCGATATACATGGTAAAAGGTACAACTTCCTTAAATTTTGTCCCCATGTGAATTTGAATGTAATATATAGTTTTCAACGAAAGGTACAAAAAATTGTTCGTTATAAAAATATTATATGTATTTTTTTTTCTTTATGAAAGACCTCGTTATAAGAAAATTTTCGTTATAAAGAGTCATTATAGATTATTGTTTTCTCGTTGTTAAGAGGTTCGGTTTTTTTTTCACTTCGCTATAAATAATTTCCTTTTAGAAGGTTATTTTTCTATAAAAAAAAGTTATATTTTAAAAAGAGCTTTCGACGGTTTATCAAAGAGAATTATATAATTGTTGGATTATTACACAGAGTAATAATGGGGATAGATGAGCTCTTGTTTGAAAAGGAACTTGTATGTATATAATAAATATTGTTTTTGTTGTTTTCATGTATAAACATATATACCAAGATTTGTTTTGTATAATTGCTATTGTTGTTGTTGTCGTGTCCAAAGAAGAGCCTCAGATGTCTCCATGCATCTCCATTACGGCAGCAGCAATGTCCACTATCTTGAGTGTGTATACTGTATTGTTGTTGTTGTCGTGTCCAATGAAGAGTCTCAGATGTCTTCATACATCTCCATCACAGCAGCAGCAATGTCCACTATCTTGGGTGTGTATACTGTATTGTTGTTGTTGTCGTGTCCGAAGAAGAGTCTCAGATGTCTCCATACATCTCCATCACAGCAGTCGCAATGTCCACTATCTTGGGTGTGTATACTGTTTTGTTGTTGTTGTCGTGTCCAATGAAGAGTCTCAGATGTCTCCATACATCTCTATCACTGCAGCAGCAATGTCCACTATCTTGGGTGTGTATACTGTATTGTTGTTGTCATGTCCAATGAAGAGCCTCAGATGTCTCCATACATCTCTATCACAGCAGCAGCAATGTCCACTATCTTGGGTGTGTATACTGTATTGGTGTTGTTGTCATGTCCAATGAAGAGCCTCAGATGTCTCCATACATCTCTATCACAGCAGCAGCAATGTCCACTATCTTGGGTGTGTATACTGTATTGTTGTTGTTGTCATGTCCAATGAAGAGCCTCAGATGTCTCCGTACATCTCTATCACAGCAGCAGCAATGTCCACTATCTTGGGTGTGTATACTGTATTGTTGTTGTTGTCATGTCCAATGAAGAGCCTCAGATGTCTCCATACATCTCTATCACAGCAGCAGCAATGTCCACTATCTTGGGTGTGTATACTGTATTGTTGTTGTTGTCGTGTCCAATGAAGAGTCTCAGATGTCTCCATACATCTCTATCACAGCAGCAGCAATGTCCACTATCTTGGGTGTGTATACTGTATTGTTGTTGTTGTCGTGTCCAATGAAGAGTCTCAGATGTCTCCATGCATCTCCATCACAGCAGTCGTAATGTTCATTATCTTGGATGTGTAAAACTGCTGCTCTGGGTCTATGTCAATTTTCTGCAAGGCTACGACCATTGCTGGGCATGAGAATATGTGAGTAGGTGTTAGTTCCACACCAGGACAGTAGTTACATGTCCTATAGGTTTTTGTGCCATCTGGATGTATTGTCATTCCTTTATAGTATTTTGTTCTAAGTCTTGTTATAGTTTTTGTAATTCTTCTCTCAGAGTTTATTTCACATATTTGATCTTTTCTTATTTTTTGTTTGATTAGCTTGTATTTTGCCAAAATAATTTCTATTAATAATAAATAATATGCAAAGTTAAATTGGTTACGAATTCATCCTTCTTACTTATTTTAATTACATAACATTAATTTTGTACTATAATGTGATATGAGAAATAAACAAAAAAAAAAAACTTCAGCATTCCCTTAGCAAACAAAATTAGGAAGTTAAGACGGGGAAGAAGATCTCAAGGTCAGAATCCTAGCGACCAAGGACATATTTGAAGAACCCCAGGAGACACAAGAATGTCCGTTGTCATGACAACCGCCAAAACGTGGCTAGTCGTCTGCTCAAAAACAAACTTAATGAAAATCTGTCTCCTGTCGACAAAGATACTTATTTGCACATCGTTTTTTTTTTTAATTTGCATATTCATGTTGTTTTTCAGTGAAAATTGATATTCTTTTAATGTGAAAGATTTCATCTGAAAATTAAAAAATCGATTTTTTTTTTTCGAAAAAGTTTACATTCATTTGGCATCTCTAAAAGGTTAATGACATGCTATATTCCATCTAGTTTTCAGTACCTAAGTTCGAATCCCGAATTAAATCTTTTTTTTTTTTAGAATTTGATTCAATGGCGCCTCTAAACTTGTACAAGTCTAACTCGACCAGTGAGTGCAAGTAACCAAAAAGGACTCTGGCACATTTATAGGTTCAAAATTCGAAATGCTATCTACATGTGTAAAGACATTTGGTGTAGTTTCAGTAAAAGGTATTCGCTAACTACTCGGCATGATTATCATGCACACGATCACGCGATATTCCAGCTAGGGATAATTACGTCGATTTACATTTTTTAAACAGAAACAGTTATAAACATACTATCCGAATGACCCGGGCAACGCCCGGGTTTTACCCGATTAAATGCTTTTATTCAAATACTATTCGTTACAATTATAAATTGGCGCCGTGGATGTCATTCTTGTATAATATATAAATGAGTTTTAAAAATTGTAAAAAAAAAGAAATGCATCGGCCGGGAATCGAACCCGGGCCGCCAGCGTGGCAGGCGAGCATTTTACCACTGAACTACCGATGCTTATAAGAAATGGCCATATTTGGGTATTTATTCCACTCACAAAAGCACAAAAACGGTGACAGAATTAAGAATTGATTGATGACTCTGATACTTGTATATTTTAATAATTATACAAGAAAGTAATCAAAAATAAAAAAGAGAAACAATAATATATATATTAGGAACCTGAACCTTTTAGGTTAGAAAGATAATCATAAATATATTTACAAAAAAAGTTAACCTATGATGATTCTCTCTGCTATTTACAAATTGATATAGATCTACAACATTATTTAATGTCTTAACACAAAGCAATAACGCGCCATCTATACATATAAAATGAAAGGATTTAAAAGCACGAATGTTTCTTTTATACATAATACAAACTACTACTGTCCTTACTGCGATGAAAAATCTGATGAATGTAATTCTACTGTCCTATAAGCTTATGTCCATAGTTTTCTTGAAAACCATTTCTGAGATTCTATCCTTCAGTGCTGTGTATATAAGCAGAATCGTCCAATACAGTAGTAGAGCTCTGAGAAGCGGTCTGGTGGATTAAATTGGCGAAACCGCTGGGAGGGTTCACCACTGATGAGCCAAGCCCTCCCAATATATTTTTTCATCGCAGTAAGGGTAGTAGAAGTTTGTATTATGTATAAAAGAAACATTCGTGCTTTTAAATCCTTTCATTTTATTTAATGTCTGTTGCCTAGCGGTAAAGAAGAGTGGGCATGATTATCATGGCGGTGTCATGTATACTTGGGATCAATACACTTTATGCATTCGTTCTAGATCTCTTTGTAAAACTGACATTCTTCTAATATCAAAGTCGATTTTTTTTTATTTCTGAGTTAAAAAAACAGGTTCATTACTTTCATCCAGATAAAAAAGAGAAGTCAACGTTTCGGGCGTCTATTATGTCATAATTAATAACGATGTCACACAGCATGGTACTGGCCAATTAGCTCCCTCGATATGTATTTCTGCTGTCTCATTAGGAAGTTATGGCTAGGCGAATCACCTTCTTATTCTAACTTTGACGTCTATTTTGACGGGAGAGGCGACCTATGTAATTTTAGATCTTCTTATTCATTTCTTCTCCTGAAGAAACTCCAATAGAGAATACACCAATACCTCGCTTTGCGTCGTTTCGTTTTGCGTTTTTTTTCGAAGTTGCGTCGCTGCTTAATTTTTACTGATTTTCACTGTGCGTCGTTAGATTTTCGAAGTTGCGTTGTTTTGGATTCGAGTCTTTAATTTTTTTTTTGAATTTTTTTTCCCTTAAAATATGGCAACACCTTTGTTTTTGATTGCGCCTTCACATATTTTCACTTTGCGTCGTTTCAATTTGCGTCGTGTTTTTTTTGGAACGTAACCCCGACGCAAAGCGAGGTATGGGTGTACCTGGATTGAAGAAGAAATACATGTCGGGGAGAAAAGCTTATTTTTATAATATAATAGACTCATTCTGGAATCATTAATTTTAAATAGCAATAGTAATATAAACTGAAGAATTGAAATACTACAGCAACACACACAACGAAGATAAATCCATAGTTCTTTATTTAGATGTAGGTTATAGATTCTTCTGTTTTCCTTTTTATATATAGTTTCCCGTAAATTATGGGAGAACGTAGAAAAACATTGGACACTCAGCAAAAAGAAAGAAAAAATATTATGTTTATAAATTAATAAAAAGAATGGGGTTCAAGATGGAGAGGCATAACACCGCTGGAAAACAGAATCTGTTCAAGAGAAGAGAGAAACTCAAGAAGATATCTGCAATATGGGTTGCCTCTCGTAGATTCCATCTTTAATTATTTCAAGACCAGATATTGCCTCCAAGAAGAGTTCCATCCCTGATGGCACAGAATCATGGCGTCAGACCTTGAACTTACTGCAAAATAGAATCTGCTCAAGAACAGCGAAACTCAAGAAGAAATCTGCAATGGGTTGTTTCTCGTAGATTCAATCTTTAATTATCTTAAGACCAGATAATTCATCCAAGTAGAGTTCAATCCTTGATGGCACAGAATCATGGCGTCAGACCTTGAACTTGCTGGAAAACAGAATCTTTTCAAGAGTATATAAATTCAAGAAGAAATCTGCAATATGGGTTGCCTCTCTTAGATTCAATCTTTAGTTATCTCAAGACCAGATAATTCCTCCAAGAAGGGTTCAATCCCTGATGGCACATCAAGCATAGAATCATGACACCAGGCTTTGAACTTTCTGGGAAACACAGAATCTGCTCAAGAGCATATAAACTCAAGAAGATATATGCAATGGGTTGTTTTTCTCATAGATTCAATCTTTAATTATCTCAAGACCAGAGAATTCCTCCAAGAAGGGTTCCATCTTTGATGGCACGTCAAGCATAGAATCATGGCACCAGGCTTTAAACTTGCTGCAAAACAGAATCTTCTCAAGAGAGAGAAACTCAAGAGGGTATCCAGTTGGTCTCGAGGACCACGCCATTACCATCTCCTCAGCGGCGAAGTACGCGATCTACGTATTCTTCGTAGATTGCGAAATGCGTGGTGTCGCTGGAGACCCACTGGCGATTCTCCACCAAACTCTGCAGCGCTGGCAGAGGCGCCATATTCATTGTACATAGTGTTTATAATGCATTTTTTTAAATAGTGCAGACTGTGCACTTTGCATGTATTGACAAGATGTCAATAAAATTATTTTAATTGTCAATGGCAAGAGGTATGTCGCAATGGGTTGTCTCTCGTAGATTCAATCTTTTATTATCTCAAGACCAGATAATTCCTCCAAGAAGAAGGGTCCATCCCTGATGGCACAGAATCATGGCGTCAGACCTTGAACTTGCCAGTCACATTGTTCAACGCTGATTGGACAGATAACAGATGACGTCATCGTGACGTGTTCAGATAGCGGTTGATACGCCAACTCAAGATAACAGCTCTGAAACATAAACTTTGATCCCAACTTTTTAAGCAAATGTCACATCTCACTTGAATACATTTACATTAAACAACCGTGTATAGGTACTAGGCTCATTCAGACCATTTTGATAATGTTTTCCTCATTATTCCATCGATGTTAGATTTGTACCATTCTGTGTATACAATATATAATGCGGCTTGTGATTGTAAAACGACATTTTAAAACTATTCCGCATGTGTTTCTTTTTAACGAAAAATCAAAATGTATTTCAAGGAGAAATAACGATTATTTCTAACCTTTGGGATGAGGTATGAAAGGGTGAATTGTGAAGAGTAATGATAAACGGAAAAATAAAAGTGTCCAGTTAAAAAGAAACACATGCGAAATAGTTTTAAAATGTCGTTTCACATTCTGTGTATTTTTATGGTTGTTTCAAACTTACAGAAGAGTCAATTCTAATAACTATCAGAGTTCAAAGGCAAGAGTACTATTCTTTATTAAAAAAGAAATTGCAATAAATAATATATAAAAAAGATAAATCCTTTCACAATATACCTTTTATATAGGTTCTTATTTTTGTTCGGTAGAAGGCAAGAAATACGCGAAAATTCGTATAAACTAATATAAACTGTCCATTAACTTCCGATCTAAGGGAAGAAAACCAACTTACCTGACAAATACAAAACAAGTTGTTTACACACAATAAAGACCTATACATCAAGTTTAATAGATTCTTCAAGCTGTATATTTTAAGGTGAAAGTATTGACTGTACATATTTCAAGCTACTATTTCTAATTACTATATACAAAATTTGATATCGAATGTGTAATTTGCGTGCTTCCCAATGTTCAATTATGTTCATTTCACAATAATTTGATTTGTATATAATTTCAGATTTACACGCAATTATCCTAATTGTGGATATGACGTGTCTCTGCAACAAATAAATAAATAAATTAACCTTACAATAATATTCTTTGTCTAATGATTTTCTTCTTTTGATAATACAAGTATACTGCTTTAAATTGTACAACACGTCTTGGAGATGAGTTTTTTTTTCATTTTTATTGCAATCTTAAGTAGTTTCAGGCATTAGAATCCTTCTACTGGAGTGAAAAAAAGAATAATAATTCCTTATTGTTCATTTTTGTACTCTTGTAGATATGCAATAATTATCGAAAACTTAAGATTTTGATAAAAATGAATAGAAACATGAACACACTGATGGTTGATCAGGGTCTCTCCCTCGGTTTATATAAATTCTACAAGGCCGCAGTCAATGTCCGTTGGAGAATAATGGATTCGCCGAATGTCGTGGTTTGCTTGGAGGAAGAAGGCGAAGATTGAACGCGGCTGATTCCACACTAGCCCTCTCAATGATATCCTAACCTTGACATATTCTAAACATTGGTACTTTAATTTAAATATTTAATCATGTATGGTTCCTTTTGCTCTGTATGTTTATTTTTGTATATATGGTTATAATTTTTTTGTTTGTTTTTTCTTTCTTCTCTCTTTCCTTATTACTTCATGTATTCTAGTTTTTACTTTTGAAATATCTTCCTTTGCTAAATCCTGTAGAGGGGAATCATGTATAGGGCTGGATGCCCCAATAATAAAGGCTTGTGTGTGTGTGTGAATAGAAACGCATATCCAGAAACCTATTGTATCATTTAATTCATATACAAGAGATACAAGAGATATATATTGCTCCAGGTGATAATTATCCAATTTATCTAAAAAGACAAAGGTTGCCTCTCCCGTCAAAACCAGACGCCATCTATTGACCATCGCCGCAAACTAGCGGCCTCAGGTTGGTAACAAAGCCATAACACCAGCTTTGGCAAACTGAAAAGCGTCCACCTAGAGACCATGGTCTGATTTTGACGTCTATTTTGACGGGAGAGGCGACCTTTGTCTCTTTAGATCAATATCCTCCCGGCAAAATTTCCATCTATCCAATTTATGATAAACCTATTTACTCTGTTTTATTTACTTACAAAGTAAATAAAGGAAACGTATTGTGAAAGGACTTATCTTTTATATATATGAGTACTTTAGGTGTTACCACGTAACACAGATAAGAAGAGCCAAAAAGGGTCCAGAGAGAGAAAATATGGTTTTACGAGCTACAAGCCAAATGATTGTCCAGGAGAATTACCATATGGCTATAGACACAAAAAAACAGGATTGCACATATGATAAGAATCTGATTAATAAAAACAAATTCATTTGGGGAACATCATCAGCGAATATGATTCTTGTATAAAACTTGTATAAATCTTGTATAAATTTCTTGTATAAATCTTGTATAAATTTCTTGTATAAATTTCTTGTATAAATTTCTTGTATAAATCTTGTATAAATTTCTTGTATAAATCTTGTATAAATTTCTTGTATAAATCTTGTATAAATTTCTTGTATAAATCTTGTATAAATTTCTTGTATAAATTTCTTGTATAAATCTTGTATAAATTTCTTGTATAAATCTTGTATTAATTTCTTGTATAAATCTTGTATAAATTTCTTGTATAAATCTTGTATAAATTCTTGTATAAATTTCTTGTATAAATCTTGTATAAATTTCTTGTATAAATCTTGTATAAATTTCTTGTATAAATCTTGTATAAATTTCTTGTATAAATCTTGTATAAATTTCTTGTATAAATTTCTTGTATAAATCTTGTATAAATTTCTTGTATAAATCTTGTATAAATTTCTTGTATAAATTTCTTGTATAAATCTTGTATAAATTTCTTGTATAAATCTTGTATAAATTTCTTGTATAAATCTTGTATAAATTTCTTGTATAAATCTTGTATAAATTTCTTGTATAAATTTCTTGTATAAATCTTGTATAAATTTCTTGTATAAATCTTGTATAAATTTCTTGTATAAATTTCTTGTATAAATCTTGTATAAATTTCTTGTATAAATCTTGTATAAATTTCTTGTATAAATTTCTTGTATAAATCTTGTATAAATTTCTTGTATAAATTTCTTGTATAAATTTCTTGTATAAATCTTGTATAAATTTCTTGTATAAATTTCTTGTATAAATCTTGTATAAATTTCTTGTATAAATTTCTTGTATAAATTTCTTGTATAAATCTTGTATAAATTTCTTGTATAAATTTCTTGTATAAATTTCTTGTATAAATCTTGTATAAATTTCTTGTATAAATCTTGTATAAATTTCTTGTATAAATTTCTTGTATAAATCTTGTATAAATTTCTTGTATAAATTTCTTGTATAAATCTTGTATAAATTTCTTGTATAAATCTTGTATAAATTTCTTGTATAAATTTCTTGTATAAATTTCTTGTATAAAACTATTGGACATGCGTCGGACCAGGAGGCTGTTGTTGGGTGCTGCGCTGCCTGGAGTATAGGAGCTCCATCTATGCTTCCTTTCTTCCTGTGGTGAATCTGTATAAGACCGGTGGTCTTAATAAAGCTTTGTGTGTGTGTGTATAAATATTTTTACAGTAAGTTCTGTAGAGGTATTATGTGATAATACATCCATGGACAAAATTTAAGGAAGTGGAATTTTTTATGTTGCCGGTCATAGGTTTTTTTTTTTTAAGGAGACAGGCAAATTTTGTTCACACTTTGTTATCTCGTATGTGTTTTATTAAAAAAAAAAACAATGAATGCAGACAACCTCTATCTTCAAAAATTAAAGATTTTAATAAAGGTATTGATTGATTGATTGATATTTATGTATATATATATATATATACTAGCGGATGTGTACCCGGCTTCGCCCGGGTTTTTTCCGAGTGAAAGTTTGCCTAACCAATATTATTGATAATAATATTCTGGAACACACAGAATATTATGATAATAATATTTGTTACATTATATATTTATAAAATATATAAAATATATTTTTCGAGCAAATATATGCTCTCTCTCTACTGAATAGATTTTTAAAAATATATATATAAATAAAAATATCTAGAGATATATTACATGATCTTAGCCAAAATGCCGAGAAACGATATTTTATATATAGAGATGACCTGGGCTCGTGTATCTTCTGCTCGAGTGAATGTTCCGCTGGTAGTTTTTGTTCCTGCCTACTAAAATTATTATCTGGCTTCGCCCGTGGTCTGCTTTAGTGAATATTCCCCTAAAGAATTTTGTTTATGTCAATCAAGCATGATACAGCAATATTGTCATAATCATTTCTGACTAAAAAATAATTGTTGCTCAGTACTTGGTTAATTTTTCTTGGTTAAAAGTGCGACAAAAAGCTCTTCCAGATTTAACTCTCTGTCCTGTTCAAATTTCAGCGAGATTAGTTATATATTGAGGGGTGCATAGCGGACAAACATATATATACATATATATATATATATATATATATATATGTTCCCGGCTTCGCCCGGTTTTTGCCCGAGTAAAAGTTTGCCTAACAAACCTTTGTTAAAACGATTCTAGCAAACATACAATCCCTACTGAAACAATACTTGTCCATACTCTCGATAATTTGAAAATTTTCCCGGTCCATTGAAAAATACTCGATAAGTTGAAAAAATTCAGTATTAATTGGTCCACTCGGTATTTTGAAGTTGAAGAAATAGTATCTTGCCAAAAACGAAGATTTGTAAATAGCTGTATATGGCGAATGTTCACGGCTTCGCCCAGTTTTTACCCGAGTAAAAGTTTGCCTAACGAACATTTGTTAAAACGATTCTAGAAAACATTCAATCTACCTATATATAGATTTATTAACATAAAATATTGTTATATGCGTTTAAATATATTTTCGAAACATAAATTTTTGAAAACATTTATTATATTTTAAATAAGATATTGTCACTTCTGTGAATTTGATAATTAATTATTTCTTTTTTTATCAATGAATTATATAAATTAATTTAATAATTCATTTTTGTTATCACACACACACACACACACACACAAAAGCCTTTATTAAGACACACAGGTCTTACAGAGGATTCTCCTTGGGGTTACAAAACGGAGGAACCTATGAAAGTGGGATATAAAAAATGGAGAAAGATTATATACATTTGGTAAATATATACAGATTATAAGAAAGAATAAAAAGTAAGAAGAATAAAAAAAAATCAAAAAAAGAGAAAAAAAAAAAAAATTTTTTGGAAATATGGATGGAGAAGTGGAGAGCGAAAAGAGGAAAGAAAACAGGTATTTACATATGGAACAAGATGGAACAGCGCAGGTGGGCCATGTATTTTTTAAGAAATCTTTAAGAGATTTCCCAGGAAATCCTCGTGTTCAGGGTTGTAAGGTAAACACCGTTTTATCATTGTTAACTTATCGTATCTGCCTAAACAAATAATTGGATGTTGGTTCTGTCTTTCTTATCAAACAGAAATTTTTGGTATGTTTGAATGTTCGGTTAAGTCTTTCTTTTTTACAGCATTTTTATGGAAGTTATATAGATTTAGAGCTACTGAACTATTGTCTATAAAGTTGGATAATAAAGAATATAATGTGAAGTGTGTATGGCCTATCTTAGAGAAGAGTATTTTTCTTTCCGTGTCAAGAGGCATGCATTCAAATATATAATGTTCTAATTCATTTTCGGTTCTATTTTTGCATAGTTGGCAATACAGGTCTTCTGTCCTTAGATATTTTATATGGTCTTCTCGATATAAAACAAATAGAATTCTCAATTGCGCAATGAGGCGTTTAGCCGGCAGTGGGAGTTCACTTAGTAGATAGTTCTCTGCTGCGAATGTTTTATGTAAATATTTGTAGTGTGTGTGTAGCTTCGAATTGGTTATTCTTGATTGGTCGGTTTGGATAGACTGTTCTATAGTGATTCTGATAATTTGAGGTATTGCTTTCTGTAGAATATTGGGGTCTGAACAATTCTTTAACCACATGAATCCAGTTGAGTTTAGGATATTCATTAAATTTTCTGTAAAACCTATAAAGGCATTCGTCAGAGTGGACGTTTCCCATAATTGGGCTAGACAGATTGCGGGCAATCTGGATTTTTCCATTTTTAATATTCTTAACCAGAACTTTAGAATTAGTTTGGTTGCTGTGACTCCTAGTGAGAAGCGTCCGGTTTCCATGCGTAGTATGTAGCCTGGTGTGTTACTCGGCAAGTTCAATAGTCGTCGGAGATAGTTATTCTGAATTTGGTCCAAGATTTTGTACTTTTCGTTTGCCCAAATTGGAGCAGAATACAGCAGAGTTGACAGGATAATCGAGTCTAATAGTTTCATTGATGAACCAAATGAATTCAACCTGGATTTCTCCATAATTTTCCATACTTCGCCGGTAGCTGCAAGCGCTTTGCCTTTAAAGTATGAAGCCACTTGACTAAACGAGATTGTTGTTGTGAGGGGATAGCCAAGATAGAGATATTTCGATGTCACTGTCAACAGTTGGTCTCCCCAGAACCATTTGTCCGATTTTGCAGGGCGGCCACCATTTCGGAAAACCATTATCTTGGATTTTGATTCGTTCAGGGTTAGATGATTTGTTTCGAAGTATTTTTTCAACATGTTGATTTTTATTTGTAGATTGATTTTTGATTCTCCTATGAGAATTATGTCGTCGGCATACATCAAAAGGTGGACCGTTCCAAAATTAGGGAGGTATATGCCTGGTAGAGTAGAGTCATTAAAAATGTTGATTAAATCAGTTACAAAGAGTATAAATAGATAGGGTGATAAGGGTTCTCCTTGTAACACTCCCGATCGGATTTTGATGGGTTCAGTAAATAGTCCATTCCATCTCACCGTCGTTGTCATTTGTTCGAAGTAGTTCCTGATAAGGTTAACAAAGCGGAAATCCAGACCTAATTCACCCAATTTTGACCACAGAAGTGAGTGGGGAACAGTGTCAAAAGCCTTTTTTAGGTCCACAAAAAAAGCATAGAGTTTTCTTCTTTTACGTCTGAGAGTCAGCTGTATCAAGGCATTTTTGTTATCATCATCACATACAATGTGATTTTTTTATATAAACAAACGATAATAAACAACAACAACAATTGGTTAGCAACCCCGTAAATAAAGATATTTCCACAACAACAACAATGTAATTTGCATCTTTAATATTATAAAACAACAACAAATTAAATTGACAATGTAAAAATATATTTAACATTACATTTTAACATTTAACACAAAAACGTTACAATATTTTCTTTAAATATATAAATTTTAAAATGCCAAGTTTTTTTTACGTCACTGGAATATTATATTATTAAATTAAAAAAATTAAATTTATTATACTTTGAACACATTTTAAGCATTGTTAAAATTTATAAATATAATTTCACCAGAAACCGCGAGAGGCGCTGCTTGCGAGTGAAAGTAGAAAATTTGCAAATAAAATTGCAAAAAATATTTATATCAAATCAAATTCAAACCAGAAACCTTCCCAGTAGTATAGTAAATAACTTCCTAAAGTTTCACGACGATTGGATAATCTTACCTTTTAAAAACATTCATCGTGTAAACAAACTAACATTCATCGTGTACACAAACCACGTGTAAATTATTAACCAATCAAATTCATTTATCGTCGCGACCAGTGCTGCGCCCAAGCGGTAAAAGGCTAGAACTAACGCTTTTTGGTTATATATATTTTTAAAAAAGCACATTAACCTTTTTAGTTTTTTGAATAGCCTATATGTTAAACGATATCTTCAGCTACCTACATGCGAAATTCCATAATGATTGAGTCAGTAGATTTTGCGTGAAGCGATAACAAACATCGATTTCGCATTTAATTTTTATAGATATAAGGAAGGATTGAAATGCCAAGTATTTTTTACGTCATTGGAATATTATATTACTAAATTCTCAAATTAAATTTATTATACTTGGAAAATATTTTAAGCATTGTTACAATTTATAAATATAATTTCAGCAGACGCTGCTAGAGGCGCTGCTTGCGAGTGAAAGTAGAAAATTTGCAAATAAAATTGCAAAGAATATTTATTTCAAATCAAATTCAAACCAGAAATCTTCCCAGTAGTATAGTAAATAACTTCCTAAAGTATCACGGCGATTGGATAATCTTACCTTTTAAAAACATTCATCGTGTGAACAAACTAACATTCATCGTGTAAACAAACCACGTGTTAATTATTAACCAATCAAATTCATTTATCGTCGCGACCAGTGCTGCGCCCAAGCGGTAAAAAACTGGAACTAACGCTTTTTGGTTTTTTATTTTTTGAAAAAAGCTCATTAACTGTTTTAGTTTTTTGAATAGCCTATATGTTAAACGAAATCTTCAGCTACCTACATGCGAAATTTCATAATGATTGAGTCAGTAGAATTTGCGTGAAGCGATAACAAACATCGATTTCGCATTTCATTTTTATAGATATAAGGAAGGATATATGTGATATCTTGGGACCTCTGGGACCAGTGTTACCTGATGCTAGACGAACCTCGATGTCAACTCTACCGTGCAGTCGTGGTGGAAGGCGACACAGCTGGGCCAAAGGTGAAATAAACAAACAGAGATTCCACTAAAAGCGTCTGACGTCAAGAAGGAATGGGATGAGGAGAGAGAGATTTTAGAGCAAGTGTTACCGTTGAGTTCCAAGCGAAGACTGACAATTCTAGGTCCTTGATTTAACACCAAGACTCAGTTTCTCTCTGATTGGTTGAGAGATGATCACATGCTTTTTCCCTATTGGTTGACCTATTTAGATGCTTCTTTCCTAATTGGTGGGACTTTTTCACGTGGCCGTAGGCTATTGGTTGACCTACTTAGGTGATGTCTTCTCGCGGCTTTCTTTGATAGAAAATACGTCCTGTCTTGGCCCGGAAATTGGGCGTCACTCTTAGATTTTATGGTTTCCTCGATATCAGATACGCCCTGTCCTGTCAGGAAGTATTGACTTGTAACTTATTTATAGTTGGGCTGGTTTTAAGCCTCTTTTGCTAGGCCTTGCTTCGACTTCTGTCCTAAACCTGATTTGTTTTAACCTTAACTTTCTCCTGTCTCTCTCCATTCCTTCTATCTGTACAGTTGCAATACTTTATTAGATTCTTACGCGGTACAGATTGATGTTAGTTGAGGTTTTCTATGTGCAGTACATAAGAAGTTATATACAGTCATGGGGTGGAACATGTGGTAGTGGATATTTAGACTATTTACAACAATTCCATGGTCTTAAATCATCACAGATGGCCCCGGATGTGAGAGGGTTCATATGGAGGGATTTAAGAGAGCGGAATAGGAAGACTGTTATTAAGGAAGTAATTTTTTAAAAATTAATTAAAGTGAGTTGGTATATAACATGGGGTTGATTTCTGTATATCCATAAGAGATAATAAAACATAAACAACTAATATTAAACATACAAGTAAAAATAAAAATATGAATAAAATATTTAATAGGGAACATATAATGATTATAGGTAAAAATATAAATGATTGGATGGGTAAATCATGATCTTTTCGTGATGGGCGTTAGAAAGGGTTGAGGGGTTAGTTATTACTTGGTTGAGGCAAGGTCACTTTGACTCAAGTCCCAAACCATTTAATGTGCACGGCGCGGAAAACCTAGGCCATGTTTCACATGTAAATTTAAGGACCGAATAAAGTTACAGTACCACAATCGAAAAGTAAGATAAGGGGATTGTTATGGGTTTTAGTAATTAGTCGTTAAGACGTACGCATGCAGGATAAATGAGGGCGAAGATCAGTGACCAGAAATCAAAGTTTTAATTAGAGTCGTCAGGGGCTTAGCGAGAAAAAGAGTAAAATAAAAAAAAAAAAGATGTGCCAGCGTGTGGCATGAGAGTGCCCTGGAATAAAAAAAATATACAATTTGCACGTATCCAATCCAGAAGTTGGGAGAAGGTAAATCTGGGGGACGATGTGTCAAGATTGTTAATTACGAAATCAAAGTAGGTCAAGTCTAGCCTGCGAAGGAGTTAAAAGTTCCTGCGGAAAAGGAATGTTAGTAATTCTTAAGAAGTAACCTTTAAAGTGGTTGTTTAAGAGGTTGTTGAAGATTGCCCTGTTTTTAGATCGTGATTTTTAGTTTGATTATAAAAGAATATATCATTGAGATATGAAATTGTGAAAGTAAGGCTTTGCATATAGCGTTAAAGGATTTGAAAAATCGAAAATAGAATTGCGAAGTTAAATGCAAAGTAATCTTAAAAAAAAAGTAAAAATAGTGATGATATGATACAAAGATTAACACACTACAGCAGTATATAAGGGGTAATAGAAAGTGAAAATATTAAATGAAAAAAAAATAATGAGCAATAATATACTCGATAGCATTGACATGGTAGCGGAAGGTGAAACAATGTAAATAACATCTAATTTATAAAGTGAGAAAAAATATAAAATGATAAATGCAAATTAGTGATATAAACATGAAATATAAACTTGAGATTATTAGATATGATATGAAAGATAAAATATAAAGTTGATTATAAAATAGAGTCATAAAGCAAAAGTAAATAGGTTTTGGTAAAAAAATAATAAAAAAAAGACAATAATCTAAACTAATTGGTTGACGTAAAAAAAACAATTATAAGAGCTATATAATGATTATATAAAGGATATTAAAATGAAAAATTTAAAAAAAATGTTCATCGAGAAGGAAGAGCAAGTAAGATTATATATAGAAATTATATATCGTGAAAGAATGGAAAGTTGTAGGCCAAACGTACTGTTCCTGTTTTTTTTTTTTTTTTTTTTAGGATGGGTAGAGAGAGCTTTAAATTGTCCTCGATTGATATCTTTGGTCTTGTTGGCCTAAGTTTTTCTAACTTATCGAATTTGTTTTATGTTTGACGCGACTCGTGGATCACATTGTTTCCAGCTGTGAAACTCACTGAGTCCTAATGTTGTCGATTTTTTAAACTTATGTGGGTGTGTGTGATTTTTGTAGGTAAAATGTTGTCCTTGGTTCTAAGTGTCGATGTTAAGTTGACAAGTTAATCGAGGGCGAGAGAATGTTAGTGAACAGATTTGTTAGTAAATGTAAAATAACGTGTTAAGCAAGTTTTAGTAGCTAAACGGGATATCGGCGTAGATTAAAAATAAAAGGCGCGCACTAATGTTTGATTTAATAGGTAGCGAAAATCCATTAGAGTGACATCGGGGTGGCGACGGGCGTAACAAAATGTCGGCTATTTGTTTGTCCATCTCCAGCGGAAGAAGAGGGAGCGAAGCTATTTTTAATGCGATTCCGGATTTAGGTCAAGGGGGAGCGAGGGGGCTTGCTTTCTTTCAACTTATTGGAAGTTAATTCAAACTACGTTCGGAGATATTAATTCTATAATTGTAAACGCAAAAGCGTTTTGATTTGTCACTTTTGGTGAAAAGCGTTATGGGATTGATATAGGGAGATACAGAGGTTGAATTATTCCGTGTGTTCAAGCATTTGTTAGATTTGTGTTTGTATTTCGAAAATTCGGATATTGTATCTGTGAATATTAAATCGAATGGTTTTTTGCGGACTTAGTAAAAATGTTATTCATGGATATCGGGTTAGAATTGAATGAAATTGCGACTATCGACGTGGACAATGTGTGGTTAAATAAATGTGTCACAGGCGTGGTGAAGGCGTCTTTGGCCTGAAAATTGAAAGAGTTTAGTGGTGTGGCGCTGTGACACGAAGCGAAAAAATTGTAAATGAAAAGGTGTCGCGTGAAGTCTCTGTTTTGTACAAAATCTAACCTGTTACACTAAGAATAACACATTTACTAAAGTCATGGTTGTTGGTTGTACGAACATATCGATAATTTTTATATTGTTAGTGGATATGACACGTTTAATGTGAGAAAAAAAAAAGATTGTGTGTGTTTAGTAGGGCGACGTGATGAAGCTTGTGTGGCTCGAAATTAGATTTGGGTGTGAAGTCGCGCATTGAAAATTGTTGCCAATTAGAAAAAGTGATGTGAAAAGATGTTGTTTATTTTGTTAAGAGCGATTTGTCGATATTTAACTATGCGTGTAAAAGGAAGGTACGAGGGAGTGTAGTTATGTGGGAATTTAACGATTGGAATAGTTTTGGAAGGCTGTGACTTAAGTTACTTCTATCTAAAGTTATGAAAGAAAAGGACATAGGGGCGTTGAAAATGGGATTAGGAACATTACAATAAGATTAAATAAGAGTGTTGTAGTTCACCACGTGTGAGCAACCCGTTCCAGGAGGAGAAAATTTAGTAAATGGGACAGTTGTATTAACCTGTCCATGGGACACGTGTTGCTTGCACGAGGTGAATTCGTACAAGGTAGTTGGTAGAGGTACATTATCTTGATACAGGAGTAGCTGAGTACAGTTTATAATTAGTAGAAATCGTTTTATGGAATTAAGGAATAAAATGACAAAAGGCAATGGTGTATCGATTATATGGAATTTTAGATTCTGCGTTATGTTACTTATTTTTACGTTTAAAAAGATATAATCTATGGTGAAAATATTGTTAGCTATGGCGTTAATAGTTAAGTTAAATGGATGGACAGGTATTTCTTTTACAAACTGATTTCTATTATTTTAAAGGTATTCTGCCTAATTATATCGAAAGATGCTCCTGTAACAAGTAGTAGAGTAGGTTTACATTATGGGACAGTTCAGTTCGAACGAGCAATAGTTCAACAAAAATTATAGGAGTAGGAACCTACTGTGGTGCTGTCTTGTATGTCGGGACAGGCCTGGTCTGTTGTCATAGTTGGAGGATCTTTGGGACAGTCAGAGTTCATTGTTTGCGCTGGGCTCGTGGTTTAGAGATGGTCGGGGGAGCAGGTAACATACGCTCGCGTGTTGGTAGCTCGGAGGGGTGCTTGCAGGGGGTTTGCTGGCTTTCTCAGTCTTGTAGAGCATTGTAGTTGGGCCCGATCTGCTTGGGCGTCGTAGTTGGTGAAGAAGCTCTGCGCCTCGTACGAACCATCGTAGCGATTCCACCTCTCGCGATGTCCGGTCACGGCAGAAAGCTGATGTAGCGTCGTCGTCAACCTCCCTAGGACATCTGACACCGGCGGCGGGGGTGTGACGTCTTCCTGGCCGGGGACAATTTCCTGCGTCTTACCGAAGGTTGTTTCTTTCTTCGGAAAAGTGGGGCTTCCGCCACTTTCGGAGTCGGGATCGGACTCCATTGGTTCCTTTGGCTCCTCCTCTCTTCCCTGTTCCATCTTTCTGTACAGACAGTGGTCTATTTGCTTATTTGTACCTTGGCGTCCACTATCCTGTCGACTCTTCGTTACGGGGGAGTCTGTGATATCTTGGGACCTCTGGGACCAGTGTTACCTGATGCTAGACGAACCTCGATGTCAACTCTACCGTGCAGTCGTGGTGGAAGGCGACACAGCTGGGCCAAAGGTGAAATAAACAAACAGAGATTCCACTAAAAGCGTCTGACGTCAAGAAGGAATGGGATGAGGAGAGAGAGATTTTAGAGCAAGTGTTACCGTTGAGTTCCAAGCGAAGACTGACAATTCTAGGTCCTTGATTTAACACCAAGACTCAGTTTCTCTCTGATTGGTTGAGAGATGATCACATGCTTTTTCCCTATTGGTTGACCTATTTAGATGCTTCTTTCCTAATTGGTGGGACTTTTTCACGTGGCCGTAGGCTATTGGTTGACCTACTTAGGTGATGTCTTCTCGCGGCTTTCTTTGATAGAAAATACGTCCTGTCTTGGCCCGGAAATTGGGCGTCACTCTTAGATTTTATGGTTTCCTCGATATCAGATACGCCCTGTCCTGTCAGGAAGTATTGACTTGTAACTTATTTATAGTTGGGCTGGTTTTAAGCCTCTTTTGCTAGGCCTTGCTTCGACTTCTGTCCTAAACCTGATTTGTTTTAACCTTAACTTTCTCCTGTCTCTCTCCATTCCTTCTATCTGTACAGTTGCAATACTTTATTAGATTCTTACGCGGTACAGATTGATGTTAGTTGAGGTTTTCTATGTGCAGTACATAAGAAGTTATATACAGTCATGGGGTGGAACATGTGGTAGTGGATATTTAGACTATTTACAACAATTCCATGGTCTTAAATCATCACATATATATATATATATACAGTTAAACCTGTCTATAGGACCCCCTCTAAATAGCACCTTCCTTTCTATAGCGCCCGATTTTAAACATTAAAATGTAAACATTTTACATTAAAAGTGACTTGTCTATAGCACCCCCCTCTCTACGAGTATAGCACCCTATTTTGGTGAGACCCAAGAGGGGGGGCGCTGTAGACAGGCTTAATTGTACATATTTTATTTATTTATTTCAACACACAAACGCGATATCCCAACTAGGGATAATTGCGTCGATTTACATTTTTTAAACAGAAACAGTTATAAACATATTATACAAAAAAAAGTAATAGAAATAAAAAGAGAAACAATAATATATATTAGGAACCTGAACCTTTCAGGTTTGAAAGAAAATCATAAATATATATATATATTCACAAAAATAGTTAAATCTATGATAATTCTCTCTCTGCTATTTACAAATTGATATAGATCAACAACATTATTTATTGTCTGTTGTCTAGCGGTGAAGAAGAGTGGGCATTCCAGCAGTAGGTGTCTCGAGTCCTGGAATTCGATGCCACAATGACATCTAGAGTCTTCAATGGCGCCAATAACTGTATATATTTAATAAGTAAATATTAAAGGCGAGTGGTATTCATCAAAACCTCATGAAAAAGAATGACTTTCATCTTGCCGAGGATTTTTTTACTGGTAAATATAAGTGCTGCTTAGACAGCTCCCATCCTCAATAAATATAAGACATAAAATGAAGAGACAGACTATAAACATAGTTTCCTCATTGCAGTAGAATCAGTAGGAAATTGATTTGATTTAAAGGAAAATGAAAACAATAAATTGTATTCATTCTTATTTACAGGATTTATATTTACATAATAGCGCGTGCTTGTAGATTGTTATGTAGATTAACAGATTTCAGATATAGGAACATTTTTTTTTATATTTTATAATAACTGATTTACTAAGTTCTTCAAATTAAAGACACTTCAGCCAGTAAATCTTTTTTATTGTCTCGACGTTTCGACAAAAATCTTTTGTCCTCGTCAGAAGCGAACAAAAATTAAAACATTTGGCAAAGCGTTAAAAATTATTCTAAAATTTACTAAGATTTTCAGCTGGTTTTCACTGTCGACTTTAATATTCTGTTTATTAATTATTTATATCATTTATAAAAGGCAAAATATATCAGTTTTGATATTCATTAGAAAATGGGTGTCGTTGCTACTTTAATCATCTTGGTAACAGACCAGAATTTGGTCGAATATTCCAAGGGTATAGGTCCACATATTCTCATGTCCATCAAAGGCCGCAGCTTTGCAGAAACTTGATATAAACCTAGAACAGCAGTTGCTGTGAAAGAGATGTACGGAGATATCTGAAGGTCTTCATTGGACACGACAACAACAAGAAGTCATTATAATTGACATGGACCCAGAACAGCAGTTTTACACACCCAAGATAGAGACATTGCTGTGATAGAGATGTACGGAGACATCTGAAGGTCTTTATTGGACACGACAACAACAATAAGTCATTATAATTGACATGGACCCAGAACAGCAGCTTTACACTACCAAGATAGAGAACATCGCTGTGATAGAGATGTACGGAGACATCTAAAGGTCTTCATTGGACACGACAACAACAAGGCAAAAATATGGATTGAAAGAGAAGGAAGTTTTGTATTCGAGTTATATATAGTATGATTATATATGTGATATATAGAATATTTTGTTATTTTATCAACAGATTAAAAATTTGCATAATCTGTTAATTAGCAAATTTCTTTCGTCTCCTCTATGTTCTTTTATGTAAATAAGATGGGAACCATCTTTCCTGTAATGTATTCCAAGAAATAAATATGATTGACACTACCTCATTGATTCAGAAGCCATATATAATCAAGGAATGACCAGGACTTCCTGTTGGTTTCAGAGGCCATAGAGAATCAAGAAATGGCCAAGGACTTCTTGTGGTTTCAGAAGCCATAGAGAATCAAGGAATGGTCAGGACTTCTTGTGGTTTCAGAAGCCACAGAGAATCAAGGAATGGTCAGGACTTCTTTTGGTTTCAGAAGCCATAGAAAATTAAGGAATGAACAGGACTTCTTGTGGTTTCAGAGGCCATATATAATCTAGGAATTACCAGTATTTCTTGTGGTTCCAGAAGCCAAAGATAATCAAGGAATGACCAGGACTTCTTGTTGGTTCAGAAGCCATAGAGAATCAAGGAATGACAAAGAACTCTTGAGGTTTCAGAAGAATAGATAATCATAAGAATGGCCAAGACTTTTTGTAGCTTCAGAGGCGATATAGAGAGCTCAAGAAATAGCCAGAATCTATTGAACCATAAAGATATCAAAGAATGTCTAAGACCTCAACTATTAGGAATCCAACCTTACATCTTATTGTTCCAGCAGCGCACATCTGACGAATTACCGTCAATTCAGATTTAAAAAATAACTTATCTTGTAAAAATAGAAACTGTAGTCTCCAAATTGGTGAAGACTCCAACTGGGAAGTTTACTTCTTGACTCAAGAACAACATATTCAGATGAATGGTCAGTAGATGACTTGATCTATGAAACCATATAAATGGAACTTAAGGAATGGTCTCGATTTAAGGTATTAAATATTTGCAAACTCACTTATTTTTAATAAAATAAAGCATGATAATTTGATTTATGTTTAATACTTTAGCTAGGAAGCATTCAATTTGATTTTTTTTTCCAAAACCAATACAATCAGATAAATGATCACTGTTTCATATTTAAGATACTCATCCAGTCTCCATACTAATACAGGAACGCGGTATAACATGTGGAATGATCTGTAATCAACATTTTAAAACACATCCAATTTCTACAAAATCTGGATCTCTAATGTTTTCATGCGTTGAATAATGTAAATAACTTATGTAAATAAACTTTTCTCCTTGTTTGGCGCAAGTATCCCTTGCGGGATATAGCGCTTTGGAAATAAATAATAACAAATAACATCTAACTATTAAATTAAATTTTATTGCCCTCTATCGTTAAAATTTTACACAAATAAATTTTACACAAAAGAAACGCATTGCCAGTAAATTTATTTGTGTAAAATTTTAACATCTAACTATTTAAATCCACAAATCCACAGAAATTCTAAGGAATAACTAAGACTTAATAATGGTCAATTCTTGTTGGTTTGAGTCTTCTAGAAAAAATCAATCCACCTCATACAGTGTGTTGAACAGTGATCTCAACGTATCTACTTGTTGTATCTTATCAATATATTCTTATCTCTCTATTGTCGCATCTACGTGCGCGTAAGTCTACCCAAAAAAAAAAAATTATCCCTACCTATCGTCAGGGTAGATAATCATAGAAATAAGACTACAATAAAGTAAATGAACACTGGAGCTTTACGATCAATTCTCGGATGATGGCTAAAAATGGAAAATATTTGCTTTTAAATTTAAACATATTAGGATACATTAGAGCGCCATCTGTTATGAAAATTTAAAACTAAAAGTAAAACCAAAAAATGCAATATAACAACGGTATGGTAGATTAAAGTGGCAAAACCGCTGGGAGGGTTCACCACGGATGAGCCAGGCTCTCCCATTAATTTTTCAATACAGCAAGGTCAGTATAGAAAATTGTTCAATTTTTAAAAGAATCATACACGTCTATAATAGTTTCGTATTTTCAAATTCAAACATACAGTATTAGAAAGAGGGAATAATATATCGCCGCAACTCTTTTTTCATTCATATGATCAATGCAATAATTTGTAAATTATATTCAATGTACAATAAGTTAATAAAGGGGGAGCAATTTATCGAAATATTTTAAGAAATATTTAATAAAAAAGAGTTGCGGCGATATATGATTCCCTCTTTCTAATTTGTCGAAATCCGCAAACCCGTTTTACCATGAATACAGTATTAGGTTATAGATTAAGCTAGCTTAGATAAGTTCATTTTATCATAGAGTTTTTTTTTTTGCTTGCAGTCATAATCAAAAATAAACTTATTGTAAAGATAATATTTTAGCGCCTTTAAATATTTTTTGAGTTACTATAGCATCAATTTATGATGGCTGCATCAGTATTTGTAGATTTGTAAAAATGCTAGATAATATTCAAAATATTGTATTGTTGCACTCTCTCTGTCTCTCTTGATGTAACAACCCGGATTCCTGGAACCACGTACACCAAAATCGCCAACTATCCGGGATTATTGTCACAATTAGTTAATGGTTAAATAAGTAAAAAAAGAGAAAAAAAGAGGAGGAATGGTATTATTTACAGCTGTTCAATTTACCCAGACTAATCTGTTTATTAGCTTGATTTTCTTAATTAATTTGAGTCAAAAAGACGATCCATTAATTAAGATTATATAAAAGGGCGTACCTGATTCTGTAAAGAAAAAAAAAAACAATTTTTTCTCAAAATATTTCGAGAGATTGCTCCCTCTTTATCAATTTATTGCAGATACACGTGGTACAGGCCATGATAATCATGGTGGGTAGTTAGCGACTGCTTTTTACTGTAAGCGCACCACATGTCTACACATGTGAAAAGCAGTTCGACTTTGCACTTACAAATGCCAGAGCCCCCGTTTGGTTACTTGCACTCGCTGGTGGGGTTGGACTTTTTGCAAGAATCGGGGGCCATTGGAGCATTTTTTTTAACAGAAAAAAGTGTCCAATGAGGGAATCGAACCCGGGTCCTAGTGGTCGAAAACCAAACGGTTTAGACCATCCTTCCACCGACCCCCCATATTCAATGTACAATAAGTTAATAAAGAGGGAGCAATTTCTCGAAATATTTTAAGAAAAATTGTTTTTTTTTCTTTACAGATCCAGGTACGCTCTTTTATATAATCTTAATTAAGTTTTTCTGTATATAAATTCCATATTACTAGTAAATATGATTAGATTTAAAATTATAATAATAACAATGCTTATTTGACTACTATATTATTACTGTTTTTCCTGTATGTATCCTACATTTCTATACACGGAGAATCTGTATAAGACTAAAATGTCTTAATAAATCTTTTTGTTGTTGTTTAAAAGAATCATAGCGTCTATAATAGTTTCGAATTCTACTGTGCTTACTGCGATTAAAAATATATTGGGAGGGCTTGGCTAATCAATGGTGAACCCTTCCCAGCGGTTCCCCAATTTTAATCTACCAGACCGCTTCTTAGAGCTCTAATATTGTATTGGATTATTCTGCTTATATATGTTACACTGAAGGGTGGAATCTTAGAATCTCAGTTGTCAGGTTTATCTTAATGAATCCAGTACTGAATAAATGGATGAATTAACTAATTAATTAACCTCTAAAGACTTTAAATATTCATTTAGACAAACATATCTAACCTTAAAACCATTCATATATAAATATATAAAAATGCTTTATAAATATGTATAATATATGTTGTATGTTGCTTCTTCACTTGTACTATTCTAAATTTCGTTCAATACCAATAATATTATATATAGATATGAGAAGTCTTGATTAAAAGGAGAGAAAAATGATCAGTTCTTTAAGAGACTTAACCTACATTCATGGACAAAACTTAAGGAAGTTGTATCTTTTACCATGTATATCGGGATTCAGATAATAACTCTGAAAGATACACTCATGGACAAAACCTAAGAAAGTTGTATATTTTACCATGTATATCGGGATTCAGATAATAACTCTGAAAGATACACTCATGGACAAAACTTAAGGAAGTTGTATCTTTTAACATGTATATCGGGATTCAGATAATAACTCTGAAAGATACACTCATGGACAAAACTTAAGGAAGTTGTATCTTTTAACATGTATATCGGGATTCAGACAAAAACTCTGAAAGATATTTGATACACAGTGAGCTTTATTGAAGATGCATCAGATAACTAAGTGTGAACAAAATTTCCTCTGTCTCCTCAAAAAAAAAAAGGCTTTCTACTTCCTTAAGTTTTGTCTATGAGTGTACTTTTTCATTTATGTAAATTTCCTTGTTTTAAACTAAAATGTGAATTATTTGCAACATTTAAGGATGTATTTATTTCAGTTGGATTATGGAAGAACATTACAGATTTCAAATTGTTAAAGCACAATTTGGATTATAGATACACATACAACACACACACACAAAAACCTTTATTAAGACACACAGGTCTTACAGAGGATTCTCCTTGGGGTTACAAGACGGAGAAACCTATGAAAGTGGGAAATATACAAAGGGGTAAAAATGGAGAAAGATTATATACACATGATAAATATATACAGATTATTATTTGAATGATCCTATGGAAAATAAAATATGGATTTGGAAATATGGATGGAAGAAGTGGAGAGCGAAAAGAGGAAAAAAACAGGTATTTACATATGGAACATACATATAATGGAACAAGTCAATTTAAGCTCTTCTGCTCACACAGCACAGGTGGACCATGGCTTTTTTCAAGAAATCTTTAAGAGATTTTCCAGGAAAATCCGAGTTTGGATTATAGATACAAGAAGACCTAATCCAAATAAATTAATAGTGTGTGACGTTTCAGGTAACAGCGTTGTTACCATTATCAGACAAAATAATAAAATGATTCTTTTATTAAATAATTATTATTTTGTCTGATGATGGTAACAATGCTGTTACAGAAACGTCATAAATTGTTAATTTATTTGGATTAGGTATCATTACCTTGTAGATTCCAAATTGTTATTGAATGTAGTTATGTCTCTTGAATGTGATTTGTTAGGAAAAGAACACAAAGAATTTATAGGAGCTTCTAAATGGCAACAATGAGAAGAACAATGGATCTCCCATCCTTTGAAGCCTTGCCAACTCGCCTACGCCCAAATATGGGATCCTGTCTCTTATACAGATTGATATGGGGTAAAGGTAAAGGATTATAGTAAATGTCTTTATAGCAGAAAACCTGTTATAGCTAGCTAAAACCGCGTCATAGAGTTATCTAATAAGTAATAGACGAACCTGTTTTAAGAGGCAATTAGTGGCAGCCTGCCATTTTGTCTTGTCTTCTCTGCTTCAGATTTCAATCTTATATGGTGTTATAGCAATAGTGAATGACAATGGATCACTGATCCAGATTTTTCTTATATGTGATTATAACAACAAGAAGCCTTTTATTGGGAACATATGATCCTACACAGAACTCCTCCAGGTACATAATTGCTTAGAATAGATTAATTAATTAAATTGCAGGTGACCGTTCATTGACATATCCATTTACATACGGCTCTCGAACTGCTTTTCACATATGTAGACATGTGGTGCACTTACAGTAAAAGCAGTCGCCTACTTCTACCCACCATGATTATCATGGCCTGTACCACGTATGCATATGGTTCTCTTTTCTCAAAGTTTCTTCTCTTACACATCTCTGTAAAACTTGTACAGGGACCAATACATTGGATTTATTCTTTGTTGTCCTAGACAACAGAACCTCCAGAGCAAGATGATTTGATCCAATTTTATACAAAAGAAGTTCCCGTTCACCTATTAACTTTAGACATAAAAACATGTGGTGCTCCAGTTCCGAGTCGGTTTTTTAAATTACATAATGGTCATATTCGGTCAGTTGAGCTAATCTTATTGGTATAATCAGGATGAATAAAGAAGATTTACAAAGGGATTATCTGGACTTGTTATAGTAATAAAAAATTATAATAAGGATGATAAAACTTTGTGAAGATGTAACATATAATTGGATATTCTCCTGGAGCAAAATTTACATATTCCTATATTATTTTTGCCATTCGTATTCCTTATATGCAATTTTTTTAATATATAGTGTTTTTTACCTATTGGTTGCCTCAAATCTCAGATACCACAAAAGATAAACCTTTATTTAGACAATACAACCAAACTTTAACATACACACCTTATATATATATCCTTTTTATGTTTACATAGCCTTTATTTTATATAATGCAAAATATACATACTTACATAGTTACAGAATTTTTCTTCTTGAAAAAAAAGAGAACAAATCAACATATGGAATCACTACAATATGTAAATATGCAGATATATATATATTTAAAAATAAGCTTATTTTGGATTTCAAAAAGATTGTTTATTAATCCAATATTTCGATGGACCAATCGTCCATCTTTTACGTAAATCTCTTAATTATCAATATTTATTTATATATACTGTTTTTCTTTTGATTATATTTACTTTGTTTAAAATGTATATATTAGATGGTTTATCGCCCAATAAGCTTGTAAGACGTCCGTGGCTCACCACGACCTGCTGTATGCTTCATAACAAAAACCCTCGATGCAGATATGTATGTATATATATGAAACAACTTGGCCTATTATACGTTCTTATTTTTACTCCTGTAGAAGGGCAGAAATTCTCGAAAGCTCGTCTAAATTTAAAAAAATCTCACAAGAAACTCTTCACGTTTTTGTTTCTCGTAACAGAATCCTGTTACGTATCATCTTTGTGAATACCAATCACCTTATATAGGATCTAAGTATGTAATCAGGTTGTAAAAACAAAGCTAGACAAGGGTTATATGGTGTTGCTAATAGCATCAAAACGAAGAACAATGGCCAACTCATCCTTTGTACAATTGCCAAATCGCCCACGCCCGTTACAAATCTGTGTTAAACGTCATTTGGAGCTATCCACCTATTTTGTATAGGTTCCTTACGTATAGCTGTTTAAAGATAGACTTTCCCTATTTATAGATTTGTTATTTTTACACAAATAAATTTACTGGCAATGCGTTTCTTTTTTTTTTTTTTTTTTTTTTTTTTTTTTTAAAGATATAGCCAATAGAAAGTTGCTATAGAAATCAAGATTAAGGTACACTCATTTCTTTCGGAATTTTCAACCTGTTCTTACATGGGTTTATGTAATTTGAATGTAGTCATATTGGATACGAAGAAAGATAGGGATTGTATGGAGTTGCTATAGCATCAATGAATAAGCATTAATCCTTCTGCCAAACGGGGGCAACTCCGATAGTCGTAGTGACTCTGAATAACTATGGCGGATCGTACAGTCCTAGTACTTGGCGACGCATCTTTCAAGTGTCTGCCTTTCTGCCAATATGTAAATGTGTACATATTGGTGATTGTAAGGATATATATGTGATCCATTGTTCTTCATTGTTTCTATAACAAAACACGATATAATCCTCGGCCATAGCTATGTTATCCAACCTATTTACATATTAAAAACCAGATCATATGTAACAATAGATCATTCATACTTCAGTACAATTACCAATTTACATGTTGGTAATTGCATGGAAATATGTGTGATCCAGTGTTTCTATAACACAACACGAGATATAATCCTCGGCTATAGCTATGTTATCCAAGCTATTTAGATATTAGAAACGAGATCATATGTGACAATAGATCACTCATTTATCCTTCAGTACAATTTAGCAATATGTAAAGGTGTACATGTTGGTAATTGTATGGAAAGATGAGTGATCCAGTGTTTCTATAACACAACACGAGATATAATCCTCGGCTATAGCTATGTTATCCAACCTATTTACATATTAGAAACGAAATCATATGTGACAATAGATCACTCTTTTATCCTTCAGTACAATTTACCAATATGTAAAGGTATACATGTTGGTAATTGTATGGAAAGATGTGTGATCCATTGTTTCTATAACACAACACGAAATATAATCCTCGGCTATAGCTATGTTATCCAACATATTTACATATTAGAAACGAGATCATATGTAACAATAGATCAGCCATCCTTCAGTACAATTAACCAATATGTAAAGGTATACATGTTGGTAATTGTATGGAAAGATGTGTGATCCAGTGTTTCTATAACCCAACACGAGATATAATCCTCGGCTATAGCTATGTTATCCAACATATTTACATATTAGAAACGAGATCATATGTAACAATAGATCAGCCATCCTTCAGTACAATTAACCAATATGTAAAGGTATACATGTTGGTAATTGTATGGAAAGATGTGTGATCCATTGTTTCTATAACACAACACGAGATATAATCCTCGGCTATAGCTTTGTTATCCAACCTATTTACATTTTAGAAACGAGATCATATGTGACAATAAATCAGCCATCCTTCCGTACAATTTACCAATATGTAAAGGTGTACATGTTGATTTTGTACGGAAGGATGACTTATCTTTTGTTCTTCATTGTTGTTATAGCAAAACGATATATATAAAATTATGGCTATATCTATGTTGTAATCTGATCTTATATGTAATCAGATAGAGAGAGAGAGAGAGAGAGAGAGGGGAAACGAAGATATATTCAACTAACTTAGTTGCTATAGAGAGACAATGAAAAACGATGGTCATTCATCCTTTTGTATAATTATCAACGTCTCACTTTACATATTATCTCATTTCTGAGAGATGCAATTACATTGGATAACGTAGATATGGCCAAAGATGATATAGTCTTGATATAAATAAAGATATTAAACTTATAGCAACACCAAAGAACAATGGATCACTCATCCTCTTGTAGTTTCCAGCATGTACACCTTTACATATTATCTCATCTCTGATATGTAATATGGCTGGATTGATATGGCCAAGGATTATATGGTGTTGTTATAGCAACAATGAAGAACAATGGATCATTCATCCTTCTGTAGTTGCCAGCATGTGCACCTTTACATATTATCTCATCTCTGATATGTAATATGGCTGGATTGATATGGCCAAGGGTTATATGTTGTTGCTATAGCAACAATGAATAACAATGGATCACTCATCTTCTTGTAGTTGCCAGCATGTGCACCTTTACATATTATCTCATCTCTGATATGTAATATGGCTGGATTGATATGGCCAAGGGTTATATGGTGTTGCTATAGCAACAAAGAAGAACAATGAATCACTCATTATTTTACAGAAATATCAACATCTACACCTATACATATGGTCTCATCTCTGAGATGTAATGAGGCTGCATAAGGTAGATATGGCCACGGGTTATATGGTGTTGCTATAGCAACAATGAAGAACAATGGATCACTCATCCTTCTGTAGTTGCCAGCATGTGCACCTTTACATATTATCTCATCTCTGATATGTAATATGGCTGGATTGATATGGCCAAGGGTTATATGGTGTTGATATAGCAACAATGAAGAACAATGAATCACTCATCCTTCTGTAGTTGCCAGCATGTGCACCTTTACATATTATCTCATCTCTGATATGTAATATGGCTGGATTGATATGGCCAAGGGTTATATGGTGTTGCTATAGCAACAATGAAGAACAATGGATCACTCATTATTTTACAGAAATACCAACATCTACACCTATACATCTGCACCTATACATATGGTCTCATCTTTGAGATGTAATCAGGTTGGAAAAGGTAGATATGGTCACGGGTTATATGGTGTTGCTATAGCAACAATGAAGAACAATGGATCACTTATTATTTTACAGAAATACCAACATCTACACCTATACATATGGTCTCATCTCTGAGATATAATCAGGTTGGTCAATGTAGACGTGGCCATGGATTATATGGTGTTGCTATAGCAACAATGAAGAACAATGGATCACTTATTAGCAACAATGAAGAGCAATAGATTACTCATCCTTATGTACAATTACCAACATCTACACCTATACATATGATCTCATCTCTGAGATGTAATCAGGTTGGATAAGGTAGATATGGCCACGGGTTATATGGTGTTGCTATAGCAACAATGAAGAACAATGGATCACTTATTAGCAACAATGAAGAGCAATAGATTACTCATCCTTATGTACAATTACCAACATCTACACCTATACATATGATCTCATCTCTGAGATGTAATCAGGTTGGTCAATGTAGACGTGGCCATGGATTATATGGTGTTGCTATACTTTAAGATATTCAGCTATCATTCGTGTTGCTATAGCAACAATGAAGAGCAATGTATTACTCATCCTTATGCAGAGTTACCAACATCTACACCTATACATATGATCTCATCTCTGAGATGTAATCAGGTTGGTCAATGTAGATGTGGCCACGGATTATATGGTGTTGCTTTAGCAACAATGAAGAACCAAGGCTCACTTTTGTATAATTGTCAAGCAACCACCTACACATGGTTATATAAGGGATCTCTGGGATGTCAGGCAGGGCGATGTCTGGCAACAGGTGGCGCTGGGTAGTAACGGAGTACTATTTTGGAGCCCGGGTGAACAGTCCGTCAAGGTCGGGGATACGAAGCGGTTGTGGCACGCTTCCAACTTGCTCTTACGTAAAACGTAGGGCGCGACCTTTCAAGGTCAGCTTGTTCAAATGCTCGCATCTCTACATCTCTTAGAGTTCTCTCTCTGTCTGACACATGTCATAGCATCTTCCTCTAAGTCTAAATGGTGACGTGTATTCTTCTTCCAGTTCCGAAGATAGTGTCTTCGAACGATTGTCTTTCTTTGTCACCAAGGTCAGCTTGTTCGAGTTCTTGAATCTACTTTGAGACCTTTCTATGTCTAACATATATCCTTGCATCCTGCTGAAGCCTAATATACTCGTGTCTTCTTCCAGTCCCGAAGACAGTGTCTTCAAACGATTGTCTTTCTTTGTGATCAAGGTCAGCTCGATCGAGTTTTTGAATCAACTTTGAGACCTTTCTATATCTCTCATATATCCTTGCATCCTGCTGAAGCCTAATATAGTCGTGTCTTCTTCCATTCCCGAAGATAGTGTCTTCAAACGATTGTCTTTCTTTGTCATCAAGATCAGCTTGTTCGAGTTTTTTGAATCTACTTTGGGACCTTTCTATGTCTCTCATATATCGTTGCATCCTGCTAAAGCCTAACACAGTCGTGTCTTATCCGTGAATCAAAGACAGTGTCTTCAAACGATTGTCTTTCTTTGTCACCAAAGTCAGTTTGTTCGAATTCTTGAACATATACAGCTTTAAGATCTTTGTCTGCATATGACATATATCGTTGCATCCTGCTAAAGCCTAACACAGTCGTGTCTTCTTCGTGAATCAAAGATAGTGTCTTCAAACGATTGTCTTTCTTTGTCATCAAGATCAGCTTGTTCGAGTTTTTGAATCTACTTTGGGACCTTTCTATGTCTCTCATATATCGTTGCATCCTGCTAAAGCCTAACACAGTCGTGTCTTATCCGTGAATCAAAGACAGTGTCTTCAAACGATTGTCTTTCTTTGTCACCAAAGTCAGTTTGTTCGAATTCTTGCACATATACAGCTTTAAGATCTTTGTCTGCATATGACATATATCGTTGCATCCTGCTAAAGCCTAACACAGTCGTGTCTTCTCCGTGAATCAAAGATAGTGTCTTCAAACGATTGTCTTTCTTTGTCACCAAAGTCAGTTTGTTCGAATTCATGCACATATACAGCTTTGAGATCATTGTCTGCATATGACATATATCGTTGCATCCTGCTAAAGCCTGACACAGTCGTGTCTTCTCCGTGAATCAAAGATAGTGTCTTCAAATGATTGTCTTTCTTTGTCTCCAAGGTTAGTTTGATCGAGTTTTTGTATATATACAGCATTGAGATCTTTCTTTGTATCTGACACATATCCTTGTATCCTGCTAAAGGCCAATATAGCCGTGTCTTCATCCTTTCACAAAGATAGTGTCTTCAAATGATGTCCTTCTTTGTCACCAAGGTTAGGTTAGTTTGTTCGAGTGTTTGCTTTGAAACCTTTCTCTGTGTATGGCACATATTCTTACATTCTCCATCCCCAAATCTAGAGTTGTATCTTATCGTCATATCTAAAATGTCTAATATATTTCTTTGTCACCAAAGTTGTTCAAATGATCGTATATCTCTCTCTCTACTTCTCCTAAACATCTCGCTGTGTGACACATGCATCCGTCGCTAAGTCTAAATACAGCCGTGTCTTCTTCCTGTTCCATAGATAGCATCCTTAAACTATGTCTTCCTCTGTCACCAAGGACAGCTTCTTCGAATGTGTCTATCTCTACATCTTTGAAACCTCTTTCTCTGTGTTTGATGCATACCCTGAGATCAAAGTCTAAATACAGCCGTGTCCTTCTTCCTGTTCCATAGATAGCGTCCTTAAACGATGTCTTCCTCTGTCACCAAGGACAGCTTCTTCGAATGTGTCTATCTCTACATCCTTGAAGTCTCTTTCTCTGTGTTTGACCCATACTTTGTCATCTTAAGTCTAAATATTGATGTGTCTTCTTCCTGTTCCATAGATGGTATTCTTTAACGATGTCTTCCTCTGTCACCAAGGACAGCTTCTTCGAATGTGTCTATCTCTACATCTTTGAAACCTCTTTCTCTGTGTTTGATGCATACCCTGACATCAAAGTCTAAATACAGCCGTGTCTTCTTCCTGTTCCATAGATAGCGTCCTTAAACGATGTCTTCCTCTGTCACCAAGGACAGCTTCTTCGAATGTGTCTATCTCTACATCTTTGAAGTCTCTTTCTCTGTGTTTGACCCATACTTTGTCATCTTAAGTCTGAATATTGATGTGTCTTCTTCCTGTTCCATAGATAGCGTTCTTTAACGGTGTCTTCCTATGTCACCAAGGACAGCTTCTTCGAATGTGTCTATCTCTACATCTTTGAAGTCTTTTTCTCTGTGTTTGATGCATACTTTGTCACACTAAGTCTAAATATAGACGTGTCTTCTTCCTGTTCCATAGATAGCATCCTTAAACGATGTCTTCCTCTGTTACCAAGGACAGATTCTTCGAATGTGTTTATCTCTACATATTCGAAGTCTCTTTCTCTGTGTTTGATGCATACTCTGGCATCCTAAGTCTAAATTTAGACATGTCTCTTCTTCCTGTTCCATAGATAGCGTTCTTTAACGATGTCTTCCTCAGTCACCAGGACAGATTCGAATGCATCTACATCTTTGAAGCCTCTTTCTATGTGTTTGATGCATACTCTGGCATCCTAAGTCTAAATATAGACATGTCTCTTCTTCCTGTTCCATAGATTCTTTCACGTTCTTTAACGGTGTCTTCCTCTGTCACCAAGGACAGCTTATTCGAATGCATCTACATCTTTGAAGCCTCTTTCTATGTGTTTGATGCATACTATGACATCCTTCTTTAAGTCTAAATATAGACGTGTCTCTTCTTCCTATTCCATAGATAGCGTTCTTTAACGATGTCTTCCTCTGTCACCAAGGATAGCTTCTTCGAATGTGTCCATCTTTACATCTTTGAAGCCTCTTTCTCTGTATTTAACCCAAACTTTGGCATCCTAAGTCTGAATATAGACGTGTCTTCTTCCTGTTCCATAGATAGCATCCTTAAACGATGTCTTCCTCAGTTACCAAGGACAGCTTCTTCGAATGTGTCTATCTCTACATCTTTGAAGCCTCTTTCTATGTGTTTGATGCATATTTTGGCATTCTCCTCTAAGTCTAAATATAGACGTGTCTTCTTCCTGTTCCATAGATAGCATCCTTAAACGATGTCTTCCTCAGTTACCAAGGACAGCTTCTTCGAATGCATCTACATCTTTGAAGCCTCTTTCTATGTGTTTGATGCATATTTTGGCATTCTCCTCTAAGTCTAAATATAGACGTGTCTTCTTCCTGTTCCATAGATAGCATCCTTAAACGATGTCTTCCTCAGTTACCAAGGACAGATTCAAATGCATCTACATCTTTGAAGCCTCTTTCTATGTGTTTGATGCATACTTTGGCATTCTCCTCTAAGTCGTCTAAATATAGACGTGTCTCCTCTTCTTTATCGATTGTCTTCTTTTATCTCCAAGGTCATTTTGTTCAAATACTTCTATCTCTATAACTTTGGCGGTACATATACTAAAATTGGAACGATACAGAGAAGATTAGCATGGCCCCTGCGCAAGGACGACACGCAAAATCGTGAAGCGTTCCATATAACTTTGAGACATTTTTCTCTGTGTGTGGCACATAGCCTGACATCCTGCTAAACCCTAATACAGACAAACGTGTCTTTTCCTTGTCCCATAAAGAGACTTCTGACAATTGTCTTTCTTTGTCACTAAGGTCAGGTTGTTTGAATGCTTCAACTACTACAACTTTGGGACCTTCTTTCTATGTTTGAATGTTTCAGTCTAATGTCTAAAACATTTTCATATGGTGGGGGTCAAGATATAATATTCGCAAGTTTTGGCAATTTCAAATAAAAGCCAAGCTGTATACCATGGTTTCAGGCTATAGCCCTCCTTAGATGGAAATTTTGCTGGAAGGAAATTGGCTTATAAACGCATAGGGCGCCTCTTCCGTCATAATAAGTGTCAAAACCAGACGCCATCTATTGACCGTTGCCGCAAACTAGCGACCTATAGTCGGTGACAAAGCCACAACATCAGCTTTGGCAAACTGAGAAGTGTCTACCAAGAGACCATGATTTCGGGCAAATTGGCTATCGTTCCTGACCCGAGGCCTCTAGTTTGCGGCGACAGTCAATAGATGGCATTTATTTTGACGTTTATTTTGACGGGAGAGGTGCTCTATACTTTTGTAACCGTCATAGTGTTGTGGAGCATTCTTCATTACCACCTTAACGTTCTATACTGGGGCTATGAACGTCATTGCATTGTTTTAATGACTTTTTAACGGGCGAAGTACCACTTGTGATACATGTATACCATCCTCTCCAAACTCTTTGTTAGAATTCACTAAAGTATAAAATAACAAAAGTTTTGTATATACAGTAGAAACTCCATGTAAAGAACAACACCTAATTGCAGAGCCAAAGTGTCTTTTAGGGAGAAGTGTCCTCTTACCGGAAAATTACGAAATAAGTAAATCACCAGCGGGTCTCCAACGACACCACGTATTTCTCGATCTACAAAGAATAGCGCCACTAGAGACCAGTACTTACTCAAGAGTAAAGAAACTGAAGTTATAGATAGTAGAGTATATGCAGTATGTAATGTCTCTAAAAATCAAGCTCAATGTACCTTATGTTCTATTCCTATACAATAGAACCTCCCTTTAAAGGACACCTAATTGCAGAGCCAAAGTGTCCTTTAGAGAGAGGTGTCATCTTACCGGAAAATTACTAAATAGTAAAAATGATAATTTTGCAAATGAAAACTGTCTTTTGTAGAGAGGTGTCTGCTAGCGGGGTAGGAAGGTTCTACTGTATAATTTTGCGCGATAAATTCAAACGGTTTACTTGCTCTACATTCATAAATAGAAGCCTACGGTATAGAAAATGACAATAAAATGTAACGTATACATTCTAAAGTACTTCAAGTTTTTCCTGAGGCTTGAGATGAGAGGGCTAACGAAGATCACTCTGATTATCTGGAGGAGGACTCTTCGTCGTTGAGAGAGGCTCCTCGACTGTACATAATTGCATATATCCTCTCTCGCTCTTTTATGAAGACCTTATATATATTTCATATACAGTAGAAATACCTCCCTATAAAGGACATCTAATTGCATAGTCAAAGTGTCCTTTAGGGAGAAGTGTCCTCCTACCGGAGAATTGTTAAATATTAAAAATGGTAATTTTGCAAATGAAAACTGTCCTTTGTAGAGAGGTGTCCTCTAGCGCGGGTGTCCTCTCAATGACCCAATGACCAATCACTATAATTTTTATTTTAAATTAGAGTTGAATCAGGGGGCTTTTATAAGGATAATCGTCTCATTATCGGAAGCCTGTTGTTAAAATCAATCACTCACTACTTTTTTAAAGACCTTCAGTCTTATTCATATATTTTTCTGAGAGATACAGCAATGAGTAGAAAAAAAAGGAGAAAGAAATTAGAATAAACAAAGTTATATGGGTAATATGTAAATATAGGGCTATATATAATTATGTTGATATAGTATTATATGTAAATAGGTTATAGGTATTCTCCTGTGTGTTGTGTTGTTTGTTTGTTGTGTTTTGTTGTGTGTGTGTGTTGTTTGTGTTGTGTGTTGTGTTGTTTGTGTTGCGTGAGTATTGTGTGTTGTGTTGTTTGTTTGTTGTGTTTTGTTGTGTGTTGTTTTTATTGTGTGTGTATTGTGTGTTGTGTTGTTTGTTTGTTGTGTTTTGTTGTGTGTGTGTGTGTTGTGTATTGTGTGTTGTGTTGCTTGTTTGTTGTGTTTTGTTGTGTGTGTTGTTTGTGTTGTGTGTATTGTGTGTTGTGTTGGCTCTTATTTTTATATTATCTATAGTTAAACCGCAAGATACCATAATCATCCAGTATATGAAATTGAACCTGTATTAAGAGATAACCTGGATTATCGTGTACATTTTACTTTTTAATAGAATCTATGATAACCAAACAGCAAAAAAGGATAAACAGATACATTGAAATATCAGAAACATACGAAACAATATGGACAAATACTATCCCATAGATGTAGGCAGTCTTCTATATATACCACAATAGTTCACGAAATTATTGGGTTTAATTTGAAATCTCGAGATATCATTCAACCAGCATGTATCATCCACCATGCACTTATATTTTCAAAATTTTGTTTTAAAAACAGAAATAATGTAATATATTTTTCTCTCGCAATATATAATAAGTATTTAAAATATTTATATAATAATATGTATATAAAAATTGTATTTATTATTAAGTTGTTAACGTGATAATCCAGTTGAAGGACTGACAAGTCCGAAAGCTTGAAAATAAAAAGTTACACAAGAAACTTGACCCTGGAAGCTTCATTTATTTTATAATTTTACCTTTGTCTCTTGAGTAGCCACTTAAGATATATCTTAAATGTTCATAAGTTCCAAATTTGTCTTTATAACGCGGAGTTATCTTTCAAAAGAGAATAATAAGATCCACAAAAGGATAAAGGAAGATATCACACACACACACAAAAGCCTTTATTAAGACACACAGGTCTTACAGAGGATTCTCCTTGGGGTTACAAAACGGAGAAAGTGGGAAATAAAAATGGTGAAATAATATATACATATGGTAAATATATACAGATTATAAGAAAGAATAAAGAAATAAGAAGAATTTTAAAAAATAAATAAAAAAATTAAAAATTTTTGGAAATATGGATGGGAGAAGTGGAGAGCGAAAAGAGGAAAGAAAACAGGTATTTACATATGGAACAAGTCAATTTAAGTTCTTCTGCTCACATAGCACAAGTGGACCATGGCTTTTTCAAGAAATCTTCAAGAGATTTTTAAAGGAAGATATCATAATCATCCAGTATATGGAATTGAACCTGTATTGAGAGATAACCTGGATTATCCTTTACATTTACCTTTATCCCTTGATTAGCCACTTAAGATAGATCTTAAATGTTCATAAGTTCTGAATTTGTCTATATATAATACGGAGTTATCTTTCAAAAGAGAATAAAAAGATCCACAAAAGGATAAAGGAATGGGAAAGAAAGAAGGGGCGAGAGAGAGTAAAGAGCTATTGTATTGAAATGAGAAATCTGCCCACGCTCAGCTACACCAAGGGCAACAGTCTCTGGACTGTAAAAGAAGAACATCTGGAACAGAGCATTCCAATAACATCAAACATACCAAAAACTTCCAATAGAGATTATTCAGATAAGTAATTACGTCTTTTAAGAGATCTATCTTTATAAAACTAACCTCAACCTAACCTATTTTTATAAACTAGGAGTTCCCATGTTTCCAGACACATATTTTCAATTGTGATTCGAATGACTTTGAAATTGGTTCTATTCTTTTATATATATATATAGTTAAATCAGGGGGCTCTTATAAGGAGACTCGTCGGAATCAATAATCTGTTATTTTAAACCAATCAAACATTAACTTTTTAAAGACCTTTAGTCTTATACATAGATTTTTCTGAGAGATACATTAATGAGTAGAAAAAAAGGAAGAAATGAATATAAACACACACACACAAAGCACAGGTGCTCGTGGTCAGGAGATGCCTTCTTTATTTTTAATATATATATCTGAAGCATGATTCAGACATTGTTGTCCGTTTTGCCCTATCCCTCTCTGTACATTCGGCCTCTGTTCAAGAATCCTGTACAATCTGTGTCTTCAGGGATATACCACTAAGCCACAGGTACTGGCAATGCTGCTGACTTCTCATTAAGAAAGACTACATCTTCCAGCACAACCATCCGACCTTCAGATCTGGCTCTTCGGACAAAGGATGGATTATAATGATATCTTTAACCAAGCATCCATCTACAAGTGTTTCCTGGAAGTGAGGGGGGTGTGAGGGGGGCATGCAATTCTCAACCTGCAACCCAAAAACACATTATTAACTGTATTGACTCATCCATTGATGAGCTCTACTCATCCCCAGAAGACACCACCAAAAGTCTCAAACTCTACAAGCTTGATACCCTAATATGTTTGAGTAAATATAAGTAAGAAGAAGAATAGGAGGGGGGGGGGGGGGTTCACAAAGACATCCTCCTTCTAATTGTCTGGAAGAGGACTTTGTCGTTGGGGTAAACATCTCGACCGTATATACACTCATGGACAAAACTTAAGGAAGTTGTACCTTTTACCATGTATACCGGGATTCAGACAATAACTCTGAAAGATATTACAGTGGCCTTTATTGAAGACACACGAGATAACCAAGTGTGAACAAAACTTAAGGAAGTTGTACCTTTCATTATGTATATCAGGATTCAAATAATAACTCTGAAAGATATTACAGTGACCTTTATTGAAGACACACAAGATAACCAAGTGTGAACAAAACTTAAGGAAGTTGTACCTTTTACCATGTATATCGGGATTCAGACAATAACTCTGAAATATATTACAGTGACCTTTATTGAAGACACACGAGATAACCAAGTGTGAACAAAATTGTCTCTGTCTTCTTAAAAAACAGATAACCGGTGAGATCAAAATATGAAACTTTCTTAAGTATTGTCCATAAGAATATTGTACATAGTATCTTTGCTTATATGCCCCTTCCTCTTTACTGTGGATTTTAAATGCTATTGACCGAAGTCAATAAAATAGTTTGCTCTCTAAATTTAGATGTTGAGTTGGTAGGATTCTTGATTTCTCAGAATGCTAAAGTTCAATGCATCAAGATGATAAAGCAACACAACCTCTTTTATTTGCACCTAAAGAAGAATAAAAAACAAAGGATGATATGGGTCTAAAAATACATTAAATAAATTATTTAATAAAATATTCACATGTATGGTAGACTCTGCCGGTTCAAAATCACATTAATAGGTACCGCTCAACAAGAGCAACCTAGTTTATGATAATTAGCACAGTGAATAATATATGATTGTTATTCACATATTAAACAAAATTTTAACGCGGGATTCAATCCCGTTTCATGATTGTCGGGAATCGAGGGTGTTACCTACTCGTCCACCGACTTATTTGCTTAGCTATGACTCTGTAAGTATTGATGATTTTGACGTATTTTTGCGAAGGATATGATTGGTAGTTTGAACCACTTTTCGTTTTTTTTTTTTTTTACGACGTGTCTGAAGAGCAGTTTATCTTGAGGTATTTAGAAACTATGATCTTCTTGTGCTTACTCACGATGGCGGTGTATTTTTTATAGTTATCATACTCTCCGACTCTAACACCTACTCACATATTCTCATGCCCAGCAATGGCCGCAGCCTTGCAGAAAATTGACTTAGACCCAGAGCAGCAGCTTTACACACTCAAGATAGTGGATATTGTGACTGCTGTGATAGAGATGTATGGAGACATCTGAGACTCTTCTTTGGACACGACAACAACAACAACAACTCTCCAACTACTTATTAATCTGAAATTTCGACGCTTGCATATTGCCATCGGGATTAAGCAAGTATGCAAGCTTGTAGGCTTCTTGATAATCTAAAAGTATACTAAAAATCGATTATAAAATGTGTAGAAAGACACAAAAATATGTAAAATAAAAGTTTTAAAAACAAGTATTTGGTACTAGAAATTTTAAAATGTTAAACAAAGGTGTAAATTATGTAACGTAATGGCCACATCGTGAGGAGTCGTGCTACTAAAAAGGTTTTTTCGTCTGCAATTTTCTATTTTAGGAAAGTAATGTTAAAGAAAGTTTTGTCTATATATCTATTTATATATAAATTTCTCTTTGTATTTACAGAATGGCGATAATGAAATATAGCTAAATCGGTATTTAAGACGGCAATTAAAACAAATTCAAGAATAGACTCGAATGTTAAAGATAAGCCTATGAGTTTATCATTTTAAAGTTTCTAAGAATAATTGCAAAATTACAACCGTAATACAATCAAATTCGGATAATTCAAAGCCCAAGGGACCAAAAAAAATATCGAATTATCCAAAAATTAAAAACGGAAATTCTATTCATAGGAAATTCAAAAACAACAAAAGCCTTTATTGAGGACCTCTCGTCCTATAAAGGATTCGCCAGTTTACAGAGTAATCGAAGAGAAGAGAACTAAGAATACAGAGAGAAACCTATAAGTAGTAGGTATAGTATAGTATTTTCTACACTGTGACTATATACAACAGCAGCAACAAGCCTTTTCCTGGAATCAAAGTTCCCATACAGGATTCGTCATTCTAGTCCTGACAAAGATTATTTACATATAATTATTTACATCAATTAGATTATGTATATAGCTTCCCTTTCTCTTCAGCCGTCTTCCAAAATTTGAACAACGCAAACGCTCTAGCTCTGTTTCTCACCACCTCATTCAACAGGAGCTCCAAAGAGAGTCCCTCAAGGCCTATTTCAGTAGCTCAAATATGTTGTTGTTTCTTATTCCCTTGTGTAAAGATTACACGAATCCCATTTGACATATGTCGATTTTCGAGCAGCATATATAAATAATAAAGATTCAAAGGGCACCTACACATACACTCTTTTCCAGTAAATCTTCTAATAGAAAATTCATAAATTTACCAAATAAGTTTATAGATGATGTTGCTGCTTAAACTATATTTATCACATTGATGATTATATCTAAAAAGGCATGATAGTTCTATCCGTATATATTTTATATACATGTAGTGAGGTTCTCGATTAAGACCAAACTTAAAGAACAAGAACTTTCCTGTCTTAAATCAGGTTTTGTATTATCTCTCTCTACACAAATAAAATAGTTAATGTACACACACGTACGCCTAAGGCCAATTTCACTGAAGAGCACTTCTCGTTTGTCTTTCAGCCCCATACTATTTATAGGAAATTCTATGGACCAAGATAAATATTTGAATTAAAGATGTATGACTTATCCAAGTTCCACTGTATATTGTAGAATGGAATAAAATGGAATACTTAGTCTTGGATCACTAAAGATTTTATATAGCTCCGATAATACTATATAGTAGTACAACACTTGAAGTTACACTGCCCAAAATCAAGGTGAAATATTGACTATTTCTAACCTTTTTGGATGAGGTATTAACTTTATTAACATCATGAAACGCGATATCCCAAACTCAGGGATATTTGCGCCAATACATTTCACTGCATTACAGCAATTCGGCTATATACAATCCTGTTCAATTCATTATTTTACATAAATTAACTAAAGAAAATTGTCCAAAGAGAAAAACAAACAACAAAGCAAAACACACAGAGCAAGCATCGCAGTTCTTTTTTTTTTTTTTCTAAGATTCCTTCTCTTTTTTCCAATTCAAGAGAAAGTTGTATATGTATTTACAAAATTGATCAAAATTTTTATACTTTTCTTTTTTGTCTACAAATTCATCAAGCTGTCCAATACGACCAAATCTATTTTCCCTAAAATCCCGGAAAATTGGGCACTCCAGAAGTAGATGTCTCGCGTCTTGAATTTCACCTCCGCAGAAGCATCCTGGTTCCTTCACGGCGCCGATAGTTGCCAAAAATTTCCCAAAATTGCCATGATCTGTAATGAATTGGATATTATAAAAATTTGGACGGAAAAATCTTGGAATTCCTAATACGAAAAAGCTTCTGAAAATTTCATTAGTGTTCTCAAAAATTTCATTCATTTTTGCGTGTAAGAATGATTTGACTATACTTGGAGCATGGGGTTCGTAAGTAATTAGATCTTCAATGGACATTTGAGCTAGATCAAATTTGATTATTCTGGATTCTATATAATCTGTTAGGAGTGGAATTTTTGCCAAGCTATGCACACAGTTTGATGAAGTGGTTTTGTATGCTCTAACTGCCCATAAAATGATCTGGTACTGCATGGAGTTCAGTTTTTGTTTACAACGATTGTTTAAATATTTGAACCAAATTTCAGAACCGTATGTAAGTACAGGCCTAATGATTGTTTTGAATAAAGTTAACCTCTTTTCAGTGTCTAAACCCCACATATTGCCACTTAGTGAACATAATAAATTTTTCATACGTCCTGCCTTACACAGAATATCATTAACATGCGGTGTAAAGTTAACTTTGTTTTTCCATTTGTGATTAGAAAATTTCATTCCCAGAATTTTTACTTGCTTGACCGGCATTATTATATTGTTATTAACCTTAATAGGTATTTTTTGTCTGTTATGTAGGTATAGCATATTAGTCTTCTCTGTACTGATCGTTAATTTATTTCTATTACACCATTGGATCACATAATTTAAGGTGTATTCACTTGCGGTTTTTAGTCCTTCAATAGTCTTATTCCAGCAAATTATTGTAACGTCGTCTGCATAACATATAATATCTGCATTCATTGAATCAAAATTTATCAACAAATCATTTAGCAAAATATTCCATAGAAGTGGAGATAAAGGTCCACCCTGTGGACATCCTTTAGTTAGTTTCTTATAAAAAGTTTCTGATTCGTATGTAAATTTCACCTCCCTTTCATTATTCAAATAAGATTTTATGATCCGTATTAAATCTGAAGGAACATCATCATTATCCATTCTTTTTATAATAGCAGGCCACCATGCATTGTCGAATGCACCCGCAATATCTATAGCTATCAAGGAAGTCAATTCTTTTTGTTTATGTTTCAATATAGTTTCTATAATTTTATCCATTCCAGTAATTGTTGATCTAGATTTCATAAAACCATGCTGCCTTGAGCTCATTAAATTATTCTCTAAATAATAGTTACTTAATTTATTTTTTATTATATTCTCAAATGTTTTAGATAGATTAGATGTCAATGATATAGGTCTATAACTTTTATTTATTTCATAATTCGTTTTGCCTGGTTTTGGAATTATTTTTAAGAATGATTTTTTCCATTCATCCGGATAATATCCCATTTCTATACATTTATTGAATAATTTATGCAGAATTGGGATTATTTTTATTTTAGCCTGTCTAATCATATTGTTACTAATGTAATCAGGGCCCGGTGCTTTTTTAATATTTGTTTTTAAAATTGTTTCCTCTATTTCCTTAGATTCGATATAAACACTACTTTTATTTTTATATTTAGGCGTATAATTTCTAATCAAAATATGATCATCTTTATCCAAACCTCCAATATCATCCTGAAATAGATCGTTCATTAAACTTTTTATTTTGTCGGTCTTTAAATGATCTGGTAAATTATCTATTAGTGGTAATCCTAAATTTCTATTTTTCGATCTCAATGACTTGAATATCCTATAAGCATTACCAAATGAGTTATTTGAATGACTTTCTTCTATAAAAATTCTCCAACTCGCTCTTTTTGCCTTTTTACTTTTATTTAAATATTTATTTCTCATTGATTTATAGGTCTTTTCAAGGACCTTTCCATGTCGGTAATACAAATTTCTAATATAGTGGAAATTGTTTTTCATTTTCTCCAGCTTCCCATCCCACCAGTATGTATTTGTTTTATGATTTCCGCTTCTTGTCTTGACATTTAGTGACAGATAAGCTGCCTCTTTAATTATTTGTGTGAGAGTCTTTACAATGTTGTCAATATCTTTGATGTTTGACGCGTGGTTTATCATGGTGATAATATTATCTACGTCTTGTATTGCTATTTTTTCGGTAAATGTTTTCCAATCAGCATCTTTTTCTATAAATTTCCATGTTGAGTTTTGAACTGTCCTTTGCCTGTTAAAATTGTGATAAATGTCAAAGGTTATTGCTACGTGATCTGAAATGTGCGTCAATATAGTCGTCTTCCAGTTTTGTACCAAACCTATTGATTTTTTGTTTGAAATCGTAAGATCTATAAAGCTAGAATTTCGGCAGGTGGGTATCTTAAGATTATGAATAAATAGGTTATGTTCATCTATGATGGAGTGGAATTTGAAACCATTGGAGTTTGTTGTCGGATCAAACCAGACTGGGTGTCTAGAATTAAAGTCACCACATAGTATAATAGGTTGTTGATTGTAGGTCTCCAGGTATGAAAAGGTGAATTATGAAGAGTAATGATGAACGGAAAAATAAAAGTTTCCAGGGATGGGAATCGAACCCACAATGTTCCGCTTGCCGGGCAGATGCCATGTCCACTAGGCTACCCTGGACGTATTCTTCCGTTCATAAATAATACATAAAGTAACTTATAATACAATATAATACACTGCGGTTTGTGATTGTAGAACGACATTTGAAAATTATCCCGCATGTATTTCTTTTGAACGAAAATTTATTTTAAGTAGAAATAACGATTATTTCTAACCTTAGGGATGAAGTATGAAAGGATGAATTGTGAAGAGTAATGATAAACGGAAAAATAAAGTGTCCAGGCATGGGAATCGAACCCATAGTGTTCCGCTTATCGGGCAGATGCCATGTCCACTAAGCTACCCTGGACATATTTTTCCGTTCGTAAATATTATATAAATATTATAATATACATTATTATTGATTGCACATATACTGAATAAAATATTTGAACAATATTCAATATTTTATTTGAATGAGAGTTTTAATTCTAAAGTTATTGAATTGAGGGAGTTGTTGAATTCGACAGGAGCACTCCTGCAGACCATCGCGCTCTATCCTCTTACGACCTTGTTCGAAGCCAATCAGATTGCCAATCCGCCAGTTCTTTCACGATGGCAATGCATCTCACTATATAAAACAGAGATATACAATATTGTATCAAAGTATTTATTATTTTATTATTAGAGTATTATTTTTATATTTTGCTATACTCTGTACACTTCCCTCTTTTGCTTATCTTTTGTTTATCACTCATAGTTTGTTCTTGCCTGAAATAAATTGCTGTCTCATCCCGAAGTTGGTCTTCCCCAATTTTCCACGTGGCAATATTCATCTCTAAATATCGTTTAGTCTTATCGTAAAACACATATCTATATATATATATAAAAATAAATGTTTGTATGTTTGTTTGTTTGTATGTCCGGTATACAAATTCGCAGTAGTTCACTAATTCAAACCAAAATTTCCATACATAGGTAAAAAAATACGGGGAAGACGATAGGCTATTTAAAAATATATATAAATCAATTATTGAAACTATATATTCAAATTATTCTACTTAGCTCACGAACAGCGCCCTCTATAAAAGTGGATATTTTTATTTCAGTACAATTTAGATTAAACTAGCGGACGTACCCGGCTTCGCCCGAGGTTTTACCCGAGTAAAGGTTTGTCTAACGAACATTTGTTAAAACAATTCTCTATAAACTTATAAAAAGAAAAGATATATTTTGATAATTTGAAACTCGTATATTTGAATCTCTCGATAAAGTGAACATTTTTTCCCGGTCCCTGTTTGCCGTGTCATCCTGAATTTTGTCTTTCATAATTTTCTACATTACAAAATCATCGTTTTATCTAGTGAACATTTTTTCCCGGTCCCTTGAAAAATACTCGATAAGGTTGAATAAATTCATGGTCGTTTATGGAAGATGGACGAAGTTCCCGGAGGTCATCTTGGGCAAGCTCCCGCGAGGCTTTCCCGCACAGCTGTGTCACCAACTCTGCCCTGATTGGTCGGTGGGTACTTGGAATGTCGGCCGGCGGCCGGGCGCTGGTGGCAAGGTGCTTGCGAGTTAAAGCTACAATTCTGCAAATAACTCTAAGGATATTATAGATATTCAAGATATTATTTTTCGTAAACCTTTCCGGGGATATGCCTAATAATATCCCAAATTTTCACGGCGATTGGATGTACGGTTTTTGAATCTATAGAGTACACACAGACCACAGACAAACAGACAAACAGACAGACAGACAGAAAGACAGACATTCAATTTTATATATATAGATTATGCTGATGCAAACAAATAAATAATGCTAATAACAAACAATTATTTAAAAAAATCTAATCTAAATATATATCACTCGGGTAGATATGCACACGGGTCAATCCCGGGGCGAAGCCCGGGTCACCCGTCTAGTAACCTATATAACCATCTATTAAAAGAACGCAAATAAGGTAAGCTTAACTCAACAATAAACAATAAGAATAACCTGAGAATAAAATTGACGAAATTGCAGAGATTTCAAATCCTTTTTTTAGAGATAGCATCAACACAATATAAATCTCATTAACACTCATAGAGTATGATTTCTCCAAATGAGAGTGGCATTTATTCATACTGAAGCATCTGGACAAATAAATATATTAATAATGGCTTAAGGTAGATGTATTTTTATCTACAAGATTAAAAATAAATGATCACACACACAATTCTATAAAACTGTACTGCAAGGAGGGATATTAATAACCCAGGGAGCACAGAACATCAACTACCTGGGGAGTCCAGCTCACTAGTATGGACTTAGTGTTAAGCGCTTTTACTCTGTACTGCAAAAAGGATTAAACTAAAAGGCGAATAATTGGCGAAAATTAAGTATTAATTATACTAAATTTTTATCATAGATAAATAATTTTTTACTTTTCAGATTTTTTATTTAATTTAGACTCACCTGATAAATTCATTGTAAAGGACTGAATGCTTTAAAAAGGATTTGTGTATGTGCATCATCTGTAGAATTAACCCAGCTTTATACATTGGATTACCATTGCTGTGTTGGGATTGTCTGAATTGTGTAAAAAGATATAAAAAAGCCAATAGACTTGGGGAGTTGAGAAATATAAAATATATGATTGGCTTTTCACAAATTCTGGAGAATTGCAAAATTAAAAGGGATAACAGAGAAGAGCGACCCAACTTGAGGGAAAAAAAATATTATTCTCCACTTTCAGTATTTCAAAAATAAAACTACAAAAAAAAAGAAACTTACTGCGAAAGGTTGTAGTTTTATTTTTGAAATTTGTAACGCAATTTTTCGTTTACTTTCAGTATTATGTTAGGGGTCGGTGGAAGGATGGTCTAAATTGTTAGTTTTCGACCGCTACGACCCGGGTTCTATTCCCGCATTGGGAACTTTTTTTCTGTTTAAAAAAAAAAAAATGCTCCAATGGCCCCCGATTCTTGCAAAAGTCCAACCCCACCAGCGAGTGCAAGTAACCAAACGGGGCTCTGACACATTTGTAAGTGAAAAGTCGAACTGCTTTTCACATGTGTTGACATGTGGTGCACTTACATTAAAAGCAGTCGCCTACTTCTACCCACCATGATTACCATGGCCTGTACCACGGCGTTCAAACAATACTATCTTAGGTAGCCATTCCATCCTATGATGTCTACCCATCTAGGAGAATCCTGTTTGGGACGAGTGTCCCTAAATAAAGACTTTTTGTGCTTTAAGATATATGAAAAACCTCAATAGAAACAGAATGCTACCTAACCGATGATTTCCCTTTACCAGTCAAACGTTGTATAGCTCAATCGAGAATACTATTTACAGTCTTTAAAAAAAAACACGTTCTGACGTTTGAGGACAAAAACTTAATATGTACACTGTGTGACGGGGAAATTACTGAAGAACTCCCACATTACCTGCTTAATTGTACAGCCCTTGATGAAGAAAGGAAGGCCCTATATCAACAAATTAAATGTACCAACACTTCACCCTACGTATTGCTTTCAAAAATATCCGCAAACAAATCTAAGGCGATAGCTTACTATAATTTTTTTCAGATCATCATTATGTAAGGACCAGTCAACAAGTGAATGACTTTGAGATGAAGAGTAAAGCCAGTTCAATTTCTATATAAATAACACAAGATTATTATTACCTTACCTAATTGGGAGAATCTGTATGGGGCAAGTCCCTAATAAAGACTTTTATGTTGTTTTAAGATATATGAAAAGACATACTGGTGGCGATTTCTATGTTCCTCCAGAGGTCTATATTATAATTCAAAGAGGTAGGGTGATTAATAATGGTAATAAATAAAAATGATCCAGGAAAAAAAAAACACAAAGAAGGAAATGCTGAAATATCTACTCAAAAATCTCCAGAGAAGAAAGAACAGGTTTCGTGGTAACATTACCTCCCCCTCAAGAAATGATAAAGATCTCTTCAGCCTCAATATCCATCTATTCTCAGATAGCAACGGCCAGTTCTTTATCTCCCAGGTAGATAGCCAGTACCTGCTTCTCTCTTCCTAGATTTCCTGAGGCTCCTTGTTACAAAATAATTTTATTAGATACCACTGAAAAAGAGAAACTTAGCTTATTTACAATGAAAAATATGAAAAGGTTCTTCACAGAAAAAAGTGAACAATGCGGGATTCGAATCCGGTTCATGGATGTCGGGAATCGAGGGTTTTAACCTCTTGTTCACCGACTCTTTTGATTGAGGAACATTTTCTCTCTTCGTATATTGGACTCTTAGCATCTCTATATTTTTTATTATAGGTAAATATTTTTTACTTTTTCTGATTTTTTTTCTTTAATTTTAGACTCACCTGATAAATCCATTGTAAAGGACTGAATTCTTTAATAAAGGATTTGTGTATGTGCATTATCTGTAGAATTAACCCAGCATTATACATTGGATTACCATTGCTGTGCAAGGATTGTCTGAATTGGATAAAAGGATATAGAAAGGACAAAGAGACATATACATTACATCCACGAAAGGAAATTTTTATAACTAGTCGTAAAATTTTAAAAGAAATATAATAGTATCATATATATCACATATATATATGCTTCAGCTTGCTCCACGCTGACGAGGGCTAACATCTCGAAACGCGTTCGTAGATTGATTTTCTTGATCAAGAAAATGGGTTAGCCAAATATCAGTGAACAGGCTAAATCAACGTTTAGTTGATTTCTGTTCCACTAGATGGCGCTCTGCCATCTAAAAAGCACATATGCTCATGGTCAGGATATGCCTTCTTTGTTTTTAATATATACATTGTAACGTAGAAAATTAAGAAAGACAAACTTTGGAAAGACAGGAGGAGCAGTAACAAGCTCGCTCCAAAACTTGGGCTCAGCTGGCCCGGCTGATAGTACCCTGTAAGGGCTCCTGATCCAGGGATACAGGATGAGTCTGTACTTCATGTCAGAGGCAGCCATTTCATATTGGAGCTAAGTAACCTGCCACTGAGTAGTGCTCCCAGTCTTAATGACAAAATAACTATCTAATGTGAAATTTTCAAAATACGGATATAAGACAAGAAATGTTTAGTCACGTATCTTGGTCTTAAAAATAGAATCAAATCTCTCTCTCTTTTAAAAAATATTATTATCCATAATACATGTGATACAGGCCATGATAATCATGGTGGGTTGTAGTTGGCAACTACCTTTATTGTAAGTACACCACATGTCTACACATGTGAACACATCTGACTTTTGCACTTACAAATATGCAAGAGCGTTTTTGATTACTTGCACTCGATGGTTGGGTTGGACTTTTACAAGAATCGGGGGCCATTGGAGCATTTTTTTTATTAGGAAAAAAGTTCCCAATGCGGGATTCGAACCTGGGTCATAGCGTTCGAAAACCAACGGTTTAGACCATTCTTCCGTGACGCTCTGAACCAACTTAAATATTTCAAATATAGTTAAACCTGTCTATAGCGCCCCCTCTAAATAGCGTCTCTCTTTCTCTATAGCGCCCGATTTTGAATACGTAGTACGATGCGATTTAGATTAAAAGTGACCTGTCTATAGCACCCCTTCTCTATAGCACCCTATTTTGGTGAGTCCCAAGATGGGGGGGGGGGGGGGGGCGCTATAGACAGGTTTAACTGTAGTAGGAAGAAAAGATATTCTACCATTCCCACCAAAAAGATGACCATGAACCCGACACCCTAATAAATTTCCTTCTTTGATTTACATAACATTTTGTAAGTCCTTGGCGGAGAATTTTACATATTTACATACTGTTGATTTACATAAAATATGATTTGGGAAAATTGGGCTGACTTGGCATTCTTTTTTAAACAATATTTTAAAATTATTGCTTGTGTCCTTCATGGCATTTTCATGAAAATTTCTTCTTCTTTTTTCCTTATCCCTAGTACACGTGGTACAGGCCATGATAATCATGGTGGGCGCCTACTTCTACCCACCATGATTATCATGGCCACGTGTACTAGGGATAAGCAAAAAAAAAAAAGAAATTTTCATGAAAATCTGTTTTATCTCTACCATTCTTTCTAGGGTTATTTGATATGTCTTCTATTATGAAGCAGATGTGTTTCCTTACACTAGGTATCTATAGAGTAGGGATTTCTTATCAACAAATTCACTCTTTTTAAGATGTCTTAAGCGCATTTTGCTTCGCAATGTGAAAACTTATCAAAGGAGAACATTGTTCATCAGTTTGACAAATAAAAAGTCGGTGGACGAGTGGGTAACACCCTCGATTCCCGACAGTCATGAACCGGTATCGAATCCTGCGTTAACATTTTGTTTAATATGTGAAGTCACATATTATTCATTGTTTCAATTATCATGAACCAGGTTGATCTTGTTGAGCGGTACCTATTAATGTGATTTTGAACCATCCATCAGTTCAACAGGCATTATAAAAGGTTATTCTCATTATAATGACCGATTTTGGGGGGAAAAATATTCAAGATTTTTTCGTTTTATATTTCTGTAGAAGGGTTTGTGATATCCGAAAGCTTTGAAAGATCGTTTAAATAAAAGTAAGAAATTTATCCACAGAAGCAGTGTGTTGTTACAAATACACCTATCCCCCGATTTACACAGTACTTTTTTTACACGTTTTCGCTTTTACACGGTTTTCCAAATAAGTTTTTTTTATCGCACTATACTAAATACTACTGTGATTGAACACATGCGCTGTGTACACATCTCACGAGGAATCCCGAGCTTATGTGCTGACTACATATTTTAACCTGTCAATGCATTTTATTTTTATTTCTGTGTACACCTATCCCTCGATTCACACGTTTTTCTCAGGAACGTATCTACCGTGTAAATCGGGGGATAGGTGTATTCAAAAGGCTGAATTTGAAATGACAAACTGATCTTGTATATGTACTTACAGATATATAAAATGAAAGGATTTAAAAGCACGAATTATACACAATACAAACTTCTACTGTCCTTACTGCGATGAAAAAATATATTAGGAGGGCTTGGTTCATGAGTGGTAAACCCTCCCAGCGGTTTCACCAATTTAATCCACCAGACCGCTTCTCAGAGCTCTAATACTGTATTAGACGATTCTGCTTATATATGCTACACTGAAGGATGGTATCTCAGAAATAGGTTTTAAAGAAAACTATGGACAAAAGCTTTTAGGATAGTAGAATTACGTTCATATAAGTTAGTTTGCATACCAAGAAGGAAGCATACTATATATTACAATCTGTGCAAATATATCGGATATAGTCAACTATGTAAGTACTGATAGCTTTGTGTGAATGCGTATGACCATTCGGAAGTGGTTCAGCAATATTGAATGATCTATTACAGAAAACAGAATGCCTAATCCTGTCACAAGATGTACGTAATAGCAAGAATGCCTGGTGAAACAGTAGAATATATTTTTTCTAATTCGATGGAGTTTCAGAAAGCTATCATTGACGGTCTGAAAACGGCAGGATGGTCAAATCGCCGTGTGAAACGTCATGTCAATCGTTCTGACTCTACCATCCGATAGTGTTGGGAACAGTGGAGACAATATGGCACCTACACAAAATGAACTTGCTCAGGATTCACTAGAGTGAGGACAGTAAGTTAATAGCTGGATCTTCCACCACACAGAATTCAGAGAGGGACTCCAAAGTGTTCAAGAATCACATAAATACTTATTGCTGAGTCAAATCAGCGATCTCAGCATCTTTTGCATGTCCTACCATCAACAACCCAACATTTTCGTCTTCGTTTCCATTAATGATAAGTTCAATGATCTTGAAGTGTCACAGAATGGTATGATGTCTAGTGATATCATGTGGTTACAATCCCGTTATAACGTTATATCAGTATATGTAGGTACACCCCCGTTATAACGGTCCATGTGGTTACATTCCCGTTATAACGTTATATCAGTATATGTAGGTACACCCCCGTTATAACGGTCCATGTGGGTACATTCCCGTTATAACGTTATATCAGTATATGTAGGTACACCCCCGTTATAACGGTCCATGTGGGTACATTCCCGTTATAACGTTATATCAGTATATGTAGGTACACCCCCGTTATAACGGTCCATGTGGTTACATTCCCGTTATAACGTTATATCAGTATATGTAGGTACACCCCGTTATAACGGTCCATGTGGTTACATTCCCGTTATAACGTTATATCAGTATATGTAGGTACACCCCCGTTATAACGGTCCATGTGGGTACATTCCCGTTAT
>CP092868.1:25157336-25228911 GCA_030710605.1 Cordylochernes scorpioides
AATTTCAGCAACTATTTACGCAAATTTCTTCATGATAATGAAACAAGGTAATACACAAAGCTTTATTAAGACCACCGGTCTTATACAGATTCACCACAGGAATGAAACATAGATGGAGCTCCTATACTCCAGGCAGCACAGAACCCAACAACAGCCTCCAGGTCCGGGGTATTGTACCCACACACATACAGCTTTATTAAGACCACAGGTCTTATACAGATTCACCACAGGAAGGAAGCTTAGATGGAGCTCCTATACTCCAGGCAGCACAGAACCCAACAACAGCCTCCAGGTCCGGGGTATTGTACCCACACATATACAGCTTTATTAAGACCACCGGTCTTATACAGATTCACCACAGGAAGGAAGCTTAGATGGAGCTCCTATACTCCAGGCAGCACAGAACCCAACAACAGCCTCCAGGTCCGGGGTATTGTACCCACACATATACAGCTTTATTAAGACCACCGGTCTTATACAGATTCACCACAGGAAGGAAGCATAGATGGAGCTCCTATACTCCAGGCAGCACAGAACCCAACAACAGCCTCCAGGTCCGGGGTATTGTACCCACACATATACAGCTTTATTAAGACCACCGGTCTTATACAGATTCACCACAGGAAGGAAGCATAGATGGAGCTCCTATACTCCAGGCAGCACAGAACACAACAACAGCCTCCAGGTCCGACACATGTCCAGTGGCCACACCGTACATACATCAAGGTTAACATATCATTGAAAAGACGAGTGTGGAATCAGCCATGTTCTAGTCTTCACTTCCCTCATCCAAATGGACCACGACATTCAGCGATTCTATTAATCTCCTCCGAACGGTGACTGCGGCCTTGAAACAAGGTAATAAAATCAAATCCAAATAAATTGATAGAATGGAAAGTTCATTTAACAAAGCTGTTACTGTGTAATATTGTTGCACCAGGCTGCGGGTTGGCAGATTCTTCAGTCTTGATTCTCTCCTCAGACGCATCTTTCCAGAACGTGTCTCAACCATTCTACAAGGTTAAACCAGTCAATAATAAGACAACTATATATTTAGTAACACCTAGAATGTATCTTTATTTATCACATTAAAGTTTAAAGCAGGTGGGGTATTTAGTGTATCAAAATACAAATGTTTTATAGTACATAATATTTTATAGTAATATTCTGTTTTATTCTACAGGTAAACTCCGTATAATTAGTATAAACGTATAACGAATCTAAAGTTTTACGAAGGAGCCTCTTTTATTATACTTTTGCAAGCTTTCGAACCTTTCGGTTCTTCCACAGGCGTGGCTAGTATGACTACACTAACAGGGTATAAGCGCGCTTGAGCCATTATATACAACATATAAATTTACATTCGGAGTGATATTTCAAACGTAATAAAATGGAAATAGGAATTATGACTATAAAAATAAAAATAAAACTATGTAAATGAACTAATAGATTTTTAAAATTTAGATAAAATTATGGCCAAAAACTTTTAAATACGATAAAAGTTAAGTAAAATAATGATATTCACTGTATGTAAGCCGTGTGACACTTTAAAATTTCGTAACATTTAAAACCAGTAAAATTTTAAAACATCTCAACACAGAAAAACCAAGCGGGGGTCCACTCCAACCCGACCACACACCCGAGTATATCACGGTATAACTATTGAGATATTATATGATATATTTCCGGTAGATCTATTTTCCTATTAATGCTGTTTGTTTGTGTTGATATGATGGATTCCAGTACCAATCTGTGCTGCTTATTGTTTATGTGCTGATATAGGATTTTAGGATGATCTAAGTTGAAGTTATGGCCAGTGTTTGAAATATGTTGGTATATAAGTGATTTCGGGTCTCTATTGTTTATGTTTCGTTTGTGTTCGGTGATTCTGATATACGCGGTTCTGCCAGTCTCCCCCACATAGGAGGCTGGGCAATCCTATAAGTTCATTTACATAGTTTTATTTTTATTTTTATAGTCATAATTCCTATTTCCATTTTATTACGTTTGAAATATCACTCCGAATGTAAATTTATATGTTGTATATAATGGCTCAAGCGCGCTTATACCCTGTTAGTGTAGTCATACTAGCCACGCCTGTGGAAGAACCGAAAGGTTCGAAAGCTTGCAAAAGTATAATAAAAGAGGCTCCTTCGTAAAACTTTAGATTCGTTATACATTCTGTTTTATAAAAATAAATATATAATTTTAAATTAAAAAACAATAGAAAAAAATATTTTGTTATATTCAATGGGGAGAAACAATGGTTGCCTGTAAAGTCGGTTTTACGGGCGAAGATTTTACGTGACAACGGTAGAATATTTATTGATATGAATATAATTAAATTGCACAATAGGAACAAGGAATTGAATGAAAATAAGAATTGCACAAATTTTAACTATAGAAATATATTTTGTTTACTAAAACATTGTACATGTAAACTTAAACTTAACTAATTCCTATTTGAGTGATTTTGTTGAGGATAGGACGATGATAGGAGAAATATGAAATGAAAGGAAGTGTTTCTGCTGTAATGTGTCTTGCGAAAGTCAAGTCGATAGTTGTTCCTTTTAACGTAGTTGACTTAGAAACGTTTGATACGCAATCAAGATTATACGTATTTTTCATGAAATTAAGAAACGAGTTGTCAGGCTTTACGTTTTTGTTAAAATCACCACACAGAAGAATCGGTATACTAGAATCAACTTGCACGAACGGTGGCACGTACTGGCTGTTGTGAATGTACGGACCGAGTCCTTGCCATAGTAACATTCCAATATCCTGCATACTAGCTCCTGGATGAATATATACAGCACCGAGTATAAACTTGAAGCTAGTATTAGCGGCGAAGCAAGTAACTTCAGTCATGCACATGTCACCCTTGGTTTTAATGACACGAGTTACGTCTGTAATCGCAACTTGGAACACTTCCGCCGTAGATGTCGATGATAATTTACGATAGATCGCCACTCCACCAGCCGCGTTGGTATTTGAAAATCAAAACACTTATTCAGATCGAAGGTTCAAATTTTTGCTAAATAAATTTGAAATTAAATAAAATTTGTAATTGTGAATGATGAAGTTAAAAATTAAAACATTTACTTAAATTAGATGTTAAAATTCTTGCTCAACACAGTTTAAATAAAGTTTTCTTATATCTGCCACTTTTTCTTAATATTTGTAATTTTAAAGAATCAATTCGAATATCAAAACATTTATTCAGATCGAAGGTTCAAATTTTTGCTAAATAAATTTGAAACTATTTAAAATATGTAAAATAATAATTAATTAATTAATTAATTTTAAACTAATAATTTACTTAACACTATCAACATGCGCCGATCAAGCATGCGCCGATTCAATGCGCCTAATTCTCTAGCGCTGCGCGCGCAGCTGCGCGCGCAGCACTCTCGTTCGGTGACTCATCGTAACGTTACCGGGCGTTACACTTTTTCATAAGTGACTCCCAGCCGCAACCTAATTTAAGACGTTGTCACGTCAAAAAATTGATATACATATATTTATATTATGGACAAAATAATTTTTGTAAAATATAGGTGTGAATATTTTGAAAATTAACAATAACGCCTATTTTATATTTCAAATAATTTTAAAATATAAAATAGGCGTTATTGTTAATTTTCAAAATATTCACACCTATATTTTACAAAAATTATTTTATCCATAATATAAATATATGTATATCAATTTTTTTCTCCCCATTGAATATAACAAAATATTTTTAAAAAAACTTAATGTTGTTGACGTTATGTGGCGCTGAGTTTGTTGTTGACACACTTTAAAATGTTATAACACCTTGATAAAGGTTGGCGCTCAGCCAACTGAATTATTGGTAAAATAAATGATTTTTTGATCCAAAATATGCCTTTTTAATTAAATAAATACCTTTATATTATGATGCATTAGCGCGCCATCTGTTATCATAATTCGAAACTATTATAGACGCTTATGATTCTTTTTTAAAATAAACAATTTCTACTGTCCTTACTGCAATGAAAAAAAATATAAAATACTATTTTTTCATTGCAGTAAGGACAGTAGAAATTGTTTATTTTAAAAAAGAATCATAAGCGTCTATAATAGTTTCGAATTATGATAAATACCTCTTGTATATAATTTTATTGGAGATCTAAAAGGTAAATACCACCTTTATAATAAATTAATTATTCCCAAATTTGTCCTTGATTTATTTATCTCAGAGACAATATGTTATAGAACGAAAATTTCAATTATACCGTGAATGTTTCTTTTGAACGAAAAATCGAAACTTATTTTAAGGAGAAATAACGATTATTTCTAACCTTAGGGATGAAGTATGAAAGGATGAATTGTGAAGAGTAATGATAAACGGAAAAATAAAAATAATAATTCATCCTTTCATACTTCATCCCTAAGGTTAGAAATAATCGTTATTTCTCCTTAAAATAAATTTCGATTTTTCGTTAAAAAGAAACATTCACGGTATAATTGCAAATGTCGTTTTACAATCATAAGCCGCATTATATTGTATTATAAATTACAATATGTTATACAAACACAAAAATGTTATCAAATATTTTCACCTTGATTCATTCAATAAGTTTGTCAATACATCAAAGGCAATTGGAGTTACCAGAAAAAAAGACCTTAAATCTCTATTAAGGGAATCTAAGGATTGTTTCCAATTACAGTAGCAACGCTATAACTTATCCTGAAGGTTCCCAGGATGTTGTCTGGATTTTCTCTGTTAGGGCTAATTGGCCAAGATTATCTATAAAAATGATTGCATTGAGAATGGTGGGTTTGATGTCTTCTTCTTCTTTCTTATCTCCACTCAAACATATCAGTGATCAAGTTGTGACCCTTGATGGTGTCTGTTTGACAACCATTATAACTGGGTGAAGTAGAATGTGTCTGCCTTTGTCATTATGACTGGAAGCACTACTCAGTGGCAGGGCGACTTAGCTCCAAAAGAAATGGCCGCCAGTGACATGAGGAACAGACGCCATGTATAGCCGCTCCTAACATGGAGTACAAACGCTGCTCATCCCGTATCCCTGGATTAGGAGCCCTTACAGGGTACTATCAGCCGGGCCAGCTCAACCCAGGTTGTTTAGTGAGCTTGTTACTGCTCCCCTCCTCTTTTTTCATATGGGCTTGGGACCGGCAAAGGCGGAGTTCTGGTTTGATGTCTGAACTATTTCACAATTCGTGAATTTTCAACCTAATTTATTCTAAATAAAGTTAACACAAAGCAATAACGCGCCATCTATAATTATGTGGCGTAATAAATAATTTATATTTAAATTAATTTAATTATTCACAGAAAATATTTAAAACAGATTATTCTATTAAGAAAAAGGCATCTTTTTATCGTGAAACTGAAAGTTACTGATGGCTTGCGCCCTCTATCGGAATAAATATAAACTTTTCATTTACTTTTAATTATTCCAGAATTTGCCAAATACCCATTCTTGATTAATCAAGAAAAGCTAACCACGTACGCGTTTTGGGCTGTTGGCCCTCATCAGCGTGGTGCAAGCTGTACCTCAACGACCAAAAACTGGCCATTCCGATGGATGGCGGAAACCATCAGCAACTTTCAGTTGCACTATAAGGAGATGCCTTTTTCTTAATTTATGCACCTTATCTCAGTACAATATCACATTTGTACTTCTTTTCACATTGTGTCGCGGTCTCACGCAATTCTGGTCTTAACTACCCGTTTAATGATTTTTCAGGATGCCTGAATGACCCGTTCTTTGGTCGTTGAGGTACAGCTTGCACCACGCTGATGAGGGCCAACAGCCCGTAACGCGTCCGTGGTTAGCTTTTCTTGATTAACCAAGAAGGGATATTTGGCCAATTCTGGAATAATTAAAAATCAACGAGAATAGTTGATATTTACTCCGATAGATGGCGCAAGCCATCAGCAATTTTCAGATGCACGATAAGGATATGCCTTTTTACTTTCTTAATTTATGTACCTTATCCCAGTACAATATCACATTTGTGCTATTTTTTCATATATATATATACAGTTAAACCTGTCTATAATGCTCCTTCTTGGGACTCTCCAAAATAGGGTGCTATAGAGAGGGGGTGCTATAGACAGGTCACTTTTAATGTAAATCACATCGTACTACGTACAGTTAAACCTGTCTATAGCGCTCCCTCTTGGGACTCACCAAAATAGGGTGCTATAGAGAGGGGGTGCTATAGACAGGTCACTTTTAATGTAAATCACATCGTACTACGTACAGTTAAACCTGTCTATAGCGCTCCCTCTTGGGACTCACCAAAATAGGGTGCTATAGAGAGGGGGTGCTATAGACAGGTCACTTTTAATGTAAATCACATCGTACTACGTACAGTTAAACCTGTCTATAGCGCTCCCTCTTGGGACTCACCAAAATAGGGTGCTATAGAGAGGGGGTGCTATAGACAGGTCACCTTTAATGTAAAATGTTTACATTTTAATCTTTAAAATCGGGCGCTATTTAGAGGGGGCACTATAGACAGGTTTACCTGTATAAAGTTGTTTGTAACGTTACCTATATAGAAATAAGGGAGATAGTCACAATACTTTGTGTTTTAATATTTAAACAAAACAAGGTTAACCTTAATATAAAAACAACAAAAATATCTTATGCAAAATTAGAGAAAGAAAAGTACAGTGTTATCGACTACCTAACTATGAAGAAAAATAAAAGACTTCAACTCATACCTGTTTAAAATTGGCAAAGCTGAATCACCTGGATGCTCGTGTGGAGGCGAAGAACAGAACCCCAGACACTTATTAACTGACTGCCCGCTGACCTTAGGGAACTAAATCAACTTCCCATAACAAACATCTGGTCTACACTAAGGACATACACCAAAGATTCAACAAATTCTGCAGAATGTACTTAACTAAATAAGTGACTACTAATGTAATCAATTTGCATACTGATATGTAAATATGTATATATCCCTTTAAACTAATTTTTCTTTTTCTTTAATTCAAATGTACACACGCAAATATCCGATTTGTGGATATAGCGTGTACTCTGCAATTGTTAAATAAAAAATATTTTAATATTTTAGTAAATTAAATTTTATTGCCCTCTATCGTTAAAATTTTACACAAATAAATTTACTGGCAATGCGTTTCTTTTTTAAATCTCTACAGACCTTACTGCAATGATATGATTTAATGAATGAGAGGGCTTCGCTCATCAGTAGTGAACCCTCTCAGCGGTTTCGCCAAATTAATCTCTAGACCGCTCTACTATTGTATTGGACTGGTTTTGTTATATACCCAGCATTTTCTATGGAAGGCAGCTAAATGGTGTTTAGTGAACTATGGACATAAGCTTATAGGTCTGTAGAGGTACATACATATAAATTTCAAGGTATTGCATCGAGCAAAGCTCTTCCGCGCAAAACATGTTTTCATAACCATTATATATTAGTAAATTAAATTTTATTGCCCTCTATCGTTAAAATTTTACACAAATAAATTTACTGGCAATGCGTTTCTTTTTTAAATCTCTACAGACCTTACTGCAATGATATGATTTAATGAATGAGAGGGCTTGGCTCATCAGTAGTGAACCCTCTCAGCGGTTTCGCCAAATTAATCTCTAGACCGCTCTACTATTGTATTGGACTGGTTTTGTTATATACCCTGCATTTTCTATGGAAGGCAGCTAAATGGTGTTTAGTGAACTATGGACATAAGCTTATAGGTCTGTAGAGGTACATACATATAATTGTAATGTACATGTAATTTACTAATATATAATGGTTATGAAAACATGTTTTGCGCGGAAGAGCTTTGCTCGATGCAATACCTTGAAATTTATATGTATGTACCTCTACAGACCTATAAGCTTATGTCCATAGTTCACTAAACACCATTTAGCTGCCTTCCATAGAAAATGCAGGGTATATAACAAAACCAGTCCAATACAATAGTAGAGCGGTCTAGAGATTAATTTGGCGAAACCGCTGAGAGGGTTCACTACTGATGAGCCAAGCCCTCTCATTCATTAAATCATATCATTGCAGTAAGGTCTGTAGAGATTTAAAAAAGAAACGCATTGCCAGTAAATTTATTTGTGTAAAATTTTAATATTTTATAAAAATAAATACAAAGCATGTTACAGTATACTTATGTATGTGTATATTGTACTTGATATATGTTCAATTAAAACCATTGTTATACTGGGAGAATCCTGTATGGGACTTGTCACTAATAGACAATTTGACAATTTAAACAATTTTATTGATTCTTTTAATCAAATGTTACAAAGGTGGAAAAATATAAAGTGTAGGGGAATATATATATAGTTGTGTACAAATATCTTCAGCAAGGAAGGCTTCCCCACCTTGAGAGAGTCCAGACAAGGTCTTCACTCCTCAGTTCCACATCGAGGAAGTACCTATAGATGTGTGTCTTTGTAGACATCAGGATGGCCAGGGCGTCATCGTCTAGGCCATGCCAGAAGACCTGCAGGTCAGGGGGAATGATGGTAAATACCTCCCGGATGAGAGGCCTGATGTAGCGGCAGGACCATGATCCCTAATAGAGGTTTGTTTGTGTGTGTGTGTATTGTTGCGCTGGTGACCTGAGGAACTCGGAGAAAACATCCGAAAAGCCTTTTGACGTTTATTCAAAAACTGATTTTTCGAAAAAACACTTTCTAACTAAAGTTTATTGTGTCTTAAATAATCGATGAGAACAAAAATATGCAAATTTAACTAATGCAAAAAGTATGCAAAATAGTTATCAAAACAAAATTATGTGAAATATAAATTTATATGAAAAGTTAATAAATGTATGTTGTATTTCTATAGGTGTGAAAAAGAATTAACAGTCGTTTGTGGCTGTCTCCACCTCCATAAACATCTCTTTATTTTTTTCAAATCTTTTTTAAACAAAACAAAAATTTACATACTCCATTTAGTTAAATCTTCAGTAAAAAAACAAAATAAAATTTACATTCTATCATTCAAAATGTATCACTACCCCCCACAAAAAAAAATGGTATTAATTTTTTTCTCAACGGAGGTTGGGAGGGGATGGAAGGTAAAGGATAAGATACATTGCAAAAATTATATTACACAAGTAACCATATTGTTAGGGGAAAATAACAGGAAAAGGTGGCCATACAAAACCTAACTAACAATAGGCAGGGAAAAAAATGATATTTTAAAATTTGGACATTACATGTCTATGGAGACACTCTCCATGTAGAATCCCATTCCAGGGCAACTTTTTGTTATTTTCCCAATGAACCGCACCCCAGTTCTTGGAATGTATATGACTTTTTCACCTTTGGAAAACCTCACAGGATACAACTGGTTCCGATTCAGTTTGGGTGTCTACCGAAACCAGCAGTAGTTTCTCCAGGGACTCTGTGGGGTGATCTGGATTTTTTTTTAATGGAAGAGAACAAAACCTGAGGACTATCGTTGGAAGCTTGCTTGTTAGGTTCGACACCCAAGCATCCCTCCAAATCCTCTTCTTCCTGAAATGGGAATGGTGGTTCAGTATTATCTTCAGTTACCGGATCCCAGAGCTTTACTTTAGAAATATTAACTATTGTTGCATGCTTATTTTCGGGTTGGCATGGCTTATCTATTTCTATGGTTTGTGGTGAGGGTATGGAAATTATGGTGTATGGTTCTGGATAAAAGGCTGGCATGAGCTTACCTTGACCTGATTGGTAAGGGTAAGGGTCGAAAGTTTGGTTGGTAAACGAGTTTAGATTTAAAACAAGAGGGGACATTTATGTTATATTGATCAATAGTTTTATCTAAAAGAGGTAACTTTTTTATGTGATTACATTTTCCTGAAAGTTTTAAACAATAATTAGGTTTTTTACAATATTTAACATTATTAGAAACACCAAAATATTTTTTTGAGTTATCACAATATTGCAAAGCATTGAGTTCATCTTTAGAAAATGTATATTGAAATTTGGATAAAAACACATTATTTTGCATAATAACATTCTCATCAAAATCAATCTTTAGGTTAAAATATTTCAGGTACTTAGTGGATACTATCAGAAATTTCAAATTTGGATTATCAATAATATAGAACAACATATTGTTAGTTATATCTCCAATTATGATCGTTAAACAAATTTGTCCAAATATTCCAATACGATTAGATACAGTGCTAATCATATTAGGTGTGTTTGTGTGTTGTTTGCTAGAGTTATTTATCTTATCTAAAAGGCATTCAGGTAATAGGTGTACGGAAATAATATTAATGTCACTGCCTGAATCAAAAAGTACTAAATAGGTTCCCAAGAGTAATGAATCTACCCCAACGTCACTCATCACTCCTGGGCACCACCATTGTTGCCCTACATTACCTCGAAAGTCTTGGTAAAACTGCTTTCGCCGGGTTTCTTGTCGGTCGCCAACCTCTCTGCTGGGGCGGGCACCTGAAGGAAGAGAATCCTGTGAAGGCGCTGCATTCCTTGAGTCGATATTTTGAAAGTCCCGTCGATATCTGGGGCCATTAAATGGTGAAGATGTCTCTTCATGTCGAAATCCTTCTTCCAGGGAAGATGCAATCTTAATCCACATGTCCAGATTAGCTGGATTGGCAGCGATCAAAAATGGTCTCAGCTTTGCGTTTACATTCGAAGAAAGCGCTTCCAGGGTCTGCTCCGAACTTATATTCAATATTTTTGCCAACTTCAGTTTATTAAGATAGAGGTTGCGATGATAGCTTCTTTTCAGTCCAAAATTGCTTCATCAATCCACTTGTCGATACCGGGAAAAATATATTCATAGCTTGGTGAAGTTCACCCAACGTAAACACGTCCTGGCACATCGAGGCGTATATCTCTAACGCTTTTCCTTTAAAAATGCTCGGGATCATTGATAGAGCATCATTTTCTGAAATACATTGAAGCTTGACTATCCTTTCAAAAATATTTCGCCATTCTTGATACGTAAGGCCTGTATCAGGGTTGAAAATCGGCAAAATTTCCTTAATTGAAATGTCGACTTTCGCTCCGGTAACAACCTCTTCTTTCTGTAAAGTTTTCAAGTCTTTCTTCGATGTCATTTCGAATTTAATTATTTTCCCTTTCTTTTTAAATATTCCTGGCATGAACCCTGCTTTGATCTTGACAAAATATAAGATATTCTTGGGATCCTCCCGTAGGCAGCGATCCTGTCGACTAGCTGTTGTATTTCTATAGGTGTGAAAAAGAATTAGCAGTCGTTTGTGGCTGTCTCCACCTCCATAATCATCTCTTTATTTTTTTCAAATCTTTTTAAACAAAACAAAAATTTACATACTCAATTTAGTTAAATCTTCAGTAAAAAAACAAAATAAAATTTACATTCTATCATTCAAAATGTATCATGTATATATATATATATGTCATAATTTGTATATACCAAGATGTAACCCCACCACAATATACGCAATGTATGATCCAAAAAGTTTTAATAAAAGTTAGGCCTCGCGAACTAGAGAGAACAACCATTACCAGGATTTCATTATCCAGGAAGTAAAGGTTATTACCCAGGAACTATAAAACTAAGTTCAAAGACCTTCCTGGAGGATGGTAATCATGAAAAGACAATGGAGGTACCAATATCCAATCAGAGTTCAGCATGAAAAACTAACAGCCAACCAAATGTAACCACGTAGACGATTTCAACCAATGAGAGCAATAGAGAGTTAACGAGGAAAATCTCGGACTCAAAGTTAGTCAGTAGGGAGCTCGACCTGATGAGAAGCAAGACGTGCTTAAGCCCTTCTCACCAAGGTAACATATTCTTTTCTCCGAGCATGTGAAAGTCAAGTACTCCATTAGTCAAAAAACCTTCTCTCCCTTAATCGCGAGGTCCTATTTTCAACCCCATCCTGTGTTCCCCCTCGTTATTTCCCCTGTGAAAAACCTACCATTTCGACCAAACGACTGCGCCATCAACCACCACAAGTCACCAATCCTACAGTAAGTCAATATAGTCTTACATAGGAAGAACAAACAAAAAAGGGTCCAAACAATTAAACCAAATCGAATAATATTATATATATATTGTGGCAAAGAAATAATTTATTATTTAATTTAATTATTCAATGAAAATAATCGACAGATTATATGAATATATATTACTCTGTTTATATAAAATAATGATCAAAATATTTCTTAGCTTGTTTGTTCAAGATTCTCTAGCTGTAGATAGTTTTGTTGAGTTGTTGATAATTGTCGACTAGTCGTTCTGACGTCATCAAAAATACTTTCACATCCCCAGATATAAAAAGAACTTAATTTTCTACGCTACAATATGATGTAAAGTTTCACTATTAGAGCTCTAATACTGTATTGGATCATTCTGCTTATATATGTTACACTGAAGGGTGGAATCTTAGAAATGGTATTTAAGTAAACTATGGACATAAGCTTTTAGGACAGATTACATAAATAAATTTGCATCGAGCAATGCTCTTCCGCAAACAACTGATGAGCCAAGCCCTCCCAATATATTTTTTCATCGAAGTAAGGCCAGTAGAAGTTTGTATTGTGTATATATTGTAACATGAATGGCAAGATACTAGAGTAAAGTTGGGGAAAGAGAGGTGGACTCTAGCTGCCATGTGGCAGGAGCCAAAACACCATTCCTGTGTGGGGAAGGACAGAGTCTGGTTACATCTGCGGTGAGGAGAAGACGTGGCGACTTGTCTCCTGGCGTGTGAATGATCCTACAAGACGGTGCCAGGAGAGCCTGACATCGGAGCGGTCTACAAGGCGGTGTAGTCCAGGCTGTACAGTGTGGAGCGGAACACAAGAGTGACATCCACGGCGCCAAGGATTCTTCTGACGGGAAGGTTGAAGACAAGCCCAACTCATTGTATTCCTTCTGTTAAGTGAGATACAATAAAGCGCTAACTTTAGCTGCAATCCCTTCGAACTCACGTGTGTATATTTGTGGCATCCTGAGTAGACAAAGTACAGCGTCTGGGTACGTCGTAACAATATATTTGCATCGAGGAAGGCTCTTCCGCAAACAACTGATGAGCCGAGCCCTCCCAATATATTTTTAATCGCAGTAAGGATAATAGAAGTTTGTATTGTATATATATATTTGCATCGAACAATGTTTTTCCTCAAACAGCAAACTTTTCATCGCAGTAAGGACAGTAGAAGTTTATATTGTATAGAAAAGAAACATTTGTGCTCAAAACCTTATAATAATTAATTACTAGAGACTAATTACAGAATACAAATACAGATTTGACAATTAAGTCCAAAATGTATTAAGTAGAGCGAGTAGACAGCCATCCAACAAAATTAACCACCAACAGATTACACCAGATAATTGGAATGTAAATTGCTGCCCTAAATTCCTTTTTCTTCACCATTTAAATAAAGATACAAACAATCTAAAAAGTAGTGACCAAAAAGATCCCATTCTTTCACTCTTAATTTTTATATTTTAAATTAAACAACTTATCATTAAAAGTATAAGATAACAGATTATTATTATACACCAACCGAATGATCTAGTTTCGTCTGCTTTTACCAGAATGAATATTTTGTAGAGAATATTATTATTATTATTATTTTTGCTCATCCCCCTAGTACACGTGGTACAGGCCATGATAATCATTTTTACTGTAAGTACACCACATGTCTACACATGTGAAAAGCAGCTCGACTTTGCACTTACAAATATGCCAGAGCCCCGTTTGGTTACTTGCACTCGCTGGTGGGGTTGGACTTTTGCAAGAATCGGGGGCCATTGGACCATTTTTTTTTAAACATAAAAAAGTGTCCAATGCGGGAATCGAACCCGGGTCGTAGTGGTCGAAAACCAAACGGTTTAACCAGCCTTCCACCGACCCCCCATATTATTTTACCAATGTTATTAGGCGTACAAATAAGTTCTAAGAGATTTTTTAATAAATTCGAAGCTTTATTCAGAGAAATCAGTACAATATATTTCATTCAAAGTATTGTCCATCTTTAGCTACGACTTTTTCTCATCTTTCAGGCAGCATACGGATTCCGTGTCGAAAAAATTCCTCATCTTTTGAGGCGATCCAAACATCGACCCAATTTTTCGCCTCTTCGTAAGAAGTAAAGTGCTGCTCGGCCAGGCCATGTGTCATCGAACGGAACATGTGGTAGTCTGAAGGAGCAATGTCTGGTGAATACGGCGGGTGGGGTAGGACATCCCATTGAAGCGCCTCCAAAGTCTCCTTGACAACTTTTGCAACATGTGGCCGAGCGTTGTCGTGTTGATAGATCACCTTGTCATGTCTTTTGGCATATAGTGGCGTTTGATCTTCAATGCTCGGCTTAATCGCATCAATTGTTGTTGGTAACGTTCTCCAGTGATGGTTTCGTTTGGCTGAAGTAGCTCATAGTAGATCACTCCGAGCTGATCCCACCAGATGCACAGCATTAGCTTCTTGCCATGAATATTCGGTTTGGCCGTTGAAGTTGATGCATGACCGGGCTTAACCGACGATTTTCTGCGCTTTGGGTTGTCGTAGTGAATCCACTTTTCGTCCCCCGTCACGATTCGATGCAAAAAAAACCCCTTCCGAATTTGTCTTTTGAGCACTAGTTCGCACGTGCAAATACGGCGCTCGATGTTTCCTGGCTTGAGTTCATATGGAACCCAATTTCCTTGTTTTTGCACCATACCCATGACCTTGAGACGGTTCGAAATCGCTTGTTGAGTCACTCCCAAGGTTTCAGCGAGCTCTTCTTGAGTTTGGCTTGAATCTTCGTCCAATAAAGCCTCCAACTCAGCGTCTTCGAACTTTATTGGCCTCCCTCCGCGTTCTTTGTCTCTGGTGTCAAAATCGCCACTTTTGAAACGCCGAAACCAGTACTCACATGCTTTTATTGATAGAGCATGTTCCCCATATGCCTCACACAGCAATCGATGTCCATCAGCTGCACTTTTCTTCAAATTAAAACAAAAAGCAGCGCTTCCCGCAAATTGTGTTTTGTTGGCACAAAGGTTGACATGGTTAGATCACCAAAAAAAAAAATGTTCCTTACACTTGAGTGAAAAGATTCCTTCTGTTTAATGCGATAGATTGCATTTGAATTTTAATAAGATAAAATATTTAGATAAAAGATAAAATATGCGAAATAAATTCTGAAAGAAGAATTACAAAAACTATAACAAGACTCAGAACGAAACACTATACCAGGAATGGCAATACATCCAGATGGCACAAGAACCTATAAGACATGTAGCAATTATTCTGGTGTGGAACTAACACCTACCCACATATTCTCATGCCCAGCAACGGACAGGATAACAACAACAGAAAATTGACATGGACCCAGAACAGCAGCTTTACACACCCAAGATAGAGGACATTGCTGTGATAGAGATGTATGGAGACATCTGACGCTCTTCATTGGACACGACAACAACAACCAAAATTGGCAAGGACCCAGAACAGCAGCTTTACACACCCAAGATAGAGAACATTGCTGTGATAGAGATGTATGGAGACATCTGAGGCTCTTCATTGGACCCGACAACAACAACAACCCTCGGTAGAGTAAGACATTGAAGGACGGAGATATGGAGAGACCATGTGGTCACCCTCAGTAGAGGAAGGCATTGAAGGAGGGAGATATGGAGACACCATGAGGCCCACCCTCAGTAGAGGAAGACACTGAAGGAGGGAGATATGGAGAGACCAGGTGGCCAACCCTCAGTAGGGGAAGACACTGAAGGAGGGAGATATGGAGAGACCATGTGGCCCACCCTCAGTAGAGGAAGACATTGAAGGAGAGAGATACGAAGAGACCATGTGGCCCACCCTCAGTAGAGGAAGGCATTGAAGGAGGGAGATATGGAGAGACCATGTGGTCCTACCTCAGTAGAGGAAGACACTGAAGGAGGGAGATATGGAGAGACCATGTGGCTTACCCTCAGTAGAGGAAAACATTGAAGGAGGGAGATATGGAGACACCATGTGGCCCACCCTCAGTAGAGGAAGGCATTGAAGGAGGGAGATACGGAGAGACCATGTGGCCTACCCTCAATAGAGGAAGACATTGAAGGAGGGAGATATGGAGACACCATGTGGCCCACCCTCAGTAGAGGAAGGCATTGAAGGAGGGAGATACGGAGAGACCATGTGGCCCATCCTCAGTAGAGGAAGACATTGAAGGAGGGAGATATGGTGAGACCATGTGGCCCACCCTCAGTAGAGGAAGGCATTGAAGGAGGAAAATATGGAGAGACCATGTGGCCCACCCTCGGTAGAGTAAGGCATTGAAGGACGGAGATATGGAGAGACCATGTGGCCTACCCTCAGTAGAGGAAGACATTGAAGGAGGGAGATATGGAGAGATCATGTGGTCACCCTCAGTAGAGGAAGGCATTGAAGGAGGGAGATATGGAGAGACCATGTGGCCCACCCTCGGTAGAGTAAGACATTGAAGGAGGGAGATATGGAGAGACCATGTGGTCACCCTCAGTAGAGGAAGACACTGAAGGAGGGAGATATAGAGAGACCATGTGGTCCACCCTCAGTAGAGGAAGGCATTGAAGGAGGGAGATATGGAGAGACCATGTGGCCCACCCTCAGTAGAGGAAGGCATTGAAGGAGGGAGATATGGAGAGACCAGGTGGCCCACCCTCAGTAGAGGAAAACATTGGAGGAGGGAGATATGGAGACACCATGTGGCCCACCCTCAGTAGGGGAAGACATTGAAGGAGAGAGATATGGATAGACCAGGTGGCCCACCCTCAGTAGAGGAAGACACTGAAGGAGGGAGATATGGAGAGAACATGTGGCCCACCCTCAGTAGAGGAATACACTGAAGGAGGGAGATATGGAGAGACCAGGTGGCCCACCCTCAGTAGAGGAAGACATTGAAGGAGGGAGATATGGAGAGACCATGTGGCCCACCCTCAGTAGAGGAAGACACTGAAGGAGGGAGATATGGAGAGACCAGGTGGCCCACCCTCAGTAGGGGAAGACACTGAAGGAGAGAGATATGGAGAGACCATGTGGCCCACCCTCAGTAGAGGAAGGCATTGAAGGAGGGAGATATGGAGAGACCAGGTGGCCCACCCTCAGTAGAGGAAGACACTGAAGGAGGGAGATATAGAGAGACCATGTGGCCCACCCTTAGTAGAGGAAGGCATTGAAGGAGGGAGATATGGAGAGACCAGGTGGCCCACCCTCAGTAGAGGAAGACACTGAAGGAGGGAGATATGGAGAGACCATGTGGCCCAACCTCAGTAGAGGAAGGCATTGAAGGAGGGAGATATGGAGAGACCATGTGGCCCACCCTCAGTAGAGGAAGACACTGAAGGAGGGAGATGAGGAGAGACCATGTGGCCCACCCTCAGTAGGGGAAGACACTGAAGGAGGGAGATATGGAGAGATCATGTGGCCCACCCTCAGTAGAGGAAGGCACTGAGGGAGGGAGATATGGAGAGACCAGGTGGCCCCCCTCAGTAGAGGAAGACATTGAAGAAGGGAGATATGGAGACACCATGTGGCCTACCCTCAATAGAGGAAGAGATTGAAGGAGGGAGATATGGAGACACCATGTGGCCCACCCTCACAAGAGGAAGACATTGAAGGAGGGAGATATGGAGCGACCATGTGGTCCACCCTCAGTAGAGGAAGACATTGAAGGAGGGAGATATTGAGAGACCATGTGGCCCACCCTCAGTAGAGGAAGACATTGAAGGAGGGAGATATGGAGAGACCATGTGGCCCACCCTCAGTAGAGGAAGGCATTGAAGGAGGGAGATATGGAGAGACCATGTGGCCCACCCTCAGTAGAGGAATACACTGAAGAAAGAGAATATATATATTAGAAATTAAAAAAAGATATATCCTGACCACGAGCACACGAACATTTCGATAGCAGAGCGCCATCTAGTGGAAAATAAATCAAGTAAACATTGATATAGCCTGTTCCCTGATATTTGGCAAACCCATTATTCTGCAATAATCAAGAAAAGTTAACCACGTACACATTTCAGGCTGTTGACCCTCATTAACGTGATGCAGTTTGTACCTCTTTGGCCAAAAATTATATCCCAGAGGCTTCTTGAGAGATCAACTAAAGCCAAACTTGTATAAATACGCTAAACCTGTAAAAATATAATTACAAAAATATTATTTTTTTGTTATTATCACATGGTTCAAATTCACATTAATAGGTACCGCTCAGCAAGAGCAACCTAGTTAATGATAATTGAAAGAGTGAATAATATGTGAAGGTTATTTATATATTTATTATCACATGTTTAACGTATTCACGCAAGTTTGGCCTTAAATACCCATTTCTTGTTTTCTCAAGAAAAATAGATTCCCTACATATCAAGGAACAGGTTAAATTAACGTCTTCCACTAATCAGGAAAAGCTAGACAGGCTGTTGTTTTTCGTCGGCGTGGTGCATGCTGTACCTCAACGACACAAAAACTGGTCATTCAGGCATCCTGAAAATTCATGAAACGGGTAGTTAAGGACAGAATTGCGTCTAAACACAAAACAATGTGAATAAAACAGTACAAATGTGATATTGTACTGGAATAAGGTGCATAAATTATGAAAAAAAGGCATCTCCTTATTGTGCAACTTTCAGTTGTCCGATAAGGAAATGCCCATTTATTTTTTCATAACTCATAAATATATATGTGAAAAAACAATAGAAAAAAAAAGTGGCTCAGGTGTTGATATTAAAAATAAAGAAGGCATTTCCTGACCACGAGCATATGTACTTTTTAGATATAGAGCGCCATCTAGTGGAGTAAAAATAAACTAAACGTTTATTTAACTTGCCCCGTGCCTTCTTTATTTTTAACTAGCGGATGTGTACCCGGCTTCGCCCGGGTTTTATCCGAGTGAAAGTTTGCCTAACGAATATTATTGATAATAATATTCGGGAACACACAGAATATTATGATAATAATGATAATATAATTCGTTACGTCATATATTTATATAATACTAGCCGAATGACCCGGGCAACGCCCGGGTTTTACCCTATTAAATGTACCCTGTTTCATCCGTGGTCTCTGTTTTTTGGAATTTTTCCCGAAATAATTTTGTATCTGATAATCAAACATGATACAGCAAAATTTTTAAAAAGCAAAATTTTTAAAATAGCCTATCGTCTTCCCAGTATTCTTTTACCTATGTATGGAAATTTTGGTTTGAATTAGTGAACTACTGCGAATTTGTAGACGAATGACCCGGGCAACGCCCGGGTTTACACGATTAAATGTATATTACATATGGAAGATGGACGTAGTTCCCGGAGGGCACCCGCGAGGTCACTCTGCCCCCGCGCAACTGTCCAACTGGGAGCGCCCCGCGCCGTCAAAATCGTCACGCGTTCTAGAGGGCGCTGCTCGTGAGCGCAACCGGCCGTCAGCCGGGAGATCTCATTTACTCGGCGGGGGGGCAGGGGGCAGGGAAGTCACGTGCTGCGCCGGCAGCCAATCGTCGCGCGCCGCCATCGCCCGCCTGAGTGTTCTAGAGGGCGCTGCTCGTGAGCTAAGTTGAATAATTTGAATATATAGTTTTAATAAATGATTTATATATATTTTAAAATAGCCTATCGTCATCCTCGTTATTTTTTACCTATGTATGGAAATTTTGGTTTGAATTAGTGATCTACTGCGAATTTGTATAGGAGTCATACAAACCAACATACAAACAAACAAACATACAATCACACAAACATACAAACATTCATTTTTATATATATAGATATCAACACCTGACCCACTTATCTTTTATTTTTTCTATTGTGTTTTCATGTGTTAAGCGAATTAACGCAAATTTGGCCTTAAATACCCATTTCTTGGTTTTTCGGGAAGCCACTGGGACCAAAAATCTTTTTGGTCGCAGTGGTTACAGCCTACTCCACGCTGACGAGCGCCAACAGCGCGAAACGCGTTCGCGGATGGCTTTTCTTGATTTATCAAGAAATTGGGTTGGCCAAATATCACGGAGCAAGTTAAATAAACGTTTAGTTTATTTTTGCTCCACTAGATGGCTCTCTGCCATCTAAAATGCACATGTGCTCGTGGTCAAGAAATGCCATCTTTATTTTTAATATACATATATATTAAGAAAAAGGCTTCTTTAAAACAATAACAAACATCAAGAGGAGCTTCTTGTGTAAATTTCTTTATTACCGCAAGCTTTCGAACAAAACGTTCTTCAACGGGCGTGGATAGTAAAAACGTACTAACTTAGTACGTTTTTACTATCCACGCCCGTTGAAGAACGTTTTGTTCGAAAGCTTGCGGTAATAAAGAAATTTACACAAGAAGCTCCTCTTGATGTTTGTTATTGTTTTAATGATCGTGATTTTAAGAGTTTAATTTCTACAAAAAGGCTTCTTCTTATCGAGCAACTGAAAGTTGCTGATGGCTTGCGCCATCTATCGGAATAAATATCAACTATTCTCGTTGATTTTTAATTATTCCAGAATTGGCCAAATACCCATTCTTGATTAATCAAGAAAAGCTAACCACGGCCGCGTTTCGGGCTGTTGGTCCTCATCAGCGTGGTGCAAGCTGTACCTCAACGACCAAAAAATTGGTCATTAAGGCATCCTGAAAAATCATGGAACGGGTAGTTAAGGCCAGAATTGCGTGAGAACGCTACACAATGTGAAAAAATAGTACAAATGTAATATTGTACTGGGATAAGGTGCATAAAATAAGAAAAAGGCTTCTTCTTATCGAGCAACTGAAAGATGCTGATGGCTTGTGCCATCTATCGGAATAAATATCAACTATTCTCGTTGATTTTTAATTATTCCAGAATTGGCCAAATACCCATTCTTGAGTATTACATTTGTACTATTTTTTCACATTGTGTAGCGTTCTCACGCAATTCTGGCCTTAACTACCCGTTCCATGATTTTTCAGGATGCCTTAATGACCAATTTTTTGGTCGTTGAGGTACAGCTTGCACCACGCTGATGAGGGCCAACAGCCCGAAACGCGTCCGTGGTTAGCTTTTCTTGATTAATCAAGAATGGGTATTTGGCCAATTCTGGAATAATTAAAAATCAACGAGAATAGTTGATATTTATTCCGATAGATGGCGCAAGCCATCAGCACCTTTCAGTTGCTCGATAAGAAGAAGCCTTTTTCTTAATTTATGCACCTTATCCCAGTACAATATTACATTTGTACTATTTTTTCATATATAAATGTCATAATATATGCTCTTCCAGGAATAATAAAGCAAACCTACAGTCAACCCAGAGAGAGACGGGCGGGTAAGGACCGGTCACTTTAGACCTCAGCGACATTCCAAGAGGCGACTACTGGGGCCCGTTACTTGGAATCTGGACGATTAAGACAGTTGGGGGATTGTGTGGACACAAACGGCCGCCCGGCTGAGGCCGGGCCCGTCTCTCCCCTTCTCTCTCTGGTTCCCTGGGTTCTTCTTCCAAACTTGTGGTGTCCTTATTTCTCTTTCCCCACCACATTATTATATTATACCACATTAAAAGTCGACAGGATAAGACCTGGCCGGGAAACCAATTCCCATACCTACTAGAATATGAAGAAAAAAGAAGCACAGCCATGGAGATCGGACAAACCCACAGCCAAGCTCCACAATAATTTACAACCAACCCAACTCTAGCCACTCCTCTTCGAGCTCTCACCCTCTTTCTCGCCAACTTTTAAACCGTGAATCGGAAGAGGTGATCAACTACGACGGTGATGAACCTGCCGCACGCTTCTACCAGCACTAGATCTGCCCAAGAACGATCACCGCGCCAGAGCAGGACACCTTCCATCATCATGGACTCCGCCATATCCCTGACACTACTGTGGCGGACAACAATGCCCCGTACAATATCAGCAGAAAGAACCCTCCCTCAATGAACTTAATGAATCTACTTGCGCCCTCAACCAGCATAACCTGTGAGTGTAATTGTTTCCACCCCTAGCATTTATTCTTTAAATTAGTCTTTCCTTGTAGACTCTGGTGCCAATATTTACATAATTAGTTCAATTTGTGTGAATATGTATAAATGTTTAATAGTTCCATTTATTCTCTCCACCCCTATTAACAGTGATCTTATTAGAAAGAAGGAATCATATATCGCCGCAACTCTTTTTATTATTATAGCGGTTAAGGAAGCTTTCGGGCAAGCCCTTCTTCAGCTAATTATATTGTACAATTAAAGAGAGATTATATATCGTTTTTAATATAAATCAAAATAAACGAAAAGAAATTTACCACGCCCCTATCGCCCTCGTTTCAATAGCACCGCGTGGCCACAGAGTGATCTTATTATCCATACTACATCTAGCTATGCGTGGTAAGGACAAAATACTCAGGAGATAAGTTTCTTCATTAATTTATTAGGACATCAAGCTTTCGGGCACAGCGTGGCCCTTCTACAGGATCAATTGTATAAGAAAAATGATACACTATATACACGAAGAATAAATCTGCATATGTATTATTAGAAATTAGTTGTAAAATTTTGAAATAATCGGTAATACTTAGGATTTTTGTTTAAAAAGAACATCGGGACATAAGCAAATTAATAAAATTTGTTAAGAAGAAAAATATACGAATATTACAAGGTATTAAGATAAAGGCGTAATAAGACAGAAAGGACGTTCCTACGATTCGACGGAAACTGTGATAAAATTATGAGTATTTTATCACAGTTTCCGTCGAATCGTAGGAACGTCCTTTCAGTCTTATTACGCTTTTATCTTAATACCTTGTAATATTCGTATATTTTTCTTCTTAACAAATTTTATTAATTTGCTTATGTCCCGATGTTCTTTTTAAACAAAAATCCTAAGTATTACCGATTATTTCAAAATTTTACAACTAATTTCTAATAATACATATGCAGATTTATTCTTCGTGTATATAGTGTATCATTTTTCTTATACAATTGATCCTGCAGAAGGGCCACGCTGTGCCCGAAAGCTTGATGTCCTAATAAATTAATGAAGAAACTTATCTCCTGAGTATTTTGTCCTTACCACGCATGTAATTGGGAAGATTTTACCTTGTTTAGACATCTAGCTATGTGAAACCCACTGGATTAGTAACCTTACCATTCTAATTTAATATAATTGTCTTTTTATTGTGTGAAATATTTTTATTTTAATGTCATTCCTTAAAATTGGCATTCTATCTATGCATGCTTTAGGATTTTTAATAACAATCAATTTTCATAATAGTGCTCATTCACAATAGGACTCCAGTACCTAAATATTTGCACCACTTTGTATATGACCTTCTCTCCTACTTGTAAGCACGGCTCAGGAAATATAATTTCTTGCCCCAAACGACTTATAATTCATTCTGTTAGCTCAGGCGTCGAAGAATTCCAACCACCAAGTGAGCCTTGCTTACAACCAACCCTTAGTAACCTTATCAATCTTCCCCTGAATGTCCACTCATCCTTACAACTTTTACAACCTTCTACCAGTCCATGCCCCTCTTGAGAATTAATGAGTTGTCAATTATCGAACTACTTTTGCCACTAATCTCCACTCTTCATTTACGATAATATATTTTGTAGAATTTCTCTCTAGCATATTCACCGACCCACACCATCTAGCCACTGGTGTGTTCGTCACAGGATGCAGATTGACTAACTGCTAGATGTTTATCAACTCCTTTTTGTTCACACTGGAACAATCTGCATCGAGCGGCACAGTTCGCTCCTTCTCCTCGCGCCACACATTCGCCACACTGACCCTGTCTTCAAATTTATGTTTGTCCCTTGTCCTTACCAGCACGATATAACCTACGTCCGATATTTCCCACGGAAGTACGTTAAACATCGTCGCTGATTCTGTCCGGTCCGTCATTATTTCGCGCAGACATGGGTTTTACGTTCAACCCTTCGCGAAATCATCTCCTCGCACAAGCTCCCACGACGGTTCAAACACCTCGTGTACGAGAAGCTTGTCACCTGTAAAGGACAACACCGTCCTCGTCTCAATTTTTTTTGGCACTGAGCGCGCATTCTATTAGTCCTTCAATTAGCTAAAACTACTAGAGTCTCTTAGTATCGAAATAATTAAGGTGGAAAGGCCCAAAGCAAGTTTACCCTCGCTCTGTTCGCCTATATACTATTTATCTTCTCAAATTAACTATAAGTCCACGCGACTTCCTCACCTACACACGGGACTTTTTCCCTTGGACTCGCTACACGAGTAACTGCGTAGATAAAGTAGAATGGCCCAAAGCAAGTTTCCCCTCGCTCTGTTCGCCAAAATTCTAACATTGTATGTAGTTCTATATTAACCTCAGTCCTGAGCTCACACAATTTCCAACCTCAACCTCATTTTCGTACTCTACACCTATATCATAGAAAGCCCATGCCAAGTTTCCCCTTGCCATGTCCGCCTGAAAAATATCTTAAAGTGTAGATTTCCTCAGTCTTAATGACCTTCAGAATTTCATCATGTGTATGTGACTCCCTTTCTCGTTGTTCACACTCCTCCATAGCATTTCCCTTATAATACATTAGATGTTATTGTATATAGCCTTTTATAACTTTGATATTATCAAAATTTCCCTTAAATATCAAACTCTTCCGTGTTGTAAAACTGCTTGTAAATAATATTTACTTGTGTACTATACAATATTTTATTTACATAAAAGTATGTCACAATAACCTTAATTAATTTCAACTAAAACAATATTTTTTTTTTATTCCTGGCTTCACCAGCTTTAAGTATACTCAAACCATGTTCAGCCTTCTTCAACGGGGGCCATATGTCATAATATATGCTCTTCCAGGAATAATAAAGAAAACCTACAGTCAACCCAGAGAGAGACGGGCGGGTAAGGACCGGTCACTTTAGACCTCAGCGACATTCCAAGAGGCGACTACTGGGGCCCGTTACTCGGAATCTGGACGATTAAAACAGTTGGGGGATTGTGTGGACCCGAACGGCCGCCCGGCTGAGGCCGGGTCGTCTCTCCCCTTCTCTCTCTGGTTGCCTGGATTTCTCTTCCAACTTGTGGTGTGATTATTTCTCTCCCCACATTATTATTATTATACCACATATATATATATATTAATTGAATAGCATATTTTGGATCAAAGATAAAATAAATATTTTATTTAATAATAATGCCAATATTTCAATAGGCTATACGCCTAACTTCGTCAGGGCTTTTCTTGTTTTTGAACTGCTTTGGTTCATCACGTGTTGCCTTCACGCGACGATATATAAATATTTGTAACTCTGTGGGGATAAAATTTAAAATATATACACACAAAAAATATTAATAAGAATAGACTATATATGTACATTTATAAAAATTAAAAAATAATATATGATTCCTAATAAGTATAATAAAATAATTTTAAATCGATTTGAACTGTAGATATAACGGAGGTATGTCAATTTTTCTATTAATACTGTTGGTATCTTTCATTGAGGTCCAACTTTCTAAAAAGAGTCTTGAATGTTTATCTTGAATGTTGTTATATATAATTTCTGTTTTTTAAAAATTTGGTATATGGTCCTGTTTGAGTGCGTGATCTATATATATATAATTAAACCTCTCTATAACGCACCCTCTAAATAGCGCCTTCCTTTCTATAGCACCCGATTTTAAATACGTAGTACGATGCGATTTACACTAAAGGTGACCTATCTATAGCACCCTATTTTGGTGAGTCTCAAGAGGGGGCGCTATAGACAGGTTTAACTGTACGTAGTACGATGCGATTTACATTAAAAGTGACCTGTCTATAGCACCCCCTCTCTATAGCACCCTATTTTGGTGAGTCTCAAGAGGGGGCGCTATAGACAGGTTTAACTGTACGTAGTACGATGCGATTTACATTAAAAGTGACCTGTCTATAGCACCCCCTCCCTATAGCACCTTATTTTGGTGATTCCCAAGAGGGGGCACTATAGACAGGTTTAAATGTACGTAATACGATGTGATTTACATTAAAAGTGACCTGTCTATAGCACCCCCTCTCTTTAGCACCTTTTTTTGGTGATTCCCAAGAGGGGGCTCTATAGACAGGTTTAACTGCACGTAGTACGATGTGATTTACATTAAAAGTGACCTGTCTATAGCACCCCCTCCCTATAGCACCTTATTTTGGTGATTCCCAAGAGGGGGCACTATAGACAGGTTTAAATGTACGTAGTACGATGTGATTTACATTAAAAGTGACCTGTCTATAGCACCCCCTCTCTATAGCACCCTATTTTGGTGAGTCCAAAGAGGGGGCGCTATAGACAGGTTTAACTGTACGTAGTACGATGCGATTTACATTAAAAGTGACCTGTCTATAGCACCCCCTCTCTATATCACCCTATTTTGGAGAGTCCCAAGAGGGGGCGCTATAGACAGGTTTAACTGTACGTAGTACGTTGTGATTTACATTAAAAGTGACCTGTATATAGCACCTCCTCTCTATAGCACCTTATTTTGGTGAGTCCCAAGAGGGGGCGCTATAGACAGGTTTAACTGTACGTAGTACGTTGTGATTTACATTAAAAGTGACCTGTATATAGCACCTCCTCTCTATAGCACCTTATTTTGGAGAGTCCCAAGAGGGGGCGCTATAGACAGGTTTAACTGTACGTAGTACGTTGTGATTTACATTAAAAGTGACCTGTATATAGCACCTCCTCTCTATAGCACCTTATTTTGGTGAGTCCCAAGAGGGGGCGCTATAGACAGGTTTAACTGTATATATATATCCGAAAAGTGTACCTATTCTATATTAAAATGCATAAAAAACAATGGGTCATCGATAGTGCACTCTCTTAGTCAAATACAGAATCAGAAAACACAAGTCGAGACATCAGCAGTGGTCCAATCCTTTACAAGCAATCAATGAAGACAAAAATTTATTCTTCGAATCTCAAGAAACCGATCCAAGTAAAACTGAAATAAATCCAAATTAAAATTTCCAGTAAAAATGATGACGCACGTGAAAGGTATCTCTGGATGAATTCAACCTGACTTGAGAAAATTGAAATAGAGATCCTATTACCTTATTGAATTTTTGTTTCTTATTGAAAAATACAATTTATAAAATGTCTTGTTGCTAATTTGAGCAAAATAATTAACTGTAATTTAATCCGTCTTTATTTATTATTAAAAAATTAATTATAAAAGGGATTGTTTTCACTTTTAAGTAAAAAACAAACACAAAAAAAAAAACGTTTATTTGGCTGCTTTGTTGACTAACATCTATTTATGGGGATATTTAACAACTTTTTTTATAGGGGAGGATATTCATTTATCAAGGTATCCTCTCCCGTCAAAATAGACGTTAAAACTAGACGCCATCTATTGACCGTCCCCGCAAACTAGCGGCCTCGGGTCGGTGACAAAGCCACAGCACCAGCTTTGGCAACCTGAGAAGCCTCCACCTAGAGACCATGGTTTCGGGCTAATGGCCCTCATCAGCCTAGGGCGGGCTTTATTCCATGAGATCCACACGGGATCTAATTATCTCTTTAGATCAAAATCCTCGCGGCAAAAATTTCCATGTATATTTTAGCCATAGATTTGGCCCAGCCACTTTACCAGCAAAACACCTCTTTGGTAAATTGTCAAGATTCCATTAGATCCCGTGTGGATCTCATGGAATAAAGTCCGCCCTAGACTGACGAGGGCCATTAGCCAGAAACCATGGTCTCTAGGTAGACACTTCTCAGTTTTCCAAAGCTGGTGTTGTGGCTTTGTCACCGACCCGAGGCCGCTAGTTTGCGGTGACGGTTAATAGATGGCATCTAGTTTTGACTTCTATTTTGACGGGAGAGGTGGCCTTTATCTTTATTGGACTTTTCTTATACTTATGATAATTCATTTAATTCATTTCGAGGGCCCTATTTGAGAATTTTGTATCTTCAAAATGATTCGGTCTCAGGCAATTCTGGCCTTGACTCCCCGTTTCATGATTTTTCAGGATGCCTGAATGACCCGTTCTTTGGTCGTTGAGGTACAGCTTGCACCACGCTGATGAGGGCCAACAGCCCGAAACACGTCCGTGGTTAGCTTTTCTTGATTAATCAAGAATGGGTATTTGGCCAATTCAGGAATAATTAAAAATCAATGAGAATAGTTGATATTTATTCCGATAAATGGCGCAAGCCATGGATATGCCTTTTTCATAATTTATGCACCTTATCCCAGTACAATATCACATTTGTACTATTTTTCACAAAGAGTACTATTTATTAACGTACACATTATATAGCATTTCTTAGAGGGGTAATTAGCAATTGTGTTTATTGATACACAGTCAATTATTAAAAATAAAAAAATACATATTCTGACCAAGGGCACATTTGCTTTTCAGATGGTAGAGCGCCATCTGGTGGAACAGAAATCAACTAAACGTTGATTTAACCTGTTCCCTGATATTTGGCCAACGCCATTTCTTGATAAATCAAGAAAAGCCATCCACGAGCCATACCAAATAATTTCCCAAAGTTTCACGGCGATTGGATGTATGGTTTTTGAATCTATCGAGTACAGACAGATACACATTCATTTTTATATAGAGTAAAACTACCTCTCTGTAAAGGACACCTAATTTAAGAGCCAAAGTATCCTTTATGGAGAGGTGTCCTCTTACCAGAGAGTTGCTACAGTAGAACCTCCCTGTAAAGGACACCTAATTGCAGAGCCAAAGTGTTCTTTAGGGAGAGGTGTCCTCTTACCAGAGAGTTGCTAAATACAGTAGAACCTCCCTATAAAGGACGCCTAATTGCAGAGCCAAAGTGTTCTTTAGAGAGAGGTGTCCTCTTACCGGAGAGTTGTAAATAGTGAAAAAGGTAATTTTGTAAATGAAAACTGTCCTTTGTAGAGAGGTGTCCGCTAAATGAAGAATATAGATTAGGTAGGAGACGGCTCATTTCTTCTTTTCTTGAAAGTGTTTTCCAGTTATTACACTCTCAGCGACAAAAAATGTCAACGACAAACACATTTATTTCTTATCTTCAGAGAGGTCGTGGAAATATCTTCAAGTAACACCTCAAGAATTTGTCTTATCAGATTCTGATAAGATATAATGGCGACAGCTATGGGACTAGAATAGAATTGTACATTTCTATCACGCTAAAATAAATAAAACACAAGATAATATTGCCAAGTGGAAAATTAGGGAAGACCAACTTCGGGATGAGACAACAATTTATTTCAGACAAGAACAAACTATGAGTGATAAACAAAAAATAAGCAAAAGAGGGAAGTGTACAGAGTATAGCAAAATGTAAACATAAAAAATAATACTTTGTTACATAGCTCCTTCCCTATGGGAGCTGTGACCCACAGCTATCAATTATTGTAGTTACTGACATGGATCTGACGTGCTTCTGCCAAGGATTCCATCGAAGTCTTGGAACTTTGTCCCTAGTACCTTTGCGTCCTTTTTCTTGCGGCTTTGTCGTCGTATCGTCTATAGAGACATCTTCATCTTCGAGGGAAGTCTTGGCTTTTACACGTCGGTGGAATCCTGGAGCCAGTTTCCAAAAATGTAGATCACAGCACCCATGACCTCTAGGTCTTTTCGGCGATCTTCAGTTTGTCTTCCCTAATTTTCCCAGCACCTCCACCAAAATGCCACGTGGAAAATTAGGGAAGACTAACTTCGGGATGAGACAACATTTTATTTCAGACAAGAACAAACTATGAGTGATAAACAAAAGATAAGCAATGAGGGAAGTGAACAGAGTGCAAAATGTAAACATAAAAAATAATACTTTCTTACAATATTAATACAAAACAATAACACGCCATCTATATATAACAAATGAAGACATTAAGACGCGAATGTTTCTTTTCTCAAATGAATCCAACTTCTACTCTCCTTACATACAATATTTCTGATGGAAAATTTACCGGGAGGAAATTAATCCATAGAAGCATAGGGCGCCTCTCCCGTCAAAATAAACGTCAAAAACTGACGCCATCTATTGACCGTCGCCGCAACTAGCGGCCTCGGGTCGGTGACAAAGCCACAACACCAGCTTTGGCAAACTGAGAAGCGTCCATCTAGAGACCATGGTTTCTGGCTAATAGCCCTCGTCAGTTTTTGACGGTAGAGGCGCCCTATGCTTCTATGGATTAATTTCTTCCTGGCAAATTTTCCATCTATATTCTAGCCATAGATTTGGCCCAGCCACTTTTGCAGCAAAACACCTCTTTGTCAGATTGTGAATATTCCATTAGATCTTGCGTGAATATCTCATGGAATAAAGTCCGCCCTAGACTGACGAAGGCCATTAGCCAGAAACCATGGTCTCTAGGTGGACGCTTCTCAGTTTGCCAAAGCTGGTGTTGTGGCTTTGTCACCGACCCGAGGCCGCTAGTTGCGACGACGGTCAATAGATGGCGTCAGTTTTTGACGTTTATTTTGACGGGAGAGGCGCCCTATGCTTATATACAATATTTCATATTGAAGTGAATTTAGTAAAGGAGAATTGTTGAATGTAACTATGCAAGTTTTTAAACAGAGCATACAAGTGTCTCCCACCTTTCTAAAATTAAATTTGAAATGATTTGAAAATGTCTTCACTAAGGCTAAAGCTTTGGTGGTAAAATCTATCTCCCCACATTGCTGATTATTGGCAGTTGTAAAATTTGATCCTTAATTTTGATTTAAGTGAATTTAACCTTAGGTTATCACGACCTAATGAAGCCATAAAACATCACTACAAACATTCAAATTACACTTAAAATGGAGTAGAAATCAACTTAGTGTTTCTCACTTAACACTGAAGTGGATACTTAGCATATAAATTAGCAGGTTTTTCTGTACAAATTTTGGTGAAATTTTCATACTGTCCTTCCTGCGATGAAAAAAATATTGGGAAGGCTTGACTCATCAGTGGTGAACCCTCCCAGCGGTTTCACCAATTCAATCTACCAGACCGCTTCTTTAGAGCTCTAATACTGTATTGGATCATTCTGTTTATATATGTTACACTGAAGGGTGGAATCTTAGAAATGGTATTTAAGTAAACTATGGACATAAGCTTTTAGGACAGTAGAATTACATTTAAATATTTACATCGAGCAATGCTCTTCCACAAACAATAAAGACAAGTTAGGTATAAATTAATATAAAACAATAACACGCCATCTATATATAACAAATGAAAACATTAAGATAATGTCTTGACGTTATTACACATAGCCGACATACAATTGGAAATAAAAATGTGAAAGAATAGTAATAAAATACTACATTTGAAAACCATATAAATGAAAAATTATACAAAAGTGAATTTGTACTTGGATCAGGTGGATAAATTAAGAAAAAAAGACATTTCCTGGTCGTGTAACTGAAAGTTGCTGATGGCTTACGCCATCTATCGGAATAAATATAAACTAATCGTTGATTTTAAAATTATTCCAGAATTGGCCAAATACCCATTATTTGATTAATCAAGAAAAGCTAACCACGTTTCGGGCTGTTTTTTTTTTTAGTCGTTGAGGTACAGCTTGCACCACTAATTCCAGAAATGGCCAAATACCCATTCTTGATTAATCAAGAAAAGGAGGGCCAACAGCCCGAAACGCGTATGTAGTTATCTTTTCTTGATCAATATCAATATTGTTTTGAAAATAGAGCAATCCACAAATAAATCTTTAATTAAAAAGACATATATTGGATCAAAATATCATTTATTTTACCTATATTTCAGTTGGCTGAACGCCAAATGTTTTCTTCCCGTTGAATATAGACAAAAAATATTTTAAACCTTAATTCTATTGACGTTATGTGACGCTGAGTTTGTTATTGACACATATTAATATAAAATGAAAGAATTTAAAAGCACGAATGTTTCTTTTATACATAATACAAACTTCTACTGTCCTTACTGCGATGAAAAATATATTGGGAGGGCTTGGCTCATCAGTGGTGAACCCTCCCAGCGGTTTCGCCAATTTAATCCACCAGACCGCTTCTCAAAGCTCTAATACTGTATTGGACGATTCTGCTTATATACGCAGCACTGAAGGATGGAATATCAGAAATGGTTTTCAAGAGAACTATGGACATAAGCTTATAGGACAGTAGAATTACATTCAAATATTTGCATCGAGCAATGCTCTTCCGCAAACAATAAATACAAGGCCAGTTAGGCATAAATTGTCACAAAGCAATAACGCGCCATCTATACATATAAAATAAAATGTCAATATGACACATTAAATATGTTATAATACCTTGATAAAGGTTGGCGTTCAGCCAACTGAAATATTGGTAAAATAAATGATATTTTGATCCATTTATATGCCTGTTTAATTAAAGATTTATTTATGGATTGCTCTATTTTAAAAACATTAATATGTTATAATACCTTGATAAAGGTTGGCGTTCAGCCAACTGAAATATTGGTAAAATAAATGATATTTTGATCCATTTATATGCCTTTTTAATTAAAGATTTATTTATGGATTGCTCTATTTTCAAAACATTAATATGTTATAATACCTTGATAAAGGTTGGCGTTCAGCCAACTAAAATATTGGTAAAATAAATGATATTTTGTTCCAATATATGTCTTTTTAATTAAAGATTTATTTATGGATTGCTCTATTTTCAAAACATTAATATGTTATAATACCTTGATGAAGTTTGGCATTCAGCCAGCTGAAATATTGGTAAAATAAATGATATTTTGATCCAATATATGTCTTTTAAATTAAATATTACAATATATAAAAGATATATATATTATTTAAGCTTTGCGATCATGTTTTAACAGATGTAATAGATAAAAAAAGAGAGTCGAAAATAGGCCTAGCTGTAGTGTTTTCTTGCGGAATGAAATTAATCTGCTGCAATGTTCGTTTGGAATGTTAATTGGCCACGATGGCATTCTGGGGCAGTCTGGTTTATAGCACAAGATGACCGTCTGCCTTATTACTTCTCTCGTCTGCTTCAGATCTTCACCAGGTGTCGCTTGTGGGTTAATTACAAAATGGCGTCCATTTAGCTTCATTTATCTTCTGCTTTACTAATGAATTTCTATATCAAATTATTACGATATATTGCGATAAATTATGCAATATGGGTATGTATTTGGTATTTCTGTCTTTTGGTATACATGCTAGTTGAGAATAGAAAGACATTTCTTACTTGAAGATATGAAGATAGCTAGGAATAATTTTGTTCTGTTTAACAGTATATTCCCGTAATATCCGGGAAAAGACGCTATCATTAGAAATAAAAAGGCTAAATTTAACTAATTCACGCATAGAAACATCAAGTGTATATATATAAAAAGACAAGGGTCGCCTCTCCTGTCAAAATTGACGTCTAAAACCAGACGCCATCCATTGACCGTCGCCGCAAACTAGCGGCCTCAGGTCGGTGACAAAGCCACAACACCAGCTTTGGTAACCTGAAAAGCGTCCACCTAGAGACTATGGTCTCGGGCTAATAGCCCTCGTCAGCCTAGGGCGGACTTTATTCCATGAGAATCACACGGGAGATAATGGAATCTTGACCATCTGCCAAATATATATATATATATATATATATATATATATATATATATATATATATATATATATATATATATATATATATATATATATATATATATATATATATATATATATATATATATATATATATTAAAAAACGAAAGAAAAAATAAAAGATAAAAAGATCAGGTGATGAAATCAATATTAAAAATGGCATATCCTGACCAAGAGCAGAGGTGCTTTACAGAAGGCAGAGCGCCATCTGGTGGAACAGAAATCAACTAAACATTGATTTAGCCTGTTCCCTGATATTTGGCCAAACCAATTTCTTGATAAATCAAGAAAAGCCATCCACGAACGCGTTTCGCGCTTTTTGGCGCTCGTCAGCGTGGAGTAGGCTGTACCAATGCGACCAAAAATATTTTTTGGTTCCAGTGGCTTCCTGAAAAACCAAGAAATGGGTATTTAAGGCCAAACTTGCGTAAAAAAAAAACTTTGGCCTTAACTACCCGTTTCATGATTTTTCAGGATGCCTTAATGACCAATTTTTTGGTCGTTGAGGTACAGCTTGCACCACGCTGATGAGGGCCAACAGCCCGAAACGCGTCCGTGATTAGCTTTTCTTGATTAATCAAGAATGGGTATTTGGCCAATTCTGGAATAATTAAAAATCAACGAGAATAGTTGATATTTATTCCGATAGATGGCGCCAGCCATCAGCAAATTTCAGTTGCACGATAAGGAGATGCCTTTTTCTTAATATATATATATGTAGTATTATATGTGTGTGTGGGGGGGGGGTGGTCTAAACCATGGTTTCCTAAAAGGTCTTAATAAAGCTTTTTATTGTTGTTTGTTTGTTATTTATATACTGTGCAGAGTATTAGGCTCATAGATTGTTGAGCTCTGGAAACCAAAAGGAATAATACTCTGCTAGTGATCTCTTTTGACTTGTATATAATCTACTTATATATTTGCCTTATTCTGTCTGTTTGTCTGTTTGAAGCTCACGGATGGGATTTTTCATAACCATCGGTGGTTCAGTGGTAGAATGCTCGCCTGCCACGCGGGCAGCCCGGGTTCGATTCCCGGCCGATGCATTTTTTTTTTTTTACAATTTTTAAAACTCATTTATATATTATACAAGAATGACATCCACGGCGCCAATTTATAATTGTAACGAATAGTATTTGAATAAAAGCATTTAATCGGGTAAAACCCGAGCGTTGCCCGGGTCATTCGTATATAATAATTGTATAAACGAATGCAAGACAAAATCACCGCGAATGTTTCTTTTTTTTAAGGCAATTTCTTTTTAAGGCAATTATCGTTATTTATCGTTAATTTTTGCTTCGATTTATTAAAAAAAACGATATGGTGCCTTTAAAAAATGATCTTTATTACTATGCAGTTTTCTATTTAGTCAATATACCTAAGTTCATGTTGCAAATGTAATTATCTCTATCGATTTAGTAGGTGAAATGCAAAAAAAAATCGACATGATGAAATCTTTATGAAAATTCACATTTTTATTTTTATATTTTCAAGACACACACAGTTTGGGGCGGGACGTTTCACAAGAGAGACATCCACGGCGCCAATTTATAATTGTAACGAATATTATTTTAATTGAAACATTTTAAAAACACACAGTTTGGAACGGGACGTTTCACAAGAGTGACATCCATGGCGCCAATTTATAATTGTAACGAATAGTATTTGAATTAAAACGTTTTTAAAATATATACGCACTCTGGTAAAACCCGGGCGTTGCCCGGGCCATTCGTCTAGTAATATATAATATAATAGGAAATAAACTAATGCTTAGTTAATCTTGCCTCGTCTCGGATAACAACACATGGTGGCAGCGGTAAACTGAATTCATAAAGAAGGTCGTTGTTCGAAGAAAATTTGAAATTCGACATCAAGCAAGCTTAGAAAGCGGTAAACTGAATTCATAAAGAAAGTCGTTGTTCGAAGAAAATTTGAAATTCGACATCAAGCAAGCTTAGAAGCGGTAAACTGAATTCATAAAGAAGGTCGTTGTTCGAAGAAAATTTGAAATTCGACATCAAGCAAGCTTAGAAAGCGGTAAACTGAATTCATAAAGAAAGTCGTTGTTCGAAGAAAATTTGAAACTTGACATCAAGCAAACTTTTTGGTAAGTTATATTATATTATAAGTAAATCTTTATAATGTCCCAAAATTATAATTGTGTAGCCCCAGAACCTTTTAATTTTTCAAATCCAGGTGATTGGCCAAAATGGACTAGGAGATTTGAACGTTTTAGGCAGGCAAGCGGGTTAATTAATAACCCAGAAAATGAGCAAGTTAATATGCTCGTGTACTGCATGGGTGATAATGCAGATGACATTTTGTTGTCATGTAAAATAGCAAGTGACCAACTAGAAAATTATGATAAAGTTATTGAATGCTTTGAAAGTCACTTTATTCCAAGACGTAATATAATTTATGAAAGGGCAAGATTTAATCAAAGATGTCAGCAGGAAGGGGAAAAGGTGAATGAATTTATCACAGCACTCCATAGCCTAGCTGAGCACTGCAATTTTGGGATGTTACATGATGAGTTGATTAGGGATAGGATAGTTGTTGGAGTAAGGGATAGAGCATTATCTGAAAGAATGCAACTTGATACAGACTTGACCTTAGTAAAAGCCACACTAATGGCAAAGCAATTAGAAAGTGTCAAAGAACAGCAGTCTAGCCTTTACCAACAAGATTCTATAGATCAAATAAAGAAAATGCCTAATCATATAAAAGAAGCAAAAAGGCACGAACAAAAAATAAGACAATTCAAGTCAAACCAGTTGGATGGGTCATCACATGGATGCACCAGGTGTGGCATTCAAATAATCATGATTGGAAAATTTGTCCAGCTATGAACTCGTATTGTAGTAAATGCAAGAAAAAGGGCCATTATGCCAAAGTATGTAGATCAGAAGCCATAAATGAAATAAAATCAGAGATAGCTTTTTTTGGGATCTGTAGAGGATAATTCCAAGAAATGGATAGTACCAATTAAGGTAAATAATAGACAAATTAATTTTAAAATTGACACCGGAGCTGATGTCAACGTGCTCCCCCTACAATATTATTATCAAAGTTTCCAAAGAATAAAACTGGAAAAATCTGATAAAATATTACAAGGTCCAAATGGAATACCCTTGGAAACAGTTGGAATGATCCACGTAAAACTTCAAAATAAAGGCCAGCACTTAAACTCGAAAATATACATTGTTGATAAACTAAAGCAGCCACTTCTCTCTGGGGAGAAAAGTGAAAAATTAAACATTGTGAGAATGATTCAGCAATTTTCATCAGGAGGCCGCGGCGGACAGCGTGGTAGACTCGGAAGTGGAGATAACAGAGGCTGCTACAACTGCGGGGAAGAAGGCCACCGCAAGTTTGAATGTACCAAACCTGCCCGTGGCCGTGGACAGAGCCGTGATGGAGGCAGCAACAACACCTGCTACAACTGCGGAGAAGTTGGCCACCGTAAATATGAGTGTACCAACAACACGGCTGAAGATGGAGGACAGGAGGAGAACCAGCGCAAGTCCAAGAAGGCTTGCTACACCTGTGGGGAGTTTGGCCATAAGAAGGACGACTGCCCCAAATCTGGAACTCAAGAGTCCGGAGATGAGGAGGAGTCCTCTGACAATGAGGAGGAAGAGACTCCCCAGAAGAGGAAGCAAGCTGAGGACAGTGAGGAGGAGGAAGTAGAAGCTGAAGAACCTCCCAAGAAGAAATCTAAGAAGCCCAAGTCCAAGAAGAAAGAAGAAGATTGCTATCTGACTCTTCAAGCATATAGGACGATGCCCCTGGAAAGCGCCAGGAGCAGAGAAATGAGGAGACCCCCACTTCGACATCAACCTGGCTCTCAAGGAGATGCAAGGATGACCAGGAGCAAGAGACTGAGGAGGATTGCCCTACACCAACGGCCTCATCTACAAGAGATGGAAGGATGCAGAGGGACAACCAAGACCAGGATCCAGAGAAGAGCCTCCCTTCAATGCCAGCTGTGCATACAAGATGGAAGGGCAGTCAAGATACCTCGAAGGTCCCTGTAAAGTTAAGGGAGGAGATGTGCAGAGTATTAGGCTCATAGATTGTTGAGCTCTGGAAACCAAAAGGAATAATACTCTGCTAGTGATCTCTTTTGACTTGTATATGATAATATATAATATAATAGGAAATAAACTAATGCTTAGTTAATCTTGCCTCGTCTCGGATAACAACACATATACTATGCTTCGAACAATCGTTCTTCCGCAAATATCAAAACTCAATTTGATATTAATTTATAAGTGTTATCAAATACACCTATCCCCTGATTTACACGGTAGATACGTTCCTGAGAAAAACGTGTAAATCGAAAATTAAAAATGTTCGCGAAATTTTTATGAGAAGAAATACAGACACGGTGTGCGTGTGCAGCAAGTCAGCACATAAGCTCAGGATTCCTCGTGAGATGTGTACACAGCGCATGCGTTCAATCACAGTAGCATTTAGTATAGTGCGATAAAAACAAAAAAAAAACAACTTATTTGGAAAACCGTGTAAAAGCGAAAACGTGTAAAACAAGTACCGTGTAAATCGGGGGATAGGTGTATATATATATATTTCACATTGGGAAAAACTTCACCAATGATGGCATTACACAACTCTAGAAGACCATGGAGTTTGATATGCGAACAATAGCGTATTTGGTGAAACAGACGACATGCGGACAATGGAAGGTGTGGACAACCCAGAGACATAGAATGGTCTCCTTAGGCTAATTTGTAAGATAAATAGTATTCTTTGATATATCTTAGTAAAGATTTTTTTTATGTTTTTCAAATTATTTTGAATATACTACAGTTATTTATAAACGTTAATAAAAGTTATTTTAAACGCGTAAGATTCTTTTTGAGGTTTCGCAAGTTTAATCTGCCATAGCGCTTTTATATTGCATTTTTGGAACTTCCTTTTATAGTGATACTGTTGCTAGACTCTTTGAATGGGTATTTAAAATAGTTTCGAATTTTGACTTCAGTTATTATAAAATAAATAAAGCTTCCAGGGTTAAGTTTCTTGTGCAACCTTTTATTTTCAAACTTTCGGACTTATCAGTCCTTCAACAGGAATATCACGTTAACAAATTAATAATAAATACTATTTTTATATATACACGTTATTATATACACCCATACCTCGCTTTGCGTCGGGGTTACGTTCCAAAAAAAAAAACACGACGCAAATTGAAACGACGCAAAGTGAAAATAAAATTTTGATGGCATGGCTCAATCAAAAACAAAAGTGTTGCCATATTTTAGGAAAAAAATTTCAAAAAAAAAATTAAAGACTTGAATCCAAAACAACGCAACTTCGAAAATCTAACGACGCACAGTGAAAATCAGTATACAAATTAAGCAGCGACGCAACTTCGAAAAAAACGAAACGACGCAAAGCGAGGTATTGGTGTACATATTTTAAATATTTATTATATATTGAGAGAAATATATTACAATATTTGTGTGTTAAAAACAATTTTTTGAAAATTACGTGCTGGTTGAATGATATCTCGAGACTTCAAATTAAATTTAATAAATTGGTGAACTATTGTGTTATATATAGAAGACATCTATGGGATAGTATTTGTCCATATTGCCACGTGTAAAATTAGGGAAGACCAACTTCAGGATGAGACAACAATTTATTTCAGGCAAGAACTAACTATGAATGATAAAAAAAAAGATAAGCAAAAGAAGGAAGTGTACAGAGTATAGCAAAATATAACCATGAAAAATAATACTCTGCTAATAAAATAATAAATACTTTTTACAATATTATAATATTCGAAACTATTTTAAAGGTGTACGATTCTTTTTGAAATTAAACAATTTCTACTGCCCTTACTGCAATGGAAAAAGTAATGCTAGTGTGAATCATAATATAATATATTTATATATAATTTTATAACAATTTATTCTACAAAGCTGCGGTCACCGTTTGGAGGAGATTAATAGAATTTCAGAATTTGGCAGTCTATATTTGGATAATGAAAGGGTTATGTTCCTAAATAGCTTAATTAGGAATTGCTCGAAAAGAGCAACTTAGTTCATGATATTTACAACAATGAATAATATTTTGAAAAATAAGACTTATTTTGGATTGTAATAATATATATAATATGGTTTATCGCCCAATAAGTTTGGAAGACGTCTGGTGTCTCACCTGGGGCACGCGACCTGCTACGTGCTTCACGGCAAAATACCTCGAAAAAGATGGAAGATTGGTCCATCGAAATATCGGATTAATAAATAATCTTATTACAACTATAATATTCTTCTTGGTAAGATTCAGACGACAAGACGAAATAAAAGAAGAAGAGTTTCTTTAATAGAAATATATCGAAGCAAGCTTTCGGGCAAAAAAAAAAAACCCTTCTGCAGGCGTAATTACAGCAACAAACGTGACACTATAATGCAGGTACAATGGCTAAAAAGAGAATATATACACATAACTATTTACATATTTGCGGAATAAATTATGTAAATGAGGATTTGCATTTGTTATGACTATTTTATAATTAGAGAGATAATAAGTAAACAAGGAATTTTTATGTTTGGAGTTTGAAACTATAGGGGAATCTGCTAATGTAAAATACTGTATATGTGATTATTCAAGTAATATTGATTTCTGGCTATCTTGTTGAGGTTATTACTGCAAGGCCAGGAGAGCGCGATATGCATCTGGAAGTTCTATTTTACGGTTAATGCTGTTATGTCTGTGGGATTCTATTGACTCGAGAACTAATCGTTGGTGCTGGTTATGAATGTGTCTGTAATGTATGGTGGGGTGGTTGGTGTTAAAAGAATGGCCAGTATTGAGTGTGTGCTGATAAAGGAGGAACCTGGTGTCCTGATTGGAGATGTTTCGAGAATGCTCAGACATTCTGATGGCAATGGATCTACCTGTCTCGCCAATGTATGTGGCAGAGCATTGCTCACACGAGACAGAGTAGACCGCGCCATCATCAGTGAGTTAACTGCCATGAATCCCGCTCCACATTTTACAATGTGTTCCTTTGATGTAACCTCCCTTTACCTCAGTCTTCCCCACAGTCTCATCACCGATAGTCTGGAACGGTTCCTTAGATCACAGAATGTAGATCCCCATACAACTTCTTCTATAACACAACTGACCAAACTCTGCTTAAACATGAACTCCTTCACATTCCTTAAAGATCACTACAGACAGATTAAAGGCTCCCCAATGGGCAGCCCTCTATCCTCTATTGTTGCAGAAATAGCCATGTCCGAAATAGACCACTGGATTACCCGTACCCTCCCCACAGATATACAAATATGGCGCCGATATATTGATGACGTTTTTTGCATATGCAGAAACGGCCAGGAGAGCACCATACTTGCAGCCCTCAATAGTTATAACCCCAACATCTCCTTCACTATGGAAATAGAGTCAAACCAGGTCATCCCATTCCTTGACATACTAATAATACGTACCGCATCCACATTCCACACCACAGTTTATTATAAAAAACAATGTCCCCCCAGTTATACCCATTTCAATTCACACTGTCCTATTTCCCATAAAATTAACATAATAAAAACTCTCACTAAAAGAATATTTACTCACTGCTCACTCGATATATTTAAAGAAACTGAGAGAGATCTCATCATATCGCACCTTTCTAAAGCATCATTTCCACTTGAATATATCAACAGATATTCATATACACCTGGTCCCTCCAATCTACCTATAATTTATATATCATTATGTTTCCTGCCCTACTCCCCCTCCTCAGTCGATATAGCTAGAAGCCTCAAGACATACGAGGTGTGTTCAAAAGGTATCGCGACTTTTGAATTTTCGCGGGTTACGTATATTCGAATTTCGATCTTTTTGTGGCTTTATGTTGGTACTCATGTCTCTCACCTATGCCGACAAGCTCGGCCATTTTGAATGTTCACTTGATTGTTGACAGCTGCTTTGCTTGCAGGTGTTTTGGATCGTCTTCGATATTTACCTATTAAAAAAATGGATCAAAGAACCTGTATCAAATTTTGTGTGAAAAACGAAATTAAGTGCGCCGATGCATTCCGAATGTTGACTGTGGCATACGGAGAAGCTACATTGGACCGAAGCAACGTTTATCGGTGGTACAAAATGTTCTCAGAAGGCCGAGAATATGTGAACGACGAAGAGCGTGCCGGACGCCCGAGCACTTAAACAACAGACGAAAATATTAATGAAGTGGAGAAAATGATATTGGCCAATCGTCGAATCACCGTTAGAGAAGTTGCTGAGGACCTAAACATATCGATTGGCTCGTGCCATTCGATTTTTATCAATGATTTGGGCATGAGACGGGTCGCCGCGAAATTCGTACCAAAATTGCTCAATTGCAACCAAAAACAGCATCGCATGGACATTGCTAATGAGATGTTGGACTCTGTCCGCGACGACCCAAATTTACTCCAGAGGGTCATAACTGGTGACGAAGCGTGGGTTTATGGTTATGACGTGGAAACCAAAGCTCAATCATCTCAATGGAAGCTGCCGCACGAACCAAGACCGAAAAAAGCGCGCCAAGTTCGGTCGAATGTGAAAGTTTTGCTGACAGTTTTCTTCGGTTGCAGGGGCGTGGTGCATCATGAGTTCTTGCCACAGGGTAGAAAGGTCAATAAGGAATATTACCTGCAAGTTATGCGCAATTTGCGCGAAGCAATCCGCCAGAAACAGAACTCCTCCAACCTGCTCACATCCTTCCGTCACCCATACTAAATCGCATGCCCCCCCAGATCCCCTCCATTCTGCTGGCGCGGTCTACTCTGTCTCGTGTGAGCAATGCTCTGCCACATATATTGGCGAGACAGGTAGATCCATTGCCATCAGAATGTCTGAGCATTCTCGAAACATCTCCAATCAGGACACCAGGTCCCTCCTTTATCAGCACACACTCAATACTGGCCATTCTTTTAACACCAACCACCCCACCATACATTACAGACACATTCATAACCAGCACCAACGATTAGTTCTCGAGTCAATAGAATCCCACAGACATAACAGCATTAACCGTAAAATAGAACTTCCAGATGCAAATCGTGCTCTCCTGGCCTTGCAGTAATAACCTCAACAAGATAGCCAGAAACCAATATTACTTAAATAATCGCATATACAGTATTTTACATTAGTATATTTCCTTATAGTTTTAAACTCCAAACATAAAAATTCCTTGTTTACTTATTATCTCTCTAATTATAAAATAGTCATAACAAATGCAAATCCTCATTTACATAATTTATTCCGCAAATATGTAAATAGTTATGCGTATATATTCTCTTTTTAGCCATTGTACCTGCATTATAGTGCCACGTTTGTTACTGTAATTACGCCTGTAGAAGGGTTTTTTGCCCGAAAGCTTGCTTCGATATATTTCTATTGAAGAAACTCTTCTTATTTTATTTCGTCTTGTCGTCTAAATCTTATTACAATCCAAAATAAGCCTTAATTTTTAAAATAAACATATTGTTACGTGTAAGGCCTCCAAACGATTACAACCTCCACCAATAGATGGCGCTTTCGCCTTTTTCCCTTGCTGGCTGATGTGGGAGTCGCCGACAGCTCTGTTCCCGTTTCCTGGGGAGGTTAGCTGTAAATACACTTTTATGTTGGCCCCAGGATGTAAAATAATGTAAATACCCATTGGTTGTTGTCTAATTTAGATGTAATGTTTGGTAGTGGATGACAATAAAAAAAAGTGCTTACCAGAAGAGTAGCAGCAGCCTGGCGATGATGGCAATGGCGAGAGTAACGACAGAAGGCCGTGCCGCCTTCTGTCGTTACTCTCGCCATTGCCATCATCGCCAGGCTGCTGCTACTCTTCTGGTAAGTCTCTCGTGTCCCCCCACCAGTGGTAAGGCCGAGAGATACTGCCAGAGGAAGGGAGTTTCCACTGGAGAGGTGGAACTCAGGACGTCTTTGGGTGGTCTGCGGGGAAAAGCTGCAGGGAAGAGCAACGGGAGTCTGAGTAGGTGAACCACGAAGGAGGAAGCGGCGTTGTCGCAAAGAACCGGTAGGGTACAGACGCGACAACTGGTGTCAGAAGTGGGATTCTTCTTCGTGGAGGTCACCAGGAGGCCTTTTTTCTTTTAAAGTTTTTTTTAGTTGCTTAAAAAAAAGGCCCATTGACGTGAGAGGCCAAGGAATGACCTCTGAACAGGACTCGCAGGCCGAAATTGTCCGGAGGATACAGGGATATCAGGAGGAGAGGGACAAATTAAAGCGTCGAACAGAGGAAGAAAGACTTCGGATAGAAAAAGAGTTCGAAGATAAAAGGCTTCTCAGAAACAAAGAAATTGAGAAGCTGCTGTCTCAAATGAAGGCCCACTTGCAGAATGAGACAGGTACGGCCGAGACAGCTTTGAATGATGTCAGCGAGGACCGGGTAGAATCCTGAGGACTGGAAGTCGAGCCGGGTCACATGGGGGAATTGCGTGGAGTGGAGGGCCTGAATGAGGAGCCTCCTGGACAGACCCTGAATCTACTTCACGCGGACCCGCGAAGGAAGCGGCCCCAGCGAGGGAAGCGGTGCCGGCGAAAGAAGCGGTGCCCTCGGGAGAAACGATACCGGCGAGAGAAGTGGTCCCGGCGAGAGGAATGGTCCCGGCGAGAGAAGTGGTCCCGGCGAGAGAAGTGGTCCCGGCGAGAGAAGTGGTCCCGGCGAGAGGAGTGGTCCCGGCGAGAGGAATGGTCCCGGCGAGAGAAGCAGTACCGGCGAGAGAAGCGGTCCCGGCGAGAGAAGTGGTCCCGGCGAGAGTAGTGGTCCCGGCGAGAGAAGTGGTCCCGGCGAGAGGAGTGGTCCCGGCGAGAGGAATGGTCCCGGCGAGAGGAATGGTCCTGGCGAGAGGAGTGGTCTCGGCGAGAGAGGTGGTACCAGCATAAGAGGCGGTGCCGGCATGAGAAGCGCCTCCGGCACGAAAAGCGGTACCGATATAAGAAGCGTAATCGTCATAAGAGGCTGAGTCAGCATGAGAGGTGCCTCCGGCGAGAGAAGCTGCTCCGGCGTGAGAAGCATAACCGGCGAAAGGGGAGGCTCCGGCGAGAGGGACGGCTCCGGAGAAAGGGGCGGCTCCGGCGAGAAAGATTGGCTCTGGCGAGATAGGCGGCTCCGGCGAGAAAGGCGATTCCAGCGAGATGGGCAGTTCCAGCAAAAGAGGCGGCACCAGCGAGAAGCGTGACATCTGGGCGACGGAAGCGATGAGGCCGGATCGGGACGATCCGCCTTGAGGGAGAGGCAGTGTTACGTGTGAGGCCTCCAAACGATTACAACCTCCGCCAATAGATGGCGCTTTCGCCTGTTTCCCTTGCTGGCTGATGTGGGAGTCGCCGACTGCTGTGGTCCCGTTTCCTGGGGAGGTTAGCTGTAAATACACTTTTATGTTGGCCCCAGGATGTAAAATAATGTAAATACCCATTGGTTGTTGTCTCATTTAGATGTAATGTTTGGTAGTGGATGACAATAAAAAAAAGTGCTTACCAGAAGAGTAGCAGCAGCCTGGCGATGATGGCAATGGCGAGAGTAACGACAGAAGGCCGTGCCGCCTTCTGTCGTTACTCTCGCCATTGCCATCATCGCCAGGCTGCTGCTACTCTTCTGGTAAGTCTCTCGTGTCCCCCCACCAGTGGTAAGGCCGAGAGATACTGCCAGAGGAAGGGAGTTTCCACTGGAGAGGTGGAACTCAGGACGTCTTTGGGTGGTCTGCGGGGAAAAGCTGCAGGGAAGAGCAACGGGAGTCTGAGTAGGTGAACCACGAAGGAGGAAGCGGCGTTGTCGCAAAGAACCGGTAGGGTACAGACGCGACAACTGGTGTCAGAAGTGGGATTCTTCTTCGTGGAGGTCACCAGGAGGCCTTTTTTCTTTTAAAGTTTTTTTTAGTTGCTTAAAAAAAAAAGGCCCATTGACGTGAGAGGCCAAGGAATGACCTCTGAACAGGACTCGCAGGCCGAAATTGTCCGGAGGATACAGGGATATCAGGAGGAGAGGGACAAATTAAAGCGTCGAACAGAGGAAGAAAGACTTCGGATAGAAAAAGAGTTCGAAGATAAAAGGCTTCTCAGAAACAAAGAAATTGAGAAGCTGCTGTCTCAAATGAAGGCCCACTTGCAGAATGAGACAGGTACGGCCGAGACAGCTTTGAATGATGTCAGCGAGGACCGGGTAGAATCCTGAGGACTGGAAGTCGAGCCGGGTCACATGGGGGAATTGCGTGGAGTGGAGGGCCTGAATGAGGAGCCTCCTGGACAGACCCTGAATCTACTTCACGCGGACCCGCGAAGGAAGCGGCCCCAGCGAGGGAAGCGGTGCCGGCGAAAGAAGCGGTGCCCTCGGGAGAAACGATACCGCGAGAGAAGTGTTCCCGGCGAGAGGAATGGTCCCGGCGAGAGAAGTGGTCCCGGCGAGAGAAGTGGTCCCGGCGAGAGGAGTGGTCCCGGCGAGAGGAATGGTCCCGGCGAGAGAAGCAGTACCGGCGAGAGAAGCGGTCCCGGCGAGAGAAGTGGTCCCGGCGAGAGTAGTGGTCCCGGCGAGAGAAGTGGTCCCGGCGAGAGGAGTGGTCCCGGCGAGAGGAATGGTCCCGGCGAGAGGAATGGTCCTGGCGAGAGGAGTGGTCTCGGCGAGAGAGGTGGTACCAGCATAAGAGGCGGTGCCGGCATGAGAAGCGCCTCCGGCACGAAAAGCGGTACCGATATAAGAAGCGTAATCGTCATAAGAGGCTGAGTCAGCATGAGAGGTGCCTCCGGCGAGAGAAGCTGCTCCGGCGTGAGAAGCATAACCGGCGAAAGGGGAGGCTCCGGCGAGAGGGACGGCTCCGGAGAAAGGGGCGGCTCCGGCGAGAAAGATTGGCTCTGGCGAGATAGGCGGCTCCGGCGAGAAAGGCGATTCCAGCGAGATGGGCAGTTCCAGCAAAAGAGGCGGCACCAGCGAGAAGCGTGACATCTGGGCGACGGAAGCGATGAGGCCGGATCGGGACGATCCGCCTTGAGGGAGAGGCAGTGTTACGTGTGAGGCCTCCAAACGATTACAACCTCCGCCAATAGATGGCGCTTTCGCCTGTTTCCCTTGCTGGCTGATGTGGGAGTCGCCGACTGCTGTGGTCCCGTTTCCTGGGGAGGTTAGCTGTAAATACACTTTTATGTTGGCCCCAGGATGTAAAATAATGTAAATACCCATTGGTTGTTGTCTCATTTAGATGTAATGTTTGGTAGTGGATGACAATAAAAAAAAGTGCTTACCAGAAGAGTAGCAGCAGCCTGGCGATGATGGCAATGGCGAGAGTAACGACAGAAGGCCGTGCCGCCTTCTGTCGTTACTCTCGCCATTGCCATCATCGCCAGGCTGCTGCTACTCTTCTGGTAAGTCTCTCGTGTCCCCCCACCAGTGGTAAGGCCGAGAGATACTGCCAGAGGAAGGGAGTTTCCACTGGAGAGGTGGAACTCAGGACGTCTTTTGGTGGCCTGCGGGGAAAAGCTGCAGGGAAGAGCAACGGGAGCCTGAGGAGGTGATCCACGAAGGAGGAAGCGGCGTTGTCGCAAAGAACCGGTAGGGTCCAGACGCGACAATATATTATGGATTGCTCTATATTCAGAATAAATAATATGTGAAGGTTATTCACATATCAAAACGAAGGTTCCAACGCGGGATTCAATCCCGGTTCATGGCTGTCGGGAATCGAGGGTGTTACCTACTCGTCCACCGAGTTCTTTTTGGATAAGTAAAGTGAAGAATAAAACACGGCTGATTCCACACTCGTCTTTTCAGTGATACGTTAACTTATGTACGGTGTGGCCACTGGACATGTGTCGGACCTGGAGGTTGTTGTTGGGTTCAGTGCTACCTGGAGTATAGGAGCTCCATCTATGCTTCTTACCTGTGGTGAATCTGTATAAGACCGGTGGTTTAATAAAGCTGTATGTGAGTGGGTACAATACCCCGGACCTGGAGGCTGTTGTTGGGTTCTATGCTGCCTGGAGTATAGGAGCTCATCTATGCTTCCTTCCAGTGGTGAATCTGTATAAGACCTGTGGTCTTAATAAAGCTGTATGTGTTTTGTATAATTTTATGTAACAATTCATTTATTAGTTTATATTGAAAACTAAAAAGGCGTATCCTGACCTCTCACATGAGCATTTAAGATTATAGAACGCCATCTAGTGGAACAAAAATTAACTAAACGTTGATTTGGCTTGTTCAATAAAAGTTTTCAACCCAATTTATTTATAAATAAAGAAAAAGCCAACCGGGTATGCATTTCGGGCTGTTGACCCTCGTCACATTGTTTCAGGCTGTACCTCTACGAATAAATATTTAGTCCAAAAGGCATCCTGAGAAATCAAGAAATATCAAACCCAAATATTTGTATAATTACGCTTTAAACAAAATAATAAATTTATAAATATATTTATTTATATAACAGTTGCAAACAAGACACGCTATATCCGATCTGGATAATTGCGCGTAAAACTATTTACAATAATTGTAGTAGAGTACGTAACAGAATTGTCAAAAAGAAAATACACAATTAAGAAAAAGAGCATTGAATAAACATATACATTAAACAAATAAGCAACAACATAAACAGATAGAAGAAACCACAAGGTAGTTATTTACAATAGGTTAAGCAATGATGGAAGTTGATTTAATGAAGTTATCTGTAATAATTAGTATCGTGGAGAGAGAAAGTTGATCAAGTTGAGTTATTTACAATCAGTTATTTTCTAAGTAACTTATTAATTATTTACATTGATACAAGTCGCATAGTAGTGTAGTTCCTCAAGCTGCATGGAACTGTCTATTTATAATAAAAAGTCTGCAGAACCTATTAAATTTCATATATCTTTCCCTATTATAAACTATTTGACCCAGATAGGTTCTTTCCATCTTGATCTGTTGATTAAAAATATATTACTTTTTTGATTATATTTTTTAGGTTCCAATATATTGTCAAGTGGCTCTGCGACTCCGGTCACAAGAGACCCGATGGGATACCTGTCAATCATCCCTGGACTCGGGGGGGACAGATGTGAGGGGTTCTCGGAATCTTATCGGCAAATAAGGAAAACGGGACGGTGGCTGACCACTCTCATTATTTTTACCTTGGGATAAGTTGTTTTTATCATCTGACTCTTTCTCCCTATTAAATACCTCTAGTAGATAATTTTATTGGAGAACTAGAAGATAAATATACACATTTTTATAATAAATTAATTATTCCCAAATTCCCCAGAGCAGCAGCTTTATACACCCAAGATAGTGGACATTTCTGCTGCTGTGATGGAGATGTATGGAGACATCTGAGGCTCTTCATTGGACACGACAAAAACAACAGAAAATTGACATGGACCCAGAACACCAGTTTACACACCCAAGATAGAGGACATTGCTGTGATAGAGATATAGAGACATCTGAGGCTCTTCATTGGTCACAACAACCACAACAGAAATTTGACATGGACCCAGAGCAGCAGCTTTACACACCCAAGATAGAGGACATTGCTGTGATAGAGATGTATAGAGACATCTGAGGCTTTTCATTGGACACAACAACAACAGAAAATTGACATGGACCCAGAACAGCAGCTTTACACACCCAAGATAGAGGACATTGCTGTGATAGAGATGTATGGAGACATCTGAGGCTCTTCACTGGACACAACAACAACATTCTCAAATTTGCCCTCGCTTTATTTATCTCCGCGACAATATTATGATTAAAAATATAATCAGAAAATATATTTATAAAGTTTTTTTTATCTAGATGACCTAGAAGTGTTCAATAACGTTATTTTAGGTAAGGTACATGTAGATTAGTTGTAGATGAAGGAGGTTCTACAGAGCTGTTAGTAGGGACGTGACTCAGAAGCACCTGGAAGGATCTCCATTGATCACCCTGAAGCCATTTCATTAGCTAAGTGGCTGTGTGGTATTTATGATCTCATATATCTTGAGGTAAAATGGAACATTTTACAATTTATCTTCGCTATGATTTATTAAAACTAATTTAGATGATGACAGGAAATCTTAAATACCGTCTATTTGACATTAAATATTCCAAAATATTCTATAGTAAATTGCTATAAAATGTACATATTTGAATTAATGTTTAGCGCAATAACGTACCATCCATAAATATAGTGGAAACTCCCTGTAAATGACACCTAATTGCAGAGATAATTTGTTCTTTATAGCGAGAGGTGTCCTCTTACTGGAGAATTGCTACAGTAGAACCTCTCTGGAAAGGACACCTAATTGCAGAGACAATTTGTTCTTTAGCGAGAGGTGTCCTCTTACCGGAGAGTTGCTACAGTAGAACTTCCCTGTAAAGGACATCTAATTGCAAAAACAAAGTGTTCTTTAGAGAGAGGTGTCCTCTTACTAGAGAGTTTCTAAATACAGTTGAACCTCCCTGTAAAGGGCACCTGATTACAGAGACAAAGTGTTCTTTAGGGAGAGGTGTCCTCTTACTGGAGAGTTGCTACAGGAGAGCCTCCCTGTAAAGGACATCTAATTACAGAGACAAAGTATTCTTTAGGGAGAGGTGTCCTCTTACAAGAAGTTGCTACAGTAGAACTTCCCTGTAAAGGACATCTAATTGCAAAAACAAAGTGTTCTTTAGGGAGAGGTGTCCTCTTACTAGAGAGTTTCTAAATACAGTTGAACCTCCCTGTAAATGGCACCTAATTACAGAGACAAAGTGTCCTTTAGGGAGAAGTGTCCTCTTACCAGAGAGTTGCTAAATTGTAAAAATGATAATTTTGTAAATTAAAACTGTCCTTTTTAAAGAGGTTACCTTTAGAGCGAGTGTCGTGTCGTGTAGGTTCTACTGTATATGTTATGATAAAGTGATATTGAGATAAATTATTTTCTTGTTTTTTATTTATTTATGAGTATTGTGCTAAAATTTGGAATACATGAGTATTTATGGTAATGTTATTTATATATTTAATATCAAATCAGACGCGATTTCCCAACAAAGAATGCTTACGTCAAGCAACAACACCAAAATCAGAGAACTATTTAACAAAAACTATTGAAAAAACAAACAATGAAACATATAAAAATATATACATATTATGGTGTATTTAGGTTGATTTAAAAGTAGAAATATATTTTAGACTTTATTTATTTAAATGACTTTTATTATATTACACCGTTGTAGATGCAAGCTTAAAAATTACAAGTTTACAATCGAATTATATGATGATAAATTATATGTTATGATATATACAATATATCGCAGAGAATCTGTGGATTTAATATTATTATTATAATAATATATTGTTGCACCAGGTTGCGGCTTGGCAGACTCTTCAGGCATTATTCTCTCCTGTGCTGGGTCTTGCATCTTACCAGAGCGTGTTTCAACCATCCTACAAATTTATATAAGGGAATAATGAGATAAGTCTACTTTAAGTAGCCTCCAGAATCATTTATTTATTTTCTCACATCAAAGAGAGCAGTGAAGTCACACGTGTAACTAAATACAAATGATGATAATCTAAATAATCTGTTTTAAATAAATATCATAGAATATAAAAATATATAATTTAAATTTCAAATATAATAAAAATAATATAAGAAATACGCCATTAATCATGATGTAACACTTCCCCCTCTCCAGAGGTCGTCACGTCCTCGTGAGTTACCTCATCAATTCTCTCAAAAATAGGGTTTGAGTCTTGAGACATGGACAATCAGTGGGTCTTGGCCAGGATTATCTTTCGGCTCAATTAAGTAATTTACGTTAGACAGCTTCTTTAATATTCGATATGGGCCAAAATATTTTCTCAATAGTTTTTCACATTTTCCGATTTTCCTGACTGGTGTCCAAACTGCCACTAAATGTCCTGGTTCATAGATTTTCTCATTGTGTTTTTTGTCATAGTTTCTTTTCATCCTTTCCTGAGTCTTCTCTGTGTTGTTAATGACTACCTGTCTCGTCCTTGCTATTTTATCTAAGTAGTTTTCTATATATTCGTCGTAATCGTCCATGTTACTGTCCGTTGGGATATTCTCGTCGTCTAAGAGGGACATGGGTTCCCTTCCAAACAACAGGAAAAATGGAGAATAGCCTGTGGTTTCTTGAATCGTGGTATTATACGCGTGGGTGATAAAAGGGAGGATTTCATCCCAGTTCTTTTGGTCTGTGTTCACATACATGCTGATCATATTGATTAAAGTTCTATTTAGCCGTTCCGTTAGTCCGTTAGTCTGGGGGTGGTAGCTCGTTGTGAAGCAGTGTTTCACTTTGCACATTTTCATTACCTCCTTCATCAAATTGCTAGTGAATTGTGAACCTCTATCGCTAATAAGAAATTTTGGGGCCCCGTGACGTAAAATAATATGTTCGATTAAAAATGTAGAGACTTCTTTCACGGTTGCTTCTGATACTGCCTTTGTTTCAGCATACTTGGTATAATAATCAGTCAACACAATTATCCACTTCGTTCTTCTTTTCGTTGATGGCAAGGGGCCAACAAAGTCAATTCCGATTCTTTCAAAAGGGTAGTTAGCTGGGGGAATAGATTGTAGAAGTCCAGAAGGCAAGTGATTTGAACCTTTCCGACTTTGGCAAAGGTGGCACACGTCTTTACAAATTCTGAAACATCTTTCAACATGGAAGGCCAATAGAATTTATTCTTCAATCGGTAAGTGGTTCTGGCGACGCCCAGATGGCCATTCAGCATATGGTTGTGGTATTCACTCATGGCTTCCTTCCTTCTCTTCTTTGGCACTACCAGCAACCATGCCCTACCTTCAGGATTTGGATTTTTCTTGTAGAGACACCCATTTTCTTCTTTGAAGTTCTGTGTAATTGAACGCTTGTTTCCACTGAGTTTCTCCTTAATATTCTCAATAAAATCATCCTTTTCGTCTATTATTTGATTCAGAAATAGTCTTTCATAATCTTCGTCCCATTCGTTTTCAGGTAAGGGTCCTCTAGATAGACCATCAGCGTCTAGATGTTTTTTACCCGATTTGTGTATAATTTCGAAATTATATTCCTGAATCTTCAGTGCCCATCGTGCTAATCGGCCGGTCGGATCTTTCAGATTCTTAAGCCAGCATAGTGCGTGATGATCAGTTACGATTTTGAAGTGCCTTCCATATAGGTAGGGTCGTAACTTGGACATTGACCACACAACAGCTAGACATTCTTTTTCGGTAGTCGAATAATTTTGCTCAGTGTTCGACTTAAATATGAGATAACTTTTTCTTTATCGCCGAACTTTTGGACTAATGTTGCACCCAGGCCGATGTTAGATGCGTCAGTATGAATGTAAGTAATTGCATTCGGGTCAAAGTGCCCTAAGATTGGAGGATTTATCAATGCTACTTTAAGGGTTTGAAATGCTTTTTCTTGATTTTCTGTCCAGGTAAAAGGTACATTCTTTTTTATAAGACTGGTTAATGGATCGGCAATTTTTGAAAAACCTTTGATAAATTTTCTATAATATGAGCACATTCCTAAAACTGATTGAACTTCTTTTATCTTTTTGGGCCGAGGAAAATCTCTAATAGCCTTGATATTATGCTCCGCTGGTTTTATTCCATGTTGATTAGTTATATGGCCAAGAATCTCTAGTTCTTCGAAAGCAAATTGGCATTTTTTGTTGTTCAATTTTAAATTAGCCTCGCGAAAACATTTTAAAACAGCTTCTATTCTTTTGAGATGTGTTGAAAAATCCGAGCTATAAATGATTACGTCATCTAGATAACATAAGCAAATTTGCCATCTAAGATTACCAAGCATATTTTCCATGTTCCTCTCAAATGTAGCAGGGGCATTGCATAGACCAAAGGGCATTACGTTGAACTCATATAGGCCATGTGCTGTAGTGAAGGCTGTCTTTTCTTTATCTTTCTCCTCAACCTCTACTTGCCAATATCCTGATTTAAGGTCAATTGCTGAAAAGTATTTGGATCCTTGAAGTGTATCCAATACTTCATCAATTCTGGGAATTGGGTAAACATCCTTCACTGTTACATCATTCAATTTTCTGTAGTCAACGCAAAATCTGTACTTACCATCTCGCTTCTTGACCAAGATTACAGGGAAGGACCATGGACTCGAGGATGGTCTAATTATGCCGTCTCTGAGCATTTCATCAATTTGTTCTTTTATGATTTCTCGCTCTTTCGCGCTCACCCTATACGGCTTGTGTTTGATCGGTTTCGCGCCTTCTGTATCGATCCGATGTTTCGCTAAGTTGAATCTTCCTAATCCCGACGAAAACAAATCCTCGTACCTTTCCAAAACTTTTTTCAATTGCTCCTTTTCCTTATATGCTAAATTTTCGTTTATCTGAAATTGGGGTTCTTCATGCTCTTTTTGTTCACTTTCTTCCATAAGATTCACTTCGGCTGGCTGACTTCCAAAGCACAATGTTTGGTTTTTTAATATTTTTAATGGTCGAGGGTAATGGTTTGTTATCCAGATATATGTTTCCTTATTCACAACATTTATTAAGCTTCTCGCTAGTCGAAGTCCATTTGTTTGAAACATTTTATGGTTCTCCTCGATGATGTATTCGCCATCCTCTGCTTCTACAAATGCATTAATCAATTTAATAGAAAGTTCTGGTATAATGGCATCCTTTGCACTTTTTATTTTCTTCTGTTGATATTTGATTACGTCACGATTTTCTGTCAAGTCATATTTGATTATTTCACGCTGACAATCAATTTTTTGCGTTCATTTTCTTAAGAAAATCACTTCCAAGTATAAATATTCGCAAATGTGTTCTCATTATCACAAATTGATGTGTAATTGTTTTGTCATCAAATTTTATATTTAAAATAATATTTCCTACGATATCTAATTCTTTGCCATCGGGTCCGGAGCACATTTTATCAGGATTTATTATTTCAAGACCTGTGTTAAGAGCTGTACTAAGGTCGACCACTGAAAGATCGGCGCCTGTATCAATCAAAGCTTCGCAGATACCGATTCTATCCACGTTAATGTTCATTTTATATTTGGGGTCCAACTTTTTAATTCCATTTATGGTCGACTTGCTTTGATTGACGGACTTAGGCGCGATGTTTAGTTTAAATCTTCTAATGCGGCATATCTATTCCTTGTAGGGATACTCGAGTACGGGCTATTACTTACGTCAGCGTAGAGCAGAGGTCTCGACTTCTGAGTTCCATTATCCATTCGGATTTCTTCTTCGACCTTGTCTTGTGTAACTATGGGGTCCTCTTCCACAATTCTTACAAACCTGACTCTGCAATACCGCGCTACGTGTCCTGGCTTGTTACACTTGAAACATATTGGTCTCCCGTCTTCTGTCCTATTCCTATTTGAATTTGGATTCTTATTGTATGTTTTACTTGGGTAGACCGGTTTTGGCTCAGGATTGGGAGTGTAAGATCGTCTAGGGGCAGATACCTGGGGCAGAGGCTTGTTCTGGTAATACCTCGGAGTGGGGGCCTGGGGCTTGGAGGTGTTCTGGTAGTACCTCGGAGCGGGGGCCTGGGGCTTGGAGGTGTTCTGATATGGTCTTCTGAACGACGTAGCATTCTTCCATTGCTCTTGATGATGGGGACGAGGAGAGCGTGGTCCATTATAAAGAGCTTTTGATTTTTCTGCACGTTCTTGGTAGTTCTTTTCGAACAAATCCAGCTTTTTACAAATTTCTAGAAGTTCATTGGTATTTTTAGGAGGGTTTAGGTGAAGGGCAAAAGAGTATTCTTTCTTTAACCCTCCAATAACCCAGTTTATTTTAGTCTCTTCTTCCATTTGGGGGTCGACCTTGTTGCACAGTACAAGGATATCCTCTGCGAACCTGATTGCAGGTTCATTCCACTGCTGCATTCTGTTTAGCCTCATCTTCATTTCTTCTTTGTTGGCGTCTGAGGCAAAATCCTGAATTAGGCGGCTCTTGAAATTTTCCCAGCTGGTGAAACTTATCTTGTGTAGGTTCAGCCAGGTTTTGGCGCTACCAATCATATTCATGGCAGCATAACGAGAGATAAGGTAGTCTGCCCAATGGTACAGGAAGCCAATTTCTTCAAGAGATTCAATCCATGGGCGAGGGTCTTCCGTTCCATCATACTTGGGGATGTCGATGTTGGGATTCAGGACAACTGGGTCGGAACTAGCATCTCTACCAATTGTTGCACCAGGTTGCGGCTTGGCAGACTCTTCAGGCATGATTCTCTCCTGTGCTGGGTCTTGCATCTTACCAGAGCGTGTTTCAACCATCCTACAAATTTATATAAGGGAATAATGAGATAAGTCTACTTTAAGTAGCCTCCAGAATCATTTATTTATTTTCTCACATCAAAGAGAGCAGTGAAGTCACACGTGTACCTAAATACAAATGATGATAATCTAAATAATCTGTTTTAAATAAATATCATAGAATATAAAATTATTTAATTTAAATTTCAAATATATTAAAAATAATATAAGAAATACGCCATTAATCATGATGTAACAATATTATATACAATATTATATTATATAATTAAAATATAAATATACGACACATATTTAGCAATTAACGTTTTTTTTTCCAAAAGAGAAAATCATAGATATAATTATAGAGTTTTAAATATAAGTCCTTACTGTTTATAAACATAAAAAGATCCTTGTATTCAATGTCTTCCTGTAGTTCTGGAAGACATTCAATAAGCAAGTGACAGGAATCCTGTCTTCTCTCTTCACACACTGGATCGTCTATAGCTCCTATTGGAAACAGAGAAATCGATGAAATTTATGAGTATTTTATGATAGTGTAGTTGTGGTATTAATAATAAAAACAGTTTTAATCACAATTTACTTCAATTGATATGATAACATATTTGAGGATAAAACAATACCTGGCTTAAGACGAGTAGAATAAAGAAATCAAAAGATTACATATTTACATATCCACAGAAAGAGCCAGCCAACAGGAAACAACACAACAATAGGTTTATATAGGGAAATCCGCGATATCTGGCTGTCGATTTTACAGAGTAGATTTTACTAGAAGTAATATTTTTAAAATAAAATAATTTTTAAATAGCATAAATATAATGTAGGTATTTAGGCACGGGCGGTTTCACCAATTTAATCTACCAGACCACTTCTTAGAGATCTAATACTGTATTGGATCATTCTGTTTATATATGCTACACTGAAGGGTGGAATCTTTGAAATGGTATTTAAGTAAACTATACACATAAGCTTTTAGGACAGTAGAATTATGTATAATTATTTGCATCGAGCAATGTTTTTCCACAAACAAGATTCCATTTCTGAGATTCCACCCTTCAGTGTAGCATATATAATTAGAATGATCCAATACAGTAATAGAGATCTAAAGAAGCGGTCTGGTAGATTAAATTGGTGAAACTGTTGGAAGGGTTTACCACTGATGAGCCAAGCCTTCCCAATATATTTTTCATTGCAGTAAGGACAGTATAAGTTTGATTTATTTGTGAGAAGAAACATTCGCGTCTTAATGTCTTCATTCGTTATATATAGACTAGACGAATGGCCCGGGCAACGCCCGGGGTTTGCCCGAGTGCGAATATATTTTAAAAACGTTGTCTTGGGTGGTCGCTATTGACAGGGTGGTCTGTATAGACAGGTGAATGTATCACACAGCTGATAACAGGGTTGTCTAGAGTGGTCGCTATAGACAGGGTGGTCTGTATAGACAGGTGGATGTATCACACTGCTGATAACAGGGTTGCCTAAGGTGACCGCTATAGACAGGGTGGTCCGTATAGACAGGTGAATGTAACACACTGATGATAACAGGGTTGCCTAAAGTGACCGCTATAGACAGGGTGGTCTGTATAGACAGGCAGCTGATAACAGGGTTGTCTAGAGTGGTCGCTATAGACAGGGTGGTCTGTATAGACAGGTGTATGTATCACACTGCTGATAACAGGGTTGCCTAAAGTGACCGCTATAGACAGGGTGGTCTGTATAGACAGGTGAATGTAACACACTGATGATAACAGTGTTGTCTAGAGTGGCCGCTATAGACAGGTGTATGTATCACACAGCTGATAACAGGGTTGTCTAGAATGGCCGCTATATACAGGGTGGTCTGTATAGACAGGTGGATGTATCACACAGCTGATAACAGGGTTGTCTAGAGTGGCCGCTATAGACAGGTGTATGTATCGCACAGCTGATAACAGGGTTGTCTAGAGGGGGGCAGGGAGGCCACGTGTTCGCTGGCAGCCAATGGGCGCGCATTCTATCCGTGAGCTTCAGACATACAGACAGAAAAAGGCAATTATATAGGTAGATGGCGTGTTATTGCCTTATATTAATTTATTCCTAACTTGTCCTTATTGTTTGATGAAGAGCATTGCTCGATGCAAATATATAAATATAATTCTACTGTCCTAAAAGCTTATGTCCATAGTTTGCTTAAATACCATTTCTAAGATTCCACCCTTCAGTGTAACATATATAAACAGAATGATCCGATACAGTATTAGAGTTCTAAAGAAGCGGTCTGGTAGATTAAAAAAATTGGTGAAACTGGGTTCACCACTGATGTGCCAAGACCTCCCACTATTTTGTCATCGCAGTAAGGACAGTAGAAGTTTGATTTATTTGTGAGAAGAAACATTCACATCTTAATCTTTACATTTGTTATACATTTGTATATTGTAACAAAGTATTTATTATTTTATTAACAGAGTATCATTTTTGATGTTTATATATTTTTCTTCTCTATAAACTTCCCTCTTTGTTTATCTTTTTTTTTATCATTCATAGTTTGTTGTTGCCTTAAATAAAATCCCTGTGTCATCTTGAAGTTTGTCTTTCCTAATTTCTCATGTGGCAATATTATGTTGTTTTTAAAAAAGAAGTTGTATAGTTGTCTTGTCCCCAGTTAAATAGGATTGAGTACCAAATCCCGTGGGGTCGGGATATTTGCGACTGTTGTCCCAAAAACCAGGAAGAATGGTAGTTCATCTTAATATAGGACTTTGTCATTTTATAGTCCGTAATGTTTTATGTGGAAAGCTCTTTCTAACATTAACACCAGTTATTCATTCTTTTACAATTTATTTATTTTAACCTAAATTTGAAAAATCGTGTTAGAACGCCTTTGTAATCTCAGAATATTTATTTATTTTATTGGGTTTTGACCCGTCATGACCCGGGATTGAATCCAGCATTGGAATTTTTTTTTCTGATTACAAATTTTTATTTAAGTTTGATTATTGCATTAAATTTTATGAAAAAATAGTACAAATGTGATATTGTACTGGGATAAGTTGCATAAATTATGAAAAAGGCATCTCTTTATCGTGAAACTGAAAGTTGCCGATGGCTTGTGCCATCTATCGGAATAAATATCAACTATTCTCGTTGATTTTTAATTATTCCAGAATTAGCCAAATATCCATTCTTGATTAATCAAGAAAAGCTAAACACGGACGCGTTTCGGGCTGTTGGCCCTCATCAGCGTGGTGCAAGCTGTACCTCAACGACCATAAAAACAGGTCATTAAGGCATCCTGAAAAATCATGAAACGGGTAGTTAAGGCCAGAATTGTGTGAGACCGCGACACAATGTGAAAAAAATAGTACAAATGTGATATTGTACTGGGATAAGGTGCATACATTTTTGAAAAAAAAGGCATCTCCTTATTGTACAACTGAAAGTCTGTGGTTAGCTTTTCTTGATTAATCAAGAATGGGTATTTGGCCAATTCTGGAATAATTAATAAGATGACGCAAGCCATCAGAAACTTTCAGTTGCACGATAAGGAGATGCCTTTTTCATAATTAAATTTGATGTTTATATTTTAAAGTTATATATCATTATAAAACACGTTTTTCGTACTGTTATAATATCAACTAATATATTTATTTTTTCAAAATTACAAATATTTTCTCACAATGAGTTTCTTTTTATTTTTAATTTCTAGCTTTCAAGTGATAAACGCTCTTCATCAGGTTTAATATAAAACATCGACTATATCTTACAAGATATATTTTCAGATATATGCGTATACGCACGCAGCGCTCTTCATTGAACGTGGATATTTACAACTGAAATTTTAAATTTGAAATGTAAATTAACAATGTTATTGTTCAAATTTTAGAAGACGGCTGAAGAGAAGGGGAAGCTATATACATAATCTAATTGATATAAATAATTATATGTAAAAATTCTTTTTCAGGATTAGAATCACGAATCCTGCATGGGACTTTGATTCCAGTAAAAGGCTTGTTGCTGCTGTTGTATATAGTCACAGTGTAGAAAATACTATACTATACCTACTACTTATATCTCTGTATTCTTAGTTCTCTTCTCTTCAATTACTCTGTAAACTGGCGAATCCTTTATAGGACGAGAGGCCCTCAATAAAGGCTTTTGTTGTTGTTGTAAATTAACAATGTTATGGAATATGTTTTCAATTTTAAAATTTCAGGTGTAAATATTCACACTGCGTGAGTTTGTATTTAGAAATATTTCTTGTAAGATATAGTCAATGTTTTTTATTAAGCCCGTTGAAGAGCGATTATCGCTTGAAAGCTAGTGTTTTGTAATAAAAAGAAACTCATTGTGAGGAATATATTTTGTAATTTTAAAAGTTTTTTCACAATATCATCATGAATATATATTTTTTGAGTAAAATTAACCATTCCTCCAGGGAAAAGTATCTTTTCAAAACATTTTTGTTATTCTCTAGCTTTTGGGAATGGATGTCCTACTACAGGAGAAAACCTGGTATAATGATTCTCCATTAGAACACGAGGCACAATAACCTATAGGGCATGCAAAAACTGTCCTGGTGTGGAGCTAACACCTACCCACATATTCTCATGCCCAGCAATGGCCGCAGCCGTGCAGAAAATTGACATAGACCCAGAACAGCAGCTTTACACACCCAAGATAGAGGACAATGCTGTGATAGAGATGTATGAAGACATCTGAGGCTCTTCATTGAACACAACAAAAGAAAATTGACATGGACCCAGAACAGCAGCTTTACACACCCAAGATAGAGGACATTGCTGTGATAGAGATGTATGGAGACATCTGAGGCTCTTCATTGGACACGACAACAACAACAGAAAATTGGCATGGACCCAGAACAGCAGCTTTACACACCCAAGATAGAGGACATTGCTGTGATAGAGATGTATGGAGACATCTGAGGCTCTTTATTGGAAAAAACAAAATAAAATTGACAAGGACCCAGAACAGCAGCTTTACACACCCAAGATAGAGAACATTGCTGTGATAGAGATTGTTTTAATGTCCATCCATAGAGAGCAAAACAACAACTGACTCACCCGTGCAGCCAAGGTCACGCTCCGCTGCGTCACGTGGGAAAACATACGTAGAGGTTCTCGTCCATGTTCTCAGCACATCCCCCTTTTTAAGATTTGAAATATATATATACATTACAAACTTTAAATGCATAATATAATTAATAATGAAGGCGATCCACAGGTTTAACAATTCGTCCACTCCGGGTTCTTATCTGGCCGTCTTCTGAGTCGTTAGAGGGATAATCCACAACTGGGGTCTTTTCATTTTCAACCAGTTCCTCCCCCGAAAAGGTCGGCGTCGATGGGTCGGCTGGATATTGCACTGCATATCCTTTTCGTAGATGGAACCTGTTTCGACGTAAAGTCCCAACTGGAGTATCAACCATATACGACCTTGGTGTCGATGCTTTCTTCTTTACAATCCCCCAGGTTCGCATATCTGTAATCCAAACCGTGTCACCTTCGGATAGCTCCTCCATGTCCGTAGCTCCGCAGCGTCGATCATATCTGGATTTCATATCCTTTCTCCTTCTCCCTTCCTTTCTTTTCAGGGTCTGAGAGTCCACCAACCTTGGATTAAGATTCTCTGGTGCAATTGGCAAGGTCGTTCGGAGTTTACGTCCCAGATGGTTCACCATGCCAAGAAATCTTCTTACGCCATGAACATCGGTCGGAGCAGGCATCTTCGCCACTGCTTCGATTTTCGCTGGATCTGGTCGAATACCGTCTTCATCCAGTATGTGCCCAAGAAAATTAATTCTTGGCACGCCGAAGACACACTTGGCCTTGTTTAGTGTAACTTTCGCCTCTTTCAGTTTTCGGAGCACTAAACGAAGAATTCGATCGTGAGTCTTGGAGTCGGAGGCAAATATCAGGATATCGTCCAGGTAACACATTACACCGTCCATGCCTTGCAAGATTATTGACATAACTCTCTGAAAATACTCTGGGGCGAGTGAGATTCCAAATGGCATTCTGCAGTATTTATATCTCCCAAAAGGAGTGATGAAGGTCGTTAAATGCTGGCAGTCCGGGCTCAATGGAATCTGGTGAAAGCCACTGGTCGCGTCCAGTTTCGAAAAGAATCTTGCTTCCCCCAGTTGCCCCAGCATGTGCTCCACCACTGGCATGGGATGCACTTCGCGCTGTACATGTTCGTTCAGCCTTGAGAGATCCACACAGAGTCGTATGTCGCCATTCGGTTTACCAGCAATCACAGTCGGTGCACACCATTCAGTCGCAACGTTAACTTGTGCTATGATTCCCGCCTTCTCGAGCTCTTCCAACCTTGTTTTGAGCTTTTCCATCAAAGGTATTGGTACCCGTCGAGGAGTATGCACAGCATATGGTTTTGCTCCAGGTTTCAATTTGATTTCGTAAGGGTTTCCTATCTGTCCCAGTCCTTCAAATACTTCAGGGAATTCCTTGATTGGGTTAATTCTCGTCGCAACCACTTCAATCCGCCTCACCAGGTTCAAGAGCTCACATGCCCGGCGACTCAGAAGAGGTTCACTCAAACGACGAATGACATAAATCTTCTCCTTGATTTCATAATTGCCATTTCGCAGCGTTGATATAAACATACCCACAGTCTGAAGTTCGGAAAATTCAGCAGCTCTAAGGTTGATATCACTTTTCACTAGTCGTTGCTGTCCCATTATCTTCTTGAAGAGACACAGAGGAACACATGTAACATCCGCCTGGGAGTCGAGCTTGAACTTCACCTTTTTCCCGTTCACTTGGATTTCTGCTGTCCATCGCCTCCTGCACTCGCCTTCATCATCATCGCGATTAGATGAATCCTCCACAGCTGAGACCTCCAGGAGAAAACCAATTTCTTCATCAAGTTCAGAAACAAGTTTGACTTCCGCAGTCTTCGCCTGCTTATCTGGGCAGCAATTTGCAAAATGGCCAGTTTTTGAACATAGGTTACATCTTTGTCCTTCAGCACGGCAAGCCTGTCCTTCCCTGTGGGTGAAACCTCCGCACTTTGGACATCGTGATCTTGTTTTGGCTGACTTCTCCTTCTTCCTCGAAGGTTGCTGTTGTTGTTTCGGTGATTGTTTATTCGAGTTGAACTTCACCTGATTGACCTTTTGGTTTGTTGAGGGACGCTGCAGGTCGACTTGCTGCTGTCGAACGGCTTCCTGCTGTCGAACCATTTTCACCGCCTTTTCCAAAGTCAGTTCGCTGTCCAACTGCATTCTTTCAGATAAAGCTTTGTCCCTCACTCCAACCACTATTCGGTCACGGATCAACTGCTCATGAAGACCCTCAAATTCGCAACTATCAGCCAATTTGTACAATGAAGTGATGAATTCGTCCACTGGCTCCCGATCCTCTTGGATTCTTGAATTAAATTTCGCACGTTCGTAGATAATATTCTTTATGACACAGAAGTGGCTGTCGAACGCCTTGAGGACGGAATCAATTTTCGTTGCCTCTTCCTCCTTTTCGAACTTGAAGGTCCTGAATATATCATCCGCGCGGTCACCCATCAAGTACATGAACAAATCGATCTTGTCCGCCTCCTCTTTCTTCTTCATTCCACTGACCACGATGTATCGTTCGAATCTTTTCCTCCATTTGGGCCATTCGTTGGGAGTCGAGAACTCGAAAGTTTCTGGAGGTTGAATCTGAGCCATGTTGAATTATCTTCCAAGGTACGCAAAAATCGATATTTTGCAATATACGGGTTCGTATTTTATCCAGCTATCGCTGCCACCATGTTTTAATGTCCATCCATAGAGAGCAAAACAACAACTGACTCACCCGTGCAACCAAGGTCACGCTCCGCTGCGTCACGTGGGAAAACATACGTAGAGGTTCTCGTCCATGTTCTCAGCACAGAGATGTATGGAGACATCTGAGTTTCTTCATTGGACACAACAACAACAGAAAATTGACATGGACCCAGAACAGCAGCTTTACACACCCAAGATAGAGGACATTGCTGTGATAGAGATGTATGGAGACATCTGAGGCTCTTCATTGAACACAACAGAAGAAAATTGACATGGACCCAGAACAGCAGCTTTACACACCCAAGATAGAGAGCATTGCTGTGATAGAGATGTATGGAGACATCTGAGGCTCTTCATTGGACACAACAACAACAACAGAAAATTGACATGGACCCAGAACAGCAGCATTACACACCCAAGATAGAGAACATTGCTGTGGTAGAGATGTATGGAGACATCTGAGGCTCTTCATTGGACACAACAACAACAACAGAAAATTGACATGGACCCAGAACAGCAGCTTTGCACACCCAAGATAGAGAACATTGCTGTGATAGAGATGTATGGAGACATCTGAGGCTCTTCATTGGACACGACAACAACAACAGAAAATTGACATGGACCCAGAACAGCAGCTTTACACACCCAAGATAGAGAACATTGCTGTGGTAGAGATGTATGGAGACATCTGAGGCTCTTCATTGGACACAACAACAACAACAGAAAATTGACATGGACCCAGAACAGCAGCTTTACACACCCAAGATAGAGAACATTGCTGTGATAGAGATGTATGGAGACATCTGAGGCTCTTCATTGGACACGACAACAACAACAGAAAATTGACATGGACCCAGAACAGCAGCTTTACACACCCAAGATAGAGAACATTGCTGTGGTAGAGATGTATGGAGACATCTGAGGCTCTTCATTGGACACAACAACAACAACAGAAAATTGACATGGACCCAGAACAGCAGCTTTACACACCCAAGATAGAGAACATTGCTGTGATAGAGATGTATGGAGACATCTGAGGCTCTTCATTGGACACAACAACAACAACAGAAAATTGACGTGGACCCAGAACAGCAGCTTTACACACCCAAGATAGAGAACATTGCTGTGATAGAGATGTATGGAGACATCTGAGGCTCTTCATTGGACACGACAACAACAACAGAAAATTGACATGGACCCAGAACAGCAGCTTTACACACCCAAGATAGAGAACATTGCTGTGGTAGAGATGTATGGAGACATCTGAGGCTCTTCATTGGACACGACAACAACAACAGAAAATTGACATGGACCCAGAACAGCAGCTTTACACACCCAAGATAGAGGACATTGCTGTGATAGAGATGTATGGAGACATCTGAGGCTCTTCATTGAACACAACAGAAGAAAATTGACATGGACCCAGAACAGCAGCTTTACACACCCAAGATAGAGAGCATTGCTGTGATAGAGATGTATGGAGACATCTGAGGCTCTTCATTGGACACAACAACAACAACAGAAAATTGACATGGACCCAGAACAGCAGCATTACACACCCAAGATAGAGAACATTGCTGTGGTAGAGATGTATGGAGACATCTGAGGCTCTTCATTGGACACAACAACAACAACAGAAAATTGACATGGACCCAGAACAGCAGCTTTGCACACCCAAGATAGAGAACATTGCTGTGATAGAGATGTATGGAGACATCTGAGGCTCTTCATTGGACACGACAACAACAACAGAAAATTGACATGGACCCAGAACAGCAGCTTTACACACCCAAGATAGAGAACATTGCTGTGGTAGAGATGTATGGAGACATCTGAGGCTCTTCATTGGACACAACAACAACAACAGAAAATTGACATGGACCCAGAACAGCAGCTTTACACACCCAAGATAGAGAACATTGCTGTGATAGAGATGTATGGAGACATCTGAGGCTCTTCATTGGACACGACAACAACAACAGAAAATTGACATGGACCCAGAACAGCAGCTTTACACACCCAAGATAGAGAACATTGCTGTGGTAGAGATGTATGGAGACATCTGAGGCTCTTCATTGGACACAACAACAACAACAGAAAATTGACATGGACCCAGAACAGCAGCTTTACACACCCAAGATAGAGAACATTGCTGTGATAGAGATGTATGGAGACATCTGAGGCTCTTCATTGGACACAACAACAACAACAGAAAATTGACGTGGACCCAGAACAGCAGCTTTACACACCCAAGATAGAGAACATTGCTGTGATAGAGATGTATGGAGACATCTGAGGCTCTTCATTGGACACGACAACAACAACAGAAAATTGACATGGACCCAGAACAGCAGCTTTACACACCCAAGATAGAGAACATTGCTGTGGTAGAGATGTATGGAGACATCTGAGGCTCTTCATTGGACACAACAACAACAACAGAAAATTGACATGGACCCAGAACAGCAGCTTTACACACCCAAGATAGAGAACATTGCTGTGATAGAGATGTATGGAGACATCTGAGGCTCTTCATTGGACACAACAACAACAACAGAAAATTGACGTGGACCCAGAACAGCAGCTTTACACACCCAAGATAGAGAACATTGCTGTGATAGAGATGTATGGAGACATCTGAGGCTCTTCATTGGACACGACAACAACAACAGAAAATTGACATGGACCCAGAACAGCAGCTTTACACACCCAAGATAGAGAACATTGCTGTGGTAGAGATGTATGGAGACATCTGAGGCTCTTCATTGGACACAACAACAACAACAGAAAATTGACATGGACCCAGAACAGCAGATTTACACACCCAAGATAGAGAACATTGCTGTGATAGAGATGTATGGAGACATCTGAGGCTCTTCATTGGACACGACAACAACAACAGAAAATTGACATGGACCCAGAACAGCAGCTTTACACACCCAAGATAGAGAACATTGCTGTGGTAGAGATGTATGGAGACATCTGAGGCTCTTCATTGGACACAACAACAACAACAGAAAATTGACATGGACCCAGAACAGCAGCTTTACACACCCAAGATAGAGAAAATTGCTGTGGTAGAGATGTATGGAGACATCTGAGGCTCTTCATTGGACACAACAACAACAACAGAAAATTGACATGGACCAAGAACAGCAGCTTTACACACCCAAGATAGAGAACATTGCTGTGATAGAGATGTATGGAGACATCTGAGGCTCTTCATTGGACACGACAACAACAACAACAACAATATATAGTAACACATATCAATAATTTATAAATATTTTCTTTCATTTTTCAAATAAAAATTATATGTAATTTTAAAATATAAAATTATCATTAGAACAGAAAAATAATTAAGATTTCAGAGAATGGCAATATTCAAGTTTCAATCAGCATGGGTGCTTTTAGAATATCATCAAATGTATTACTATAAAAGGAAGCCATTTGTCAAAAAGAAAAACTGTGCAGACGACCAACTATCAGAAATAGATTTGCATATGAAATATGATTGAATAAAACGTGTCGATGTGCTATTAATTGACAATATTCTTCACGCGAAAATTATTTTTTAATAGTTTTATTGTTTTTTCCGATAGTTTAATTTTCCTAAACGGTTCAGATCAATGCCTATCAATTCTTTATGACAAATATTTGCAATTGCAAATATTCATATTTGCATATTTATATTTATAAGGTTGCCCAAAAAGTTTGTGTTTTTAATAAAACGTTATTTTTCTTATTACTTGGCGAATAATATTATCATGGCGAATACCTAATATAATACATAATAAAATTACTTTATACATAATACAAAGACATTACACATAACGGCTAATATTATTATAACGGCGAATTCATAATAATACAATTACTTTATACATAATACAAAAACATTATACATAACGCCGAATAATATTATTACGGCGAATACATAATAATACATAATACAATTACTTTATACATAATACAAATACATTATACATAACGGCAAACGGCCACGCTAGTCTTAGCTCCGCCGTTTTCGCCTCTGGCGAGCGGAAGAACATCGCGAAAAAAAATAAAATTCACACTGGCTGAAAGCCCTCAACCCGCTGTACAAGTGCCTGAAATGCCCAGCGTTCAATCTCAACCAGGTGATAAGATATCACCGAAAGAACGAATTGAAAAGAATTCTTCCAAAGAATTTTCCATGGAATTCCAAAGGAACGCGGATCCGCCGGCGCGCGAGACGCATGCAAGCCCGGCCGCCGCGCGTGACGACGTCACGCCCAGCTTGGCGGCCAGTTTATCGTACAATAGCGCTGCCCGTGCTCCGGGAAACTGGCCGGACTGCGCTGAAGATCTACGCCCTGGAACGGACGACGGCTTCACCGTCGCCAAGAGCAGAAAGAGGCGCCGCGAATCGGCGGGTTCACCCACCGCCGCTGCACCTTCCTCCAATGCCGGAGGCGCCCGGAGCAGTCGCCGATTGCAATCATCGGCGCGATCGGTGCCCCGGGCACAGGAGATCCCGACAACCAGGGCCCACATCGCGAAAGCCCGGGCGCGGCAGGCGTCCTCTGCTGAGGAGCACTGCGTCTACTTGGAACACGGCCCCGAACTGCAGCCCTTCCACTACCTGAGGGCGCTGGACAGGCTGCTTGGAGGAACCGCCGGAGTTATCCAGATCTCCAAGGTAAACGGCCACCAACTCCTGGGACTGGCCAACAGGGGCCTCGCCGAGCGCCTCATAAACGACGGCCTTGAGGTTGAGGGCACTCTCCTCAGGGCTTTTCCTTTCCGTAAAAGAGCGGAGAGGATAACGGTGAGCAACCTCCCCTTCTTCGTGGAGGACGCAGCCATCATCAACGCCCTTAGGCCCTATGGGCGCATTACTTCCATTGCGCCCAAAATGATGAAAACCGGCCCATACACCTACAACGACGGCCGCCGTGAGGCGTTCATCGTCCTCCACGAAGGAGTGACCACCGAGAGGCTCCCCACCCGCCTCGACATCATCATCAAAGGCGAGGCCTGGCCCGCTTACCTGTCCTCCGGCATTAAGTGTTCCAGATGCCACGGGCAGGGGCACCGCAGGGCCAACCGCCCCCTGCTTGCAGGGCGAGCCAACAACACCGGATTGGCCCCGCCAACCTCTCCTGCTGGCGTTCCACCACCGACCACTCCTGCACCGCCTCAGCGGTCAGCAGCCCAACCTCCTGCACCGGCACCCTCCGGCCCAGCCATGGAGATCCCCGGCGCTTCTCCTGCGGTCCGAGCTGTGATTCCATCCACAGCACCTCGGCCATCTCCAGTGCCTGCAGCCCCAACACCGGACGTTGAGATGTCCATCATCGAGGAGACATCCACATCCTCCACATCCTCGACAAGAATCTCAACGAGAGAAGGCCTCGTTGCATTTATCGAGGGGAACCCCGGCGTCTCCTTTGCCGAGACGGGCGCCCTTATTCTCGGGCGGGAGGAGGTCCTGGACCTCCTCTCCTCAAAGACTAGGGCTCACCGAAAGCGACCCTCGCTGACACCTCCACAGAGCAACGCTCTCGCCGGCCTCATCAACCAGATTTTGGACCTGAAGCCGGGAGGAACTTCCAATGTTTACAAGATCCTGGGTCAGGTCAGGGCGGAGCTGAGGACCGGTCCAGCCGCAGTGCCTCCAGCACCCACACTGCCTGCGTCTCGGCCTGCTGAGCCAGCACCACCCGCTCCCCAAGAGAGGGAGTCGACGCCGGCCATGGCCACACCTCCGCCTCACCCGTCTGCCCAAACGGAGGCTGAACTAATCGATAAACGTTGCGAGGAATTGCAACTTTTAACCATTCAATTGATGAAGGAACTCAACCTGAGGCCCCAATTGGACTCTTCATACCTTGACCTCGTGGAAGCGGTGCTATACCCTGAGGATAGGAAGGGCTTCTTCGGGAGACTTTCGCCGGGAGACAAGAAAGTTATCATCCAAATCCTGGACAAGCTTTCCGAGCACACTCGGGACTTGCACTCCCTTACTCTCAGGGACCTATCTGAGCTTAGGGCCGCCTTGCCGACCTGACCTCCTGTTGAAATATTTGTAAAATAATTGTAAATATTTAAGCTTATCTCTTCGTAGTGTACTAATTGACTGAGCAGTCAAAAAAATCTGTTTAATTGTCTGTCGCTCTGTTCATTGTGGCCACCACGACTGCAAACCAACATGCCACACTACAGTTATCCTACAGCAACAACAATCTACATTACTACACATATATATATATATCGATGTATGGATAAGCTGGCAATCGTGTACGTGAGACGAGTGTTGATTTTCTTCCCACACGCGGACAGCAAGAAGCAGAGGCAGGGCTAGATGTTAACACCGAGAGTGATCGGGGACAGCCCACGGGACAGAGGTAGAGGCCATGACACAAACTTGGATGCTTATCACCGAGACATGAAGAGAGAGCGTGTATGTTAGACAGAAGACGTCTGCCGAGAAAAACCCCCTAGAACCATCTGCTGACCTCCTGCCAAAACCTGTCCTGTTTTTCAGGGGTCGTCTATATAGAGTCCCTGGGGGCCCCACATGTCCCTGCCACCAGCTGACCGCTCTCTCTTTGGATCTTTATTTTGACGTCAACATTTTTAGTTTTACATACAAATAGGGGTTTACAGGTATTATCAATAAAGATATAGCATACGAGGTGTGTTCAAAATTATCGAGACTTTTTGTTTTTTTCAAAATTTATTTATTTATTCATGAATACCTATTTTGTCCCCTTCAAAGTAATCCCCATGAGATATTATAAACTTGTGCCAACGGTTTTTCCAATCCTCGAAGCACTTCAAAAAATCATTTTTAAAAATCTTTTTCAGCTCCTCCTTCGATGCCGTCTTTATCTCGTCAAGCGTAGCGTAACGTCGTCCTTTCATGGGCCTCTTCAGTTTAGGGAACAAGAAAAAGTCACAGGGGGCCAGATCTGGGGAATACGGTGGCTGCGGCATCATTAGTGTGTTATTTTTGGCCAAAAGGTCGCGCACAAGCAACGATGTGTGAGCAGGGGCGTTATCGTGGTGCAAAAGCCAATTTTTGTTCTTCCACAAATCCGGGCGTTTCAGGCAGATTGCTTCGCGCAAATTGCGCATAACCTGCAGGTAATATTCCTTATTGACCGTTCTACCCTGTGGCAAGAACTCATGATGCACCACGCCCCTGCAATATCGCGATACCTTTTGAAAACACACCTCGTATACACAAAATATGGGGGTGGTAGCAAATAGGAACAGTGTACATCGACCAATTGACCAAAAAACCAATGACCAATTTTTTTTTTGGTCGTTGAGGTACAGCTTGCACCAAGCTGATGAGGGCCAACAGCCCGAAACGCGTCCGTGGTTAGCTTTTCTTGATTAATCAAGAATGGGTATTTGGCCAATTCTGGAATATTTAAAAATCCACGAGAATAGTTGATATTTATTCCGATAGATGGCGCAAGCCATCAGCAACTTCCAGTTGCACGATAAGGAGATGCCTTTTTCTTAATCTATATATATATATATATATTTAAATATAAGGAAACCAAGATTACACAGAGAAAGAAAGAAATCAATCTACAATCGATATGCAAGCAGTCAAAAACCAATTTAAAATTAGCTTATTTTATTTTTACAAATTAAATGAAAAAGGGTATATTAAATGTTATAATTACGAATTTAAATATTAAAAGGTTTTACCTTCTTTGAAACTAGGAAAAAATTCTATTCAGTAAAATGAAACATATTTTTTACGTTTTTCCATATAATTTTCAAATATTTACGAGCATTTAATACCTTTTTCACGTTTATTTTAATTTACAGACAAATAGATGCAATAGATACCAGCCCATGTTGGAATAGAGGCCAATGAACAGTCTGATGGCCTTGTGAAGAAAGGACGAAAACAAGCACTGGAAACCTGTTCAATTACATTGAAAGACGGAAATACAATAGCAAAACTCATTACAAAAACCAAAATACCACAGCCCATATGCAACCTCAAC
>CP092868.1:25234434-25348050 GCA_030710605.1 Cordylochernes scorpioides
TATCTAATGTGAAATTTTGAAAATACGGATATAAGACAAGAAATGTTTAGTCACGTATCTTTGTCTTAAAAATAGAATCAACTCTTTTTAAAAATTATTATTATCCATAGTACACGTGATATAGGCCATGATAATCATGGTGGGTTGTAGATGGCAACTACCTTTATTGTAAGTACATCACATGTCTACACATGTGAAAAGCGCAGTCTGACTTTTGCACTTACAAATATGCCAGAGCGTTTTTGATTACTTGCACTCGCTGGTTGGGTTGGAGGTTGGACTTTTACAAGAATCGTGAGCCATTGGAGCATTTTTTTATTAGACGATTAGCAACTCTTAATAATTGGTTTAAACGCATAAACATAAAAAAGATAAGAGGACCTTCTTTTAATAAAAGAAGCTCCTCTTATCTTTTTATGTTTATGCATTTTTTTATTAGGAAAAAGTTCCCAATGCGGGGTTCGAACCTGGGTCGTAGTGGTCGAAAACCAATGGTTTAGACCATTCTCCCGCGACACTCTGAATCAACTTAAATATTTCAAATACAGCTAAACCTGTCTATAGGGCCCCCTCTAAATAGCGTCTCCCTCTCTATAGCGCCCGATTTTAAATATGTAGTACGATGCGATTTACATTAAAAGTGACCTGTCTATAGCACCCCCTCTCTATAACATCCTATTTTGGTGAGTCCCAAGAGGGGGCGCTATAGACAGGTTTAACTGTACTACGAAGAAAAGAGATTCCACCATTCCCACCAAAAAGATGACCATGAACCCGACACCCTAATAAATTTCCTTCTTTGATTTACATAACATTTTGTAAGTCCTTGACGAAGAATTTTACATATTTACATACTGTTGATTTGCATAAAATATGATTTGGGAAAATTGGGCTGACTTGGCATTCTTTTTTAAACAATATTTTAAAATTATTGCTTGTGTCCTTCATGGCATTTTCATGAAAATTTCTTCTTTTTTTTCCTTATCCCTAGTACACGTGGTACAGGCCATGATAATCATGGTGGGCGCCTACCTCTACCCACCATGATTATCATGGCCTGTACCATGTGTACTAGGAATAATCAAAAAAATAAATTTTCATGAAAATCTACTTTATCTCTACCATTCATTCTAGGGTTATTTGATATGTCTTCTATTATGAAGCAGATGTGTTTCCTTACACTAGATATCTATATTAAGGATTTATTATAATCAAATTCAATCTATCTAAGATGTCTTAAGCGCATTTTGCTTCGCAATATGAAAACTTATCAAAGGAGAACATTGTTCATCAGTTTGACAAATAAAAAGTCGGTGGACGAGTGGGTAACACCCTCGATTCCCGACAGTCATGAACCGGGATTGAATACCGCGTTAACATTTTGTTTAATATGTGAGGTTTTTAGGGTCACTGACCCTATACAGGATTCACCAGAGGTATGCATAAGAACAAAGCAGTGAGACAAAGGAAACAACGATATAGACAGAAGAAAAGAAAAAAAAACAAGAAAGAGAAAGAGGGAAGCAAGAAAAACAACACAAAAAGAGTAGCAGTAAGAAAGTGAGGAGTGAGTGTCACTTGGCCTTCTTCTGAGATATGGACTTGTGGAAACCATAAAACGCCGTAGCAGTATACTTATTCTGGGTCATATTGTCAATTATTGATGGAAGTGAAGCAACCTTCACATATTATTCACTGTTTCACTTATCATGAACTAGGTTGCTCTTGCTGAGCGGTACCTATTAATGTGATTTTGAATCATCCATCAGTTCAACAGGCATTATAAAAGGTTATTCTCATTATAATGACCGATTTTGGGGGGAAAAATATTCAAGATTTTTTCGTTTTATATTTCTGTAGAAGGGTTTGTGATATCCGAAAGCTTTGAAAGATCGTTTAAATAAAGTAAGAAATTTATCCTAGGAGACAGCGTGTTGTTACAAATACACCTATCCGCCGATTTACACGGTACTTTTTTTACACGTTTTCGCTTTTACACGGTTTTCCAAATACGTTTTTTTTTATCGCACTATACTAAATGCTACTGTGATTGAAAACATGCGCTGTGTACACATCTCACGAGGAATCCCGAGCTTATGTGCTGACTACATATTTTAACCTGTCAATGCATTTTATTTTTATTTCTGTGTACACCTATCCCCCGATTTACACGTTTTTCTCAGGAACGTATCTACCGTGTAAATCGGGGGATAGGTGTATTCAAAAGGCTGAATTTGAAGTGACAAACTGATCTTGTATATGTACTTACAGATGAAAATGAAAGGATTTAAAAGCACGAATTATACACAATATAAACTTCTACTGTCCTTACTGCGATGAAAAAATATATTAGGAGGACTTGGTTCATCAGTGGTGAACCCTCCCAGCAGTTTCACCAATTTAATCTACCAGACCACTTCTTAGAGTTCTAATACTGTATTGGATCATTCTGCTTATATATGCTACACTGAAGGGTGGAATCTTAGAAATGGTTTTAATGAAAACTATGGACAAAAGCTTTTAGGATAGTAGAATTACATTCAGATAAGTTAGTTTGCATACCAAGAAGGAAGCATACTATATATTCCAACCTATGCAAATATATCGGATATAGTCAAATATGTAAGAACAGATAGCTTTGTGTGAATGCGTATGACCATTCGGAAGTGGTTCAGCAATATTAGATGATCTATTACAGAAAACAGAATGCCTAATCCTGTCACAAGAAGTACATAGTAGCAAGAATGTCTGGTGAAGCAGTAGAAGATATTCCCATTCGATGGAGTTTCAGAAAGCTATCATTGACGGTCTGAAAACGGCAGGATGGTCAAATCGCCGTGTGAAACGTCATGTCAATCGGTCTGACTTCACCATCCGATGGTGTTGTTGGGGATCAGTGCAGTCAACAACAACAACAAAAAGCCTTTATTTAGGGTCACTGACCCTATACAGGATTCACCAGAGTTATGCATAAGAACAAAGCAGTGAGACAAAGGAAATAACGATATATACAGAAGAAAAAGAAAAAAAAAACAAGAAAGAGAAAGAAGGAAGCAAGAAAAACAACACAAAAAGAGTAGCAGTAAGAAAGTGAGGAGTGAGTGTGGATCAGTGAAGACAAGATGGTGGAAGAGTGGTCTAAACTATTGGTTTATGACAGATACAACCCGAGATCGTATCCCATATTGGACACTTTTTTTCTAATTGAAAAAGAAATGCTTCAATGACCTCTTGTCTTTCTTCCGGATTAATTGACCATTTAGAGCATGGTCTTCTAAACCCCATGGCAGAACGCGACTTTCAGTGGCAAGGGATCCTATGATCTGGCAGCAAAGATGTCAAGCAGGTATGGAAGAAACGTAGAGATGGTAGGGCGGCTGAGAGCAGTGAGATGCAGGAGTCTTGGCTGGTGAGGAAATTCAGTAGAAGAGGCCAGTGAAGGTGGAAGCAGGAGGTCCAGGAAGCCTAGAATTTGAGGGCCCTAGACTTCAGGATGGGGCAGCTTGAGGCTCTCGCCTCATGTTTGTCTGGAAGGCCCTTGGCGCAGCAGAAATGCTCCAATGGCTATCGATTCTTGAAAAAGTACAACTCCACCAGCGAGTACAAGTACGGGTCACTGACATATTTGTAAATGTAAAATTTGATCTGTTTTCTACATGTGTAAACAATTAAAATAATTGACATCTTGTCAATACATTCAAAGTACACAGTTTACTGCACTATTTAAAAAAGATGGATTATATACACTATGTACAATGAATATGGCGTCTCTGCCCCCGCTGCAGAGTTTGGTGGAGAATCGCCAGCGGGTTTCCAGCGACACCACGTATTTCTCGATCTACGAATGTAGATATGTGGTGCATTTTTAGAGCAAAAGCAAATCGCCAACTTCTACCCACTACCACACACACATATTGTTTTTATTCGAAATATGTATATATAGAAAACAAGAAAACTATAATGACATTTTTATATTTCCAAAAGTGACAACAACAAAATGTACAGTTTTATATGAAAAATGAATTTACGAATGGTATGAGAGAAAAAAAAAGAAATTTTAAAATTAATATGAATTATATGGTATATAGTCTCTTCCAATATACAGGGAAACAGGAGAAATCTCACATAGAACTTTAAATATTAGAAAAAAAGTTGATTTAGAAGAATCAGTTTGAGGCTCAAGGTCTCGTCTGTTTTAATGTCAGATAGCGGCATGCTCCTATTGAGGCGGGAGCTCGGGACAGCTCAATGAAAGTGAAGGACGTCGCGACGTCGCCCTTGACAATGGAACTGGTTGGTTCCTCTTCGAGGAAACCCGGGAGTGTCTCTGGTAGCTGTAACATCGATGTTACGGTCTTCGTATGGACACATTCCCGTTATTACGGTCTATGTGGGTGGGTACACCCCCGTTATAACGTTATAACAGACTAAGTACGTGCACCCCCGTTATAACAGTCTATGTGGGCACATCAACATGGAGGGACCATTAAACAATACCACAGGTTTTTGGAGATGAATTTATTTTCATATTAATTAATTCTATATCAAGCTTTCAGGTATCTCTACCCTTATACAGGAGAACATAAATAAACGAATAAAACGTTGTCTGATGCTGAACTATTACAGATATCTATGATAAAATTCAAGAATCAAAGGACGAGTTTCTTTTATACGATGATTTATTACAAAAACGCTCAAGCTTTCGGGCTGGCCGGCCCTTCCACAGGAGAAAGTGAAAACATATGGAACATTGGACACTATATAGGGATGAGACTATTTACATATTTAAAAACTATAGGGATTTTGCATATCTATGAAATGTTGAGAGGAATAATTAGCATACCAGGAAATTATGGAAAGGAGAAATTAATATGCATGATAATAGCTATTGAATGTAGTAGAGTTAGGAATATTTTATAATGTCTATGAGGGAGGAGGGGGGGGGGGGGGATACGCACAGATGGAGGATACAAGGCTATGGGAACAGGGATTGGTAAGATTCAGGGAGGTCGATGTGTCTATTGATGGCATGGAAGCCCTGGGAAACGAGAGCTTCCAAGGTGAGAGGCGCTGCTGCTCGGTTAGATTTTAATATTATTTGAGGTTAGAATTTATTCTTATTCAGTTAATATGTATTTATAAAAATAAAATGGAAGGATTTAAAAGCACGAATGTTTCTTTTATACATAATACAAACTTCTACTGCCCTTACTGCGATGAAAAAATATATTTGGAGGGCTAGGATCATCAGTGGTGAACCCTCCCAGCGGTTTCGCCAATTTAATCCACCAGACCGCTTCTCAGAGCTCTAATACTGTATTGGACGATTCTGCTTATATACGCAGCACTGAAGGATAGAATCTCAGAAATGGTTTTCAAGAAAACCTGTTCTGAGGTTTTCAAGAAAACTATGGACATGAGCTTATAGGACAGTATAATTACATTTAAATACATTCAAATTACATTTAAATCCTTTCATTTTATATGTATAGATGGCGCGTTACTGCTTTGTGTTAATATGTATTTGCATATTGACTATAGAGGGACCATTACAAAAGAGTCTTCACCTCATGTGATTTTGTTTTCATTTTAAATAAATCCATATACACTCATGGAAAAAACTTAAGGGAGTGGAAAATATTTTATGTCTTGTTTTTTGAAGGAGACAGAGGCAATATGTTCACACTGGGTTATCTCGTGTGTCTTCAATGAAGGTCACTGTGTATCAAATAACTTTCAGAGTTATTATCTGAATCCAGATATACATGCTAAAAGGTACAACTTCCTAAGTTTTGCTCACACTTGGTTATCTCGTGTGTCTTCAATAAAGGTCACTGTAATATCTTTCAGAGTTATTGTCTAAATCCCGATATACATGGTAAAAGGTACAACTTCCTTAAGTTTTGTTCACACTTGGTTATCTCGTGTGTCTTCAATAAAGGTCACTGTAATATCTTTCAGAGTTATTGTCTAAATCCCGATATACATGGTAAAAGGTACAACTTCCTTAAGTTTTGTTCACACTTGGTTATCTCGTGTGTCTTCAATAAAGGTCACTGCAATATCTTTCAGAGTTATTGTCTGAATACCGATATAAAAGGTACAACTTCATTAAGTTTTGTCTATGAGTGTAAATGGCAATAGATTATGAATTTTTTTTTCTCAATGAAGCCCCGTTCTTAAGTGGGACCTGTGTCTTAAACGAAAGACCTGTTACATACGGCAAAGACCACGATGGTTCTTCAGTACATGTACCTTTAATGAGGTTGACTGGGAAGATAGACAAGGAGGGGTTATATGGAGTTGCTATAGCAACAAGGAAGAACAATGGATCACTCATCCTTTGTACCATTGCCAATTTATCTACGTCTTAACAATCTGAACATCTTCTGTGCCATTCTACCTCTGTCTTTCCAGGTAGTTATTTAGCCCTACACTCATGTGTGGACAAAATTTAAGGAAAAACTATTACCTACCGTTATTATCATGGATTGTACCACGTGTGTTTACTAGGGGTTTTCGCCTCACACGACGACACAATTTACACTTATGAATAAAACCTAAGGAATTGGAAAGTCATTAAAGTCACCGGTTGTCTGCTTTTTGAAAAACAGAAAATTTTGATCACACTTGGTTAACTCGTGTGTCTTCAATAAAGGTCACTGTAATATCTTTCAGAGTTATTGTCTGAATCCCGATATACATGGTAAAAGGTACAACTTCCTTAAGTTTTGTTCACACTTGGTTATCTCGTATGTCTTCAATAAAGGTCACTGTAATATATTTCAGAGTTATTGTATGAATCCCGATATACATGGTAAAAGGTACAACTTTCTTAAGTTTTGTTCACACTTGGTTATCTCGTATGTCTTCAATAAAGGTCACTGTAATATATTTCAGAGTTATTGTCTGAATCCCGATATACATGGTAAAAGGTACAACTTTCTTAAGTTTTGTTCACACTTGGTTATCTCGTATGTCTTCAATAAAGGTCACTGTAATATATTTCAGAGTTATTGTCTGAATCCCGATATACATGGTAAAAGGTACAACTTTCTTAAGTTTTGTTCACACTTGGTTATCTCGTATGTCTTCAATAAAGGTCACTGTAATATCTTTCAGAGTTATTGTCTGAATCCCGATATACATGCTAAAAGGTACAACTTCCTTAGGTTTTGTTCACACTTGGTTATCTCGTGGGTCTTCGAAAAAGGTTACTGTAATATCTTTCAGAGTTATTGTCTGAATCCCGATATACAAGCTAGAAGGTACAACTTCCTTAAGTTTTGTTCACACTTGGTTATCTCGTGTGTCTTCAATAAAGGTCACTGTAATATCTTTCAGAGTTATTGTCTGAATCCCGATATACATGCTGAAAGGTACAACTTCCTTAAGTTTTCAATTCAATATAATAATATATTGTAGACGTGATACTGATGGATGGAATCTAAACTATGTTATTTAAGTAAATTGTGGGCATAAGCTTTGTAGTTGAATCGCATATAGATATCCCGAATATACTGTAACAGAAGTCACAATCACACATAGACATATACTGTAATGGAATGACAACCACATATGAGACATATGTTTGTATACATAGGGAATGTGTCCCCAATGATCTCCCTAGAAGTTTACGTATGCAATTAAAATAATTGAATAGGTTTCCGGTCGGGCAGGCAAGTATGCCGTGCCTTCACAATGGCAGTATTACGTAACGTAGGACGCCCAATACAGCACGCTGGATTCCACAGCTATGGACAGTGAAATATGAAGATATTGATCCAAACTGTAGGTAACATATCAAATTCCATTGTCGCTTTTCGAATTGGAAATTTTAAACAGTTCACAAAGTTAGATAATCAACAACGTCGAATTATTTAGGGCAAGCCACCTGGAGACCTATTTACTTGTACTTATTGTATGTGTACTTTAGTATACTGTGTACTCACTTTATGTGCTCGCTGTATATATGTATTTTAGTATACTGTGTACTCACTTTATGTACTCGCTGTATATATGTATTTTAGTATACTGTGTACTCACTTTATGTGCTCGCTGTATATATGTATTTTAGTATACTGTGTACTCACTTTATGTGCTCGCTGTATATATGTATTTTAGTATACTGTGTACTCACTTTATGTGCTCGCTGTATATATGTATTTTAGTATACTGTGTACTCACTTTATGTGCTCGCTGTATATATGTATTTTAGTATACTGTGTACTCACTTTATGTGCTCGCTGTATATATGTACTTTAGTATACTGTTTAGTGCACTTTATGTGCTCGCTGTATATATGTATTTTAGTATACTGTGTACTCACTTTATGTGCTCGCTGTATATATGTATTTTAGTATACTGTGTACTCACTTTATGTGCTCGCTGTATATATGTATTTTAGTATACTGTGTACTCACTTTATGTGCTCGCTGTATATATGTATTTTAGTATACTGTGTACTCACTTTATGTGCTCGCTGTATATATGTATTTTAGTATACTGTGTACTCACTTTATGTGCTCGCTGTATATATGTATTTTAGTATACTGTGTACTCACTTTATGTGCTCGCTGTATATATGTATTTTAGTATACTGTGTACTCACTTTATGTGCTCGCTGTATATATGTACTTTAGTATACTGTGTACTCACTTTATGTGCTCGCTGTATATATGTATTTTAGTATACTGTGTACTCACTTTATGTGCTCGCTGTATATATGTATTTTAGTATACTGTGTACTCACTTTATGTGCTCGCTGTATATATGGATTTTAGTATACTGTGTACTCACTTTATGTGCTCGCTGTATATATGTATTTTAGTATACTGTGTACTCACTTTATGTGCTCGCTGTATATATGTACTTTAGTATACTGTGTACTCACTTTATGTGCTCGCTGTATATATGTATTTTAGTATACTGTGTACTCACTTTATGTGCTCGCTGTATATATGGATTTTAGTATACTGTGTACTCACTTTATGTGCTCGCTGTATATATGTACTTTAGTATACTGTTTAGTGCACTTTATGTGCTCGCTGTATATATGTATTTTAGTATACTGTGTACTCACTTTATGTGCTCGCTGTATATATGGATTTTAGTATACTGTGTACTCACTTTATGTGCTCGCTGTATATATGTATTTTAGTATACTGTGTACTCACTTTATGTGCTCGCTGTATATATGTACTTTAGTATACTGTGTACTCACTTTATGTGCTCGCTGTATATATGTATTTTAGTATACTGTGTACTCACTTTATGTGCTCGCTGTATATATGTACTTTAGTATACTGTGTACTCACTTTATGTGCTCGCTGTATATATGTATTTTAGTATACTGTGTACTCACTTTATGTGCTCGCTGTATATATGTATTTTAGTATACTGTGTACTCACTTTATGTGCTCGCTGTATATATGTACTTTAGTATACTGTGTACTCACTTTATGTGCTCGCTGTATATATGTATTTTAGTATACTGTGTACTCACTTTATGTGCTCGCTGTATATATGTATTTTAGTATACTGTGTACTCACTTTATGTGCTCGCTGTATATATGTATTTTAGTATACTGTGTACTCACTTTATGTGCTCGCTGTATATATGTATTTTAGTATACTGTGTACTCACTTTATGTGCTCGCTGTATATATGGATTTTAGTATACTGTGTACTCACTTTATGTGCTCGCTGTATATATGTATTTTAGTATACTGTGTACTCACTTTATGTGCTCGCTGTATATATGTATTTTAGTATACTGTGTACTCACTTTATGTGCTCGCTGTATATATGTACTTTAGTATACTGTTTAGTGCACTTTATGTGCTCGCTGTATATATGTATTTTAGTATACTGTGTACTCACTTTATGTGCTCGCTGTATATATGGATTTTAGTATACTGTGTACTCACTTTATGTGCTCGCTGTATATATGTATTTTAGTATACTGTGTACTCACTTTATGTGCTCGCTGTATATATGTACTTTAGTATACTGTGTACTCACTTTATGTGCTCGCTGTATATATGTATTTTAGTATACTGTGTACTCACTTTATGTGCTCGCTGTATATATGGATTTTAGTATACTGTGTACTCACTTTATGTGCTCGCTGTATATATGTACTTTAGTATACTGTTTAGTGCACTTTATGTGCTCGCTGTATATATGTATTTTAGTATACGGTGTACTCACTTTATGTGCTCGCTGTATATATGTATTTTAGTATACTGTGTACTCACTTTATGTGCTCGCTGTATATATGTATTTTAGTATACTGTGTACTCACTTATGTGCTCGCTGTATATATGTACTTTAGTATACTGTTTAGTGCACTTTATGTGCTCGCTGTATATATGTATTTTAGTATACTGTGTACTCACTTTATGTGCTCGCTGTATATATGGATTTTAGTATACTGTGTACTCACTTTATGTGCTCGCTGTATATATGTATTTTAGTATACTGTGTACTCACTTTATGTGCTCGCTGTATATATGTACTTTAGTATACTGTGTACTCACTTTATGTGCTCGCTGTATATATGTATTTTAGTATACTGTGTACTCACTTTATGTGCTCGCTGTATATATGGATTTTAGTATACTGTGTACTCACTTTATGTGCTCGCTGTATATATGGATTTTAGTATACTGTGTACTCACTTTATGTGCTCGCTGTATATATGTATTTTAGTATACTGTGTACTCACTTTATGTGCTCGCTGTATATATGTATTTTAGTATACTGTGTACTCACTTTATGTGCTCGCTGTATATATGTATTTTAGTATACTGTGTACTCACTTTATGTGCTCGCTGTATATATGTATTTTAGTATACTGTGTACTCACTTTATGTGCTCGCTGTATATATGTATTTTAGTATACTGTGTACTCACTTTATGTGCTCGCTGTATATATGTACTTTAGTATACTGTTTAGTGCACTTTATGTGCTCGCTGTATATATGTATTTTAGTATACTGTGTACTCACTTTATGTGCTCGCTGTATATATGGATTTTAGTATACTGTGTACTCACTTTATGTGCTCGCTGTATATATGTATTTTAGTATACTGTGTACTCACTTTATGTGCTCGCTGTATATATGTATTTTAGTATACTGTGTACTCACTTTATGTGCTCGCTGTATATATGTATTTTAGTATACTGTGTACTCACTTTATGTGCTCGCTGTATATATGTATTTTAGTATACTGTGTACTCACTTTATGTGCTCGCTGTATATATGGATTTTTAGTATACTGTGTACTCACTTTATGTGCTCGCTGTATATATGTATTTTAGTATACTGTGTACTCACTTTATGTGCTCGCTGTATATATGTATTTTAGTATACCTTGTACTCACTTTATGTGCTCGCTGTATATATGTATTTTAGTATACTGTGTACTCACTTTATGTGCTCGCTGTATATATGGATTTTAGTATACTGTGTACTCACTTTATGTGCTCGCTGTATATATGTATTTTAGTATACTGTGCACTCACTTTATGTGCTCGCTGTATATATGTATTTTAGTATACTGTGTACTCACTTTATGTGCTCGCTGTATATATGTATTTTAGTATACTGTGTACTCACTTTATGTGCTCGCTGTATATATGTATTTTAGTATACTGTGTACTCACTTTATGTGCTCGCTGTATATATGTATTTTAGTATACTGTGTACTCACTTATGTGCTCGCTGTATATATGTATTTTAGTATACTGTGTACTCACTTTATGTGCTCGCTGTATATATGTATTTTAGTATACTGTGTACTCACTTTATGTGCTCGCTGTATATATGGATTTTAGTATACTGTGTACTCACTTTATGTGCTCGCTGTATATATGTATTTTAGTATACTGTGTACTCACTTTATGTGCTCGCTGTATATATGTATTTTAGTATACTGTGTACTCACTTTATGTGCTCGCTGTATATATGTATTTTAGTATACTGTGTACTCACTTTATGTGCTCGCTGTATATATGTACTTTAGTATACTGTGTACTCACTTTATGTGCTCGCTGTATATATGTACTTTAGTATACTGTGTACTCACTTTATGTGCTCGCTGTACATATGTATTTTAGTATACTGTGTACTCACTTTATGTGCTCGCTGTATATATGTACTTTAGTATACTGTGTACTCACTTTATGTGCTCGCTGTATATATGTATTTTAGTATACTGTGTACTCACTTTATGTGCTCGCTGTATATATGTACTTTAGTATACTGTGTACTCACTTTATGTGCTCGCTGTATATATGTACTTTAGTATACTGTGTACTCACTTTATGTGCTCGCTGTATATATGTGCTTTAGTATACTGTTCAGTGCACTTTAGACACACAATAATATGTTATAACACCTTTATAAAGTTTTTTTTTTTTTTTTTTTTTTTGACAATTTAATAATTTTTATTGACAGCTGGTCAACAATTACTCACGAGGAGTCAAAAGGGCAAACAATGTACATTGATCAGGAGGGCAAGGCTATCCTTAGCTTGTGAATTCCCCTGCGAATAGTGGGATGGCTGTTCCGAATTCGCTCGAAAGCAGCGTACCTTTATAAAGGTTGGCGTTCAGCCAACTGAAATATTGGTAAAATAAATTATATTCTGATCCAATATATGCCTTTTTATTTAAAGTATACTATGAAAAAAAGGCATCTCCTTATCGCGCAACTGAAAGTTGCTGATGGCTTGCGCCATCTATCGGAATAAATATCAACTATATAGATGGCGCAAGCCACTTTCAGTTACACGATAAGGAGATGCCTTTTTTCATAATTTATGCACCTTATCCTAGTACAATATCACATTTGTACTATTTTTTTCACAAAGTATACTATGTATGTACTGTGCACACTTACTTTATGTGTCCATTGTATATATGAACTTTAGTATACTATGTATGTACTGTCCACGTACTCTATATGTTCAATGTATACACGTATTTTAGTATATTTACAGGGGGTCGGTGGAAGGGTAGCCTAAACCGTTGGTTTTCGATCGCTACGACCCGGGATTGAATCCCGCATTGGGCACTTTTTTTTCTAATAATAATAAAAAAGAATGCTCCAATGGCCCCCGATTATTGCAAAAGTCCAAACCCACCAGCGAGTGCAAGTTATCAAACGGGGGCTCTGGCATATTTGTAAATACAAAGTCGAATTGCTTTTCATGTGTGTAGATATGTGGTACACTTACAGTAAAAGGTTAGCGCATCACTGAAAAGGCGAGTGTAATCATATATTTATCAATATATAATCTTATTTATTCATATTTATATTTATTCTGTATTTAACCTTATATAATCTTATATGGATATTGTAATAAATAAATCTCAATATCTCTCTCTCTCAACTCTTCTCTACCTTAGATATGATAGTTATGGTCCTCTTTGGTTGTTAATTCTGACTGAATACATCGAACCTGTAAACTGAGACAAAATCAATAAATGGCGAAAACTCTAAATTTTCAACGACAAGTGAAAGTCCTAGGTTGAATTCTAGGAAGAGTCCACGTAGATCTAGTGACCACAGTGGCGACTGACGCTTCAAGTACCTTCGTAAACAAGATAAGATGTGATAAGACGAGAAGATAGGCGCCATCTATAGCATCCTTCGTGTGGATACGTAAAAAAATGAAACTATCCTCCGATTGATAAAGAATAACCTTTCCTTTAGCGTAAACACACCAGGAATTACATATTATTCAGTATATGCAATTATGTAAAAGGTAACTCATTGATCAACAACAGGACGTATACCAATATGCACGTCTACCCCACATCCTGTGCTGACCTAGGAGTATCTACTGAACACGAGACTTGCATTTCAAACGATGATGTAGATATCTCTTCCTCTGTAGATATCACAGTACCTTCTCTACTTCATTGGAAATCACAACTCCATCTTTGCCCAAGCCCGGATGAAAAAGGAGAAGAGGGAGCAGTAACAAGTTTGCTAACAAACCTGTGCTCAGCTGGCCCGGCTGATAGTACCCTGTAAGGACTCCTAATCCAGGGATACAGGATGAGTAGCGTTTGTACTCCATGTTAGGAGCGGCTGCACATGGCGTCTGTTCCTCATGTCAGAGGCGGCCATTTCTTTTGGAGCTAAGTCAGCCTGCCACTGAGTAGTGCTCCCAGTCTTAATGATAAAGGCAGACGCATTCTACTTCACTCAATCACTCTACAAGGCAAGGCTCTACAAGTTTGATACCCTAATATGATTGAGTGGAGATAAGAAAGAAGAAGAAGGAAATCTAAACAGACACAAAACCTTTTATGCCCGAAAAACTTGAGATTTGTGAATTAAAATGTTTTTTAAAAAGAAATTTATCCCTGGAAACGCCTGATATTGGAAAAAGGTAACTATATGGAAATATAATTATTAATCCTTTTTTCACGTTAATTATATTCTAAATATAAATTAACTAATATATTTAGATGGATTGAGAGAGTAACAGAAAAGTCTTAAAACTATAATTTAGTGATAATTTCATCTATTATTTATTGGTAATAAAAGAAGTAGTTTCCTTTAAAATGACTTACCTTGAACTGCAGCTCGTATCTAATTTACGTAGAAAGTTGAAAAAACAGAGAAAATCAGTGATTTAAATTCTACCAGAGTGACCAAACCTGTTTTTGAAATCCCAAACGACTTTCCTTTCTAAATTGGCAACAAGGATATAATTCCAGACGATGTTCACGTCATCGTTTGATTAAAGTTCCTTGCTACCAACCAATGGCAACATTTCAAAAGATTATAGCAATTGTCGTCTGAAATAGTTTTTTTTTTCAAGTCTCGTCTTTCAATATTTGACAAAGACTATGGCGACATACGAGATAAATTGTTAGCTTTCCTTTTTTTGAAAAAAAGTTCTTTTTCGGATTTTTTTTTTTTTTAACTAAATGACTTTCTCAGTTTAAACAAGCGTTTGTGTTTTTATTCAAAATTCTAAAACAGAAGATTAATTATTAATAAGTCTACACACAGATACATACAAGATTCTTCTTCTTTTTAAAAAATCCTTACAATAATGATGATTGAAAATATATATCAAAAGATTATTTTATAATACAATATAATGCGGCTTATGATTGTAGAACGACATTTGAAAATTATCCCGCATGTGTTTCTTTTGAACGAAAAATCGAAATTTATTTTAAGGAGAAATTACGATTATTTCTATCCTTAGGGATGAAGTATGAAAGGATAAATTGTGAAGTGTAATGATAATTCCCATCCCTGGACACTTTTATTTTTCCGTTTATCATTACTCTTCTCAATTCATCCTTTCATACTTCATCCTTAAGGTTAGAAATAATCGTTATTTCTCCTTAAAATAAATTTCGATTTTTCGTTCAAAAGAAACATTTGCGGGATGGTTTTCAAATGTCGTTTTACAAAAGATTATTAATATTTGTTTCTCTTTTGGTATTAAAAATTGTATTTTATTGTATTTTATATTCAAGTACGAAGGTTTATAAAACCCGAATACTTGAGAGAATATATAATAAAGCAAAAAAAAAACAAACTATATTCGGAAGCCATTTTAAAAAATTAGTATTTATATTTCAGATTATTTTATCTTTCATATTCAAATATATTGAAAAATATGAAAATTTTGGCGCAATTTCCATAAAAGATGTTAAATTTCAATTTTTTCTTCTTAGAATTAATAGCATGTGATCGAAGTTGTTTCTTTGCTGTTTTTGAATAATAAAAAAGCTATAAAATTGAAATAATATTTATGTATTGGTCTCCATAGAAAGAGATTTTATCTTTCATATTCAAATATATTGAAAAATTTGAATATTTTGGTGAAATTTTCATAAAAGATGCTAATTTTCAATGTTTTCTTCATAGTATTAATATCATGTGTTCGAAGTTGTTTCTTTGCTGCTCCATAGAAAGACCTGGTCTATTCCAACCATTGGAGAATATCCATAATCATACATAATCCATTATCATCCATAATCTAATGGTCTTCATGGTTAAACGAATAAAAATATTCAGTGAATAAATTTCATTTTGAAAAGTTCTATGATTTTTAAAATCAGGTTTAGTGATATTATATCTGACTTTACAACTCTGAACACTCGGATTTTCCTGAAAAATCTCTTAAGGATTTCTTGAAAAAGCCATGGTCCACCTGTGCTGTGTGAGCAGAAGAGCTTAAATTGACTTGTTCCATTATATGTATGTTCCATATGTAAATACCTTTTTTTTTTCCTCTTTTCGCTCTCCACTTCTTCCATCCATATTTCCAAATCCATATTCTTATTTTCCATAGGATCATTCAAATAATAATCTGTATATATCTATCATGTGTATATAATCTTTCTCTATTTTTACCCTTTTGTATATTTTTCACTTTCATAGGTTTCTCCGTCTTGTAACCCCAAGGAGAATCCTCTGTAAGACCTGTGTGTCTTAATAAAGGTTTTGTGTGTGTGATATTATATCTGATTACATATCCTTAAAACTAAAGATACGTCTGCCAGTATAACTCTTTTTATCATCTCGACGTTTCGACAAAAGACGAGGACAAAATAATTTTGTCGAAACGTCAAGACAATAAAAAGATTTACTGGCAGAAGTATCTTTAATTCTAAGAACTATGAATACCGGCCAGGTACCCTATATCTTTACGATTATATGTCCATTTTTATTCAAATATCACACACACACACAAAACCTTTATTAAGACACACAGGTCTTCAGAGGATTCTCCTTGGGGTTACAAGACGGAGAAACCTATGAAAATGGGAAATATACAAAGGGGTAAAAATGGAGAAAGATTATATACACATGATAAATATATACAGATTATTATTTGAATGATCCTATGGAAAATAAGAATATGGTTTTAGAAGAAAAAAATTTTTGGAAATATGGATGGAAGAAGTGGAGAGTGAAAAGAGGAAAAAAAACAGGTATTTACATATGGAACATACATATAATGGAACAAGTCAATTTAAGCTCTTCTGCTCACACAGCACAGGTGGACCATGGCTTTTTTCAAAAAATCTTTAAGAGATTTTCCAGGAAAATCTGAGTGTTCAGAGTTGTATGTCCATTTTTATTCAAATATACCTTAGACCAATTATTTTTTTTTAAACTGAACTTTAACTCCATAGCGGTACATTGCTAAAGAACAGATTATCAAAATTATTATAGTTTGATAATAAACTTGTACATAATTTCATCTACATTCCTATGGCTCAATGTAATATCAAAAGGAAGACATCGTGTTTTCCCATTAGCATTACAAGAAGTATCTATGCATATAAGTACTATGTAAATATTGATTTACATCACAAGAACGTCTGTCTACTGGCTTCATAAACTGAATAATTATGGAATATGCAAATATGGTCACCTATATGTTGGAAAATCGTTTGTATACACCCATACCTCGCTTTGCGTCGGGGTTACGTTCCAAAAAAAACACGACGCAAATTGAAACCACGCAAAGTGAAAATATGTGAAGGTGCAATCTAAAACAAAGGTGTTGCCATATTTTAGGAAAAAAAAAATTAAAGACTCGAATCCAAAACAACGCAACTTCGAAAATCTAACTAAGCACAGTAAAAATCAGTAAAAATTAAGCAGCGACGCAACTTTGAAAAAAACGCAAAGCGAGGTATTGGTGTATTAGAGAAATTGTATCTTTTTTTTTTCTTTTCATCGGGTTTACCATTTCAAATCTGTTTATGAGCTTAATTGTCTTAATTAGGTTTTCTTGTATATAAATTTCATTATCTCAATATTGAATGTGATTAGCTTTTACTTTTTTATCATCATTTGCAGAGAATCTGTGGTAAATCCATGTATAATCAATTTATTTTCCTCCAATCTACCCAGACTAATCTATATTATTTTTCACAGAATTTTTGATATCTACCAAAGCTATGAGTATATCCTGACAATTTTAATGTCTGAATGGATATATTTAAAAGGGCGTTATTCAGACTTGCCAATGTTATAGTTGGTCAATATTCCAATTATTTTAAATTTATTTTATATTCACTGAATTTCTGACATCTACCAAACCTATACTTGTGTCCTAACTAGGTAAAATTTTTAATGTTCAAATTTTTGATATACCTAAAGGTTGTGATTGAGACTTGGCAATGTTAAAGTTGGTCAATGTTCCAAATTATTTATATTTATTTTTAATTCATTGAATTTTTGACATCTACGAAACCTACATTATGGCGCCTCTAACTAGGTAAAAAATTCCAAGTTTAAAATGGAGGTATGATTAGGACTTGGAAATATTAAAATTGGTCAATTTTCAAAAAAAAAATTAGATTTATTTTATATTCACTGAATTTTGTATATATAATAAAACTACATTATGACGCCTCTATAAGTATATAAAAATTCCAAGTTTAAAAAGGATATATCTAAAGGTTGTGAATTGGACTTGGAAATATTAGAGTTGGTCAATGTTCTAGATTATATTTATATTCACTGAATTTTTAATCTATATTAATAAAATGCAAATTTCATAAGTGTTGTTCACTAAAAACTTTCGTTACAATGCATCAATTTCGACCAAATTTTCAACATTTATGTAAAACGAGATGGAGCAGGTTTTACTTAACATCAAAATATTTTTCCTAACTTTAACATGCGTAACTTCGCTGTTATCGATTAAATACAAAAAAAATCAACAGAGTTAATTTTATTTATATATAAATACAAAAAAAAATTCAGCAATTCATTCAACTCAATCTAAAAAAATATTCAAAACAAGCAATTTTAAGATAACACCATATGTAAAACAGTCGGCCAAGAAAACAACAACGATATTACATCTTTCTCACATATTCACACACAATCTTGATTAATAATTAAAACTAATATTTAACATTGTTTATTATACTTCATTATATATAATATTCGTTAGGCAAACTTTCACTCGGATAAAACCCGGGCGAAGCCGGGTACACATCCGCTAGTATTTAATAAACCTATATTGTGACGCCTCTAAGTATGTAAAAATTCCAAGTTTAAAAAAGATATATTTAAATGGTGTGATTGGACTTGGAAATGTTAGAGTTGGTCAATTTTCCAGATATTATATTTTATATTCACTGAATTTTTAATATTTAATAAACCTATATTGTGACGCCTCTAAGTATGTAAAAATTCCAAGTTTAAAAAAGACGGTGTGATTCGAATTTGGAAATATTAGAGTTGGTCAATTTTCCAAAATATTTTACATTTATTTTTTATATTCACTGATTTTTTATATATAATAAAACTGTATTATGATGCCTCTAAGTATATAAAAAAATTCAACGTTTAAAAAAAGATATATTTAAAGGGTGTGCCAGGGTATCCCAGCAAACAAAGGGGCAAAAGCTTTCGTAACTTTCCCTTTCCAGTCCACGTGAGAGAGGATCGGGGTCAGCAGGCCAGCTTCACAATACCTCACGTGTATGACGCAATCCTGGCTTGTTTATTTCTGGTGTCCACGTGATGCTTCAGGATGTCATTGTCATCTTTGCTGGGTGTCCCACATACATCGTGGTGGGGGACATCTCCCTCCTAGTTGTCGTGGTGGTGATTGTCAAATTTGCATAGTTATTTGATGTGTTTACATTGGTTTGAAAACACAATAATTTGATAGAAAATATTTGACAATATTATCACATCCCTCGTAGTTGTTGTAGTTGGTGAAACCTTGATTGTCAAATTTGCATAGTCATTTGATGTGTTTACATTGGTTTGTAAACACAATAATTTGATAGAGAATATTTGACAATATTATCACATCCCTCGTAGTTTTTGTAGTTGCTTAAACCTTGATTGTCAAATTTGCATAGTTATTTGATGTGTTTACATTGGTTTGAAAACACAATAATTTGATAGAGAATATTTGACAATATTATCACATCCCTCGTAGTTGTTGTAGTTGGTAAAACCTTGATTGTCAAATTTGCATAGTTATTTGATGTGTTTACATTGGTTTGAAAACACAATAATTTGATAGAGAATATTTGACAATATTATCACATCCCTCGTAGTTGTTGTAGTTGGTAAAACCTTGATTGTCAAATTTGCATAGTTATTTGATGTGTTTACATTGGTTTGAAAACACAATAATTTGATAGAGAATATTTGACAATATTATCACATCCCTCGTAGTTGTTGTAGTTGGTAAAACCTTGATTGTCAAATTTGCATAGTTATTTGATGTGTTTACATTGGTTTGAAAACACAATAATTTGATAGAAAATATTTGACAATATTATCACATCCCTCGTAGTTGTTGCAGTTGCTTAAACCTTGATTGTCAAATTTGCATAGTTATTTGATGTGTTTACATTGGTTTGAAAACACAATAATTTGATAGAGAATATTTGACAATATTATCACATCCCTCGTAGTTGTTGTAGTTGCTTAAACCTTGATTGTCAAATTTGCATAGTTATTTGATGTGTTTACATTGGTTTGTAAACACAATAATTTGATAGAAAATATTTGACAATATTATCACATCCCTCGTAGTTGTTGTAGTTGCTTAAACCTTGATTGTCAAATTTGCATAGTTATTTGATGTGTTTACATTGGTTTGAAAACACAATAATTTGATAGAGAATATTTGACAATATTATCACATCCCTCGTAGTTGTTGTAGTTGCTTAAACCTTGATTGTCAAATTTGCATAGTTATTTGATGTGTTTACATTGGTTTGTAAACACAATAATTTGATAGAAAATATTTGACAATATTATCACATCCCTCGTAGTTGTTGTAGTTGCTTAAACCTTGATTGTCAAATTTGCATAGTTATTTGATGTGTTTACATTGGTTTGTAAACACAATAATTTGATAGAAAATATTTGACAATATTATCACATCCCTCGTAGTTAGAAAGAAGGAATCATATATCGCCGCAACTCTTTTTTACCATGAATCCCTCGTAGTGTATGAAACCTTGATTGTCAAATTTACATAGTCATTTGATGCGTATACATTAGTTTGAAAACACAATAATAGAATTTGATAGAAAATATTTGACAATATTATCACATTAGCAATGCGCATCTTCAACTCAAATATAAAAACGACTAAACATTCGAACAAAAAAAAATGTCCCTTTCGTCTGGCTTTTTAATACCAAAAATGAGACAAAAGACAGATCCTATATATAATTTTATATATAAGATCTCTATATTTACATATTTACAGTTATAAATTTACATTTTTCCACAACTTGTACAACCTGTACAATTTTAAAACTGTTTTTTTTTCTGTCTTAATAATTAAAAATCATAAAGCTCAAGGGTTCCCGATTCTTGAAAAAGTTCAACTACTTTCACATGTGTAGACATGTGGTACACTTATAGTAAAAACAGTCGCCGCTAAATACACTACACTACACTCACTACAACCCCAATAGTAAGTACAACTAACCAAATATGTCTTCTGCCACACTCGTTAATGCAATATTCGAACTGTTTCTAGACGCATAGATAGACATTGGTGTACTTATAGTTAAAAACAATATCAACTACCCATCATAACACGTACAACGTGTACTAGGAATACACTATACTCACTACAATGCCAATGAGTACAACTAACCAAATAGGTTTTCTGCCACACTCGTTAATGCAATATTCGAACTGTTTCTAGACGCATAGATAGACATTGGTGTACTTATAGTTAAAAACAATATCAACTACCCATCATAACACGTACAACGTGTACTAGGGATACACTACACTCACTACAATGCCAATGAGTACAACTAACCAAATAGGTTTTCTGCCACACTCGTTAATGCAATATTCGAACTGTTTACTACAAGCATAGATAGACATTGGTGTATTTATAGTTAAAACAATATCAACTACCCATCATAACACGTACAACGTGTACTAGGAATACACTACACTCACTACAATGCCAATGAGTACAACTAACCAAATAGGTTCTCTGCCACACTCGTTAATGCAATATTCGAACTGTTTACTACAAGCATAGATAGACATTGGTGTACTTATAGTTAAAACAATATCAACTACCCATCATAACATGTACAACGTGTACTAGGGATACACTACACTCACTACAACCCCAATAGTAAGTACAACTAACCAAATATGTCTTCTGCCACACTCGTTAATGCAATATTCGAACTGTTTCTAGACGCATAGATAGACATTGGTGTACTTATAGTTAAAAACAATATCAACTACCCATCATAACACGTACAACGTGTACTAGGAATACACTACACTCACTACAATGCCAATGAGTACAACTAACCAAATAGGTTTTCTGCCACACTCGTTAATGCAATATTCGAACTGTTTACTACAAGCATAGATAGACATTGGTGTACTTATAGTTAAAACAATATCAACTACCCATCATAACACGTACAACGTGTACTAGGAATACACTACACTCACTACAATGCCAATGAGTACAACTAACCAAATAGGTTTTCTGCCACACTCGTTAATGCAATATTCGAACTGTTTACTACAAGCATAGATAGACATTGGTGTACTTATAGTTAAAACAATATCAACTACCCATCATAACACGTACAACGTGTACTAGGAATACACTACACTCACTACAATGCCAATGAGTACAACTAACCAAATAGGTTTTCTGCCACACTCGTTAATGCAATATTCGAACTGTTTACTACAAGCATAGATAGACATTGGTGTACTTATAGTTAAAACAATATCAACTACCCATCATAACACGTACAACGTGTACTAGGGATACACTACACTCACTACAATGCCAATGAGTACAACTAACCAAATAGGTTTTCTGCCACACTCGTTAATGCAATATTCGAACTGTTTACTACAAGCATAGATAGACATTGGTGTACTTATAGTTAAAAACAATATCAACTACCCATCATAACACGTACAACGTGTACTAGGAATACACTACACTCACTACAATGCCAATGAGTACAACTAACCAAATAGGTTTTCTGCCACACTCGTTAATGCAATATTCGAACTGTTTACTACACGTATAGACAGACATTGGTGTACTTATAGTTAAAACAATATCAACTACCCATCATAACACGTACAACGTGTACTAGGGATACACTACACTCACTACAATGCCAATGAGTACAACTTAACAAATAGGTTTTCTGCCACACTCGTTAATGCAATATTCGAACTGTTTACTACAAGCATAGATAGACATTGGTGTACTTATAGTTAAAACAATATCAACTACCCATCATAACACGTACAACGTGTACTAGGGATACACTACACTCACTACAATGCCAATGAGTACAACTAACCAAATAGGTTTTCTGCCACACTCGTTAATGCAATATTCGAACTGTTTACTACAAGCATAGATAGACATTGGTGTACTTATAGTTAAAAACAATATCAACTACCCATCATAACATGTACAACGTGTACTAGGGATACACTACACTCACTACAATGCCAGTAAGTACAACTAACCAAATATGTCTTCTGCCACACTCGTTAATGCAATATTCGAACTGTTTCTAGACGCATAGATAGACATTGGTGTACTTATAGTTAAAAACAATATCAACTACCCATCATAACACGTACAACGTGTACTAGGAATACACTACACTCACTACAACCTCGCCAGTGAGTACAACTAACCAAATAGGTTTTCTGGCACACTCTTTAATGCAATATTCGAACTGTTTCTAGACGCATAGATAGACATTGGTGTACTTATAGTTAAAACAATATCAACTACCCATCATGACATGTACAACGTGTACTAGGAATACACTACACTCACTACAATGCCAATGAGTACAACTAACCAAATAGGTTTTCTGCCACACTCGTTAATGCAATATTCGAACTGTTTACTACAAGCATAGATAGACATTGGTGTACTTATAGTTAAAACAATATCAACTACCCATCATAACACGTACAACGTGTACTAGGGATACACTACACTCACTACAATGCCAGTAAGTACAACTAACCAAATATGTCTTCTGCCACACTCGTTAATGCAATATTCGAACTGTTTCTAGACGCATAGATAGACATTGGTGTACTTATAGTTAAAAACAATATCAACTACCCATCATAACACGTACAACGTGTACTAGGAATACACTACACTCACTACAATGCCAATGAGTACAACTAACCAAATAGGTTTTCTGCCACACTCGTTAATGCAATATTCGAACTGTTTACTACAAGCATAGATAGACATTGGTGTACTTATAGTTAAAACAATATCAACTACCCATCATAACACGTACAACGTGTACTAGGGATACACTACACTCACTACAATGCCAATGAGTACAACTAACCAAATAGGTTTTCTGCCACACTCGTTAATGCAATATTCGAACTGTTTCTAGACGCATAGATAGACATTGGTGTACTTATAGTTAAAAACAATATCAACTACCCGTCATAACATGTACAACGTGTACTAGGAATACACTACACTCACTACAATGCCAGTAAGTACAACTAACCAAATATGTCTTCTGCCACACTCGTTAATGCAATATTCGAACTGTTTCTAGACGCATAGATAGACATTGGTGTACTTATAGTTAAAAACAATATCAACTACCCATCATAACACATACAACGTGTACTAGGAATACACTACACTCACTACAATGCCAATGAGTACAACTAACCAAATATGTCTTCTGCCACACTCGTTAATGCAATATTCGAACTGTTTCTAGACGCATAGATAGACATTGGTGTACTTATAGTTAAAACAATATCAACTACCCATCATAACATGTACAACGTGTACTAGGAATACACTACACTCACTACAACCTCGCCAGTGAGTACAACTAACCAAATAGGTTTTCTGCCACACTCGTTAATGCAATATTCGAACTGTTTACTACACGTATAGACAGACATTGGTGTACTTATAGTTAAAAACAACATCAACTACCCATCATAACACATACAACGTGTACTAGGAATACACTACACTCACTACAACCTCGCCAGTGAGTACAACTAACCAAATAGGTTTTCTGGCACACTCGTTAATGCAATATTCGAACTGTTTACTACACGTATAGACAGACATTGGTGTACTTATAGTTAAAAACAATATCAACTACCCATCATAACACGTACAACGTGTACTAGGGATGAGTAGAATATAATGAAGCTTAAAATAACCGACTTAACACTCTTTTATGATTGAGAGTGGTGTCTTGTCCTCCATGGAAAGGTAGAGGGGAGTTACCATTGCCCCGTTAGTCAGCCACATTTCAGAGTTCTCTATTCACGGTTACCGTAGCGGCTCGGGGCTCACGACACTGTAATACAGAGCAGTCCCTTACTTGTGCTGCTTCTCTTATTACAATTATCATCCTCTGTATCAATTAGAATAATCAAATATAAATATCCTAGGATAAGTTTCTAAATTACACATTAGTTTAGGAAAAACCTTTCACCTGTAGAAGAATCATTTAAAACCCGAAAGCTTATAAACTTGTTAAAAGTGTAATAAAAAAAACCCTATCCTCGGAGATTTATATTTGATTGATCTAAGAAATATATTTCAAACATCGTCAGTGTACACCTATCCCCCGATTTACACGGTACTTGTTTTACACGTTTTCGCCTTTACACGGTTTTCCAAATAAGTTTTTTTTTTGTTTTTATCGCACTATACTAAAATTCGATATTCTACTCTATACTACCTATGTTGAAAAGAATATTGGGAGGCTCTGATTCATGAGGGGGCGAACACCTATTCAGATTTGACAGTTTAATATACACCTATCCCTCGATTTACACGTTTTTCTCAGGAACGTATCTACCGTGTAAATCGGGGGATAGGTGTATATTGTAACTAAATGATTGTCTCTCCTTAAGAGAATAACCATTAAAAAAAGTAGAACTTACGTAAATTCGACGTAAGGGATTTTACGTGGATCTATGACGTAACTACTGGGACATTACCGCATTCACTATCTACCAATCATATTTTTACTTTCACCAGCGTCATTGTGTGGGTGGAAAGTCATTCAAGGCTACACCTCAACTAACGATATCTTCAATACAACAAGATTTGACACGAAGAAAATGCCCTATTTGAAAAAATAAAAAGAAATCGCGCTAAATAGTTTTATTTCTTATATATAGACAATTGACAATTTAAACAATTTTATTGATTCTTTTAATCAAATTTAACAAAGGTGGAAAAATGAAAGAGTAAATGGGCATATAAAGTGTAGGGGAATATATATACAAATGTCTTCAGCAAGGAAGGCTTCCCCACCTTGAGAGAGTCCTTCTCCAGACAAGGTCTTCTTGAACACTCCTCAGTTCCACGCCGAGGAAGTACCTATAGATGTGTGTCTTGTCAGACGCCAGGATGGCCAGGGCGTCATCATTTCTTCGTCATCATTCTTATATATAGATGGCGTACGTATATCTAATATTTAATTTAAGCCTATCTGGTCTTTTAATAGAGGCAGGAATTAGAACCAAAGCCATAATTCAATATTTCTTTACTATAGCCAATTTAATCATTATCTTAGTAAAGGCAGAAATTAAAACCAAGGACACAAATCAAACTAATAGTTCTGTACTATAGCAATTAGCAAGTATTTAACCAGCATCTCGATTGAGGCAGAAATTATAATAAATTTCATAATCCGAAACCAATATGTTCAGTATTATAACCACTTTAACCAGCATCTTTATAGAGGTAGAAATTAGAACCAAGGACATAGACCAAACCAATAGTTCTGTACTATAGCAATTTCAACCAGTATCTCGATTGAGGAAGAAATTAAAATGAAGTTCATAATCCGAAACCAATATGTTCAGTATTATAGCCACTTCAACCATAATATTGATAGAAACAGAAATTAGAACCAAGGATACAATCCAAGCCAATATGTTCAGTACTTGTATTATAGCCACTTCAACCAGCATCTTGATTGAGGCAAATATTAGAACCAAGGACACAATCCAAAGCCAATATGTTCTGTACTCTGGCATAACCATTTAAACTACTATCTTGATAGAAGCAGAGTTTAGAACCAAAGACATAATCCAAGCCAAGATGTCCTATAATATGATATAGCCATTTCAACAATATCTTGGTAGAGGCAGAAATTATTATAAAGTTCATAATTCAAGCCAATATGTTCAGTACTATAGCAATTTCAACCAGAATCTCGATAGAAGCAAATATTAGAACCAAGGACATAATCCAAGCTAATATGTTCAGTATTATAGCAATTTCAACCACTATCTTTATAGAAGCAAATATTAGAACCAAGGACACAATCCAAACCAATATTTCCTGTACTCTTTGGCATAACCATTTTAACCACTATCTTGATAGAAGCAAATATTATAACCAAGGACACAATTCAAACCAATATGTCCTGTACTCTGGCATAACCATTTCAACCACTATCTTGATAGAAGCAAATATTAGAATCAAGGACACAATCCAAACCAATATGTCCTGTACTCTGGCATAACCATTTCAACCACTATCTTGATAGAAGCAAATATTAGAACCAAGGACACAATCCAAACTAATATTTCCTGTAATATGATATAGCCATTTCAACAATATCTTGGTAGAGGCAGAAATTATTATAAAGTTCATAATTCAAGCCAATATGTTCAGTACTATATCAATTTCAACCAGAATCTCGATAGAATAAATATTAGAACCAAGGACATAATCCAAGCTAATATGTTCAGTATTATAGCAATTTCAACCACTATCTTGTTAGAAGCAAATATTAGAACCAAGGACACAATCCAAACCAATATGTCCTGTACTCTTTGGCATAACCATTTCAACCACTATCTTGATAGAAGCAAATATTAGAACCAAGGACACAATCCAAACCAATATTTCCTGTACTCTTTGGCATAACCATTTCAACCAATATCTTGATAGAAGCAAATATTAGAACCAAGGACACAATCCAAACCAATATGTCCTGTGCTCTTTGGCATAACCATTTAAACTACTATCTTCTTCTTTTTTCTTATCTCCACTCAATCATATTAAGGTATCAAGTTGTGACCCCTGATGGGGTCTGTTTGACAACCATCATGACTGGGTGAAGTAGAATGCGTCTGCCTTTGTCATTAAGACTGGGAGCACTACTCAGTGGCAGGCCGACATAGCTCCAAAAGAAATGGCCGCCTCTGACATAAGGAACAGACGCCATGTGCAGCCGCTCCTAACATGGAGTACAAACGCTGCTCATCCTGTATCCCTGGATTAGGAGCCCTTACAGGGTACTATCAGACGGGCCAGCTGAACCCAGGTTTTTTAGTGAGCTTGTTACTGCTCCCCCTCCTCCTTTTTCATCCGGGCTTGGGACCGGCAAAGGCAGAGTTAAACTACTATCTTGATAGAAGCAAATATTAGAACCAAGGACACAATCCAAACCAATATGTCCTGTACTCTTTGGCATAACCATTTAAACCACTATCTTGAAAGAAGCGGATATTAGAACTAAAGACACAATCCAAGCCAAGATGTTCTTATAACGATATTGCCTAGAGATTCTATATATCTCCATAAGTAAGAACCAATGGTATAATCCAAGAAGATATGATCACAGCAGTCACAATGTTTGCCGAGTAGAAGCCGAGAATTGAACAAAGACATAACTAAAGAAAGTTAGATTTGTGTGTGTTCCGAGCAGTACAAAAAAATTTCCATCTGTAAGAATGTAGGAAGCTGTACAGGATACAATCAACATGGCCGTCAGTACAAGAGCAATTGCACAAGTGGAATTCCTGCGGAACTCCTGCAAGAAGACCGATATGCCCACAGCACCTTCCGCCTTCCAGCTTGTGAATCATTCCAAACTTGATTGCGCAGTTTCTCCATCAAAGATTCCGTTACGTCAAGACAGGATCTTTAAATAGAAAGGTTCCACTCAGCAAGGGCTGGGGGGGAGAATATCATTTACAGTTTCTTCTATTCTTCTTTCAATTGGCCCATCATTGTTAAACCTAGATGGTTTAAAAAAGATACAATAACATCTACTATTCTTGATTTATACTCATGAACAAAAGGAACTTGTACCTTTTACCATGTATATCTGGATTCAGACAATAACTCTGAAAGATATTACAGTGGCCTTTATTGAAGACTCACTATATATACTCATGGACAAAACATAAGAAAGTTGTACCTTTTAACATGTATATCGGGATTCAGACAATAACTCTGAAAGATATTACAGTGACCTTTATTAAAGACATACGAGATAACCAAGTGTGAACAAAACTTAAGGAAGTTGTACCTTTTAGCATATATAGCGGGATTCAGACAATAACTCTGAAAGATATTACAGTGACCTTTATTGAAGACACACGAGATAACCAAGTGTGAACAAAACTTAAGGAAGTTGTACCTTTTAACATGTATATCGGGATTCAGACAATAACTCTGAAAGATATTACAGTGACCTTTATTGAAGACACACGAGATAACCAAGTGTGAACAAAACTTAAGGAAGTTGTATCTTTCAGCATATATATCGGGATTCAGACAATAACTCTGAAAGATATTACAGTGACCTTTATTGAAGACACACGAGATAACCAAGTGTGAACAAAACTTAAGGAAGTTGTATCTTTCAGCATATATATCGGGATTCAGACAATAACTCTGAAAGATATTACAGTGACCTTTAGTGAAGACACACGAGATAACCAAGTGTGAACAAAACTTAAGGAAGTTGTATCTTTCAGCATATATATCGGGATTCAGACAATAACTCTGAAAGATATTACAGTGACCTTTATTGAAGACACACGAGATAACCAAGTGTGAACAAAACTTAAGGAAGTTGTATCTTTCAGCATATATATCGGGATTCAGACAATAACTCTGAAAGATATTACAGTGACCTTTATTGAAGACACACGAGATAACCAAGTGTGAACAAAACTTAAGGAAGTTGTACCTTTCAGCATGTATATCGGGATTCAGACAATAACTCTGAAAGATATTACAGTGACCTTTATTGAAGACACACGAGATAACCAAGTGTGAACAAAACTTAAGGAAGTTGTACCTTTCAGCATGTATATCGGGATTCAGATAATAACTCTGAAAGATATTACAGTGACCTTTAGTGAAGACACACGAGATTACCAAGTGTGAACAAAACTTAAGGAAGTTGTACCTTTCAGCATGTATATCGGGATTCAGACAATAACTCTGAAAGATATTACAGTGACCTTTATTGAAGACACACGAGATAACCAAGTGTGAACAAAACTTAAGGAAGTTGTACCTTTCAGCATGTATATCGGGATTCAGATAATAACTCTGAAAGATATTACAGTGACCTTTAGTGAAGACACACGAGATAACCAAGTGTGAAAAAATTGCCTTTGTCTCCATCAACAAAACAGACGACCAGCGATATCAAAGAATTTGTCCATGAGTGTATATCTTCTCTAGACAATTTTTAAAAGAAAGAAATTAAACAAAAAGCATTTGCACTTCAATTATATATAAGAAATGAAATCATTAAGCACTAAATTTTATTTTTATATACATTCAAAAATATTATAATATGATATTTATAATATAATATAATTTAAACATTTTTATTGCAAAAAAGGACAGAAGAAAGCTTATTTTATTTTAAAAAGAAAAAAAAATTGCGTGCTTAATAGTATCAGTTCTTAGAGATAGATGGCGTTCTAATTTTTGTTTTATTTATACCTAACTGGCCTTTTATGAATTGTTTGCCGAAGAGAATTGTTCGATTAAAATATTTGCATATAATTCTACTGTCCTCAAAGCTTAAGTCCCATGAGTCAGCTCGAAAGACAATATGCAAACAAGAACTATGCACTTGGCATCACCTGAGTAGAAACGATGCCTTCATCAAGACAGACAATATGTAAAAAGGAACTATATATGTAAACTATTATATGTAAACTAGCCGAATGAATGTTTTGATTCAAATACTATTTGTTACAATTATAAATTGGTGCCTTAAATAAATGCATATGTTAGTTAATAACTATAGCCTATGTGCTTTATCTGTCTATGTACTGTTGGCTTCCGTAGGCGTCTCTTATTGGGAAAGAGAAAGAGAGGATTCCATTTGGTTATTAACTAATATATGCATTTATTTAAGGAGCGACCCGCTCCAACACAATAGTTACAATAACGAAAAAGCGAGTGGGGGGGGGGGGGGGGGGGGGGGGCAAAGGTGGCGTGATCGTAGCCAACCAATAAGAGGGCGCCATTCCAAAAAAAAAAAAAAAAAGCAAACGGTGACAGAGACGAAAACTGATTAAGAGATGAAGAATGACGCTCGTAACTGTATATAGAATATTTAGTTTCACTTTTACTTTTTTGTATGGCGAATCATTATAAGGTGGAATGCCTTAATAAAGGTTTTATTGTTGTGTTAAACACCTTATATGTGTATCAATTGAGAAAAGAAAGTTGTGCGATGTTTCATCTGGGCGATGCACCCAAGAGGAGGTGCACCGCTATTCCTGGGGAGATGAGGACATCGTGATATTGCCCTCGATGCTCCGACCCCACGAAATTGGGCTATTAGTGGGAAACAGACCGCTTCCGTCGCCGTCCTCGCGTGACATGGGTCAGTCGAGTGGGATTGGGTCAGCTGTGACAACCTGTGGCTTGATTAGTGGAGACAGTTGGATACTGGGCTGTCTTCCTTGTTGTTGGCTGTGTCCTTGGTTAGCTGTGACAACCTGTGGCTTAATTAGTGGGGACAGTTGTACACTGGGCTGTCTTCCTTGTTGTTGGCTGTGTCCTTGGTTACCTGTGACAACCTGTGGCTTGATTAGTGGGGACAGTTGGACACTGGGCTGTCTTCCTTGTTGTTGGTTGTGTCCTTGGTTACCTGTGACAACTTGTGGCTTGATTAGTGGGGACAGTTGTACACTGGGCTGTCTTCCTTGTTGTTGGCTGTGTCCTTGGTTACCTGTGACAACCTGTGGCTTGATTAGTGGGGACAGTTGGACACTGGGCTGTCTTCCTTGTTGTTGGCTGTGTCCTTGGTTACCTGTGACAACCTGAGGCTTGATTAGTGGGGACAGTTGGACACTGTACTGTCTTCCTTTTTGTTGGTTGTGTCCTTGGTTAGCTGTGACAACCTGTGGCTTGATTAGTGGGGACAGTTGGACACTGGACTGTCTTCCTTGTTGTTGGCTGTGTCCTTGGTTACCTGTGACAACCTGTGGCTTGATTAGTGGGGACAGTTGGACAATGTACTGTCTTCCTTGTTGTTGGTTGTGTCCTTGGTTAGCTGTGACAACCTGTGGCTTGATTAGTGGGGACAGTTGGACAATGTACTGTCTTCCTTGTTGTTGGTTGTGTCCTTGGTTAGCTGTGACAACCTGTGGCTTGATTAGTGGGGACAGTTGGACAATGTACTGTCTTCCTTGTTGTTGGTTGTGTCCTTGGTTAGCTGTGACAACCTGTGGCTTGATTAGTGGGGACAGTTGGACAATGTACTGTCTTCCTTGTTGTTGGTTGTGTCCTTGGTTAGCTGTGACAACCTGTGGCTTGATTAGTGGGGACAGTTGTACACTGGGCTGTCTTCCTTGTTGTTGGCTGTGTCCTTGGTTACCTGTGACAACCTGTGGCTTGATTAGTGGGGACAGTTGGACAATGTACTGTCTTCCTTGTTATTGGCTGTGTCCTTGGTTAGCTGTGACAACCTGTGGCTTGATTAGTGGGGACAGTTGGACACTGGACTGTCTTCCTTGTTGTTGGCTGTGTCCTTGGTTACCTGTGACAACCTGTGGCTTGATTAGTGGGGACAGTTGGACACTGGGCTGTCTTCCTTGTTGTTGGTTGTGTCCTTGGTTAGCTGTGACAACCTGTGGCTTGATTAGTGGGGACAGTTGGACACTGGGCTGTCTTCCTTGTTGTTGGTTGTGTCCTTGGTTAGCTGTGACAACCTGTGGCTTGATTAGTGGGGACAGTTGGACAATGTACTGTCTTCCTTGTTGTTGGTTGTGTCCTTGGTTAGCTGTGACAACCTGTGGCTTGATTAGTGGGGACAGTTGGACAATGTACTGTCTTCCTTGTTGTTGGTTGTGTCCTTGGTTAGCTGTGACAACCTGTGGCTTGATTAGTGGGGACAGTTGGACAATGTACTGTCTTCCTTGTTGTTGGTTGTGTCCTTGGTTAGCTGTGACAACCTGTGGCTTGATTAGTGGGGACAGTTGGACAATGTACTGTCTTCCTTGTTGTTGGTTGTGTCCTTGGTTAGCTGTGACAACCTGTGGCTTGATTAGTGGGGACAGTTGGACACTGGGCTGTCTTCCTTGTTGTTGGTTGTGTCCTTGGTTAGCTGTGACAACCTGTGGCTTGATTAGTGGGGACAGTTGTACACTGGGCTGTCTTCCTTGTTGTTGGCTGTGTCCTTGGTTACCTGTGACAACCTGTGGCTTGATTAGTGGGGACAGTTGTACACTGGGCTGTCTTCCTTGTTGTTGGCTGTGTCCTTGGTTAGCTGTGACAACCTGTGGCTTGATTAGTGGGGACAGTTGGACAATGTACTGTCTTCCTTGTTGTTGGTTGTGTCCTTGGTTAGCTGTGACAACCTGTGGCTTGATTAGTGGGGACAGTTGGACAATGTACTGTCTTCCTTGTTGTTGGCTGTGTCCTTGGTTACCTGTGACAACCTGTGGCTTGATTAGTGGGGACAGTTGGACACTGGGCTGTCTTCCTTGTTGTTGGTTGTGTCCTTGGTTAGCTGTGACAACCTGTGGCTTGATTAGTGGGGACAGTTGGACAATGTACTGTCTTCCTTGTTGTTGGCTGTGTCCTTGGTTAGCTGTGACAACCTGTGGCTTGATTAGTGGGGACAGTTGTACACTGGGCTGTCTTCCTTGTTGTTGGCTGTGTCCTTGGTTACCTGTGACAACCTGTGGCTTGATTAGTGGGGACAGTTGGACAATGTACTGTCTTCCTTGTTGTTGGCTGTGTCCTTGGTTACCTGTGACAACCTGTGGCTTGATTAGTGGGGACAGTTGGACACTGGGCTGTCTTCCTTGTTGTTGGTTGTGTCCTTGGTTAGCTGTGACAACCTGTGGCTTGATTAGTGGGGACAGTTGGACACTGGACTGTCTTCCTTGTTGTTGGCTGTGTCCTTGGTTACCTGTGACAAACTGTGGCTTGATTAGTGGGGACAGTTGGACACTGGGCTGTCTTCCTTGTTGTTGGTTGTGTCCTTGGTTAGCTGTGACAACTTGTGGCTTGATTAGTGGGGACAGTTGTACACTGGGCTGTCTTCCTTGTTGTTGGCTGTGTCCTTGGTTACCTGTGACAACCTGTGGCTTGATTAGTGGGGACAGTTGGACACTGGGCTGTCTTCCTTGTTGTTGGCTGTGTCCTTGGTTACCTGTGACAAACTGTGGCTTGATTAGTGGGGACAGTTGGACACTGGGCTGTCTTCCTTGTTGTTGGTTGTGTCCTTGGTTACCTGTGACAACCTGTGGCTTGATTAGTGGGGACAGTTGTACACTGGGCTGTCTTCCTTGTTGTTGGCTGTGTCCTTGGTTACCTGTGACAACCTGTGGCTTGATTAGTGGGGACAGTTGGACAATGTACTGTCTTCCTTGTTGTTGGCTGTGTCCTTGGTTACCTGTGACAACCTGTGGCTTGATTAGTGGGGACAGTTGGACACTGGGCTGTCTTCCTTGTTGTTGGTTGTGTCCTTGGTTAGCTGTGACAACCTGTGGCTTGATTAGTGGGGACAGTTGGACAATGTACTGTCTTCCTTGTTGTTGGTTGTGTCCTTGGTTAGCTGTGACAACCTGTGGCTTGATTAGTGGGGACAGTTGGACAATGTACTGTCTTCCTTGTTGTTGGTTGTGTCCTTGGTTAGCTGTGACAACCTGTGGCTTGATTAGTGGGGACAGTTGGACAATGTACTGTCTTCCTTGTTGTTGGCTGTGTCCTTGGTTAGCTGTGACAACCTGTGGCTTGATTAGTGGGGACAGTTGTACACTGGGCTGTCTTCCTTGTTGTTGGCTGTGTCCTTGGTTACCTGTGACAACCTGTGGCTTGATTAGTGGGGACAGTTGGACACTGGGCTGTCTTCCTTGTTGTTGGTTGTGTCCTTGGTTAGCTGTGACAACCTGTGGCTTGATTAGTGGGGACAGTTGGACACTGGGCTGTCTTCCTTGTTGTTGGCTGTGTCCTTGGTTACCTGTGACAACCTGTGGCTTGATTAGTGGGGACAGTTGGACAATGTACTGTCTTCCTTGTTGTTGGCTGTGTCCTTGGTTACCTGTGACAACCTGTGGCTTGATTAGTGGGGACAGTTGGACAATGTACTGTCTTCCTTGTTATTGGCTGTGTCCTTGGTTAGCTGTGACAACCTGTGGCTTGATTAGTGGGGACAGTTGGACACTGGACTGTCTTCCTTGTTGTTGGCTGTGTCCTTGGTTACCTGTGACAACCTGTGGCTTGATTAGTGGGGACAGTTGGACACTGGGCTGTCTTCCTTGTTGTTGGTTGTGTCCTTGGTTAGCTGTGACAACCTGTGGCTTGATTAGTGGGGACAGTTGGACACTGGGCTGTCTTCCTTGTTGTTGGCTGTGTCCTTGGTCAGCTATGACAACCTGTGGCTTGATTAGCGGGGACAGTTGGATACTGGGCTATCTTCCTTGTTGTTGGCTGTGTCCTTGGTTACCTGTGACAACCTGTGGCTTGATTAGTGGGGACAGTTGGATACTGGGCTGTCTTCCTTGTTGTTGGCTGTGTCCTTGGTCAGCTGTGACAATCTGTGGCTTGATTAGTGGGGACAGTTGGACACTGGGCTGTCTTCCTTGTTGTTGGCTGTGTCCTTGGTTACCTGTGACAAACTGTGGCTTGATTAGTGGGGACAGTTGGACGCTGGGCTATCTTCCTTGTTGTTGGCTGTGTCCTTGGTTAGCTGTGACAACCTGTGGCTTGATTAGTGGAGACAGTTGGACACTGGGCTGTCTTCCTTGTTGTTGGCTGTGTCCTTGGTTACCTGTGACAAACTGTGGCTTGATTAGTGGGGACAGTTGGACACTGGGCTGTCTTCCTTGTTGTTGGTTGTGTCCTTGGTTAGCTGTGACAACCTGTGGCTTGATTAGTGGGGACAGTTGGACACTGGGCTGTCTTCCTTGTTGTTGGTTGTGTCCTTGGTTACCTGTGACAACCTGTGGCTTGATTAGTGGGGACAGTTGGACGCTGGGCTGTCTTCCTTGTTGTTGGCTGTGTCCTTGGTTACCTGTGACAACCTGTGGCTTGATTAGTGGGGACAGTTGGACACTGGGCTGTCTTCCTTGTTGTTGGTTGTGTCCTTGGTTAGCTGTGACAACCTGTGGCTTGATTAGTGGGGACAGTTGTACACTGGGCTGTCTTCCTTGTTGTTGGCTGTGTCCTTGGTTACCTGTGACAACCTGTGGCTTGATTAGTGGGGACAGTTGGACACTGGGCTGTCTTCCTTGTTGTTGGCTGTGTCCTTGGTTAGCTGTGACAACCTGTGGCTTGATTAGTGGAGACAGTTGGACACTGGGCTGTCTTCCTTGTTGTTGGCTGTGTCCTTGGTTACCTGTGACAACCTGTGGCTTGATTAGTGGGGACAGTTGGACACTGGGTTGTCTTCCTTGTTGTTGGTTGTGTCCTTGGTTAGCTGTGACAACCTGTGGCTTTATTATCAGGAGATTCTGTATTTTGATAAGTTCAAATACTGTGTAATATAGAAGTATAATATACTCCTTTATGTTGTGAATTTTGTCCCATAAACTATAATTTCACATTGCTTTAATTATTGTTTCTCTAAAAGAAATGATCTCATTTTCTTCACTTGAAAGTTGAATGATTAGAAGAAAGGTTATAAATGATTCTTTAATTTTTTTTGAACATCAATCTAATAAAATTGAAACTATATAACAAACCACACACACTTTTGAAAATTAACAACTCTAAAGAAAAATAACAAATAATCATTTCCTTAATATAACATCACATATATAACAAGAATAATGTGGTCAGGATGGATATCATACTCCCGGTCTATTACGAAGAGGAAACAGAGCACCTCCATGGGCTACTCACGCCTGAAGACAAGATTCTTCTCGACAAATTCTTCGACCTTATCATCAAACATGTTCCGAACATGAACTCCCCAAATGGCAGGGATCTGTCTAGATTCAAGGCGGCTTTAAGCTCCTGATCCGGACGTGCTCTCGGAGAGGGCTACGTCGATTGTATATATCTCTCTTCATTCCTACCATTATTATTACCTTATAACTCCCTTTGAGTGTAAAGATTGACGAGATGTCAATAAAGTTGTTTAATTGTCAAATTGTCACATAGATGATTCTATTTTTATATTGAATTTCATTATTGTAACAACACACAGCTTCTAAAGATAAATTCTTATTTTATTCAAAGCGATTTCTCAAGCTTTCGCAAATATCTCAAACCCTTCTACAGTAATATACAACGAACATTTCTTTTTTAAATAATAAAGGAAAAGTAAATGAGTAAAGTGAAATATCACACACACACACACACAAACCTTTATTAAGACACACAGGTCTTACAGAGGATTCTCCTTGGGGTTACAAGAAGGAGAAACCTATGAAAGTGGGAAATATATACAAAGGGGTAAAAATAGAGAAAGATTATATACACATGATAAATATATACAGATTATTATCTGAATGATCCTATGAAAAATAAGAATATGGATTTGGAAAATTTTTTTTTTTTTTTTGGAAATATGGATGGAAGAAGTGGAGAGCGAAAAGAGGAAAGAAAACAGGTATTTACATATGGAACATACATATAATGGAACAAGTCAATTAAAGCTCTTCTGCTCACACAGCACTGGTGGACCGTAAAGTGCTATATCAAATTGACCTCAAAATTTCATCATCATCTTTAAAAATATATAATTTCGACTTTCTTATTTTTCTAAAGAGGAATATTTTTGAGGGAAAAATTCTTTCCTTATTCTTTAATGGGTCATAAAACTCTTTACGTCAGGGTCCAGGAACCTTTTTACTACTTTACATTAGTTTTACTGCGTCATATATATGTACTATAGTAGATAGATATATGTGTATTATTATTACTATTATTAATATTCTTTAAAAAATGAAGACCAACTGCTATTGGACATGATAGAATCCTCACAGTGGCTCAAAACGGGAAACAACACACCACAAAATAAAGGTTTCTACATGCTCATACAAGATAGAAACGTGTTCCCGAAGGATAAGAACCTGAAATGCCCTCACTGTGAAAAGGTACAGAGGACGGTGGACCACCTTGCTACAAACTGTGGAAGATTGTTTCCTTACGACTACACTGAGAGGCATAATGAAGTGGTGAGATGCGTCCACTTCAACTTAGCTAGAAAATATAATTTCACAGAGAACAAGAAGATAAAGCTCCACAAAATAACGACTAAGATTGAAAATTCATACGCCAAAATAATAACGGACCTGCCAATGATAAGCGATATCAATATCAGAGCTCACAAACCTGATATAATAGTATATGACAAAATAAAAAAAGACATAACAATCATAGAGATAGGCGTTACCTCCCAAGACAATATCCAAAATACGGAGCTGACAAAGAAAAGAAAATACCAGCTACTGGCGAGGGAAATGGCCCAAACTGAAAAAATGCCCGTAAAAGTAGTGCCGATAGTCTTAACATGGGATGGAATAGTAACCAAATATAACAAACAATATAGAAAGGAAATAAACATAAGAAAAAGGGACTTTGCATATATTCAATCCCTGGTGCTAAAAAAGACGATGGAAATTATCTCAACAGAAAAGAAGAATGAACCTCACGATAAGTCCCAGAAAAAATAAAGAAATAGAAGCCATGGATAGATTGTTGGAACGATGTAGGGAGCTGGCGTGTGAAGACGAGGAACACCGGACATGGAGCACAGGGATACGACCGATCATAGAAGAGATCCAGGAGAACGACCTAGAGCAGATGACAGGAGACCTGACAGACAAAAATGGATCAAGGCCAGGGGATCATTTTATCGAGGAACCACCAGGAGAGGCCATAGAAAGACTGCTGGAGAGCTGCAGGACATCAGGGGACCATAACGGCAAGGGCCAAAGCACTGACCAGGAGTCAAGATAACAAATGTAAATATCTTTGTTTACTTTTACTGTTGTTACTTATTGAAGTTATAAATAAAAATCTGTAAATAGACTGACCATTCGCTACCCTTTTTAGAAAAAAAACGTGTAACCTTTTTAAAAAATAAAGTTTATTAATTATTATTATTATCTCTTATATATCGAGTAGCGCGCGCCACCAGGAGAGGCCCATAGAGAGACTGCTGGAGATCTACAGGACATCAGGGGACCTTATCTGCGAAGATCACAGCACACTGATCAGAAGTCAAGATCAAAATTATAAATATCTTTGCTTTATTTTACTGTTATAATATTTTTATATTGTAAAACAAAAAAATGTTAATAGATCTATAGATGGAAATTTTGCCGGGAGGATAATGATCTAAAGAGACAAAGGTCGCCTCTCCCGTCAAAATAGACATCAAAACTAGACGCCATCTATTGACCGTCGTTAATAGACTTATTATTACACTTTTTAGAGAGATAAACTTGGTGGGGGGTCTCCAGCGACACCACGTATTTCGTGATCTACGAAGAAAACGTTTTTTTTTTTTTGCTTATTCCTAGTACACGTGGTACAGGCCATGATAATCATGGTGGGTAGTTAGCGACTGCTTTTACTGTAAGCGCACCACATGTCTACACATGTGAAAAGCAGTTCGACTTTGCACTTACAAATGTGCCAGAGCCCCATTTAGTTACTTGCACTCGCTGGTGAAGTTGGACTTTTTCAAGAATCGGGGGCCATTGGAGCATTTTTTTTAAACAGAAAAAAATTGTCCAATGCGGGAATCGAACCCGGGTCCTAGTGGTCGAAAACCAAACGGTTTAGATCATCCTTCCACCGACCCCCACGAAGAAAACGTAGATAATTGAATTAATAAATATAAAATCTTAGCAGAATTTATTTATACAGAAATTAGGAGGCAAGCTTTCACGTGGTCGCGCTTCATCAGGCCACTCTATAGCTAGATAGATGGTTACAAGGTTTTCCCACCATGTACTAAGTGTCAACCTGCAACCCCCAAAACACATTATTGACTGTATTGAGTAATCCATTGATGAGCTCTACTCTTCCCCGGGAGACACCATCAAAAGTCTCAAGATTTATAATCTTGACACCCTGATATGATTGAGTGGAGATAAGAAAGAAGAAGAAGATAGCTAGATAAAAGTCCGAAAGCTAAAAAGATTTGTGAATAAAAAATTAAAAAGAAACCTATCCTTCTGGAGGCTTGAAATTTTCACCTTAACTTCAAAGAATTATAAAATATTATTGAGGACTATTGACCGGCGTCTAGATTCTATATATATGTCTTAAACCCGGGTAAGCCAACAAGTGAGTTGGAAGCAGTCGGGGTTGAGTGGCAAGGCGTGCAGAATGGGAAGTCCGCACGGGACAGTAAGGACAAAGTTTGGGATCAAAAGACGCTCTCCTAGTACGTCTCACGTGGCACCAGGACCAGGAGAAAGTTGAGGATTAACTGAGGAAAGCTCGGCGTCCAGCCTGAAGCCGCGGAGGCAGAGAGGAGCCAAAACGGCGGCCACGAGGGCCGCCGTGAGATCTAGCACTGCGCGGGCCCTGTCCGAAAATATCCACTGTAACCTAACTAACTGTCAACATCCGGACCAACGCCCCTTCTTTGTCCCTCTCTGGATCCCTCGGGTGTCTAGTGGCAAGATGGTGTCACTTTGAGACGACTAGAAAAGACGTCATACTTTATTACTTACATATCACATTGTTTAAATTACGATATATATATTATATAATCTAAAATACAAATATATTTTTTTTTTTTTTAAAACATATATTTTATTTTTTCATTCATTGACTGTTTTGCATTTTTGACCATATATTCAAAAAAATATCATTTTTAATTATTGTTGTTGTAAATATGTATATTTAACCCTACCTACCTTTTTATCCACGATTATAGAATTCATTATATAAATTCTATATTCCTGTGATATAAATAATTTTATGTATATTTTTACTTCAAGAGATTCAAAATAAAAATCTGCTTGAAATGTAAATAATTATTTTTATTTTTCCACGACTGCACCTCTTTTCAACAATCAAACACACAAAAAAATTCTAATCTATAACATATATATATATATATATATATATATATATATATATATGTAGTAATGTAGTTTATGTTGCTGTTGGATGACTGTAGTATGGCATGTTGGTTACAGTCGTTGTGGCCACAATGTTTAGAGTGGGTTCAGACGTGATTGGGATTACACAAAAGGACGAGACATGTTGGATGGTACCACAGAGATGGCGAGAGAGTAAGTGAAGCCGACACCGGTCAGGGGAGATCTGTCTAGAGGGGTCTGTCAATCCTCGTGTCTCAAAGCGGACTGATTTGTTTGAGCAAGAAGGGGGTACACCTGGGAACCCGACTTGTTTTTCGGACCTTTTTCCTCTACTGGCGCCGGCTGTCACTCACTCTAAATTTTATTTCTGTCACATTACACTAAAACTATATAACACATGGGGATATAGGTATTTATTGGAATATATTACAACATATATTTATTCCCAGCAAAATTTTACATATATACAAATTTACAAAATGAAAGGCTATAAGCTTATGTCCATAGTTTTCTTGAAAACCATTTCTGAGATTCCATCCTTCAGTGCTGCGTTTATAAGCAGAATCGTCCAATACAGTATTAGAGCTCTGAGAAGCGGTCTGGTAGATTAAATTGGCGAAACCGCTGGGAGGGTTCACCACTGATGAGCCAAGCCCTCCCAATATATTTTTTTCATTGCAGTAAGGGCAGTAGAAGTTTGTATTATGTATAAAAGAAACATTCGTGCTTTTAAATCCTTTCATTTTGTATGTATAGATGGCGCGTTATTGCTTTGTGTTATATATATAATATACAAATTTACATATTTTTTTATAGTCATTGATGAATTCTGTGACGTTGTAGAATACAATGAACCTTTCTAGAAAAAGATTGTGATGTCATTTTTCTGAGTAGAATAGGTGGAAAATAGGGGTGATTATTCTCTTATAGATAGAAATAGCTGTTTTGTTCTGTGACGTCAAAAAATAAAAAAACGGAGGGTGTTTCCCCAATGTAAATTTAGATTTCTTTTTTTGAATCCCCAGGTGATCATCCTCGAATGATTTATAAAAATAAGATGATTATCATTCTTTGTGAATAGAAAAATCCCTTAATATTGCGTAATATCATGTCTATAGTTTCCTTAAATAACACCGCAAAGAATTCTACCAAAGTACCGGATATATAAGTGAAATAAAGCTTCATACATTATACCATTAAAATAGAAAATTGATATAAATTATTAAGAGAATATTAACAGTAGTGATCTGTTTTGTTTAAAGAGATAATATATCAGTGATATATTATTACTTTACTCTGTTTTGATTCGAATCGAACATTTTTATCATCATCTTGTAGACAACAAAATGTTTGTCACCAAGAAAATCAAACAGTCGACCACCTCCTATTCAGTTGCCCATCCTACCATCTTCAGAGATTCCAGACTGCAACTCTACTTAACACCAGCACATTCAACCAAGAAGCATTGAAGAGCCTCCCCAAAAATAAAACAGCCTGGCGACATCTAATCAGTTGGATGTCAACTGCAACAAATAGACAATAAGTCAGAAGACAAACCCGGACAGTTGGCGACTTTCGTACGCTCCAGGAGTCCGGGTTATGTACAGAATAATAAAAATGATAAAGAATTGCTTTAGATACAGTGTGCCCGGAAAAGTCTCCACTGAGACTTGTGCGGGCGATGGCAAGAATATTCCCGTGTGCAAGAATTGTAAAAAGAATAAAATAATTATAGTACCATAAAAATGGCGTATCTTTCATTTATCTTTAAAGATATATCTAAATATATATAAAGTGCAATTTCTTATAACTTTCACTATTAATATTCAACCTATAATAGAAATATATCAAAAGCAATGCGTTTCTTTATTCGTGCAAAGATAAAGATTTCGTATCTTAATAATCCTTCCACATACATAGCTTTGCTAGGCGAAGCCATACCTTTCGAAGAATTATAAAGATCCGAAAGCTTGTACTTCTCACAAATAAAGAAACACATTTCTACTCTTTATATTTTTATTTCATACATTATTAGAAGAGTATGGTAGATTAAACTGGCGAAACCGCTGGGAGGGTTTACTACTGATGAGCAAAGCCCTCCCTCTCCATATTTTAATCATCACAATAAAAGAAGTAAAATATTGCTTTATTTTGATAAAAAGAAACATTCATACACAAATGGTTTCTATTTATAAATCATAAGACGTGATTTTGGCTAAATCTCTATACCTTTCAAACACATACACACAATAGGTCTTCTTCTTTCTTATATCCAATCAATCATATTACGGTATCAAGCTTGTAAAGTTGACAACCATCATGACTGGGTGAAGTAGAATGTGTCTGCCTTTGTCATTAAGACTGTGAGCACTACTCAGTAGCAGGCCAACTTAGCTCCAAAAGAAATGACCGACTCTGACATGAGGAACAGACGCCATGTGCAGCTGCTCCTAACATGGAGTACAAACGCTGCTCATCCTGTATCCCTGGATTAGAAACCCTTACAGGGTACTATCAGCCGGTCCAGCTGAGCCCAGGTTTTTTAGTGAGCTTGTTACTGCTCCTCCTTTTTCATCCGGGCTTGGGACCAGCAAAGGCGGAGTTCACACACAATAAGTAAATAATAACAAATAAAAAATATGGATATTTTGCTGGGAGATTGAGATTGAAACTGATTTATTATTTATTTATTTATTATCATTTACAAAGCACGCGATATCCGTCTTGGATATTTGCATGCATACACAAGTTTGGGAGCTTTTACAGTAATTATTAATATGATTTTAGTTATTATAATAGAAATTATTAACGGGATTCAGATAATAATTCTGAAATATATTTGATACACAGTGACCTTTTATTGAAGACATGAGATAACAAAGTGGGAACAAAATTACCTCTGTCTCCTCCAAAAAAACAGACGACCTTAAATAAACTTTGTAAATATATTTTGGATTTCATTAAGAAAAATGTTGTTTGATGTAACGATCTCAAGGAAATATTGGACATATTATATGGTTGTAAACAATATATAGGTGTGTGCGTGTATATGTGTGTATATATGTATATATTTTAAATTTAATGATGTAACTGTAAATAAATTCAAAGAATATCTCTATATGTAAATAATATTTATGAATCTTTCTAAGTTACTTTCTGTGTATCTTTCCTTGTTGAATATTTTCTTTGTTATATTTGTATGTACATTTAGCGCAAGTGTCCCTAGGGGGACATAGCGTTTTGAATTGAAATAAATAAATAAAATAAATACAAATATTTTCCATTTCCTTAAATTTTGTCCATGAGATCCCCAATATATGAGGAAAGCCATCAGAAATTTTCAGTTGAACAATGTGGTGAATCTTTTTTTTTTAATATATATTTTTGACCATATTCACACTTTAAGCTTGGTTCCTTTTTTTTTCTTCAGAAATATTAAGTTAGAAGGTGCAGAAGACTCAGAATGATTTGACCGTTGACGTCGTAGAGTTTTGACCATGTTGATAATAGAGTTTGATCATTTTGATTCGTTCTTTAATATCGAGGGGTAGGACATTAAACATGGATGGAACCTGAACATATATTAAAAATAAAAGAAAGCATATCCTGACCACATGTGCTTTACAAAATGCAGAGCGCCATCTGGTGGAACAGAAATCAATTACACATTGATTTAACTTATAAATTCGATTTTAAAGAGTTCAGGATCTGAAGCTCTCCTCTATTTCAATCTGAAGATGGTAACAACGCTGTTACCGAAACGTCACACACTATTTATTTATTTGGATTTGGTCTTATTACCTTGTTTTATAATCTATAATCCAAATTATGCCATATCAATTGATTTAACCTGTTCCCTGATATTTGGCCAACCCAATTTCTTGATAAATCAAGAGAAGACACAATATGTTAAATAGACAAATATTTTGAATAATTTATTAGTTATAATTTTTTGAAATGGTAACCGGACTTACAGGCCACCCTGTATTGTTTCCCTAGGTGACTCTTCTGCTCCATCCAGGCCAAGAACAGTTCCCTTGGTGACTCCTGTACAATGCAGTATCCTTGAAACCTATTTTGTTCAATGTGTTGTATACAATGTGACAGAGGAACGATCCACCCACACATGTGTAGGAATGTGAAATGGTGACTTTAACCCGACATGGCGTTCTGAGAGCCACAGCGATAAATCTTGTTGCGACAGTCAGTTTTCCTCCACGTTTCGCCAATCAACTAACTCTGCGGGTCAGAGAACTGTGGCGGCAGTTTCCTGCTGATGTCGTACTGCGCGGTACAGGAGTCACCTGGGAGACTGTGCTTGGCCTGGATGGAACAGGAGAGTCACCTGGGGAAATAATACTGGTACTGAATGGTACAGAAGTCACCTGGGAGACCGGTACTGCATGGTACAGGGGTCACCTGGGAGACCGGTACTGCATGGTACAGGGGTCACCTGGGAGACCGGTACTGCGTGGTATAGGGGGGGGGGGGGACAAAGCTGGTACTGCATGGTACAGAGGTTACCGGGGGCTGTGCTTGGCCTGGATGGAACAGGAGAGTCACCTGAGGAAACAATACTGCTACTGAATGGTACAGGAGTCACCAGGGAGACGGTGTTTGGCCTGGGTGGAACAGGAGAGTCACCTGAGGAAACAATACTGCTACTGAATGGTAGAGAAGTCACCTGGGGGCCCAACCCTGGTACTGCATGGTACAGGAGTCACCTGGGGAAACAATACTGGTACTGAATGGTACAGGAGTCACCAGAGAGACGGTGTTTGGCCTGGGTGGAACAGGAGTCACCTGGGGAAACAATACTGGTACTGAATGGTACAGGAGTCACCTGGGGGACCGGTACAGGAGTCAGTGGTACAGGGTAAAACATTGATATTGAAGGTAGAACCTCAAATGTTGTTAGGAGCACTAGAAAAGTGGATAAAAGTACTAACATTAAAGGTAAAAGTACAAGCAATGAAGGTAAAAACTAACAATAAAAGTAAAAACTAACAATGAAGGTAAAAGAGTAACAACAACAATGAAGGCAGAGACACCAACAATGGAAAAGCAATGGTAACAATGAGGATGCAACAGTACAAGCAATGAAGGTAAAAACTAACAATAAAAGTAAAAAACTAACAATGAAGGTAAAAGAGTAACAACAACAATGAAACAACAACAGAGACACCAACAATGGAAAAGCAATAGTAACAATGAGGATACAACAGTACAATCAATGAAGGTATAAAAACTAACTATAAAAGTAAAAACTAACAATGAAACGCGTCCGTGGTTAGCTTTTCTTGATTAATCAAGAATGGGTATTTGGCCAATTCTGGAATAATTAAAAATCAACGAGAATAGTTGATATTTATTCCGATAGATGGCGCAAGCCATTAGCAACCTTCAGTTGCACGATAAGGAGATGCCTTTTTCTTAATTTAACAACAATGAAGGCAGAGACACCAACAATGGAAAAGCAATAGTAACAATGAGGATACAACAGTACAAGCAATGAAGGTAAAAACTAACAATAAAAGTAAAAACTAACAATAAAAGTAAAAACTAACAATGAAGGTAAAAGAGTAACAACAACAATGAAGGCAGAGACACCAACAATGGAAAAGCAATAGTAACAATGAGGATACAACAGTACAAGCAATGAAGGTAAAAACTAACAATAAAAGTAAAAACTAACAATGAAGGTAAAAGAGTAACAACAACAATGAAGGCAGAGACACCAACAATGGAAAAGCAATAGTAACAATGAGGATACAACAGTACAAGCAATGAAGGTAAAAACTAACAATAAAAGTAAAAACTAACAATGAAGGTAAAAGAGTAACAACAACAATGAAGGCAGAGACACCAACAATGGAAAAGCAATGGTAACAATGAGGATACAACAGTACAAGCAATGAAGGTAAAAACTAACAATAAAAGTAAAAACTAACAATAAAAGTAAAAACTAACAATGAAGGTAAAAGTAGTAACAACAACAATGAAGGCAGAAGCACCAACAATGGAAAAGCAATGGTAACAATGAGGATACAACAGTACAAGCAATGAAGGTAAAAACTAACAATAAAAGTAAAAACTAACAATAAAAGTAAAAACTAACAATAAAAGTAAAAACTAACAATGAAGGTAAAAGTAGTAACAACAACAATGAAGGCAGAGACACCAACAATGGAAAAGCAATAGTAACAATGAGGATACAACAGTACAAGCAATGAAGGTAAAAACTAACAATAAAAGTAAAAACTAACAATAAAAGTAAAAACTAACAATGAAGGTAAAAGAGTAACAACAACAATGAAGGCAGAGACACCAACAATGGAAAAGCAATAGTAACAATGAGGATACAACAGTACAAGCAATGAAGGTAAAAACTAACAATAAAAGTAAAAACTAACAATGAAGGTAAAAGAGTAACAACAACAATGAAGGCAGAGACACCAACAATGGAAAAGCAATGGTAACAATGAGGATACAACAGTACAAGCAATGAAGGTAAAAACTAACAATAAAAGTAAAAACTAACAATAAAAGTAAAAACTAACAATGAAGGTAAAAGTAGTAACAACAACAATGAAGGCAGAGACACCAACAATGGAAAAGCAATAGTAACAATGAGGATACAACAGTACAAGCAATGAAGGTAAAAACTAACAATAAAAGTAAAAACTAACAATGAAGGTAAAAGAGTAACAACAACAATGAAGGCAGAGACACCAACAATGGAAAAGCAATAGTAACAATGAGGATACAACAGTACAAGCAATGAAGGTAAAAAATAAGAATGAAAGTAAAAACTAACAATGAAGGTAAAAGTAGTAACAACAACAATGAAGGCAGAAGCACCAACAATGGAAAGCAATGGTAACAATGAGGATACAACAGTACAAGCAATGAAGGTAAAAACTAACAATAAAAGTAAAAACTAACAATAAAAGTAAAAACTAACAATGAAGGTAAAAGTAGTAACAACAACAATGAAGGCAGAGACACCAACAATGGAAAAGCAATAGTAACAATGATGATAGGAGCAAAAACAACAAAAATGGAGGCTGAAACACCAACAATGAGAAAGTAATAACAATTATAAGATAGGAACAACAACAATGAAGGCAGAACACCAGCAATGGGAAGGTAACAACAACAATAAGAATAGGAACGACAACAATGAAGACAGAAACGCCAACAATGGAAAAAATAATAATAAAGGAAGCAATACCAACAATGTGGAGGCTGAAACACTAACAATTGAAAAAAAAAACAATAATAAAGGAAGCAATACCAACAATGTGGAGGCTGAAACACTAACAATTGAAAAAAAAACAATAATAATGGTAGCAATACCAACAATGAAGGTAGAAACACCAACAATGAAAAAAAAACAATAATAATGGTAGCAATACCAACAATGAAGGTAGAAACACCAACAATGAAAAAAAAAACAATAATAAAGGTAGCAATACCAACAATGAAGGTAGAAACACCAACAATGAAAAAAAAAAACAATAATAAAGGTAGCAAAACCAACAATGAAGACCGAAACGCTAACAATGGAAAAGTAATACCAAAAGTAATAATGGTAGCAATTACGACAATGAAGGCAAAAACACCAACAATGGAAAGGTAATAACAATAAAAAAGGTAGAAATACCAACAATGAAGGCGGAAACATCAACAATGAAAAAAGTAATAACAAAGATGAAAGTATGTGCTCCAACAATGAGCGTATATACCTCCAACAATGAGAGTATGTGCTCCAACAATGGTAGTATGGGCTCCAACAATGAGTGTATGTACCTCCAACAATTGGAGAGAGGTGCCAACGTAGATACAATGAAGATGTATATCCCCGTGATGCTTACATAAATCCCGTCTATCTTTATGGCCCGCCGCTATCGAAGAATCCAGTTGGGACCGGAGCCCAGGACCTTGGTTCCCGGATTTCTTCGCAACCGTATTGCACTATCTGTGTATTCTGCTTGTACGTAATTCAAACACTAGTAACTATTAGGGGTTACTATCAGGTCGAATAGTTAGTTAGTCTAGCTATTATTGTACAACCACGAATTTCTGCCATCTGAGGAAATACATGACTATCTATAGATACATCTGGGTAGAGTCCTCCTCCATAGTACCATGAGATCGGGGTAGTTTCCCGATCCCAGCTCTAACATTAGGAAGTATCTATAGATACATCTGGGTAGAGTCCTCCTCCATAGTACCATGAGATCGGGGTAGTTTCCCGACCCCAGCTCTAACATCAGGAAATATCTATAGATACATCTGGGTAGAGTCCTCCTCCATAGTACCATGAGATCGGGGTAGTTTCCCGACCCCAGCTCTAACATCAGGAAGTATCTATAGATACATCTGGGTTGAGTCCCCCTCCATAGTACCATGAGATCGGGGTAGTTTCCCGACCCCAGCTCTAACATCAGGAAGTATCTATAGATACATCTGGGTAGAGTCCTCCTCCATAGTACCATGAGATCGGGGTAGTTTCCCGACCCCAGCTCTAACATCAGGAAGTATCTATAGATACATCTGGGTAGAGTCCTCCTCCATAGTACCATGAGATCGGGGTAGTTTTCCGATCCCAGCTCTAGCACCAGGAAGTATCTATAGATACATCTGGGTAGAGTCCTCCTCCATAGTACCATGAGATCGGGGTAGTCTCCCGACCCCAGCTCTAACATCAGGAAGTATCTATAGATACATCTGGGTAGAGTCCTCCTCCATAGTACCATGAGATCGGGGTAGTTTCCCGACCCCAGCTCTAACATCAGGAAGTATCTATAGATACATCTGGATAGAGTCCTCCTCCATAGTACAATGAGATCGGGGTAGTTTCCCGACCCCAGCTCTAACATCAGGAAGTATCTATAGATACATCTGGGTAGAGTCCTCCTCCATAGTACCATGAGATCGGGGTAGTTTCCCGACCCCAGCTCTAACATCAGGAAGTATCTATAGATACATCTGGGTAGAGTCCTCCTCCATAGTACCATGAGATCGGGGTAGTTTCCCGACCCCAGCTCTAACATCAGGAAGTATTTATAGATACATTTGGGTAGAGTCCTCCTCCATAGTACCATGAGATCGGGGTAGTTTCCCGACCCCAGCTCTAACATCAGGAAGTATTTATAGATACATCTGGGTAGAGTCCTCCTCCATAGTACCATGAGATCGGGGTAGTTTCCCGACCCCAGCTCTAACATCAGGAAGTATTTATAGATACATTTGGGTAGAGTCCTCCTCCATAGTACCATGAGATCGGGGTAGTTTCCCGACCCCAGCTCTAACACCAGGAAGTATCTATAGATACATTTGGGTAGAGTCCTCCTCCATAGTACCATGAGATCGGGGTAGTTTCCCGACCCCAGCTCTAACATCAGGAAGAATCTATAGATACGTCTGTGTAGAGTCTTCCTCCATAGTACCATGAGATCGGGGTAGTTTCCCGACCCCAGCTCTAACATCAGGAAGTATTTATAGATACATTTGGGTAGAGTCCTCCTCCATAGTACCATGAGATCGGGGTAGTTTCCCGACCCCAGCTCTAACATCAGGTAGTATCTATAGATAAATCTGGGTAGAGTCCTCCTCCATAGTACTATGAGATCGGGGTAGTTTCCCGACCCCAGCTCTAACACCAGGAAGTATTTATAGATACATTTGGGTAGAGTCCTCCTCCATAGTACCATGAGATCGGGGTAGTTTCCCGACTCCAGCTCTAACATCAGGAAGTATTTATAGATACATTTGGGTAGAGTCCTCCTCCATAGTACCATGAGATCGGGGTAGTTTCCCGACCCCAGCTCTAACATCAGGTAGTATCTATAGATAAATCTGGGTAGAGTCCTCCTCCATAGTACCATGAGATCGGGGTAGTCTCCCGACCCCAGCTCTAACATCAGGAAGTATCTATAGATACATCTGGGTAGAGTTCTCCTCCATAGTACTATGAGATCGGGGTAGTTTCCCGACCCCAGCTCTAACACCAGGAAGTATTTATAGATACATTTGGGTAGAGTCCTCCTCCATAGTACCATGAGATCGGGGTAGATCGTTTTTTTTTTTTTTTATCATTATATGTCCTTGCAAAGACATATATCTGAAGTTTTATAAATTTAATAAAATCTCGTCTTCTATATTCTTCAATGAGAAGATGTCAAATATCCTGTCCATAGAAACATCGACGGTTCTTTTCTCTACAAATCTACACCTACAATTCGTTGAACGATTAAACGTACTTCATAAAACGAATCAAAATTACTTGATTAGGATCAAAAAAGATTTCTCACACTTACACGCATGGACAAAACTTAAGGAAGTTGCACCTTTTAGCATTTATATGGGTATTCAGACAATAACTCTGAAAGATAATACAGTGACCTTTATTGAAGACATACGAGATAACCAAGTGTGAACAAATTTACCCCTGTCTCCTTAAAAAAAAAACACAGACAATCGGCGATATCAAAGACAATTTCACTTCCTTTAATTTTGTCTATGAGTGTAAAAGGATTGAATAACGAACCAAATACGTTAGATCAACGAAAAGACTTCATATTATATTAAAAAATACTTATTAGAAAGAAATAATACTTCACAACATATCAAAAAGCATTTATCAAGTAATTAAAAGTATTTTATAAGAATAAAAATGACTTTTTTAGAGAGAATCAAAACTGTTTTTAGACCAACAAAAGAATTTCCTGGATGAATCAAAGAATATTTTCAAGACGATTTCAAAAATAATTTATTGAGGGAATTAAAATGACTTTTTTATTGTGAAAATAAAAGTGACTTTCTCTTTTCAGGCCACAACAGGCAAGAGGCGACCCCTATGGCGACCCCAAGCAGTGGCCGTGTCCCACTTGGCGGGCTCTCTGGCGACATTGAGGACACTGCGACAATGCTTATTGAAACCTTGAGGGACTCTCCAGAGTAATCCTTTCCAATTGCGGAGTGAAAGTGGGACGGGGCAGGCTAATTGTACAGTGGCATCTTCGTTGTGGCTCTTGTAGTATAGCTTCTTGTATCTATCTCTGGTGTCTCTTTGTAGAATATGGTTTTGTAAGGTATCTTTCTTGAGGCTTATATTCCTGATGTATCTTTGTGGAAATATGATATGTATAGCATTCTTCTTGTGGCTTGGGTCCCTCTTTGTATAAGAGGCTCTTGTACGGCACCCTTCTTGTGGCTTGGATACTTAATCTCTCTTTATAGAATAGGATGATAAACGGTATCCTTCATGTGGCTTGGATTGCTCTTTGTTTAATAAGATCATGTACGGAATCTTTCTCGGGGCTTATATCCCTGATGTCTTTTGTAGAAATATGATCTTTATGGCATTCTTCTATTGGCCTGGGTCTCTGATGTATATTTGTAGAATATGGATTTGTAAGACATTTTATTGTGGCTTGTATACTTGATGTCAATATGCCATCTTTGCAAAGAAAAATAGAAATGGAAATACCTCACTAGATCTTTGAGTGTCAGTATATTAACGAAAAAAGAAAAACATTCTTCTCAAAAGTAAATAACAGCCAACTTACCTCAGTACAAAGTATTCTAACCAGCGCCATATCAAGTCGAATGGTTGTTCTGTCCCTATACAACTTTTACAAAGCAGTAAGTAGAAAAAATAACAGATTCATCGTTTCCTTCTCCACTACATGAGGTTAATTGATCATCCTGAGGATATCATTGCAAGCCAGCAATGAGATATATAGTATAAGATTGGTGTCTTAATAATTACTTTGTGAGTTAGGGTACTTGATGTCTCTTTGCAACATAAAGGATCCTGCAGGTTTTCTTTTGATTAGGTATCTGATATATCTTTGTTGAAAAACATCAAGTCTTACTATCATCACGCACGTTGGGAAGGGTCAGGCTACTTCAATATTTTGCATTGTAGTAAGATCCATAGGAAGTTGTTTTGATTTGAAAAAGTCATGTTAAATAGTATTTTTTTGGTGAATTATTATAACCAATCTCTTAACTATAAACTTCACTCTGTTGAGTGTCAAAATCCCCCCGTTAATTATATACATTCATTCATTTAGTTAACCCAGGTTTCTGGAACACACTCTGTTAATTATAAAAATTCGGGTAGTGGGGCGTTTTACGTTTTAAGAACCTGACCTACCTATATAACTAACTCTAAATATAAATATAAGAGTCGATTATTAAAAATTATTTACTCCTAACGCTTTATTCTATTGTATTTATAATCCAAGGAGAAAGTTTCCATGTTTAAATAAATATAACTAACTCTGTTATTTACATTCGTGGATAAACTTAAGTGAAAAGTGATGTCGTTCGTTGTCTCTTTTTTGAATGAGATAGAGACAATTTTGTTCACACTTGGTTATCTCGTATGTCTTTAATAAAATCACTGTGCATCAAATATCTTTCAGAGTTATTAACTGAATCCCGATATACATGGTAAAAGATACAACTTCCTTAAGTTTTGTCCATGAGTGTACTTTCAGAATTGTTGTCTGAATCCCGATATACATGCTAAAAGATACAACTTCCTTAAGTTTTGTCGATGAGTGTATCTTTCAGAGTTATTGTCTGAATCCCGATATACATGATAAAAGATACAACTTTCTTAAGTGCTATCCATGAATGTACCTTTCAGAATTATTGTCTGAATCCCGATATATATGCTAAAAGATACAACTTCCTTAAGTTTTGTCCATGAGTATATCTTTCAGAGTTATTGTCTGAATCTCGATATACATGCTAAAAGATACAACTTCCTTAAGTTTTGTCCATGAGTATATCTTTCAGAATTATTGTCTGAATCCCGATATACAGGATAAAAGATACAACTTCCTTAAGTTTTGTCCATGAGTGTATCTTTAAGAATTATTGTCTGAATCCCGATATACATGCTAAAAGATACAACTTCCTTAAGTATTGTCCATGAGTGTATCTTTAAGAATTATTGTCTGAATCCCGATATACATGCTAAAAGATACAACTTCCTTAAGTATTGTCCATGAGTGTACTCTGTACCAAGTGACGAAGTTTGTAAGCAAGCTGGAGATAGATAGACAGGCGGACGGGCCGGCGAGCGGCAGATACAGCCAGTGGAATGCCACCGTTGTGACCATACCTAGAGGTTGGGTAAGTTCCAGAGGACGTATGAAGGAGACTGAGCTGGCTGCGGTAACGTCGCTCGTAGCCATGTGACCGCGGAAATCTGTACATCGCTCGGTACAAACCTTTAGTCTTATAATATCTAAATCAACAATATGCAAAACCACATCGAAACTATCTCATATTACACAACCATCCAAACACAACATCACACAAAACACGTGAAAAGGAAAGGGAAAAGTAAGCAAAATAGATAAGAAGATTACTTTAATAAAATCATTAATCTCACAATGAATATCTTTTTATTAAAAAAAAAAACGCTAGCTTTCAAGCGTTAATCGCTCTTCAACGGGCTTATTATAATATCAACTTTATTCCACCAGAAATATTTACAAAAAAACAAACGCGCGCAGCGTGGATATTACTGGTGGGATAAAGTCGATATTATAGTAAGCCCGTTGAAGAGCGATTAACGCTTGAAAGCTAGCGTTTTTTCAAATAAAAAAAGATACTCATTGTGAGAATATATTTTGTAATTTTAAAACTTTTTTCACAAATATATCATGAATAGAAAATCATTAATGCATTCAAGGCTAAGCTACTTGTACAACTCTTTCTTCTCAAGCTTTCTGACTTGTTAGTCCTTCTCGAAGGCAATAACACACTACTAACTCTTAAGTTGAATCAAAAGGCGATCCATCAAATAGTTAAAATATACAAGTATCAGAGTCATCAACAATCAATTCTGTCATCGTTTGCTTTTGTGAATGTATGTAAACTAGCCGAATGACCCGGGCAACGCCCGGGTTTTACCCGATTAAATGCTTTTATTCAAATACTATTTGTTACAATTATAAATTGGAGCCGTGGATGTCACTCTTGTTTCATATAAAAAGAAGCGTAACTGGATATGTAATGGTAAAGATAGAGGCTGTCTGGACGGAATTCATATTTATATGAAAAATAGACACTTCAGCCAGTTAGAGTTTTTTATTTTCTCAACGTTTCGACAAAAATCTTTTGTCTTTGTCAGGAGAAATAAATAAAAATAAAGCATTTGGAAAGGCGTTAAAAATTGATCTATAAAGAAAAAAAAATACTTTTTATTCTCAAAATATTTCGAGAGATTGCTCCCTCTTTATCAAGTTACTCATAAAAAAAAATAAAAATAAAAAAAAACTTAATTTAATATTCTAGTAGATCACAGAGAAACAACACCAATTTTTGGATTTTTTTTTTCTTTACAGATCCAGGCATCTTTACAGAACTTTTTAAAATAACCTTAGTTAATGATGATAATACTCCAATTGAAGGGTTGATAAGTCAGAAAATTCGAGAAAATAAAAAATTGTACAAGAAATTTAACCTGAGATGTATTAATGATTTTATTAAATTATAAATCAGAGGAAGAGAAGATGTTGTTGTGCAGAAATTTTTTATCTTACCTTTTTAAAGAAAATCTTCTATAAAATCAATAAGTCCTATTATCCTACAAAAATTATTTATTATACATTGCTACACACTCATCTACACTTCACCAGCAACTGAAGAAAAAAAAATTATATTTACATTCTTCAGATATGCAAAAAAAAAATCTGGTTCAAATCACATTAATAGGTACCGCTAAGCAAGAGCAGCCTAGTTCATGATAATTGAAACAGTGAATAATATGTGAAGGTTATTCACATATTAAACAAAATTTTAATGCGGGATTCAATCCCGGTTCATGACTGTCGGGAATCGAGCGTGTTACCCTCTCATCCACCGACTTTTTTAGATTTATTCAACATTTGATTGTAGGATATATAATCAGAATGATCCAATACAGTATTAGAGCTCTAAAGAAGCGGTCTGGTAGATTAAATTGACGAAAAAACTGTGAGAGTTCACTACTGCTGAGCCAAGCCTTCCCAATATTTTTTCATCGTAGTAAGGACAGTAGAAGTTTGTTTTATGTTTAAAAGAAACATTTTGCTTTAATGCTACCATTTATTATAGATCTTTATAGTTTTACTGAACTCCGCCCTTGCCGGTTCCAAGCCCGGATGAAAAAGGAGGAGGGAAGCAGTAACAAGCTCACTAAAAAACCTGGGCTCAGCTAGCCCGGCTGATAGTACCCTGTAAGGGCTCCTAATCCAGGGATACAGGATGAGCAGCGTTTGTACTTCATGTTAGGAGCAGCTGCACATGGCGTCTGTTTCTCATGTCAGAGGCGGCCATTTCTTTTGGAGCTAAGTTGGCCTGTCACTGAGTGTGGCTTCCAGTCTTAATGACAAAGGCAGACACATTCTACTTCACCCAGTGTGGAGATAAGAAAGAAGAAATAAGAAGATAGTTTTACTGTTAGCGTATGTTTTCCATATTTTTGGTTTACTCAGTGACTGTCGAAATGCCCATCTCCAATGTCTAGTCATCAACAAGACAAGGGTTACCTAAGTTTACATCAGAAGTATAGATCCCCTATAATTTCCTGAAGACACAATACAAAAAAAGAACAGCGGTAGAACAAAAAAAAAGTACAAGAGACGTAACAAGACCAGACAACTTTCTCATTTGACCTTGAGCTTTTACTTCCTTACCATTGAACTCGGAGAATTTCCCAGGATGAATTTTACTTTCCTCTTCTTCCATAGAACTTTCTCTTCTTTTCTTTTCTATTGAGGGAAAGACTCAAGTTGCAAACAATCAAGCTTTCATGGGTAAATTAAATAAAAATAAATCTTCTTATCGTGTAAATGAATGTTGCTGATGTCTTACAACACGATAGAACACGACTTAAAATATAATTGGATATTATTTTACATAATTTCATAGAAATGCTGTAGTGTATTTCGACGAGGCTGTTCACCTATCTTTTTCTAGGAAAAATTCAAAACCTTGTAAGCTAATTATCCGCGTGATGCGCGCACGAGAAGTGTTGTTTTCTATAGCATATGTTGGTGTGATCAGACCAAGATGAAGACCAAACCGTAGACCACCTCCTCTTCACTTGCCCAACCTTCCAATACCAAAGATTCCAGACAGCCACTCTCCTAGGTATCACCAACATATGTCCAGCATCCCTAGAAAATCTCCCAAGAAAGAAATCTGCCTGGCGACACCTCATTAATTGTACTTCCACTGGCATTGTATATAAATCCAAGAAGACTTAGGTCAGAAGGACATCCCGGGTAGTTGGCGACTTCTGTACGCTCCAGGAACCTGGGTTACTTAAATAAATAATAATAATAATGACCAGACCATTTGAATTTGAATTTTTCCGATAAGAAGATAGGCGAACAGCTTCGTCGAAATATTGAATTTTAATAAGTATTTTGATCCAAAAAATATGCCCCTATTTTAATTATCAAAAATGGATTGCTCTATATTTAACAATATATATATTTCCTAATTAACTATTATTCAAATAGTGACAAAAGGTTTTTGAAAAAATACTTTTCCCTTGAGGCCTTATATTTTTACAACACTCAATATACCGGATCGACAATATATATAAGTAATATATAATACAAATGAAAACACCAAAACTCAAATGTTTCTTTTCACAAATAAATCAAACTTCTACTGCCCTTACTGCGATGAAAAAAAATATTGGGAGGGCTTGGCTCATCAGTGGTAAACCCTCCCAACGGTTTCGCCAAATTAATCCACCAGACCGCTTCTTTAGAGCTCTAATACTGTATTGGATCATTCTGCTTTTATATACTACACTGAATGGTGGAATCTTAGAAATGGTATTTAAGTAAACTATGGACATAAGCTTTTAGGACAGTAGAATTACATTTTAATATTTGCATTGCAGTAAGGACAGTAGAAGTTTGATTTATTTGTGAAAAGAAACATTCACGTTTTGGTGTTTTCATTTGTATTATATAGATGGCATGTTATTGCTATGTATTAATAAGTATTATGTTATTACTATATCATAAACTATTACTAAAAATTATCATAGAAGAAGCTATTACTAAACCATTACCTTTTTTCTGGGCCCAAAATATGCAAATAAGTTTCAATATTGGGCAAAATTGTATAGATTTTAATAGCCTATATATAAAGCTTAGTTACATGTAAAATACACACACACAAAAACCTTTATTAAGACACTCTGGTCTTACAGAGGATTCTCCTTGGGGTTACAAGACGGAGAAGTATACGGAGAAAGTGGGAAATATACAAAGGGGTAAAAATGGAGAAAGATTATATACACATGATAAATATATACAGATTATTATTTGAATAATCCTATGGAAAATAAGAATATGGATTTGGAAATATGGATGGAAAAGAAGTGGAGAGCGAAAAGAGGGAAAAAAACAGGTATTTACATATGGAACATACATATAATGGAACAAGTCAATTTAAACTCTTCTGCTCACACAGCACAGGTGGACCATGGCTTTTTTCAAGAAATCTTTAAGAGATTTTCCAGGAAAATCCTAGTGTTCAGAGTTGTAAGGTAAACACCGTTTTATCGGTGTGGGGGGTTAGCTTATTGTACCAGCCCAAACAAATAATAGGATATTGGCTCTGTCCTCCTCATCGAACATATGAAATACCTTAATGATTGGGTTCAGTAATTTTGGTGGAGTTGAACACAGATTCCATTAAACTCTAAAATTTTATATTTACATATAAATATAAGGAATGAGGATATTTATTCCAAGTGGTTTGACGTCAACCAATAAAAATTAAAATATCCGCCTCTCGTCAAAATGAAATTAAAATAAACAGATTTGAGTGTAATGGAGAATTTGCATAGCTATATACCACAGACCGTAGTTGCATATTTACTCATTGGATTATTAATAATTAATATTATACACAGTCTTTATAGATGGTCGGTGGAAGGATGGTTTAAACCGTTGTTTTCGACCGCTACGACCCGGGTTCGATTCCCGCATTGAGCACTTTTTTTCTGATTAAAAAAATGCTCCAATGGCCCTCGATTCCATCAAAAGTCCAACCCTACCACCGAGTGCAAGTAATTAAACGGGACTCTGGCATATTTTTAAGTGCAAAGTCGAACTGCTTTTCACATGTGCCGACATGTGGTGCACTTACAGTAAAAGCTGTTGCCTACTTCTACCCACCATTATTATTATGGCCTGTACCACGTGTACTAGGGATAAGCAAAAAAAAACAGTCTTTATTAAGACACCAGTCTTATACAGATTCTCCTCTCTTATTGCCGGCTTACAACGATATCCTCACAATGATCAATCACCATCATGTAGTATGTCCTCTATATGTTACAAACACAGCCTTTATTAAGACACCAGTCTTATACAGATTCTCCTCTCTTATTGCCGGCTTACAACGATATCCTCACAATGATCAATCACCATCATGTAGTATGTCCTCTATATGTTACAAACACAGCCTTTATTAAGACACCAGTCTTATACAGATTCTTCTCTCTCATTGCCGGCTTACAACGATATCCTCACAATGATCAATCACCATCATGTAGTATGTCCTCTATATGTTACAAACACACAGTCTTTATTAAGACACAAGTCTTATATACATTCTCCTCTCTCATTGCCGGCTTACAACGATATCCTCACGATGATCAATCACCATCATGTAGTAGGTCCTCTATATGTTACAAACACAGTCTTTATTAAGACACCAGTCTTATACAGATTCTCCTCTCTCATTGCCGTCTTACAACGATATCCTCACGATGATCAATCACCATCATGTAGTATGTCCTCTATATGTTACAAACACAGTCTTTATTAAGACACCATTCTTATACAGATTATCCTCTCTCATTGCCGGCTTACAACGATATCCTCACGATGATCAATCACCATCATGTAGTATGTCCTCTATATGTTACAAACACACAGTCTTTATTAAGACACCAGTCTTATACAGATTCTCCTCTCTCATTGCCGGCTTACAACGATATCCTCACGATGATCAATCACCATCATGTAGTATGTCCTCTATATGTTACAAACACACAGTCTTTATTAAGACACCAGTCTTATACAGATTCTCCTCTCTCATTGCCGGCTTACAACGATATCCTCACGATGATCAATCACCATCATGTAGTATGTCCTCTATATGTTACAAACACACAGTCTTTATTAAGACACCAGTCTTATACAGATTCTCCTCTCTCATTGCCGGCTTACAACGATATCCTCACGATGATCAATCACCATCATGTAGTATGTCCTCTATATGTTACAAACACACAGTCTTTATTAAGACACCAGTCTTATACAGATTCTCCTCTCTCATTGCCGGCTTACAATGATATCCTCACGATGATCAATCACCATCATGTAGTATGTCCTCTATATGTTACAAACACACAGTCTTTATTAAGACACCAGTCTTATACAGATTCTCCTCTCTCATTGCCGGCTTACAACGATATCCTCACGATGATCAATCACCATCATGTAGTATGTCCTCTATATGTTACAAACACAGCCTTTATTAAGACACCAGTCTTATACAGATTCTCCTCTCTCATTGCCGGCTTACAATGATATCCCCACGATGATCAATCACCATCATGTAGTATGTCCTCTATATGTTACAAACACACAGTCTTTATTAAGACACCAGTCTTATACAGATTCTCCTCTCTCATTGCCGGCTTACAACGATATCCTCACGATGATCAATCACCATCATGTAGTATGTCCTCTATATGTTACAAACACACAGTCTTTATTAAGACACCAGTCTTATACAGATTCTCCTCTCTCATTGCCGGCTTACAACGATATCCTCACGATGATCAATCACCATCATGTAGTATGTCCTCTATATGTTACAAACACACAGCCTTTATTAAGACACCAGTCTTATACAGATTCTCCTCTCTTATTGCCGGCTTACAACGATATCCTCACAATGATCAATCACCATCATGTAGTATGTCCTCTATATGTTACAAACACACAGCCTTTATTAAGACACCAGTCTTATACAGATTCTCCTCTCTTATTGCCGGCTTACAACGATATCCTCACAATGATCAATCACCATCATGTAGTATGTCCTCTATATGTTACAAACACACAGCCTTTATTAAGACACCAGTCTTATACAGATTCTCCTCTCTTATTGCCGGCTTACAACGATATCCTCCCTGCTCAGAAGTACTCCTCTACGTGGCGGGCGGGAGAAGCAGCAAAGTTCTTCTAAAATAGAAATAGAACCAGCAAAATGTAGGTTCCCTAAAAATCCTTCAAGAGAATTCCAACATGGTTTGTGGCGTAGAACTTTCTCCTGGTATAACCTTGGATTGTAACCTTGTCCTTTCTAAGCCGTTCTTGGCCAAGGTCAAATTACTATTTGTAGACACACACGCTTGTGGACAAAAACAAAAAGTTAATATTTTGTTTAAACAAAGATCGTATCTTAAAATTAAACGAAAAACATGGTGAAGGAAGACGAGTTTCTTTTATTGATGCATAGAGGGTCGGTGGAAGGATGGTTTAAACTGTTGGTTTACGACCGTTACGACCCGGGTTCGATTCCCGCATTGGGCACTTTTTTCTGATTAAAAAAATGCTACAATGACCCTCGATTCTATTAAAAGTCCAACCCCACCAGCGAGTGCAAGTAACTAAACGGGGCTCTGGTACATTTGTAAGTACAAAGTCGAACTGCTTTTCACATGTGTATAAATGTGGTGCACCTATGCATCAATAAAAGAAACTCGTCTTCCTTCACCATGTTTTTCGTTTAATTTCAAATCAGGAAGAATTCTTTATCTATATAAAGATCCTATCTCTTCGTTGTAGAGGATCAGAATTCATTGGAGTATTTAGATTCCTGTTGATGGGACATCTGATGTAGGTAGGTATGTTAACTGGACATGTGAAACAAGCAGAATAACTCTGACAAATAAGCAATCACAGACCAACAGCTGCATTGTTAGAAGAGGAGAAAGACCTTTTTTAAAAATCCTGAGTTCAACTGACCCGGTTGATGGATCTCAGCAAGGGTTCCTCTCCAGGGATATGGAGGAGCTGCCTCTGTACTTATGTTAGAGTTGGCAGCAAAGGCTTCCATGTTAGAAACGGCCTCAAATTATAGGGGAAAGTCAGACTTTCACCAAAGTGTGCCTGGATCATGGTGCCATGATCAACGAAAGCTGCACACCTACACTCCATTTCAACAGCTCGAGGAACATGAACTCATGGAATTCGTATAATCTTTGGTGGTGGTGATTATCACCATGGTTAAACCAATTCCTTAAGTCAACCCCTCTCCAATTTTGCGATGGCAGTTATAGTAAGAGAGAGGAACAGAATTCATTGGAGTATTTAGATTCCTGTTGATGAGACATCTGATGTAGGTAGGACTGTTAGCTGGACATAGTGGGACAGCTTCATGTCCCAGGAGTTCAGAACTCCAGAATGTATATTATAAACATTGTAATCATTTTTAACGTGATATATCACAGACTTTCTATTCATTTTCTTTTTTTATATTCTCTCTCGCAATCATTTAATGATGGCAACTCTATGGATCTTTAGCTTTATGGTTGATAGAAGTAAGCCTGTGCTATATTCGTTAATACTGGGAACTCTCCTCAGTAGCAGGCCACTGACTTAGTTTCCCTATTGAATGTCCGCTTCTGTCGTGAGGAACATGGTCGAAATATGATAATCTTTCGCATCATATCAATTTGGAAAAAAAATATTCCAGGGATAAGTTTATTGTGTGAATATTTTATTAAATCAAACTTTCGGGCCTCGGAGAACTCCAGACATACTGTCCCGTCCAGGGTCTCGCCACTTTGAGGCAGTTAACAGGTCTTGAGGAGGTCTTTTCGTTGTAATTCTTATATAGAAACATCTTTACTATCAACAAATGCTTGAAATTTGATTTTGATAAATACAGTGGGTGGGTGATGGTGTCTTGTCCATGTTGCTCCATGGAAAGGAGGGGTGCCATTGCCACGTTAGTCAGCCACATTTCAGAGTTCCCTGATCTCTGTTACCGTAGCGGCTCACGACACCGTACTACAGGACAGTCCCTTACTTGTGCTGTTTCTCCCCACGTAGAGGAGGGGTCTAGGATTAGGTGGTGGTGGTGTCTTGTCCCTCCATGGAAAGAGAGGTGCCATTGCACCATTAGTCAACCACATTTCAGAGTTCCCTGTTCACTGTTACCGTAGCGGCTCGGGGCTCACGACACCGTACTACAGGACAGTCCCTTACTTGTGCTGCTTCTACCGCCCACCACGTAGAGTAGGACTACTGGACAGGACTCAGTGGGTAATTCTAAGATAATTTAGGACTTTAAGATAAAACAATCAAATCTAGTAGCTCAAAGAAAAAAAATCATTGTCAAGAAAAGACAAAAGCAACGAGTTCCTTTATTAAAAAGATATATACTTTTTTATTTCGTCTTAGAGCGCTATATCCCCCTAGGGGCACTTGCACTTTAAACATAAACAAAATTTTGAAAGAAAGATATTTGAAATATGTACAATAATTAGTATGCAAGTATGATAACCAAACAGCAAAAAAGCATAAACAGATGCATTGAAATATCAGAAACATACCAAACAATATGGACAAATACTATCCCATAGATGTCTTCTATATATACCACAATAGTTCACGAATTTATTAAATTTAATTTGAAGTCTCGAGATATCATTCAACCAACACGTATCATCCACCACGCACGTATATTTTCAAATATTGTTTATAACACACAAAGAATGTAATATATATTTTCTTCCCTTTCAATATGATAAATATTTAAAATATGTAAATAATAATTTTTGTATATAAAAATTGTATTTATTATTAATTTGTTAACGTGATACTCCTGTTGAAGGACTGACAAGTCCGAAAGCTTGAAAATAAAAAGTTGAACAAGAAACTTACCCTGGAAGCTTTATTTATTTTATAAAGCAGTGTCTGTACTTCATGTTAGGAGCGGCTGCACATGGTGTCTGTTCCTCATGTCAGAGGCGGCCATTTCTTTTGGAGCTAAGTCGGCCTGCTACTGAGTAGTGCTCCCAGTCTTAATGACAAAGGCAGACGCATTCTACTTCACACAGTGTGGAGATAAGATAGAAGAAGAAGAGAATAAAGTTAGTTAAATGAAAAGAGAAGAGATATCAACACAATTGAAATATGTATATAGGGTTGGTATGCAAATATAGTTGAATGAAATTGTAAAGTAATGTGTGTCTTCGATACTTATATTTACACATTACACCCTGTTGAAGGTAATTGTTGTCTGAAAGTTTCTTCGCCAAACTTATATATCTTTATAATACAATACAATATAATGCGGCTTATGATTGTAAAACGACATTTGAAATACTATCCCGCATGTGTTTCTTTTCAACGAAAATTCAAAATTTATTTTAAGGAGAAATAACTATTATTTCTTACCTTTTGGATGAGGTATGAAAGGGTGAATTGTGAAGAGTAATGATAAACGGAAAAATAATAACACAATTCACCCTTTCATATCTCATCCAAAAGGTTAGAAATAATCGTTATTTCTCCTTGAAATAAATTTTGATTTTTCGTTGAAAAGAAACGCATGCGGGATAGTATTTCAAATGTCGTTTTATATATCTTTAATAAAGAAACATGTCACCTTTAGATTTTTTTTTATCTTTTTTTACCATTTATATGAAAAAGTGAAAGTTGTATAAGCGCATATTTTGCTTTGTTTTAAAAATGAATCGATGTTGGTTCCATATGCTTGAATTGAACATTACACCTTAGTTCTATATATTTTATTGCTTAAAAAGGAATACAATAAAACAAAAAAGAAACTACAATTACAAAATGTTTTGATAACTAAGAAAAATAGAAAATGATGATGATAAAAAAATTGAATATGTCTGCCAGAAAAATGCTTCTATGAAATAAGAATAATTACAAAATTAACATATAAACTTCAAACACCATTGAATAGGTATGTTTATCCATTTGTAAGGTTCTTGTTCATGTGAATATAGCATAAATAAAACCTATGAAAATACGAAACTATTATAGACGCGTATGAATCTTTTATAAATTAAACAATGTCTACTGCCCTTACTGCAATGGAAAAAATTAATAGGAGGGCCTGGCTCATCAATGGTGAATCCTCCCAGCGGTGTCGCCAGTTTAATCTACCATATCGCTGTTATAATGCATTTTTCGATCTTCCTTTTATAGTAATTCTGATTCTAGACTCTTGGAATGGGTATTTTAGATGAACTATGGATATAAGCTTTGAGGACAGCAGAATTACATACAATTATAAATATATAAACCTTGTGAAAAATAGTACAAATGTGAAATTGTACTGGGTTAAGGTACATACATTAAGAAAAGGGAATCTCCTTATCATGAAATTGAAAGTTGCTGATGGCTTGCGCCATCTGTCGGATTAGATGGTGCAAGCCATCAGCAACTTTCAGTTGCACGATAAGATGTCTTTTTCATAAAACTATCAAAACGTATTTTTTTTTTTTACTTTAATCGATGGAAGAATCCGAATTGCAAAGTTATTCCAATACCTATCAAAGCTCTAGTTTAAAAAAATCATTAACAGGTTGAGATATTTACTTTAAAAAGAAAAGGATTCGACTACTTTTACTGTTCATTTACTTACTGATCGAAGTTTCGGGTACCTACTGGTACCTTCACGGAACAATGAGTTCTTGAATTCAAGAAGTCACTAAATCCCGAAATTTACACACCCAAGATAGAGAACATTGCTGTGATAGAGATGCATGGAGACATCTGAAACTCTTCATTGGACACAACAACAACAAGAAAACATTATAATTGACATGGACCCAGAACAGCAGCTTTACTCACCCAAGATGAAGAACATTTCCGTGATAGAGATGTACGGAGACATCTGAGGCTCTTGATTGGACACGACAACAACAAGAAGTCATTATAATTGACATGGACCCAGAACAGCAGTTTTACACACCCAAGATAGAGAACATTGCTGTGATAGAGATGTACGTAGACATCTGAGGCTCTTCATTGGACACGACAACAACAAGAAGTCATTATAATTGACATGGACCTAGAACAGCAGCTTTACACACCCAAGATGAAGAACATTTCCGTGATAGAGATGTACGGAGACATCTGAGGCTCTTGATTGGACACGACAACAACAAGAAGTCATTATAATTGACATGGACCCAGAACAACAGTTTTACACACCCAAGATAGAGAACATTGCTGTGATAGAGATGTACGTAGACATCTGAAGCTCTTCATTGGACACAACAACAACAAGAAGTCATTATAATTGACATGGACCCAGAACAGCAGCTTTACACACCCAAGATGAAGAACATTTCCGTGATAGAGATGTACGGAGACATCTGAGGCTCTTGATTGGACACGACAACAACAAGAAGTCATTATAATTGACATGGACCCAGAACAACAGTTTTACACACCGAAGATAGAGAACATTGCTGTGATAGAGATGTACGTAGACATCTGAGGCTCTTCATTGGACACGACAACAACAAGAAGTCATTATAATTGACATGGACCTAGAACAGCAGCTTTACACACCCAAGAAGTGAGTTTGGTGTTGTGACAGTTATTGCAGTTCCTGTAGGATCTAGTAATGTATGGGTTTATCTTTATTCCTTTTAAAATGTCCCCTGTTCTGATTCTTGAAATTGTTTTTGTTTGTTAATTCTCTGTTATAACAACAATATTATTGAAGTCTAAATGGTTCACCACCCCCTTTCCCTCCAAAAAAGACAAAAAATCCTTCTCCAGATAATCAGAGAATATTCGCTAATCCCTCTCAACCCAAGGCTCAGGATCAAGGCTTATAAAATCAAGAGAAATATTGAAGTTACTGTAAAAAAAAGTAAAGAACCGCACAATCCGAGTTGACGTAAACTGGAACATCAGTTTATACTCTAAATATAGTTCTTCTTTGTTAGACAACAACAACAACAAACAACAACAAAAAGCTTTATTAAGATATTTTAGTCTTATACAGATTCTCCAAGCAGAAATTTAGGATACATGCAGGAAAAAGCAATAATACCTTAATGGTAATATTATATTTATATACAGGAAAAATTATATAAAGACAATCAAGCTAATAGATTAGTCTGGGTAAATTGGAGGAAAAGAAATTTATTATACATGGATTTACCACGGATTCACCGCAAATGAAGATAAAAAAAGCAAAAGCTAATCATAATCAATATTGAGATAATGAAATTTAAACATTGTAATTAAGACAATTGAGCTCATAAACAGTTTTGAAAGGGTAAATTCGAGGAAGAAGAAAAAATATTCTTTGTTAGACTTAGTTACATGATTATGGCTGACATCTGTTCTGGTAGTCTTTTAGATGTCTTCTGCTTTTCTTTCTAGACTTCCTCAAGTAGTTTTTGTCCATGTCTTCCTTATTGTATTTTCCCTGAGTTTTACGGGTTCAAATGTTTTTAATGAGAAGGCTGATAAACTTTTTCCTCATAGAGTTTTTACGTTAGAGATTTCAATGAAGAGAACGATACATTTGTTTGTTATAGAGTTTTTCTTTAGAGATTTCAATGAAGAGAACGGTACATTTGTTTGTTATAGAGTTTTTCTTTAGAGATTTCAATGAAGAGACGATATATTTGTTTGTTATAGAGTTTTTCTTTAGAGATTTCAATTAAGAGAACGATACATTTGTTTGTTATAAAGTTTTTCTTTAGAGATTTCAATGAAGAGACCGATACATTTGTTATAGAGTTTTTCTTTAGATATTTCAATGAAGAAACCGATACATTTGTTTGTTATAGAGTTTTTCTTTAGAGATTTCAATGAAAAAACCGATATAACTGTTTGTTATAGAGTTTTTCTTTAGAGATTTCAATGAAGAGACCGATAGATTTGTTATAGAGTTTTTCATTAGAGATTTTTATGAAGAGAACGGTATATTTGTTTGTTATAGAGTTTTTCTTTAGAGATTTCAATGAAGAGACGATATATTTGTTTGTTATAGAATTTTTCTTTAGAGATTTCAATGAAGAGAACGGTATATTTGTTTGTTATAGAGTTTTTCTTTAGAGATTTCAATGAAGAAACCGATACATTTGTTTGTTATAGAGTATTTCTTTAGAGATTTCAATGAAGAAACCGATACATTTGTTATAGAGTTTTTCTTTAGAGCTTTCAATGAAGAGAACGATACATTTGTTTGTTATAGAGTTTTTCTTTAGAGATTTCAATGAAATGAACGATATATTTGTTTGTTATAGAGTTTTTCTTTAGAGATTTCAATGAAGAGAACGATACATTTGTTTGTTATAGAGTTTTTCTTTAGAGATTTCAATGAAATGAACGATATATTTGTTTGTTATAGAGTTTTTCTTTAGAGATTTCAATGAAGAGAACGATACATTTGTTTGTTATAGAGTTTTTCTTTAGAGATTTCAATGAAGAGAACGATACATTTGTTTGTTATAGAGTTTTTCTTTAGAGATTTCAATGAAGAGACGATATATTTGTTTGTTATAGAATTTTTCTTTAGAGATTTCAATGAAGAGAACGATACATTTGTTTGTTATAGAGTTGTTCTTTAGAGATTTCAATGAAGAAACCGATACATTTGTTATAGAGTTTTTCTTTAGAGATTTCAATGAAGAGACCGATACATTTGTTATAGAGTTTTTCTTTAGAGCTTTCAATGAAGAGAACGATACATTTGTTTGTTATAGAGTTTTTCTTTAGAGATTTCAATGAAGAGACCGATACATTTGTTATAGAGTTTTTCTTTAGAGATTTCAATGAAGAAACCGATACATTTGTTATAGAGTTTTTCTTTAGAGATTTCAATGTAGAGAATGATTTTGTTCGTAAAGAAGTTTTTTGTTATAAACAATTTCAGTTATAGAATTTTTTCAAATTTATTAAAAAAATCAGTGAGAATGAGAAAAACAAAATTTCAAAATTATTTTTAAATAAAGTAATGAAATTCTATATCGCAGCAATATATGAAAAATGATAGATATTCCTGTCATTTGTAAGATTGTCTCCTCAAGACTGTCACCTTGATCAGATCCTATTAGAAGTCAGACAATCTCCTTGCAGGTGACAATGGTAGACAAACACACCAAGGTATAGTAAGAATCTGTTCAACTATTGCAATGACTTAAAGATTTAATAATAGGAAATTAATTATATATTTTCAAATTATATAGCAACAAATATCTTTTTAGAAACTGATAATTTATATTATGCTTATTGTACATATTGCCAGACACTTCTTTATTTTGTACACAAGTCTTTTTTCTCGTTTTTTTCTCTCATTCTCATTATTAATATCATATGACTATTCTATTCACGGCTATAATTATTGTATATATATATGTATAGACAAATGTAAAGACATACATGTATGGCAGCGTAAGTGTCCCTAGGAGCACATAGCGCTTTAAATTGAAATAAAATAATAAAATAAATTATATATAGTTGATTATACAAACCCCTGAACACCTTCTGATATAAACTGTCCATTAACTTCTGATCTAAGGGAAGAAAACCAACTTTACCTGACTAATACAAAACAAGTTGCTTGCAATAAAGACCAATACATTAAGTTTAATAGATTCTGCAGGATGTATATTTCAAGGCGAAAGTGTTGACTGTACATATTTCAAGCTACTATTTCTAATTGCTATCTGCAAAATTTGACATCGTAGGTTTAATTTTCATGATTCCTAATATTCAATTGTGTTAATTGTATATAATTTAAATATTACACGCAATTATCCTAATTGTGGATATGGCGTGTCTCTACCAACTGTTAAATAATAATAAATAATAAAAAATATATATATAGTTGATTAACCTGGAGGTTTGTAATTTTCATTTTGGAAAAACAAATTATGTTTGGATAGTATTTGTCACCGTGTAGTAATCTAATAAAGAGAAATAACACGTCATCGATATATATGAAAAATGAACGCATTTAATCACAAATGTTCCTTTTATACATAAAACAAACTTCCACTGTCCTTACTGCGATGAAAAATATATTGGGAGGACTTGATTCATCAGTGGAGAACTCTCGCAGCGGTTTCACCAATTTAATCTACCAGCCGGCTTCTTATAGCTCTAATACTGTATTGGATCATTCTGTTTATATATGCTGCACTGAAGGGTGGAATCTTAGAAATGGTATTTACGTAACTATGAACATAAGCTTTTAGGACAGTAGAATTACATATAAATATTCGCAGAATTCCACTTAGGGACAAAATTTAAGGAAGTGGAAAATCTTTTATGTCGACGGTGTCTTTTTTTTTTTTTTTAAGAGACAGAGGCAATTTTGTTCTCACTTGGTTATCTCGTATGTCTTCAATAAAGGTCACTGTAATATCTTTCAGAGTTATTGTTTGAATCCCGATATACATGCTGAAAGGTACAACTTCCTTAAGTTTTGTCCATGAGTGTATTTCGAATGAGTGATATGAAGAGGTGAAGAGAATTGCTCAGAATAAAATTAAGTGGCATAACATAATCCCTAACCTCTATATTGGAAATATAACTACATGTACTGATAGTCAATCCCTCCTTTGAGAGTCCACACTTCTCAGAGCAACCATTTTTGAAATGAAAACTAACATCTCAGCTGAACTAACCTCCAGTGATCAACCGCTTTAAGGATAAATCAGATTCATTATTTTCTTCTCTTTTGACAAATCAGTCCATTAAGAGAAGTTTTTAGCATTTAGGTAATCTTTTATTTTACTATTAGAGCATTCTATTTAAGAATTCTCTTTTAAAAAAAGTTAGGTTCCAAATTATATTTTTGATAAGAGTAAAAAGATAATATTTCAAATAACATTTCAAACAAAGTTAGAGACCTAGCTGTTTAATAATTTCACGTCTTGCATTAGATGCACTAAACAGGACCTTTGGGAAAGGCCGCTGCTCATCATAAAACAGCTCGAGGAGCATGAACTCATGGAATTCGTGTAATCTTTACACAAGGGGATAAGAAACAACAAACAACAACATAATTTCACGTTTATCTTATATTCTCTTCTAAAGAAGGACCTTTTTTAAATCCCGAAAGTTAAAGAATTTGATAAATCTCAAAAGAAATTCTCTAATAGAAGGCTTTCATCTTAAAGATAAAGGAATGCATGAATTGGTTGTCGAATGAGTGAAGGCGGAAGCTATATTGAAAAAAAAAAGTCAAAAGAACTCATATGTAAATATGTATGAAGTCTTCAATCATCCATAATTGTTGTGTATCAACAACAATGTAAATATATTGTTGAAAATAAGGAAGCCAGCTTCAATCTAGCTCACTAAAACGGTTGGATTTTTATCTTCATCGAAAAGATTTGAATACTCATTAATATTCCTTTAGCGTGTCTGTTGCCAAGGAATTCTCTGATTGGATAGGCCCCTTTGACTTCTGATTTGCCCCCAGGGTAAGGTGGGTAGGTCTGTTTTTTAGCTCCGCCCTTTTCCCCTTGTACAGTACCGTATGTAGGGTCCCGCCTATTGTCTGTATCGTCCATGTTGTTTCCTGCCGTGAGCCAACTAATATGCAGGGATTGTTTTTTTTTTCTCTCTCCTTTTGATGCTCTTTTTTTTGTGTCGTCTACTTCGCGTGATTTGATGTGGTTTTATTGATAGATAGGGTGTGCTGTGTGCTTGTTGGAAGTGTGCCAGATTTCTCTACTTGAATGGATGGGGAACTGGTATTTTACCCGTGGAAGTTTCCTTTGTCACTTTGACGGATCGTTTCAATCTGTAAGTTTTCGATTTTTGATTAATCACAATTTTTACTATACCTTTATTTTAAATTTCGTCTTTTTTTGATTATCATGACTATTGAAGGTATTTTATTAGTATATTATATATTTAAAGTTGATATTTTTTTATGGGTTTTTGACATTAATGAAGTTCAAATTTTAAACGAAAAGATAACAGAATATTTTATACGATTGCTTTTAACTGATAAAAAAAATTTTGTATCGTTATATCAACACAAGATATAAACAGAAATGGAGATTGGTGTTGTATTCCTCTAACTTATATAACAAAAAAAAAACTCTATCAAAGTATCCCTGTTCTTTCAATTTTAGCATTTTAGTGTTTTCTACCTATAAGTTGCCTCAAATCTCAGACAGCATTAAAGATAAACATTTTATTTGGACAAATTCAACAATTGCATACACCAAAATCATATATCTACCTTTTATATATTTGCATATTATCTCTATTCTCTCATACAATTATATATATAATGAGTAAGATAAGAGAGAGAGAGAGAGAGAGAGAGAGAGTTTATATTATTATTTTGAGAAATGGTACATCGAACTCAATACAGAGATGACTGGCGTCGCATCGTGTTTGGGATGTAATATGTACAGTGGGTCACAATGTTCGATCACGAACAAAATGATCTAATATTACACAGAGTATAATTTCCAATAAAAAAATCCTTAATCCATGGAGAGATATCCTCGTTTTTTTTTTTTAAATCGCTAAAAAGGTCCCTGAGTATTTTCAAAGTTTAATCTCCACAACGAGCACACATCTAAAAGAATTTATGATATGTGGAAAAGAGTCTAACTGATTTATACTTGTGTAGACATGTGATGCTCTAACAGCATTAGAAGCTACAACCACCTGAATCTATGATAATCAATTGTGTTGTTGAGGTTGTTGTGATTACAAGCCCTGACAGTCAGAATGCCAGATGCACGCACGTCGAAGCCTGAGGGAAGTGTTGGCCAAGAGGTCAACCCGAGGATTTAAAGAGAAAGATAATAAATTTATTTTAAAATTTGGGGAAATGGGTTAAACTGCGAACGCGACACGTGTTATGGACTGTAGGTTCCCGATTGTCTTTGGCATAACATGTTCTGAACTGTAGGTTCCTGATTGTCTTTGGCATAACATGTTCTGAACTGTAGGTTCCCGATTGTCTTTGGCATAACATGTTCTGGACTATAGGTTCCTGATTGTCTTTGGCATAACATGTTCTGGACTATAGGTTCCTGATTGTCTTTGGCATAACATGTTCTGGACTATAGGTTCCCGATTGTCTTTGGCATAACATGTTCTGAACTGTAGGTTCCTGATTGTCTTTGGCATAACATGTTCTGAACTGTAGGTTCCTGATTGTCTTTGGCATAACGTGTTCTGGACTATATGTTCCTGATTGTCTTTGGCATAACATGTTCTGGACTGTAGGCTCCTGATTGTCTTTGGCATAACATGTTCTGGACTGTAGGTTCTTAATTGTCTTTGGCATAACATGTTCTGGACTGTAGGTTCCTGATTGTCTTTGGCATAACATGTTCTGGACTGTAGGTTCCTGATTGTCTTTGGCATAACATGTTCTGGACTGTAGGTTCCTGATTGTCTTTGGCATAACATGTTCTGGACTATAGGTTCCTGATTGTCTTTGGCATAACATGTTCTGGACTGTAGGTTCCTGATTGTCTTTGGCATAACATGTTCTGGACTGTAGGTTCCTGATTGTCTTTGGCATAACATGTTCTGGACTGTAGGTTCCTGATTGTCTTTGGCATAACATGTTCTGGACTGTAGGTTCCTGATTGTCTTTGGCATAACGTGTTCTAGACTGTAGGTTCCTGATTGTCTTTGGCATAACATGTTCTGGACTATATGTTCCTGATTGTCTTTGGCATAACATGTTCTGGACTGTAGGTTCCTGCTTGTCTTTGGCATAACATGTTCTAGACTGTAGATTCCCGATTATACTTCCACTGCCGGCTAAGAGATTCATTGCTCAAATAAGAATACTTCTTGTTTTCTACCAGGAAAATCACATGAAAAAAATATACAAAATTGACTCTGTTCCCATTAAAAAATCTAAAATGTATAAGTTTTGTCCTTGAGTATACTTTTGTAGATAGTTTTTAGTTAAGCGTGAGAGTTTATATAAAGGGTGCATACAGGTACCATACTAAACTATTATTAAAACTGACATAATTATTTCTCATAGGTAAGCTTCTATATTTCTCTCCCACTATATTGTCAGAGTAGAGGCAATAGGAAAGGAACCTGTTCCAAGATTAGATTGTAGGGGAGAGTGTCTGTATGCCTGATCCCAAAACGTCATCCTTGAATGAAGGATTCCAAGAGAGGCCCCCCCTCTTTGGTAAAAGTACAACTTTCCCCATTCCACTCACTTCCCCCCCCCCCCCCCCCCCCCCCCTCGGTGAAAGATATTAATTACATACTTAATTATACTTCGATTTATCCTAATTAGAGATCAGTTTCATATATCTCATACAAAATTTATCTTGCAAAATTTATTTAAAGAATACAGAACCATTCAGAAAACATTGATTAAAAAATTCATTTTTTTTCATTTGTTAATAACATTTTATTACGTTTTTGTGTGTGCATTGTGTACTTCTACCTATTAGTAGTACATATGGTGTATTATAGGCAACGATAACCATTCTGAGTAAGGCTTTTTGTGAGTTACTATACTGTAAATGCATCACATGTCTACACATACGACTTTGTACTTATATACTTTTGGACAACATGTTTTGCTCAGGATCCTTCAAACTAGTGACCTTAATAAAGGCCGTGTACGGAAATTTACAGAGTTGTACCAAAAGTTCGTAAACAATTGCAAAAAATTTAATTTGAATATACAGTAGAACTTCCCTTTAGCGGACACCTCTCTACAAAGGACAGTTTTCATTTGCAAAATTACCATTTTTTACAATTTAGAAACTCTCAGGTAAGAGGACACCTCTCTACAAAAAAAAACAGTTTTCATTTTCCAAATTACCATTTTTTACAATTTAGCAACTCTCAGGTAAGAGGACACCTCTCTACAAAAAAAAAAAACAGTTTTCATTTTCCAAATTACCATTTTTTTACAATTTAGTAACTCTCAGGTAAGAGGACACCTCTCTATAAAAACAGTTTTTTTTTTCCAAATTACCATTTTTTACAATTTAGCAACTCTCAGGTAAGAGGACACCTCTCTATAAAAAACAGTTTTCTTTTCCAAATTACCATTTTTTACAATTTAGCAACTATCAGGTAAGAGGACACCTCTCTATAAAAAACAGTTTTCTTTTCCAAATTACCATTTTTTACAATTTAGCAACTCTCAGGTAAGAGGACACCTCTCTATAAAAAACAGTTTTCTTTTCCAAATTACCATTTTTTACAATTTAGCAACTATCAGGTAAGAGGACACCTCTCTATAAAAAACAGTTTTCTTTTCCAAATTACCATTTTTTACAATTTAGCAACTATCAGGTAAGAGGACACCTCTCTATAAAAAACAGTTTTCTTTTCCAAATTACCATTTTTTACAATTTAGCAACTATCAGGTAAGAGGACACCTCTCTATAAAAAACAGTTTTCTTTTCCAAATTACCATTTTTTACAATTTAGCAACTATCAGGTAAGAGGACACCTCTCTATAAAAAACAGTTTTCTTTTCCAAATTACCATTTTTTACAATTTAGCAACTCTCAGGTAAGAGGACACCTCTCTACAAAAAAACAGTTTTCATTTTCCAAATTACCATTTTTTACAATTTAGCAACTCTCAGGTAAAAGGACACCTCTCTACAAAGGACACTTTGGCTCTGCAATTAGGTGTCCTTTACAGGGAGGTTGTTCTACTGTATATATTATATGGATTTATATTTGGAATTTGTTGCAGCTGTGTACTGTAGTGTATTTAGGTTGATTAAAAAGTAGAATTAGATTTTAGGCTTTATTTATTTAAATGGCTTTTATTATATTACACCGTAGTAGATGCAAACTTAAAAATTACAAGTCAACAACAACAGAATGATGACAACAACAACAACAAAAACCTTTATTAAGACACTATTGTCTTACAAGGGGATTCCCCTAAAAGGTTATATATGTACATGAGTGAGGAGGAAAAGCAATTTAGAAGGGAGGGGGAGCAATCAGCCGTTGTCTGTGGAGTTGAGCACTTCTTCTCTCATTTTATCAATCGTCTTGAAATATTTAAAATATTTATAAACAAATGTTTTATCCAGCAGGAGAGTAGTGAAGATTTTATATACATGTTGTACATTGTAGTGGGTTGGCCCCGAAATTTCGCGAATTTCCAGTCTCTTTTCATGTAGGAATGGGCAATGGAATAGATAGTGGACCAAATTGTCTTGGATGCCAACATTGCAGAAGTAGCAATTTAAAGAGTCGCTGTTCCAAAACCCCGTGATATCCTCGCGGAAAAGTAGCCATAACAACAGAATGATGATGATAAATTATATCACAGAATAATAATCTGTGGATTTAAAATTATTAGAATATAAATATACGACATTTACAATACAAAAAAACAGTTTTCATTTTTCAAATTACTATTTTTACAATTTAGCAACTCTCAGGTAAGAGGACACCTCTCCCTAAAGGACAATTTGGCTCTGCAATTAGGTGTTGTCCTTTACAGGGAGGTAATTCTACTGTATATATGGATTTATATTTTGAATTTGTTGCAGCTGTTTACGAACTTTTGGGATAACCTTATACTTCGGAAAGAAATTTCACTATTTTTGTACTTATTTCCTCTACTTTTTAATGTATTTTAGGGTAATAAATTCTAAAAAGAAATGTGAACTTCTTCTTTTAACATTTCATTCGACCTATATTCTGTCATCTCTTAACCCTTTTAGTTTGACCTGGAAGAAAGGATCGTTGCTTAGATACGGCGTCTCTCTGGTATATGTATATATGTATGTAATAACACATGTGTAGGTGATGTGTATGTGTGTCTGTAAATTGTATGGATATGTATGTTGGTGTATGGGTATATTTGCATATGTTTATGTCTGTATATATGTATATAGAACTCATTTTTGTATAGATAGTCATAGTGGCTATGATGGTCAAACTTTTCAACATGAAACATGTCAACAATCCTAAAACTTGTTAGTTGCATGATGCTGCTAACACACAAAAATGTGATCCTTTATTACTTGAACTTTAAGACAGGAGGTATAGGGAATAGACTGGTATAATTACATATCACAGAAGAAATATATATTTATTATATTGCAGTAGGGCAATTAAATGATGGATAAGAGACAAAGTCATATATTGAGAGGGCTACCTTAGACTTGGGCACAGACTATACATTGTATATGTATATATGCTTGTGTTTATGTAAATATGAGCATGTGTTTATGCGTTATGTGTATGTATCTGTATATGCATGTGTATATATGCGTATGTGAGAAAGTGAATGTTCGCATCCGTGTATGTTTATGTATTTGTGTTTATATGAGTATGTGCATGTGTGTATTTGCATATATGTATTTAGATAATAAAAGGCATATATTGGATTTAAAAAAAATATATTTATTTTGCCAATATTTCGGCTGGCTGAACGCCAACCTTTATCGAGGCATTACATTTTTGTATACACAAACTCAGCACCGCATAGTGTTATAATATCACAGTTGAAATCAATTAAAATACAGAGTAGGTGGGAGAAATTTGTGCATGAAAAAATTATTATAAAAAATACAATCAAAAATGTAAAATATCTTAAAATATAAAAGGAAAAAAGTTCTATCTTATATTTAAAAAATTGTAATAAGTACATAAAAATAATTCATTAATAACTCATCCTTATATATATAAAAATGAAATGCGAAATCGATGTTTGTTATCGCATCACGCAAAATCTACTGACTCAATCATTATGGAATTTCGCATGTAGGTAGCTGAAGATTTCGTTTAACATATAGGCTATTCAAAAAACTAAAAAAGTTAATGTGCTTTTTTAAAAAAATAAAAAACCAAAAAGCGTTAGTTCCAGTCTTTTACCGCTAGGGCGCAGCACTGGTCGCGACGATAAATGAATTTGATTTTTTTAAAGCATCGGTGGTTCAGTGGTAGAATGCTCGCCTGCCACGCGGGCGGCCAGGGTTCGATTCCCGGCCGATGCATTTTTTTTAAAACAATTTTTAAAACTCATTTATATTATATCTATATTAATAAAATGGAAATTTAATAAGTGGTGTTCGCTAAAAACTTTCGTTACAATGCATCAATTTCGACCAAATTTTCAACATTTATGTAAAACTAGATGGAGCAGGTTTTGCTTAACATCAAAATATTTTTCCTAACTTTAACATGCGTAACTTCGCTGTTATCGATTAAATACAAAAAAAATCAACAGAGTTAATTTTATTTATATATAAATACAAAATTCAATTTCAACAGAGTTAATTTTTTTACATACTAGCTAATAATCTCAATCTAAAAAATATTCATATTGTTTTATCATGTTTCTAATTTCGCCTAACAAATATACAAATTTATAGTGACCAACATATGCAAATTTTATCTTTTTTTTATTTAACTTGATATCGTAAACATATACATCCATTGTAAGCATTTTTCTGTTCACCTTCCGTGGTTTCTCTTTTCTCTGAAAGTTTTTAGGTGTAGTATATTTTCTTATTACTAGACTACAAACATTCCCTCGAGAAAAACCTGGGCGAAGCCGGGTACATCCGCTATATTATATAAATATATGACGTAACGAATATAATTATCATTATTATCATAATATTCTGTGTGTTCCCGAATATTATTATCAATAATATTCGTTAGGCAAACTTTCACTCGGATAAAACCCGGGCGAAGCCGGGTACACATCCGCTAGTAAAGAGATAAATGTAAAAATGTATGTATCTATTAAAACATTTGAAAATAAATTTTAAATGATTAAAACAATAAACTGTAAGAACCTTATAAAAAGTTTTAAAAATGTGGGTATTTAAAAAAATTCATTTCAAAATTTAGGAGATCGATTTATAAATAAGTAAAAAATATTTTATAAAAATGCATTAAAATGGAAGTTAAAACAATTTAGGATGAATAAATTAGAAAATAAATTAAAAAATGGAAACTAAAAAGTTTAAATTATTGCATGTAAAATGTTATATATTTAATGTATCAATACTTTTGCGTTTTGAAGCGATAAATGTAAAAAAAAATAAACAAGTGGTATGTATTAATTACAGGTAATTACTAATGTGTGAAAATATAGTTTAAAAGAAATCGCGGGTATTACAACAAAATATAAAGTAAAATTAAAGCAAAAATAAAAAATAAAAAGCAAAGTTATGAAATTTAAAAAAAACGGCACCTCTCCCTTTAAAATAGTACATAATAAGTCAATTGAAAAATAAAAATTAACTAATTGAAATTAAAATAATTAGACAAAAAAATTAAGAAGATCTAAATGGTGTGTAGATGTCTGGTAAATCAATTTTCCTATTTATGCTTTCTTTGTCTTCTACAGAGGCCCAGCTTTCTAAGAACAATCGGCAGTGTTTTTCTTTAATGTTCTGGTATAAAATAGGTGTATTTTCGAAATCCGGAGTGTGGTTGTTTTTTAGTGCATGATCAACAAGGAGAGATACGTGTTTATGTAAATATGAATATGTATTATGCGCATGTGTGTATTTGCATATGTGTATCCGCATGCACGTGTTTATGTGTATATATAAATATGTATTATGTGCATGTATGCATTTGCATATGTGTATATGTAGGTATGTATTTATGTGCATTGTGTATTTGCATATGTGTATGTAGTGTATTTATGTAGATATGAATATGTATATTTGCATAGGTGCAAGTTGCTGTGTATATATGTGTGCATATATGTAGGTGAGCGTATACATGTGTTTGTGTGTATGTGTTTAATCACAGCCCACTACTTACACCAATTATTTAATACTATACCCCGATAGAAGTAACCTATCCAAACCAAGTAACCATCAAAGAATATTTCACCATCCAACAATGCTATATTACTATTCCCTTCCTAACACCTTGATACTTGGAAAAATTGATTGTTCTTTAGCATTCAAAGTGTCATTTGGATCTTCACCAGAATTAATGCAACTTTTGCACGACGCCGTCTGCAAACCTTTTGTCTTTTGATGGAATTTATACCAATAGCATACAAATGTTACATTAAATGGTTTCGAGAAAATAGTACAAAATTGTACTGGGGGTTAATAAATTAATATAAAAGTATCTTCTGTAATTGTATAACTGAAAGTTATCAATTGATTGCGCCATCTATCTGAATAAATACCAACTAATCATTGATTTTTTTAATTATTAATTTAAAAAAATGGCCATTTCTTGATCAAACAAATGTTATAGATTTCTGGAGATGCGTTTCTTTTATCTTTATTAAATGTAATCTTGAGCTTTCAGGCATCTTTGCCCTTCTACAGGACTACATAGAAACATATAAACGATGTTTCTATGTACGAATCCCACATTGGGCACTTTTTTTCTGACTAACAAATTGCTACAATAAACCCCCGCTTGTTCGGCAGTACATATACTGGGGTTGGAGCGATACAGGAAAGATTAGCATGGCCCCTGCGCAAAGATGACACGCAAAATCGTGAAGCGTTCCATACAATAAACCCCCGATTCTTGCAAAACTTCAATTCCAATAGTAAATGTATATAACCAAATTTAGCTATGGCACATTTGTAAGTGCAAATGTTGAACTGCTTTTTAAATGTACATACATATGATGCGATTACATTTGTGGTAGTTAATTAACAATAATCCAAATAAACATTTCTTGCAAAATCAAGTTTTGTTTTTATTGTAATCACTAAGGTTATACCTTGTTATTGTTAGTATATTCAGACAACAAACTTAAAGAAGAATGAATCCAATTAAATAGAAAAAAATATATAAATTAGATAATAAAAATTTGCATATTTGCAACAAAAAAATATGAATTTTCAAAAGCAAATAAAATTTACATAAAATAGAAATACAAAACAATAATTTTTACATGTCCCTTACACATTAAAAGCGGTCGCTAACTATTATCAACCATGATTATCATGGCCTATTCCATTTTTATACTAGGGATAATAGTAATAATAATAAAATTTCAAAATTTACTAAAATAATTGCGAAAATAATAGTACAAAAGTGTCATTGTACTGGTATTAGATGAATATATAAAGAAAAAGACATATCCAGATTGTAACTAAAATATAAAAAATATATTAAAAAAACTAAACTAACTAAAAAATATAATAGGCGTTATTGTTAATTTTCAAAATATTCACACCTATATTTTACAAAAATTATTTTGTCCATAATATAAATATATATTAAAAATAAAGAAGGCATCTCCTGACCACAAGCACATGTGCTTTTTAGATGGCATAGCGCTTGTGGTCAGGAGAGGCCTTCTTTATTTTTAATATCAACACCTGACCCACTTATCTTTTATTTTTTCTATTGTTTTTTCATATATATATATATATATATATATATAATAATAAATAGTTATTTAATTTTATAGTCCAGTTTTGTATTAAGATTATCTTCACTATTATGATCATTTAAATTCAAATTATAAAATTTGTAAAATGTTATTAATTTGTAGATAGAGAGAGAAAAAAAAAATCCTTTACTTCTACTACATCCTCAAGTTAATTATATATTTATAATTAATAACAATAAAAATTAACAAAGTAACGTCTATTACATCGGCTTTTACACGTCATTCAGACATACTCTAATCCTATATATAGAATAATCGAAGAGAGAATATATATAATAGTTAGAAAAAAGAGAGAAAGACAGAACCATGCACTTTTAATCAAACTAATAATAAGGAAAAAAAAAAGAGTTTTATAAAGAAGGTAGATAAGATTGTTAGTATATATATATATTTTTTTTTTATGATTTTATATTTTATCCTTTTTTTTTTAAAAGATTTTTAAAGGTTTTTTTATTTTATAATATGATTATAAATAGTTGTATTTAGTAATATATCTATAGTATGAATTAACATTTGTTATAAGTTTGGATATTATGTTTTGAAACCCTAATGGTAGACCAGACATACACAAAAGACTTTAAATTGAAATGAATTGGAAAAAAGTTGGCGTTCAGCCAACTGAAATATTGGCAAAATAAATGATTTTTTGATCCAATATATGCCTTTTTATTTAAAGTACAATATGTATGTACTGTGCACTTACTTTATGTACTCATTGTATATATGTACTTTAGACACACATTAATATGTTATAATGCCTTCATAAAGGTTGGCATTCAGCCAACTGAATTATTGGTAGAATAAATGTTATTTTGATACAATATATGCCTTTTTATTTAAAGTATACTATGTATGTACTGTCCACGTACTCTATATGTTCAATGTATATACGTATTTTAGTATATTTACAGGGGGTCGGTGGAAGGATGATCTAAACCGTTGGTTTCGATCGCTACGACCCGGGATCGATTCCCGCATTGGGCACTTTTTTCTGTTTAAAAAAAAAATGCTCCAATGGCCCCCGATTATTGCAAAAGTCCAAACCCACCAGCGAGTGCAAGTTATCAAACGGGGCTATGGCATATTTGTAAGTAAAAAGTTACTATCTGTTGAAATAAATATCAATTATCAAATTACAGGAAAAAAAAAGATAAAACCAAATTAGCGAGTAAATAGAATGCAGGTAGAGCGAGTGTACCATGTTGACACGTAGCTGTTTATGACAAAATGACGTCGAATGTCACCACAGAAAGACTCGCGCCAAGAACGCTGTCGTAAATGGTCATGTTTTCCCTCCCTCCCTCCCTACCTGAAAACCGCACTGCCAACTTGCCTGCCAAAATCTGGCTACACTGGCACATTCAATGAAACATTATTTTATAAACCAAACTAATTTTTTATAAAACTTTTTTTTTAAATATTAAAGAGTATAATAATTTCTTTTGTGTTTTATACATTCGTCTATCGTGTGTATTTTAAATGCAAAAAAAAAATTACTTTAAAAAACATAGATATAAATATGGAAACAAATATATATTATAAATATTAAAACTATTTTTACTATTAGTAAATTAAATTTAATTGCCATCTTTCGTTAAAATTTTACACAAATAAATTTACTGGCAATGCGTTTCTTTTAAATATCATAAAATTGCAGTAAGGTCTGTAGAGATAATATTTGATGATATTTAAAAGAAACGCATTGCCAGTAAATTTATTTGTGTAATATTTTTACTATCTTTTATAATTTTGTATTTTATATTTCTTTTTTAATTAATCTTTTTATTCACAGGTTTCATATAAAAAAATCACACGTACATTTAATATTATATATTTAAATGTATTATACTCTTTAAAAAATGCGTTTGATATTTTGAAATATAATTGCGAAAATTAAACCTTATATATATAAATATAAGTATATATGAATTTGAAAAGTAAAAATGAATATGAATGTATATAAATTTGGTTAATATGTTTTATTTTTAAATACTATTTGTTGTTATTAAATTATAAAATGCTATATTAAAGTTAAAGATGTCTTAAAACTGCAAAGCCTTTTGTTATTGTTGTCGTGTCCAATGAAGAGCCTCAGATGTCTCCGTACATCTCTATCACAGTAGTTTCTATGTTCTCTATCTTGGATGTGTAAAGCTGCTGTTCTGAGTTCATGTCAATTATAATGACTTCTTGTTGTTGTCGTGTCCAATGAAGAGCCTCAGATGTCTCTATGCATCTCTATCACAGCAATGTCCACTATCTTGGATGTGTGAAGCTGCTGTTCTGGGTCCATGTCAATTATAATGACTTCTTGTTGTTGTCGTGTCCAATGAAGAGCCTCAGATATCTCTATGCATCTCTATCACAGCAGTTGCTATGTTCTCTATCTTGGATGTGTAACGTTGCTGTTCTGAGTCCATGTCAATTATAATGACTTCTTGTTGTTATCGTGTCCAATGAAGAGCCTCAGATGTCTTCGTACATCTCTATCACAGTAGTTTCTATGTTCTCTATCTTGGGTGTGTAAAACTGCTGTTCTGGGCCCATGTCAATTATAATAACTTCTTGCTGTTGTCGTGTCCAATGAAGAGCCTCAGATGTCTCCGTGCATCTCTATCACAGCAATGTTCTCTATCTTGGGTGTGTAAAGCTGCTGTTCTGGGTCCATGTCAATTATAATGACTTCTTGTTGTTGTCGTGTCCAATGAAGAGCCTCAGATGTCTACGTACATCTCTATCACAGCAATGTTCTCTATCTTGAATGTGTAAAGCTGCTGTCCTGAGTTCATTTCAATTTTCTGTAAGGCTATTGCTGGAGATGAGAATATGTGGGTAGGTGTTAGATCCACACCAGGACAATTGTTACATGTCCTATAGGTTATTGTGCCATCTGGATGTATTGTCATTCCTTTATAATGTTCCATTCTGAGTTTTAGTTCTTCGTTATAGTTTTAATAATTCTTCTCTCAGAGTTTATTTCGTATATTTGATCTTTTCTTATCTTTTTTAGAATTATCTTGTATTTTGCCAAAGCATCAGCGTCAAATACTGACATTGCAAAGCCTAATAGATACTCAATAAGATTTGTCTTTTAACACAACACATATACATAAGTACCAAATAGGTATATACTTGTAGGTATACAGTAGAAAATGCAAAAAATATATATTGTGTTCTTTTGTTATATAAGGTTTTCTCCCAAAAGTTCATGTTTTTCTTAAAACTATTATTTGTTTGGGCAGGTACAATAAGCTAACCCCCCACTCCGATAAAATGGTGTTTACCTTACAACTCTGAACACTCGGATTTTCCTGGAAAATCTCTTAAAGATTTCTTGAAAAAAGCCATGGTCCACCTGTGCTGTGTGAGCAGAAGAGCTTAAATTGACTTGTTCCATTATATGTATGTTCCATATGTAAATACCTGTTTTTTTTCCCTCTTTTCGCTCTCCACTTCTTCATCCATATTTCCAAGATATTTTTTTTTTCAAATCCATATTCTTATTTTCCATAGGATCATTGAAATAATAATCTGTGTATATTTACCATGTGTATATAATCTTTCCCCATTTTTACCCCTTTGTATATTTCCCACTTTCATAGGTTTCTCCGTCTTGTAACCCCAAGGAGAATCCTCTGTAAGACCTGTGTGTCTTAATAAAGGTTTTTGTGTGTGCGTGTGTGTTTTTCTTAAAACGCCGTTTTTCTTATTACTTGGTCAATAATATTATTACGGTAAATACATAATAATACATAATACAATTACTTTATACATAATACAAAGACATTATACATAACGGCGAATAATATTGGTATTTCATTTTTTTCCAAGTGTTTACGAACTTTTGGGATAACCTTATATATAACAGATAAGACACTATACATAAAATTTTGCTAGAAAGAGAGACGAATGGTTATCATAAAGGTGTATAAAATAACCAAATTGGGCGTTTCTGTTGACAATGGTACAATAGACAGCCATTCTGGCACAGTTCAAGGCCTTGAATCTCCTTCAAAAGAAGCGCATTGTTTGCAGAAGCGAATCTACCAATCACAAACTGAATGAAAAAAAAAATACCAGACGCGATATACTAAATACAATATTTATATTATAGTATCTTTTTGAAAATAGAGAAATCTATAAATAAATCTTTAAATAAAAAGGCATATATTGGATCAAAATATTTATTTTACCAATATATTTCAGTTGGCTGAACACCAAAACACTTTAAATATGTTATAACACCTTGATAAAGGTTGGCGTTCAGCCAACTGATATATTGGTAAAATAAATGATATTTTGATCCAATATATGCCTTTTTAATTAAAGATTATACTGTCTATATTGGATATATATTATAAAATATATAAAAAAATAGTTTTGAAAATAGAGCAATCCATAAATAAATCCTTAATTAAAAAGGTATATATTGGATCAAAATATCATATATTTTACCAATATTTCAGTTGGCTAAACGCCAACCTTTTTCCAAGGTATTATAACATATTAATATATGTCTATATGTTATATGTAATATGTTATAATACCTTGATAAAGGTTGGCATTCAGTCAACTGAAATATTGGTAAAATAAATGATATTTTGATCCAATATATGCCTTTTTAATTAAATAAAAAATAGTATTACAAATAAAACTGATATCTTAAAGTGAGAGAGAAGCAAAAAATTGTTGGAATAATCAATTTCAACATTCTACTCTTCTTTTATTTGTTTTTGACCAGTTGACCGCTATGTATATAAATTATTTCTACCATTGTCGTGGAGGAGTATGTAAAGCAAGCTGTGTGTGCTTTAACTTTATGTAAAATTAGAGCATAACTTAATAAAACTTTCTATCTTTAAAGCCGATTCCCGGCCTTCTCCTTCCTATTTTTTCAACAGGTTATGGGCCCAGAACTGATTGCCTAAGAAATTAAGAATCAAGCATGTCCAGTCTATATCAAATTGAGAAGTTGAATAAGCAAAACTTTGAGACATGGAGGCTTCAAATGCAAATGATTCTTATTCACTGTGATCTGTGGAATTATGTTAATGAAGCCAATATCAAACCTGAACCCGGTAACCAAGAGTTTACTAATTGGCAGAATAAGGATCAGAAGGCTCTTGCTACAATTGTATTGAGCTTGAATCCATCAGAACTAATACATGTTACGAACTGCAAGACTGCAGAGGAGGCCTGGAAAAAGATAGAAGAAGTTTATCGACCAAAAGGACCTGCGACGAGAGTTTCCCTGACCAAAAGGCTAATACAGATGAAAATGAGGCCTAATGATGATTTGAAAGATTACCTGAGTAAATTTACTTCATTAGTGGACAATCTAGGTTAAATTGGGGCTCAAGTACCCAAAGACCTTTTAGTTATACTCTTGTTGTGTGGTCTTCCAGAATCGTACGAAGGATTCAGAACTGCAATAGAAACCAGAGATGAGCTCCCAAAACTTGAAACTTTAAAGGTAAAGATTATAGAAGAAGATCAAAGACAACGTGAAATGGAGGGAACTTCGTCTGGAGAACAAAATGCCTTTTTTGGAAATCCAGAAAGAAAAACTACCAATTCCACTAAACCACCAAATCGGAAGGAGTTCAAATTTAACTGCTATTACTGTGGCAAGAAAGGCCACAAAGCGGCTGACTGCTGGTCAAAAAGGAACTCTAAAAGAAACAATAAGCGAATGGCTGCTTCTCTAGGAATTAGAGATGAAAATATTCTTGAAGTTGACGAGTGGTGCCTGGATAGCGGTGCAACTGCACACATGTGCTGCTTAAGAACAGCATTTTCAAATTTAAGAGAAACAGAGCCAATAGCCGTTAAATTAGCGAACGACCAAAGCATAGAAGCTTTAGGTACAGGAACGGTAGAATTGGAGGTTTTCGAACATGGTGAACCATTTTTATTAAAATTAGAAAATGTGTTGTTTGTCCCAGGACTGAAGGGAAATTTGTTTTCAATCGGCACCTGTGTAGAAAAAATCATTTTTTGTAAAATTTATGAGAGGAAAAGCGGAAATTGTGAATCCATTGAGGAAAATTTGCATAGAAGCTTACAAAAGAAACGGACTTTACATATTGCGTCAAACTAAATATGCAAAAACACAATTTACCGGAATGTGTATAGACAGAAATAGCAGTGAAATTTGGCATAATAGATTTGGTCATCTTAATTTTGATGACCTTAAGAAATTGCAGAGAGAAAATTTAGTCAATGGAATACCCAAGGGTGAATTTAAAAGTATATCAAGTTGTGAAACTTGTATTAGGGGTAAACAGACTCGATTACCATTCCCAGAAGTCTCTCTGACAAAGTCAACAGAGCCACTGCAACTTATTCACTCTGACATATGTGGACCGATGAGAACAAAGTCATATGGCGGTGCATTGTACTTTGCAACTTTTATTGACGACTTCTCACGCATGATATTCACTTTTGTTATGAAACGAAAAAATGAAGTTTTCAAAGGATTTAAAGTCTTTAAAAGATTTGCTGAGAGACAAACTGGCAAGAAAATTAAAGCAATCAGAAGTGACAATGCCGCAGAGTATTTGAGTTCAGATTTTAAAGAATATTTATTGGAGGAAGGAATTAGACATCAGCTCTCAGTTGAATATTCTCCGCAACAAAATGGAGTTGCTGAAAGAGCGAACAGAACTCTGGTAGAAATGACTAGATGTTTCATAATTCAAGCGAACCTCCCAGATCCACTTTGGGCTGAACTTGTGCATACATCTACATACATTAGAAACAGATGCCCAAGAACAAATGAAAGTCGAACTCCGTATGAAATATTTACAGGAAGAAAACCAAGCGTTTCTCATTTAAGAATTATTGGATGTAGATGTTTCGCTGTTGACAACCGTCCGAGAAGAGGAAAATTCGCTCCTCGTAGTGAAGAATACCGACTGGTTGGCTATTCTCCCGAATCAAAGGCGTACAGATTATGGAAGCCTGGAACAGGCATGATGATAAAAAGTCGAGATGTACGTTTCCTCGAATCTGAAAACTCTACCTTAAGGAATGACGTGGTGCAAATTGAAGCTATACCACAGAAAAAGGAAGATACATCATTGGAGGAGGAAAGTCTTCAGGATGATGAAAACACTTTGCCCGGAACTGATTCGGAGTTTTTAGGCGAACCATCAGAAACAATGGAAGTCATCTCGCAGAGAGGAAGAGGAAGACCAAGGTATATTAGAACGGGAAAACCTGGCCGACCAAGAAAGGAATATCCTACGGCAAATTTATCCACGCAAGAATTTTCAGAAGTGAAGTACTCCCCAGATCCAAAAGACGCAGAGGAAGCGCTGTCTGGAAAAGATTCTTATTTTTGGAGGAAAGCAATGAAGGAGGAGTTTGATTCATTGATTGAAAACAAAACTTGGGAACTGGTTGATCCCCCTAAGGGCCAAAACGTAATTGGAAGCAAATGGGTATTCGGGAGAAAGTACAGTAGTGATGGTTCTCTTGAGCGCCATAAGGCTCGTCTTGTAGCAAGGGGGTTTTCACAGCAGTACGGAATCGACTACGAAGAAACATTTGCTCCAGTAGTGCGCCAAAGTACAATTAGAGTATTTTTCGCTTTGGCTGTAGAATACAACTTGATAGTCCACCAAATGGATGTTCAATCTGCTTACTTGAACGGAGAAATTAAGGAAGAAGTTTATATGGCACAGCCAGAGAACTTTGTATCAAGAAAATATCCAGAGAAGGTATGTCGACTCAAGAAGGCCATTTATGGGTTAAAACAAGCTGGAATAGTTTGGCATGAAAAGCTTGACACTGAATTAAAATATTTGGGACTGAAGCAAATTCAATCTGACAACTGTGTCTACATCAAACATCATGAAGGCATTCTTCTGGTGGCAATCTATGTTGATGATTTGATAATTGCAGCTGAAAGAAAAGACACGTTGATATCCTTTAAAGAAAGTATGAAGAAGATATTCAAAATAAAAGATCTTGGAAAGATAAATTATTGTTTGGGTATAAGAATACAAACGGAAAAGGATGGCTCAATATCCATAGATCAAGAGAAATATATTGAAGAACTTCTGGCGAAATATAGAATGAAGGAGGCCAAGCCGATTTCTACACCCATGGACTCGAACTCCAAGTTAACAAAGATTTCATCTATAGAGGGTGAGAATGAGCCAGTAAAAAAGGAAGAATACCAATCACTGATTGGATCGTTAATATATCTTTCAGTGTCGACAAGGCCTGATATAGCCTATGCGGTTAGTGCTTTGGGACAGTTCAGCAATGATCCTAGGAGACAGCACTGGAATGCGGCCAAGCGTGTCCTCCGCTATCTAAAGGGCACTTTATGTTTGAAAATAACTTACGAGAAAACTAATGAGACCCTTTATGGTTGTGTCGACGCTGATTGGGGTGGAAACCTCGCGGATAGAAAATCTCAAACGGGACTTGTTTTCTTCTTAGCAGGAGGTCCAATAGCTTGGGAATCGAAGAAGCAGCAGACTGTCGCCCTTTCGAGCACGGAATCTGAGTACATAGCACTTTGTGAAGCGGGAAAGGAGGCAGTCTATCTTAGAGCGCTGTTGGATGAGATGGGATTTGGTGAATTATTGAATGAACCTACGGTTTTAAAGACTGATAACCAGGGCGCTCAACAGCTGGCGAGAAATCCAGTCCATCATGCCAGAACTAAACACATTGACATCAAATGGCATTATATTAGAAGCATTTGCAGCGATGGTCTTATCGAGGTCGTTCACACACCAACCCAGGAAAATGTTGCCGACATCCTTACTAAAGGTCTGCCAAGAGTCTTGTATGATAGACATGTTGCTGGATTGGGAATGTAGAAATTGAGGGAGGGTGTTGGAATAATCAATTTCAACATTCTACTCTTCTTTTATTTGTTTTTGACCAGTTGACCGCTATGTATATAAATTATTTCTACCATTGTCGTGGGGGAGTATGTAAAGCAAGCTGTGTGCTTTAACTTTATGTAAAATTAGAGCATAACTTAATAAAACTTTCTATCTTTAAAGCCGATTCCCGGCCTTCTCCTTCCTATTTTTCAACAAAAATTAATAAATTTGTAAATATATATATATAATAACACGCTAGGTTTTAATGGACATCATGTTACAACATTTTTCATTTTAATGAATTTTTCTAAAAATCCTGACAAAATTGTGAATTTTATTAAAATGGGAATTTTTATAATTAGATTATTTCTTTATTTCGACTTAGAGCGCTATGTCCCCCTAGGGACACTTGCACTTTAAAATATGCAAATTTTTTAAAGAAGAGAAAGAAAGATATTTTAAATATGTACAGAATTAGTATGTAAGTTAGTTAGAAGAAAAGATGAATATATATATATATATATCAACACAATTGATATATGTACAAAGGGTACATAGATTATCCCTCCCTCTCAATATATACAGTAGAACCTCCATGAGAGGACACTCACGTTAGAGGACACCTCTCTATAAAGGACAGTTTTCATTTGTAAAATTACAATTTTTACAATTTAGCAACTCTCTGGTAAGAGAACACCTCTCCCTAAAGGACATTTTGGCTCTGCAATTAGGTGTTGTCCTTTACATGGAGGTTCTACTGTATATATAAAATAAACACGTCGCCGTTAACTTTTATCCTTCTTCAAGATGATGTCAGACGATTCTTTCTCTTGTAACTGTATATATATGTTATAAATAAAAATGAATGTGATTTCCTGCTGTTTTTTGATTGTTATTTATATATTATTAGCTGTGTTGCTTGACCCTGGTATACATGAACATGTTACGATATTGTTTTGCCGTTGTGGGAATAAAAAAATAGTTTTGATCAGAGATTTCTTTATTTGTGCTAAGGAATATACATAAAAAAAAAAACAATTTGATGGAAGTACTGCCTGGCTTAAGGCGTAAGAATAAAAAAAATGGAAAACTTATTTACATAATGTAGAAAAGGTTTGAGCCGGCCATCGAGAAAGAGAGAAAATATCTTTATTTTACGGGGCTGCTAACCAAAATGAATGATTTTTGAGCCCCGATGGACGCATAAAGCGGAATATATACATATCATAGTTGAGGGGCCTGGGGATGGGTGGCCAGGGATCATCGCAAGGGATCCTAGGATCTGGCAGTGGAGGTGTCATCGCAGGGGGGAGGAAGCTGGAGAGGTCAAGGAAACAGCGCCTTGATGGGTGAGAAGCCTGGATGGAGGCCAGTTGAGGAGGCAGGAGGTCCTGGAAGCCTAGAACTTGAGGGCTCTAAGCTTCAAGATGGGGCAGCTTGAGGCTCTCGCCTCGTGCTTGTCTGGGAGGCCCTTGGCACAGCAGTTGGCGCACTTGGAAGTGTGCCAGTCGGCAACTGAGGGGCAGGCACGGCCTTCATGGCCGCCTTCACCGCAGTGGAAGCACGTGGGAGCTCTGGTGCATTGGGCAGAGTTGTGGCCGAAGCCACAACAGCGGAAGCAGACTCGTGCGCGGATGGACTCCTCGAAGTTGAGGATCACACCATCCACCACGATCCTTCCACGATTTCCCAGAGCTCTGAAGGTCGAGAGGTCCACCTCGATGAAGGCGGTGCAGGTCCCGTTTCTGGGTGCAGAGCGATGCGCCACGCGCACCACCTTGTCCCCAGGGAGTTGGCTGACAGCAGGGGTTTCCAGCAGCGTCTCTTCAATGGTGGAGTTGGATGTTTCCTCATCCACTTTGAAGAGGCAGATGCGAGGCAGGATCACCTTCTGTTGGCGGACCTTCATGCCATCCAGCTTGTTGGCCAGGGAGGTGGTAACAGCTGGGATGGTATCGGGGTTGCTGGAGTGGAGGGCAAGCTTCCCTTTGGTTCGCAGGGAGGCCCAAACGCCTTGGGGTAGAGTGTGGGCAGCGCAGACAGCTTTGAGCATGGCTCTAGGGTCAGCTTGTGGGTCATCGGAGATGACCACTGTGTGGGCCGCCGATTTATCCCCATGGAGGACCACTTGGGCGGCCGCAGGCTTGGTGGGGCGGGAAGGCGCAGGTTTCGCAGGACCTCTGAGGTTGGTCCTCTTAGCGGGCGGGCAGGGAGCCTCTGGCTGCTTCCTTTTGGTTGGAGCTGGAGTGGCGGGCTTGGTGGGGTCGGTCTGGGAGCTGGTTTCCTTGCAGGAAGGAGCAGGGCTTGTTTGAGTGCATTGGCAGGCAGTCTGTGGCTTGGTTTCTTCCAGATCCTGGAAGGACGCGAGGGTGCCAGAGAGGTTCTCTACCTCGGCAATGAGGGCCTTGATCTGCTCGGTCCTTAGGCTGACGAGGTACTCAATGACTTGGTACAGGTATTGTTGGGAGCTAGGGGGAGGATGCGCTAACGCATTCGCGGAGTCGTCCATCACCTCCTGGTTCTCCAACTCTAGTTGGGCGAGGGTCACGAGGGGTTTCTCGGCGATCTCGGCATTCTTCTTTTTCTTCCTGGAGGGAGCCATGGCAGGGGTGAGCGCAAGAGGGCAAAGATGTTCGCAGGTGAGCGGGGAAGAACGATACAAAGATTAACACACTATAGCAGTGGCCATCGAGAAATAACAACAATGAGTATTTATAGGGTAAGCGTGACCTCTGGCGGTCGATTTAAACAGAGTATTTGAATCTATGAAATTATAATTTTAAAAAAAATTATATTTTAATATAACATATATATACAGTAGAACCTCCTTGTAAAAGCCACCTAAATGCAGAGCCAACGTGTCCTTTAGGGAGAGGTGTCCTGCTAAATAGAGGTTTAGATAGTTGGACCTATAATTTCATTTTAACAGATTTTCGGATTAACGGATTATTTTTATCTTATTATCGATTATTTCCATTATCACGGTTTGTGGATTTCGATAAATTAAAAAAAAAAAAGAGGTATAAGAAGCCGTGATAATGGAAATAACACTTTTTATTATTAAAAAGTTTTATTATTAATAAAAAAGAATTGCAACGTCTTATACCTTTTTTAATTTATTGATTATTTGTTGTCTTAAAAATCACTAATACGAGGTTTTAATATTTAACATTTTATCAAATTAGGTATATTGATCATTTAATCTATGTTGAACTCCCCAAACTAAAAAAAAAAAACATTATTTGAAATACACTGCGTGACATTGAAAATGGAACACCAAGAAATAGTGGCCAGAAAGTGATGAAACTCGTCAGGCAGAGAGAGACAGGGACGAACAATAAGTGATCTTTATTTCAAAATGATAGTCATTATACAGAGCGAGAACGGCGTCGGCTTAGTAGCAAGTAGGACCACCGCGGACGGCGATGCACGCAGCAACACGTCTAGGTAGAGAGTCAATCAGAGTACGGATGGCGTCCTGAGGGATGGCTCTCCATTCCCTCTCAACCATTTGCCACAGTTCGTCTTCTGAACGCGGCTGTGGCAAGGCATGCAAACGGCGTCCAATGATGTCCCAGACGTGCTCGATTGGTGAGAGATCAGGAGAGTACGGTGGCAAGGGAAGCATCTGTACATCTTGCAGAGCTTGTTGGCTAATGCGAGCAGTGTGCGGTCGGGCGTTATCCTGCTGATAAAGGGCATTGGGTACCCCCTGAAGGTAGGGGAGTGTCACCGGTCGCAGCACATCATCAACGTATCGTTGGGCCGTCATAGTGCCCTGAATACGAAGTAAAGGTGACCTGGAATCATACGCGATTGCGCCCCAAACCATGATTCCACGTTGTCGCACGGTGGGGCGTTCCACAATTGCTGCCGGATTGGACCTTTCTCCACGTCGACGCCACACGCGTACACGGCGACTATCACTGGACAAGCAGAAACGCGACTCATCTGAGAACACGACCCTGTGCCATTCCGTCATCCACGTCGATCTAGCCCGGCACCATTCCAAACGTTGGCGCCTATTCGGTGGGGTCAATGGCAGTCTTCTTAGCGGACGGCATGAGTGCAAGCCATTAGCAACCAATCGACGGGAAATGGTTCTGGTCGAGATGGAATGATCTAGGGTGTCTTGCACATGTTGCAGGATGGCGGTACAAGTGGCTTGTGGGGCCGCCACTGCTTGTCGAAGGATACGCCGATCCACACGTGCTGACGTCACTCTGGTTGCACCGGCATTCCTATAAATTGCCACATTTCCTTGTTTCAACCATCTTCTCCACAGTCGGTGCACCGTGGACGCACCAAGGTGTGTATCAGCTGCGATTTGACGTATGGACCAACCTGCCCTTTTCAGTCCGATCACCATGCCCCTCGTAAAAGCGTCTGTCTGCTTGAACTGCCTCCGTTTACGATGACCTTGCATTCTCTGTTATTACACGTGTCTTTTGACACAAGAACAAAATTTCTACAATTATTTTCCTTTAAGAAATAACGACACGAATACTGTCCTTTCTGCAAGTTCCTTCCCTTATATCTTACTCCATGTGCGCACGAGAGCTGCGCATTTTACATCATTTGCATAACTCGGTTAGGCGCGTCTACCCTGAAATTTGCATAATTTTCTGGCCACTATTTCTTGGTGTTCCATTTTCAATGTCACGCAGTGTATAAATACGTTGATTATATCCAACACAAAACGAAAATTTAAGATACATATTTAAAGAAACTAGAGTTTAAATTATTATATTGTAACGTAAAAATCAAGTCTTTGTATATCTGAAGATGTGAAAGTATTTATTGATGACGTCACCACGACCAGTCAACAAATATTAACAAACCAACCAAACTATCTACAGCTAGAGAATATCGAGCAAGCAAGCTAGGTAACTAAATGATGATTTAGCAAAAATATAAAATAATAAATATGTTTCAAATATTTTCATTGAATAATATTAAATTAAATAATAAAGTATTTCTTCGCCACAATATTATAATATTTTTTAAAATGTTTGGTAATTATTTATATTAAAAAATTGTCGTATTAATTTCGCTAATATATGCCCAATCTTCATTAAACACACAAAATATCTGCATGATAATATTATGCCCAGCTAATCTTTCAGAATACCACTTTTTTGGTGACCAAACCTTCCATCCCAAAAGTCGCCAAGTATCTTATACCCCTGATCTATCCCCAAGTGACTTCTTTCTAATCCCTCCATTACACTAAAAAGAATTCTAAAAGGTAATCTTTTAATATATTAATGATACCCAACAAAATATGACAACAGAATTTTACAAGTACAAGGCTTTAGAAAAAGGAATTTTATATCCAATTCATTAAACTTCAGAAAAAAATGGCGAAGATGCATTAGTGAAAAAAGGAGATTATTATGAAAGGGATTAAAATTCTTCTTCTAATTTTTACTTCATTAAGAATTTAAAATTATCTCTCGAAATTTTTTAATAAACCTTTATTTCCAATATTTTAAATAAATACTTATTGCTATATACATAGAGTGATCAATAATTTCCAGGAATACTAAATATTTAAAGAAATACAAAATATAATAAAGTTTTATTTAAAATTTCTCAAAATAATGACCGTCACTATCTATACATTTGTTCCATCTTTTTTTCCAGATATCAAAACACCTCTGAAAATCCTCATCTTTCAGTCTTTTCAAAATATTCTTAGAATTCTCCTTTATTTCAGGTATTGAGTTAAATCGAGGTCCTTTTAAGACTCTTTTAATTTTAGGATAAAGGAAAAAGTCGTTGGGAGTAAGGTCAGGAGAATAGGGTAGCTGGGGTAGTAAAGCAATTCCGTGTTTAGCCAAATAGAGTTGTACAATGACTGCTGTATGTGGCCATGCGTTGTCATGATGCAAGAGCCAATGTTGTATATAGTTGAATTAGATAAATAAAAATGATTTTTGAAATTCGAATATTTATTAATCTATATATATAAAAATGAATGTATGTGTGTGTGTGTCTGTTTGTCCTTTATGCCTGACCAAACCACTCATTGGAACGCCATGAAACTTTGGGAAGTTATTTAGTATAGTACTGGGAAGGTTTCTAGCAAATAAAATTTTTGAAATAACTTTTCGCTTTAAAATAATCAAGATAAATATTCTAATTTATCTGTTATAATTCAACAATCTGCTCTAAATATTATCATGATGATACGATGATTTTGTAATGTAGAAAATTAGGAAAGACAAAATTCAGGATGACACGGCAATTTATTTGAGACAAGAATAATGATACAATTCCAAGGCAAGATACTATTCCTTTAACTTCCAATTACCGAGGGAACCAATTAATAGTGTTACATCATGATTAATGGCGTATTTATTATATTATTTTTAATATATTTGAAATTTAAATTATATATTTATTTATTTTTATATTCTATGATATTTATTTAAAACAGATTATTTTTAGATTATCATCATTTGTATTTAGGTACACTGTGACTTTACTGCTCTCTTTGATGTGAGAAAATAAATAAATTATTCTGGTGGCTACATAAAGTAGACTTATCTCATTATTCCCTTTTATAAATTTGTAGGATGGTTGAAACACGCTCTGGTAAGATGCAAGACCCAGCACAGGAGAGAATCAAGGCTGAAGAGTCTGCCAAGCCGCAACCTGGTGCAACAATTGGTAGAGATGCTAGTTCCGACCCAGTTGTCCTGAATCCCAACATCGACATCCCCAAGTATGATGGAACAGAAGACCCTCGCCCATGGATTGAATCTCTTGAAGAAATTGGCTTCCTGTACCATTGGGCAGACTACATTATCTCCCGTTATGCTGCCATGAATATGATTGGTAGCGCCAAAACCTGGCTGAACCTACACAAAGTAAGTTTCACCAGCTGGGAAAATTTCAAGAGCCGCCTAATTGAGGATTTTGCCTCAGACGCCAACAAAGAAGAAATGAGGATGAGATTAAACAGGATACAACAGTGGAATGAACCTGCAATCAGGTTCGCAGAGGATATCCTTGTACTGTGCAACAAGGTCGACCCCCAAATGGAAGAAGAGACTAAAATAAACTGGGTTATTGGAGGGTTAAAGAAAGAATACTCTTTTGCCCTTCACCTAAATCCTCCTAAAAATACCAATGAACTTCTAGAAATTTGTAAAAAGCTGGATTTGTTCGAAAAGAATTACCAAGAACGTGCAGAAAAATCAAAAGCTCTTTATAATGGACCACGCTCTCCTCGTCCCCATCATCAAGAGCAATGGAAGAATGCTACGTCGTTCAGAAGACCATATCAGAACACCTCCAAGCCCCAGGCCCCCGCTCCGAGGTACTACCAGAACACCTCCAAGCCCCAGGCCCCCACTCCGAGGTATTACCAGAACAAGCCTCTGCCCCAGGTATCTGCCCCTAGACGATCTTACACTCCCAATCCTGAGCCAAAACCGGTCTACCCAAGTAAAATATACAATAAGAATCCAAATTCAAATAGGAATAGGACAGAAGACGGGAGACCAATATGTTTCAAGTGTAACAAGCCAGGACACGTAGCGCGGTATTGCAGAGTCAGGTTTGTAAGAATTGTGGAAGAGGACCCCATAGTTACACAAGACAAGGTCGAAGAAGAAATCCGAATGGATAATGGAACTCAGAAGTCGAGACCTCTGCTCTACTCTGACGTAAGTAATAGCCCGTACTCGAGTATCCCTACAAGGAATAGATATGCTGCATTAGAAGATTTAAACTAAACATCGCGCCTGAGTCCGTCAATCAAAGCAAGTCGACCATAAATGGAATTAAAAAGTTAGACCCCAAATATAAAATGAACATTAACGTGGATAGAATCGGTATCTGCGAAGCTTTGATTGATACAGGCGCCGATCTTTCAGTGGTCGACCTTAGTACAGCTCTTAACACAGGTCTTGAAATAATAAATCCTGATAAAATGTGCTCCGGACCCGATGGCAAAGAATTAGATATCGTAGGAAATATTATTTTAAATATAAAATTTGATGACAAAACAATTACACATCAATTTGTGATAATGAGAACACATTTGCGAATATTTATACTTGGACGTGATTTTCTTAAGAAAATGAACGCAAAAATTGATTGTCAGCGTGAAATAATCAAATATGACTTGACAGAAAATCGTGACGTAATCAAATATCAACAGAAGAAAATAAAAAGTGCAAAGGATGCCATTATACCAGAACTTTCTATTAAATTGATTAATGCATTTGTAGAAGCAGAGGATGGCGAATACATCATCGAGGAGAACCATAAAATGTTTCAAACAAATGGACTTCGACTAGCGAGAAGCTTAATAAATGTTGTGAATAAGGAAACATATATCTGGATAACAAACCCTTACCCTCGACCATTAAAAATATTAAAAAACCAAACATTGTGCTTTGGAAGCCAGCCAGCCGAAGTGAATCTTATGGAAGAAAGTGAACAAAAAGAGCATGAAGAACCCCAATTTCAGATAAACGAAAATTTAGCATATACGGAAAAGGAGCAATTGAAACAAGTTTTGGAAAGGTACGAGGATTTGTTTTCGTCGGGATTAGGAAGATCCAACTTAGCGAAACATCGGATCGATACAGAAGGCGCGAAACCGATCAAACACAAGCCGTATAGGGTGAGCGCGAAAGAGCGAGAAATCATAAAAGAACAAATTGATGAAATGCTCAGAGACGGCATAATTAGACCATCCTCGAGTCCATGGTCCTTCCCTGTAATCTTGGTCAAGAAGCGAGATGGTAAGTACAGATTTTGCGTTGACTACAGAAAATTGAATGATGTAACAGTGAAGGATGTTTACCCAATTCCCAGAATTGATGAAGTATTGGATACACTTCAAGGATCCAAATACTTTTCAGCAATTGACCTTAAATCAGGATATTGGCAAGTAGAGGTTGAGGAGAAAGATAAAGAAAAGACAGCCTTCACTACAGCACATGGCCTATATGAGTTCAACGTAATGCCCTTTGGTCTATGCAATGCCCCTGCTACATTTGAGAGGAACATGGAAAATATGCTTGGTAATCTTAGATGGCAAATTTGCTTATGTTATCTAGATGACGTAATCATTTATAGCTCGGATTTTTCAACACATCTCAAAAGAATAGAAGCTGTTTTAAAATGTTTTCGCGAGGCTAATTTAAAATTGAACAACAAAAAATGCCAATTTGCTTTCGAAGAACTGGAGATTCTTGGCCATATAACTAATCAACAGGGTATAAAACCAGCTGAGCATAATATCAAGGCTATTAGAGATTTTCCTCGGCCCAAAAAGATAAAAGAAGTTCAATCATTTTTAGGAATGTGCTCATATTATAGAAAATTTATCAAAGGTTTTTCAAAAATTGCCGATCCATTAACCAGTCTTATAAAAAAGAATGTACCTTTTACCTGGACAGAAAATCAAGAAAAAGCATTTCAAACCCTTAAAGTAGCATTGATAAATCCTCCAATCTTAGGGCACTTTGACCCGAATGCAATTACTTACATTCATACTGACGCATCTAACATCGGCCTGGGTGCAACATTAGTCCAAAAGTTCGGCGATAAAGAAAAAGTTATCTCATATTTAAGTCGAACACTGAGCAAACCTGAGCAAAATTATTCGACTACCGAAAAAGAATGTCTAGCTGTTGTGTGGTCAATGTCCAAGTTACGACCCTACCTATATGGAAGGCACTTCAAAATCGTAACTGATCATCACGCACTATGCTGGCTTAAGAATCTGAAAGATCCGACCGGCCGATTAGCACGATGGGCACTGAAGATTCAGGAATATAATTTCGAAATCATACATAAATCGGGTAAAAAACATCTGGACGCTGATGGTCTATCTAGAGGACCCTTACCTGAAAACGAATGGGACGAAGATTATGAAAGACTATTTCTGAATCAAATAATAGACGAAAAGGATGATTTTATTGAGAATATTAAGGAGAACCTTAGTGGAAACAAGCGTTCAATTACACAGAACTTCAAAGAAGAAAATGGGTGTCTCTACAAGAAAAATCCAAATCCTGAAGGTAGGGCATGGTTGCTGGTAGTGCCAAAGAAGAGAAGGAAGGAAGTCATGAGTGAATACCACAACCATATGCTGAATGGCCATCTGGGCGTCGCCAGAACCACTTACCGATTGAAGAATAAATACTATTGGCCTTCCATGTTGAAAGATGTTTCAGAATTTGTAAAGACGTGCCATCTTTGCCAAAGTCGGAAAGGTTCAAATCACTTGCCTTCTGGACTTCTACAACCTATTCCCCCAGCTAACTACCCTTTTGAAAGAATCGGAATTGACTTTGTTGGCCCCTTGCCATCAACGGAAAGAAGAAGGAAGTGGATAATTGTGTTGACTGATTATTATACCAAGTATGCTGAAACAAAGGCAGTATCAGAAGCAACCGTGAAAGAAGTCTCTACATTTTTAATCGAACATATTATTTTACGTCACGGGGCCCCAAGATTTCTTATTAGCGATAGAGGTTCACAATTCACTAGCAATTTGATGAAGGAGGTAATGAAAATGTGCAAAGTGAAACACTGCTTCACAACGAGCTACCACCCCCAGACTAACGGACTAACGGAACGGCTAAATAGAACTTTAATCAATATGATCAGCATGTATGTGAACACAGACCAAAAGAACTGGGATGAAATCCTCCCTTTTATCACCCACGCGTATAATACCACGATTCAAGAAACCACAGGCTACTCTCCATTTTTCCTGTTGTTTGGAAGGGAACCCATGTCCCTCTTAGACGACGAGAATATCCCAACGGACAGTAACATGGACGATTACGACGAATATATAGAAAACTACTTAGATAAAATAGCAAGGACGAGACAGGTAGTCATTAACAACACAGAGAAGACTCAGGAAAGAATGAAAAGAAACTATGACAAAAAACACAATGAGAAAATCTATGAACCAGGACATTTAGTGGCAGTTTGGACACCAGTCAGGAAAATCGGAAAATGCGAAAAACTATTGAGAAAATATTTTGGCCCATATCGAATATTAAAGAAGCTGTCTAACGTATATTACTTAATTGAGCCGAAAGATAATCCTGGCCAAGACCCATTGATTGTCCATGTCTCAAGACTCAAACCCTATTTTGAGAGAATTGATGAGGTAACTCACGAGGACGTGACGACCTCTGGAGAGGGGGAAGTGTTACATCATGATTAATGGCGTATTTATTATATTATTTTTAATATATTTGAAATTTAAATTATATATTTATTTATTTTTATATTCTATGATATTTATTTAAAACAGATTATTTTTAGATTATCATCATTTGTATTTAGGTACACTGTGACTTTACTGCTCTCTTTGATGTGAGAAAATAAATAAATTATTCTGGTGGCTACATAAAGTAGACTTATCTCATTATTCCCTTTTATAAATTTGTAGGATGGTTGAAACACGCTCTGGTAAGATGCAAGACCCAGCACAGGAGAGAATCAAGGCTGAAGAGTCTGCCAAGCCGCAACCTGGTGCAACAATATTGATTTTATTCAACTTATCGAGTATTTTTCAAGGGACCGGGAAAAAATGTTCACTTTATCGAGAGATTCGTTAGACAAACCTTTACTCGGGTAAAACCCGGGCGAAGCCGGGTACGTCCGCTAGTTTGAAATAAATCTTTGAACAACAAACAGACTAATTAATATTTTGGTTATTTATAAAAATCAAAAGATAATCAAGAAATTAATATCTATTATAGAAATTGAAAAGATAATTTATATTTTATCTATACGTGCGTGATAAAAGGAAGTTTGTGTATTGTTTTGATTGAATTATAATTAAATATCAATGTGTGTGAAAATATTATCATGTGAAAAAAAGACGTAAAATTTATCTCTATTATTCGACATCATTTTCCCTATGACGAACATTATATCAATAAATTAAAATGATATCAGTTTATGGCGGAAAATATTTTTATTTATATAAATACCATATGTCTATATGGTTGATTCACGATTTCAACGTGTAAACCCATGAAAGTTAAGATTTGAGTTTTATTGCGAATGTTTAAAAAAAGAAATAAATTTAAAAATTCTTATTTTCTTCTCAATTGTCTTTGGAATTATAAGCCAAAAACTGTCAAAATTCTATATAAAAGTTGATTTATCTGTTAATCTTTATTAATAAAGTTTGAAATATAAAAAAACATATACAGTTAAACCTGTCAATAGCGCCCCTTCTAAATAGCGCCTCCCTCTCTATAGCGCCCGATTTTAAATACGTAGTACGATGCGATTTACATTAAAAGTAACCTGTCTATAGCACACCCTCTCTATAGCACCCTAATTTGGTGAGTCCCAAGAGGAGGCTCTATAGACAGGTTTAACTATATATTTTTATAATTATTATTTGAATATAGCGATATAAATTAAAAGTGTACTTTCCAGAAAGACCTAAGTTATATATATAACCAGATAAAAATAATAAATTACATGTTCTTAAAAACTTGACATTTATTGTTTTAAAATAAAATCTCTGATCTAATTTAAGTAAATATACATCTTTTTATCGAACAATCCATTAATGTTTTCAAAACTGATGGAAAATATTTTTAGAAGGAGTTCAAAATAATTGCATTGTCATCGCGAGGGAGCAAGTGAAAGTGAGAACTTAAATAATCAGAAGCAAGAAAAGGTCTAGGATGACAGAACCATAGGGACAAGAAGAACAAACAGACAGGACCGCAGCGACAAGAAGAACAAACAGACAGGACCGCAGCAACAAGAAGAACAAACAGACAGGACCGCAGCGACAAGAAAAAAAAAGACAGGACCTCAGCAACAAGAAGAACAAACAGACAGGACCGCAGCAACAAGAAGAACAAACAGACAGGACCGAACAGCAAGAAAAACAAACAGACAGGACCGCAGCAACAAGAAGAACAAACAGACCGGACCGCAGCAACAAGTTGAACAAACAGACAGGACCGCTGCAACAAGAAGAACAAACAGACAGGACCGCTGCAACAAGAAGAACAAACAGACAGGACCGAACAGCAAGAAGAGCAAACAGACAGGACCGCAGCAACAAAAGTCCAGACAGACAGGACCGAAGCAACAAGAAGAACAAACAGACAGGACCGCAGCAACAAAAGTCCAGACAGACAGAAGCACATCAACAAGAAGTACAAACAGACAGGACCGCAGCGACAAGAGTCCAGACAGACAGGACCGCAGCAACAAGAAGAACAAACAGACTGAATCGCATCAACAAAAGTCCAGACAGACAGACAGTATCGCAGCAATAAGAGTCCAGACAGTGAAGTCCGCAGCAACAAGAAGTCCAGACAGACAGGACCAGAGTGACAAGAAGAGAAAACAGACAGGACCGCAGCAACAAGAAGAACAAACAGACAGGACCGCTGCAACAAGAAGAACAAACAGACAGGACCGCTGCAACAAGAAGAACAAACAGACAGGACCGCAGTGACAAGAGTCCAGGCCGACAGAAGCACATCAACAAGAAGAACAAACAGACAGGACCGCAGCGACAAGAGTCCAGACAGACAGGGCCGCAGCAACAAGAAGAACAAACAGACTGAATCGCATCAACAAAAGTCCAGACAGACAGACAGTATCGCAGCAATAAGAGTCCAGACAGTGAAGTCCGCAGCAACAAGAGTCCAGACATGTCGGTCCCCATCGATCCGTCTGCACCCAAACAAACATCCCGGGGTTGAGGACCGCCACATGTCGCACGTGGAACGCGGCACGTGGAATCATTGATCGGCCCACACTTCGATCCACCGACTTTACAGCCGCTGCTATGTCCAGATCACAGCATCCCTAACCTCAGAACATTCTTTCATCATCACAAACCAACAAAAAAATGGCTACAAAATATTTTATCAAATCATAATTAAAAACACTAACAAAACCTCCTCCACATATTTTCTAAAGAAACTGAATGCACAGGTCACCAATACCTTAACAGAAATCTAAAACCATTTGAGAAAGCGTTACAAAATTCTGTTACATTCCCAAAAAAAGAGCAGAGCTAGCTACACTGTTGCCATCTGGGTGTTGCTAGGGATGCTAATGGATCAATACGATACAAGGACGTGTAGCTTGAAGAATGTAGGCGGGTTAAATCCTAGTTGATCCTCCAGTCTATGCAACTTCCATTTTTGCATATTCTCTTCAGGTCGATATACTGGCCATTCTCCATCTATTGATGATTAATTAATGTTTGCTCAAGGTCAACTTGACGCGTGGGTTGAGATGATTCGATTGTATCCATTTCAGGCATTCGACAAAAAATAATTTCTTCAATATTTTTTTATTATTATTATATTATGTAAACATACACTCTAATGGCCAAAACTGAAGAATGTTTCATATTTTGATCTCGCTGGTGGTCTGTTTTTTTTTTTTTCTTTTTTAAAAAGAGATAGAGTAAATTTTGTTCACACTTGGTTATCTCGTGTGTCTTCAATAAAGTTCACTGTAATATCTTTCAGAGTTATTATCTGAATCCCGATATACATGGTAAAAGGTACAACTTCCTTAAGTTTTGTCCATTAGTGTATATAGTGTGTCTTCAATAAAGGTCACTGTAATATCTTTCAGAGGTATTGTCTGAATCCCGATATACATGGTAAAAGGTACAACTTCCTTAAGGTTTGTCCATGACTGTATATAGTATGTCTTCAATAAAGGTCACTGTAATATCTTTCAGAGTTATTGTCTGAATCCCGATATACATGGTAAAAGGTACAACTTCCTTAAGTTTTGTCCTGAGTGCATGTTTGGACCATGATAATTATGATGGATATGAAATTTCCCACTGAGATTTTACTCCAAGAAACAATTCAATTCTTGCATTTGCAAATTGATACAAAATCATTGTTTGATTACTTGTATTCGTTTCTTTGTGTGGTTGGAATTGTATGAAAACAGGTTGGTGGCTAAAAGAAGAATTATTCATTTTATTTTTCAAAAAATGGGTTTTCAATGCAGGATTTTGAACAATGTTTTGGTTGATAACATTGACCATCTATACCATCAGTTTATCAGGCTAAATCCATTTTTCCTCAAAAATCCATAAGATATCATATATACTCTCATGGGGACAACTTAAGGAAGTGGAAATGGTCTTTGATTCAGACAATAATCCTGAAAGATATTACAGTCACCTTTATTGAAGACACACGAGATAACCAAGTGTGAACAAAACTTAAGGAAGTTGTACCTTTTAACATGTATATCGGGATTCAGACAATAACTCTGAAAGATATTACAGTGACCTTTATTGAAGACACACGAGATAACCAAGTGCGAACAAAACTAAAGGAAGTTATACCTTTTAGCATGCAAATAGGTATTCGGACAATAACTCTGAAAGATATTACAGTGACCTTTATTGAAGACATACGAGATAACCAAGTGTGAACAAGACTTAAGGAAGTTGTACCTTTTACCATGTATATCGGGATTGAGACAATAAATCTGAAAGATATATTACAGTGAACTTTATTGAAGACACACGAGATAACCAAGTGTAAACAAATTTGTCTCTATCTCCTTAAAAAAAAAAACAGACAACCTGCGATTACAAAAATTTCCACCTCCTTAAATTATGTCTATGAGTGTATACGCTGTAACACTCATATTTTAAACTTTTAATAAAACCACGCATTACTAATCTCTATATACAAGTTGTAAAATTAATTGTATTATTTATAGAGTTTACTAAGGTTATGTTAGTACTAATGTGTGTTATTAGATGTATGTTAGGTATATGTGTTATTAGATGCATGTTAGGTATATGTGTTATTAGACGTATGTTAGGTATATGTGTTATTAGACGTATGTTAGGTATATGTGTTATTAGATGCATGTTAGGTATATGTGTTATTAGATGCATGTTAGGTATATGTGTTATTAGATGCATGTTAGGTATATGTGTTATTAGATGCATTTTAGGTATATGTGTTATTAGATGCATGTTAGGTATATGTGTTATTAGATGTATGTTAGGTATATGTGTTATTAGATGCATGTTAGGTATATGTGTTATTAGATGCATGTTAGGTATATGTGTTATTAGATGCATGTTAGGTATATGTGTTATTAGATGCATGTTAGGTATATGTGTTATTAGATGCATGTTAGGTATATGTGGTATTAGATGCATGTTAAGTATATGTGTTATTAGTTTGTCTTCTCAAGTCTGAGGATTTCAATACAATCTCTCTTCATCCTTAACGTGGATCAAAGAAGACTCTTCTTGTCTGAAGAAGGACCCTATCAACGTGGTGGAACCTTCCTTACTCATGTCTCATTGTAAATATTAAGAAAAAGACATCTCCCTATCGTTCAACTCCAAGTTAATAGGCCCAACAGCCCGAAACGTGTACATGGTTAGTTTATCTTGATTAATAAAGAATGGGTATCTGGACAATTCTATAATAATTTATAAATCAACGATAGTTGAAGATTACTTGGGCCATCTTTCAGAATAAATATAAACAAAGATGGAGCAAGCCATCAGGAACTTTCAGTTACACCATAAGGAGATGCCATTTTCTTAATTTATTCACCTTATCCCAGTACAATGTCATATTTGTATTACTTTTTCATATTGTATTTATTGCTATTATTTTTATCTATTATTATTTTTTAAATGTAATATAATGAACTAGATGTCACAATAGATTTTTCAATTGTCTCTCCATCCTTAACTGGAAGGTAGCTTCTCTTCTTTGCTCATTGAACATGATTTTGAATAGGATCCTTCTTTATTTTCTTAGGCTATCATCCCCTTCGCCTTGAAGCTTCTTATCTAACTCTGTTATCGTCTTAGCTTCGATACTTTAAATGGTATTAAGGTATGGGGGTATGAAATTCTCGTTTTATATGGCCTCAGAAATTGGCAGATATTTCTCTCTCTCGTCATCGTGGAGACTTTCACCATCATCCAGCGGCCCCCTGACCTGCAGAGCTGGATCTTCGGGCATGACCTGGAGGACAACGCCTTGGCCATCATGGCATCTGCCAAGACCCACATTTACAAATACTTCCTGGTCCTGGAGTTGCGGGGGGTTCAAGAGGACCCTCTCCTGGTCTGGAGAAGGACCCTATCAAGATGGTAGAGCCTTCCTCACTCATAAATCATTGTAAATATTCCCATTATTCTTCATTAATTTTGTAAAACCTAATTGACAAGATGTCAATAAAAAGTGTTTCAATTTCTCTCTATATATACCATGTGTATCTTCAATATGAATTATATCTATACTACATATACAGTCAGTATTGTGTGGACATTGCTAGGTCAGTTCATATAAAATCTGAACTACATGTACAGTCAGTATTGTGTGGACATTGCTAGGTCAGTTCATATAAAATCTGAACTACATGTACAGTCAGTATTGTGTGGACATTGCTAGGTCAGTACGTATAAAATCTGAACTACATGTACAGTCAGTATTGTGTGGACATTGCTAGGTCAGTCCATATAAAATCCGAACTACATGTACAGTCAGTATTGTGTGGACATTGCTAGGTCAGTTCATATAAAATCTGAACTACATGTACAGTCAGTATTGTGTGGACATTGCTAGGTCAGTTCATATAAAATCTGAACTACATGTACAGTCAGTATTGTGTGGACATTGCTAGGTCAGTTCATATAAAATCTGAACTACATGTACAGTCAGTATTGTGTGGACATTGCTAGGTCAGTCCATATAAAATCTGAACTACATGTACAGTCAGTATTGTGTGGACATTGCTAGGTCAGTACGTATAAAATCTGAACTACATGTACAGTCAGTATTGTGTGGACATTGCTAGGTCAGTCCATATAAAATCTGAACTACATGTACAGTCAGGATGTTTAGACCTTACTACGTCAGTCCATACGAAATCTGAACTACATGTGAGATTAGGATGTGCGGACAGATTGTTAAACATTTCTGCCGCTGACGTATCTTCAGCGCGTATCACAGGCGTATAAACGGAGTCAGACGATAGCTAGATAGTCACGTGACGCTCAAGCCAATTAAGCAGACGCTACCACCACATTGTCGCCAACTGACTCATCCGCCACACGTCACACTCGACCTTGACTTGGCGAGGGTTAGATTCGGAAAATTCCTGAGGCCCCAACTTTCCCCTCAATATTTGTCCCAGGTTTGAGTCACAACAATCTCCTTGTTTTCTCTATTTTGGTGAAATGCGCCATCAAGTCTGAGAAAAACTTCGGTTGTCAACTTATAAACTCACTTCCTCCCACACCATCTGCTATAAGCATTGCACATGGATGCTCTTGCCATCCTCGCCGCGGCGAAACACAAGATCTACGGTTTCTTTGTAGGGGTGGAGATGGAAGGTGTCAGGGACGATCTGGCTCCACATCCCTCCGTAGGTGGTGGAGGACCCCTATCTGATTCTTACTTTTCCTTTCCCCCTATCTCTGTAAGCTACAGAGGTTTGAATAAAAGTTGTTGTTGCATAAGCATTGGAGTGAGCATCCTGTTGTCTCTCTTGCCGAGCTGTGACACCCCTGCTCTGGGAGGTGTTTGTCCCCTGTAACAAGCCCCTGTAGGGCTTGCTTGTTCGGCGTCGGCCTCCATCCCGATGCAATGACAAGTATGGCGAAGGCTACCATCTACAAGTACCATCTTGGTCTTGAGGTGGGTAACACCAGCCATCACATCGACCTGCCCACTCTGTGGGAAAGAACTCTCGCAGCCCATCGTTGGTGGAGTCCAACCCGCGTTGGGCGCCACAAATGAAGCCTTTGTATATATATTTTACATATATTTATAAATTATTTCATATATATTTATACTAGCGAATGTGTACCCGGCTTCGCCCGGGTTTTATCCGAGTGAATGTTTGCCTAACGAATATTATTGATAATAATATTCCGGAACACACAGAATATTATGATAATAATATTCGTTACATTATATATTTATATAATATATAAAATATATTTTTCGCGAGCAAGCATATCCTCACTCACTACTGAATAGATTTTTAAAAAGATATATATAAATAAAAATATCTAGAGATATATTACATGATCTTAGCCAAAAGGCCGAGAAACGATATTTTATATATAGAGATGACCTGGCTTCGTGTGTCTTCTGCTCGAGTGAATGTTTCGCTGGTAGATTTTATTCCTGCCTACTAAAAATTATTATCTGGCTTCGCCCGTGGTCTGCTTTAGTGAATATTCCCCTAAAGAATTTTGTTTATGTCAATCAAGCATGATACAGCAATATTGTCATAATCATTTCTGACTAAAAAATAATTGTTGCTCAGTAGTTGGTTAATTATAAATTTTCTTGGTTAAAAGTGCGACAAAAAGCTCTTCCAGATTTAACTCTCTGTCCTGTTCAAATTTCAGCGAGATTAGTTACATATTGAGGGCGTGCATAGCCGACAAATATATATATATATGTTCCCGGCTTCGCTCGGTTTTTACCCGAGTAAAAGTTTGCCTAACGAACATTTGTTAAAACGATTCTAGAAAAAATCCAATCCACCTATATAGAGATTTATAAACATATAAAATATTGTCATATGCGTTTAAATATATTTTTGAAACACATAAATTTTCTGAAAACATTTATTAAATTTTAAATAAGATATTTTCTTCAAATATATATTAATATTGAAATGCCAAGTTTTTTTAAAACGTCATTGGAATATTATATTACTAAATCCTCCGATTAAATATTGAATTAAAATATACAAGTATCAGAGTCATCAATTCTCTCACGTTTGCTTTTATGAATGGAATGCTTTTACGTAATATACGTAAAATACGTAACTAATATGACTGAAATTTTAGCAGTATGTATAGTAGAATCTGGAAAAACTTATATTGAATATTTCAGGTCTCTATCCCGAATATTCTTCGAGTTATTTTCAAATTTGATTTGCAAATTTGCTCTTTTGCTCGCAAGCAGCGCCTCTAGCGGTGAAGATGGGAGGTAATATCAGCTGAACTAATGTACATGTGAAACGTGTTTTAACAGGACATAGAAAAAAATATGGAAGAGATATTTGTCGCATTTTAAGCCAAGAAAAATTGAAATTGACAGGTTCTGGGCAAAAATAGTTGGTTTTTTTTAGTCAGAAAATGATTATGACAATATTGCTGTATCATATTTGATTATCAGATACAAAATTATATCCGGAAAAATTCAAAAAGCAGAGACCACGGGTAAGGCCAGTTCATTTTTAGTATGCAGGAACAAAATTCTAACAGAAAAATATCATTCGAGCTGAAGACACAAAGCCAGATCATCTCTTTATAAAAATATCGCTTCTCAGACACAAAGTTTGGACCGGGACGTTTAACAAGAATGACATCCACGGCGCAAATTTATAATTGTAACGAATAGTATTTGAATAAAAGCATTTAATCGGGTAAAACCCGGGCGTTGCCCGGGTCATTCGGCTAGTTTATTATACTTGGAACACATTTTAGAATTTTTACAATTTATAAATTTAATTTCACCAGATACCGCGAGAGGCGCTGCTTTCGAGTGAAAGTAGAAATTTGCAAATAAATTGCAAAGAATATTTATTTCAAATCAAATTGAAACCAGAAACCTTCCCAGTAGTATAGTAAATACCTTTCTAAAGTTTAAAGGCGATTGGATAATCTTACCTTTTAAAAATATTCATCGTGTAAACAAACTAACATTCATCGTGTAAACAAACTACGTGTAAAATTATTAACCAATCAAATTCATTTATCATAGCGACCAGTGCTGCGCCAAGCGGAAAAAGGCTGGAACTAACGCGTTTTGGTTTTACATTTAGATAAAAACATATTAACCTTTTTAGTTTTTTGAATAGCCTATATTTTAAACGAAATCCATAGCTACCTACATGCGAAATTGCATAATGATTGATTCTGTAGATTTTGCGCAACGCGATAACAAACATCGATTTTGGATTTCATTTTTATAGATATAAAGGAAGGATAAAAGAAGGAAAGGAAAGAAGGATATAAAATATATTTTTCGAATAAACATAACCACTCTCTCTACTGAATAGATTTTTAAAAAAGATATATATAAATAAAAATATCTAGAGATATACCACATGATCTTAGCCAAAAGGCCGAGAAACAATCTATATATATAAAAAGGAATGTATGTGTGTGTGTGTGTGTCTGTCCTTTATGCCTGACCAAACCACTCATTGGAACGCCATGAAACTTTGGGAAGTTATTTAGTAAAGTACTGGGAAGGTTTCTAGCAAATAAAGTTTTTGAAATAACTTTTCGCCTAGAAATAATCAAGATAAATATTCTAATTTATCTGTTATAATTCAACAATCTGCTCTAAATATTATCATGATGATACGATGATTTTGTAATGTAGAAAATTAGGAAAGACAAAATTCAGGATGACACGGCAATTTATTTGAGACAAGAATAATGATACAATTCCAAGGCAAGATACTATTCCTTTAACTTCCAATTACCGAGGGAACCAATTAATATTGATTTTATTCAACTTACCGAGTATTTTTCAAGGACCGGGGAAAAAATGTTCACTTTATCGAGAGATTCGTTAAACAAGCCTTTACTCGGGTGAACCCGGGCGAAGCCGGGTACATCCATACAAGAATAATGATACAATTCCAAGGCAAGATACTATTCCTTTAACTTCCAATTACCGAGGGAACCAATTAATATTGATTTTATTCAACTTATCGAGTATTTTTCAAGGGACCGGGAAAAAATGTTTACTTTATCGAGAGATTCGTTAAACAAACCTTTACTCGGGTAAAACCCGGGCGAAGCCTGGTACATCCATACAAGAATAATGATACAATTCCAAGGCAAGATACTATTCCTTTAACTTCCAATTACCGAGGGAACCAATTAATATTGATTTTATTCAACTTATCGAGTATTTTTCAAGGGACCGGGAAAAAATGTTCACTTTATCGAGAGATTCGTTAGACAAACCTTTACTCGGGTAAAACCCGGGCGAAGCCGGGTACGTCCGCTAGTATTTTATATATAGAGATGACCTGGCTTCGTGTGTTTTCTACTCGAGTGAATGTTTCGCTGGTAGAATTTTGTTCCTGCCTACTAAAAATTATTATCTGGCTCCGCCCGTGGACTGCTTTAGTGAATATTCCCCTAAAGAATTCTGTTTATGTCAATCAAGCATGATACAGCAATATTGTCATTATCATTTCTGACTAGAAAAATATTGTTGCTCAGTACTTGGTTGATTATAATTTTTCTTGGTTAAAGTGCGACAAAAACTCTTCCAGATTTAGCTCTCTGTCCTGTTCAAATTTCAGCGAGATTAGTCACATATTGAGAGAGTCCATAGCCGACAAACATATATACGAGTATATGTTCCCGGCTTCGCCCGATTTTTACCCGAGTAAAAGTTTGCCTAACAAACATTTGTTAAAACGATTCTAGCAAACATCCAATCCCTACTGAATCTATGCTTGTCTATACTCTCGATAATTTGAAAATTTTCCCGGTCCCTTGAAAAATACTCGATAAGTTGAAAAAAATCAGTATTAATTGGTCCACTAGGTAATTTGAAGTTGTAGGAATAGTATCTTGCCACAAACGAAAATTTCGCCGCGTTTTTATCCGAGTAAAATATTGCCTAACGAACATTTGTTAAAACGATTCTAGAAAACATCCAATCCACCTATATATTGATTTATAAACGTATATAAATATAAATATTGTTATGTGCGTTTAAATATATTTTTGAAACACATAATTTTTTGAAAACATTTATTATATTTTAAATAAGATATTGTCACTTTTGTGAATTTGATATTTATTTCTTTTTTTTTCAATGAATTATATATATTATTTAAAAATTCATTTTTGTTATCATCATCACATACAATGTAAATTTTTCATATAAACAAAATATAATA
>CP092868.1:25348150-25404613 GCA_030710605.1 Cordylochernes scorpioides
ACTAACAGGCCATATATTCCGTTAAATGTAACCATTGTAATAGTATATATGTAGGAGAAACAGGCAGGTCAGTCAAGGACAGGATTAATGAACACAATAGAAATATAAAAAACAAAGACAATAGATCACTTATCTTTCAACATATTAAAACAACAGGCCATACTTTTAATTTAGCTGAACCAAAAACTTACTACACCAACATAAAAGATAAACATAAAAGACTAATCCTAGAGGCAATAGTATCCAAAAAACACCAGAGCATCAATAGACATATAGATATCCCAGAAATATACAATAGCTTAATACACAATCCTGATACATAAAACTACATTCTAGATAAACAATAGCAATTTCCCGATTAATTTATGTATATAAATTTAAATCAGACATAAAATATTCATTTTAAGACAAGTAATCCTTTCAATATATTCAATATAATCGGCCAATATTTCTAGGGGCAAAAACGCATCTCTTTATAAAGGCTTTTTAGATTTAAACTAAATCACGTGGGCATGGAATTCACTCACGCTATACGAGACCAAAGAAGGATACCATCCATTTGTGTACAAACATTTCTACTTGAAATTGTTTTCAAAAAATTTGTTTTCAAATATTCCTGAAGAAGGGCTGTTTACGCCCGAAAGCTCAAAATATTATTATTTTAAAATAAAAGAAACTTATCCTCGGAATTTTATGTGTTGCTGCTAAAGATCCAATCTATCTTCGCGGTATAAGACCGCAAACATGACGGCATCCAGGGAAATCCCTGGTTCCAGCAGGGGCTCAAGGCCGGGGTCAGTGCATGTGTTTATGTGTATATATAAATATGTATTATGTGCATGTATACATTTGCATATGTGTATAGGTAGGTATGTATTTATGTGCATTGTGTATTTGCATATGTGTATATGTATGTAGTGTATGTATATGCATGTGTCTATTTGCATATGTGCATGTATCTATGTATCTACGTGTGCCTATGTATAGGTGAGCGTATACATGCATTTGTGTGTCGAGTTTGTGTGTATATGTATGCATGTGTTTAATCACTGCCCCCTACTTACAACAATTAACCAATACCGATAGAAGTAGCCTATCCAAACCAAGTAACCATCAAAGAATATTTCATCACCAACAATGATATATTACTATTCCCTTCCTAACACCTTGATACTTGGAAAAATTGATTGTTCTTTAGCATTCAAAGTGTCATTTGGGTCTTCACCAGAATTAATGCAACTTTTGCACGACGCCGTCTGCAAACCTTTTGTCTTTTGATGGAATTTATACCAATAGCATACAAATGTTACATTAAATGGTTTCGAGAAAATAGTACAAAATTGTACTGGGGTTATAATAAATTAATATAAAAGTATCTTCTGTAATTGTATAACTGAAAGTTATAAATGGCTTGCGCCATCTATCCGAATAAATACCAACTAATCATTGATTTTTTTAATTATTAATTTAAAAAAATGGCCATTTCTTGATCAAACAAATGTTATAGATTTCTGGAGATGCGTTTCTTTTATCTTTATTAAATGTAATCTTGAGCTTTCAGGCATCTTTGCCCTTCTACAGGACTACATAGAAACATATAAACGATGTTTCTATGTACGAATCCCACATTGGTCACTTTTTTTCTGACTAACAAATTGCTACAATAAACCCCCGCTTGTTCGGCGGTACATATACTGGGGTTGGAGCGATACAGGGAAGATTAGCATGGCCCCTGCGCAAGGATGACACGCAAAATCGTGAAGCGTTCCATACAATAAACCCCCGATTCTTGCAAAACTTCAATCCCAATAGTAAATGTATATAACCAAATTTATCTATGGCATATTTGTAAGTGCAAATGTTGAACTGCTTTTTAAATGTACATACATATGATACGATTACATTTGTGGTAGTTAATTAACAATTATCCACATAAACATTTCTTGCAAAATCAAGTTTTGTTTTTATTGTTATCACTAAGGTTATACCTTGTTATTGTGTTATTATATTCAGACAACAAACAAAAAAGAAGAAATGAATCCAATTGAATAGAATATATATATAAATTAGATAATAAAAATTTGCATATTTGCAACAAAAAATATGAATTTTCAAAAGCAAATAAAATTTACATAAAATAGAAATACAAAACAATAATTTTTACATGTCCCTTACACATTAAAAGCGGTCGCTAACTATTACTAACCATGATTACCATGGGCCTATTCCATTTTTATACTAGGGATAATAATAATAATAATAAAATTTCAAAATTTACTAAAATAATTGCGAAAATAATAGTACAAAAGTGTCATTGTACTGGTATTAGGTAAATATATAAAGAAAAAGACATTTCCAGATTGTAACTAAAATATAAAATATAAAAAAATAAATAAACTAACTAAAAAATATATAATAGGCGTTAATGTTAATTTTCAAAATATTCACACCTATATTTTACAAAAATTATTTTGTCCATAATATAAATATACTAGCCGAATGACCCGGGCAACGCCCGTGTTTTACCCGATTGTATGTTTTGATTCAAATACTATTTGTTACAATTATAAATTGGCGCCTTAAATAAATGCATATTTTAGTTAATAACTATAGCCTATGTGCTTTATCTGTCTATGTACTGTTGGCTTCCGTAGGCGTCTCTTACTGGGAAAAAGAAAGAGAGGATTCCATTTGGTTATTAACTAATATATGCATTTATTTAAGGAGCGACCCGCTCCAACACAATAGTTACAGAAATGAGGGGGGGGGGGGGGGGGCATGATGGGGGGGCAAAGGTGGCGTGATCGTAGCTGACCAATAGGAGGGCGCCCTTCCAAAAAAAAAGCAAACCGTGACAGAGACCATGACGCTCGTAACTGTATATAGAATATATAAAAAAAAAAATGTTTCTCCCCATTGAATATAACAAAATATTTTTAAAAATTTAATGCTGTTGACGTTAAGTGGCGCTGAGTTTGTTGTTCACACACTTTAAAATGTTATAACACCTTGATAAAGGTTGGCGTTCAGTCAACTGAAATATTGGTAAAATAAATGATTTTTTGATCCAATATATGTCTTTTTAATTAAAAGTTTCTAATGGCTTGTACTATCTGTTGCAATAAATATCAATTAACAAATTACCGAAAAAAAGAGATAAAACCGAATTAGAGAATAAATAGAATGCAGGTAGAGCGAGTGTACCATGTTGACACGAAGCTGTTATGACAAAATGACGTCGAATGTCACCACAGAAAGACTAGCGCCAAGAACGCTGTCGTAAATGGTCATGTTTTCCCTCCCTCCCTACCTACCTGAAAACCGCACTGCCAACTTGCCTGCCAAAATCTGGCTACACTGGCACATTCAATGAAACATTATTTTATAAACCAAACTACTTTTTTATAAACACTTTTTTTTTTAATATTAAGGAGTATAATGTTTTATACATTCGCCTATCGTGTGTATTTTAAATGCAAAAAAATATATATATATTAAAAAACATAGATATAAATAGAAACAAATATATATTATAAATATTAAAACTATTTTTACTATTAGTAAATTAAATTTAATTGCCATCTATCGTTAAAATTTTACACAAATAAATTTACTGGCAATGTGTTTCTTTTAAATATCATCAAATTGCAGTAAGGTCTGTAGAGATAATATTTGATGATATTTAAAAGAAACGCATTGCCAGTAAATTTATTTGTGTAATATTTTTACTATCTTTTATAATTTTGTACTTTATATTTCTTTTTAATTAATCTTTTTATTCACAGGTTTCATATTTAAAAAAATCACACGTATATTTAATATTATATATTTAAATGTATTATACTCTTTAAAAAATGCCTTTGATATTTTGAAATATAATTGCGAAAATTAAACCTTATATAAATAGGAGTATATAAGAATTTTAAAAAGTAAAATGAATATGCATGTATGTAAATTTGGTTAATATATGTATTATTTTTAAATACTATTTGTTGTCATTGATTTATAAAATGCTATATTAAGGTGAAAGATGTCTTAAAACTGCAAAGCCATTTGTTATTGTTGTCGTGTCCAATGAAGAGCCTCAGATGTCTCTATGCATCTCTATCACAGCAGTTGCTATGTTCTCTATCTTGGATGTGTAAAGTTGCTGTTCTGGGTCCATGTCAATTATAATGACTTCTTGTTGTTGTCGTGTCCAATGAAGAGCCTCAGATGTCTCCGTACATCTCTATCACAGCAATGCTCTCTATCTTGGGTGTGTAAAGCTGCTGTTCTGGGTCCATGTCAATTATAATGACTTCTTGTTGTTGTCGTGTCCAATGAAGAGCCTCAGATGTCTCCATACATTTCTATCACAGCAGTTGCTATGTTTTCTATCTTGGATGTGTAAAACTGCTGTTCTGGGTCCATGTCAATTATAATGACTTCTTGTTGTTTTCGTGTCCAATGAAGAGCCTCAGATATCTCCGTACATCTCTATCACAGCAATGTCCTCTATCTTGGGGTGTGTAAAACTGCTGTTCTGGGTCCATGTCAATTATAATGACTTCTTGTTGTTTTCGTGTCCAATGCAGAGCCTCAGATATCTCCGTACATCTCTATCACAGCAATGTCCTCTATCTTGGGGTGTGTAAAACTGCTGTTCTGGGTCCATGTCAATTATAATGACTTCTTGTTGTTTTCGTGTCCAATGAAGAGCCTCAGATATCTCCGTACATCTCTATCACAGCAATGTCCTCTATCTTGGGGTGTGTAAAACTGCTGTTCTGGGTCCATGTCAATTATAATGACTTCTTGTTGTTTTCGTGTCCAATGAAGAGCCTCAGATATCTCCGTACATCTCTATCACAGCAATGTCCTCTATCTTGGGGTGTGTAAAACTGCTGTTCTGGGTCCATGTCAATTATAATGACTTCTTGTTGTTGTCGTGTCCAATGAAGAGCCTCAGATGTCTCCGTACATCTCTATTACAGCAGTTGCTATGTTCTCTATCTAGGATGTGTAAAGCTGCTGTTCTGGGTCCATGTCAATTATAATGACTTCTTGTTGTTGTCGTGTCCAATGAAGAGCCTCAGATGTCTCCATACATCTCTATCACAGCAGTTGCTATGTTTTCTATCTTGGATGTGTAAAACTGCTGTTCTGGGTCCATGTCAATTATAATGACTTCTTGTTGTTGTCGTGTCCAATGAAGAGCCTCAGATGTCTCTGTGCATCTTTATCACAGCAATGTTCTCTATCTTGGGTGTGTAAAGCTGCTGTTCTGGGTCCATGTCAATTATAATGACTTCTTGTTGTTGTCGTGTCCAATGAAGAGCCTCACATGTCTCCGTACATCTCTATCACAGCAATGTTCTCTATCTTGGATGTGTAAAGCTGCTGTTCTGGGTCCATGTCAATCATAATGACTTTTTGTTGTTGTCGTGTCCAATGAAGAGCCTCAGAGGTCTCCGTACATCTCTATCACAGCAATGTTCTCTATCTTGGATGTGTAAAGCTGCTGTTCTGGGTCCATGTCAATCATAATGACTTTTTGTTGTTGTCGTGTCCAATGAAGAGCCTCAGAGGTCTCCGTACATCTCTATCACAGCAATGTTCTCTATCTTGGGTGTGTAAAGCTGCTGTTCTGAGTTCATGTTAATTTTCTGCGGCCATTGCTGGGCATAAGAATATGTGTAGGTGTTAGTTCCACACCAGGACAATTGTTGCATGTCCTATAGGTTCTTGTGACATCTGGATGTATTGTCATTCCTTTATAGTGTTCCATTCTGAATTTTAGTTCTTCGTCATAGTTTTAATAATTCTTCTCTCAGAGTTGATTTCGTATATTTGATCATTTCTTATCTTTTGTTGAATTTTATCTTGTATTTTGTCAAAGCATCAGCGTCAAATACTGACATTGCAAAGCCTAATAGATACTCAATAATATTTGTCTTTTAACACAACATATACATAGGTATACATATAGGTAAATTCTTGTGGGTATACATTATAAAATGCATAAGATATATATTATTTTCTTTTGTTATATAAGGTTTTCCCAAAAGTTCATGTTTTTCATAAAACTATTATTTGTTTGGGCAGGTACAATAAGCTAACCCCCACACCGATAAAATGGTGTTTACCTTACAACTCAGAACACTCGGATTTTCCTGGAAAATCTCTTAAAGATTTCTTGAAAAAAGCCATGGTCCACCTGTGCTGTGTGAGCACAGAAGAGTTTAAATTGACTTGTTCCATTATATGTATGTTCCATATGTAAATACCTGTTTTTTTTTCTCTTTTCGCTCTCCACTTCTTTCATCCATATTTCCAAGAGATTTTTTTTCCAAATCCATATTCTTATTTTCCATAGGATCATTCAAATAATAATCTGTATATATTTACCATGTGTATATAATCTTTCCCCATTTTTACCCCTTTGTATATTTCCCACTTTCATAGGTTTCTCCGTCTTGTAACCCCAAGGAGAATCCTCTGTAAGACCTGTGTGTCTTAATAAAGGTTTTTGTGTGTGTGTGTGTTTTTCTTAAAACGTCGTTTTTCTTATCACATACAACTATACAACAATTACTTTATACGTAATACAAAGACATTATACATAACGGCGAATAATATTGGTATTTGAATTTTTTGCAAATGTTTACAAACTTTTGGAACTACCTTGTATATAACACATAAGACACTATACATAAAATTTTGCTAGAAAGAGAGACGAATTGTTATCATAAAGGTGTATAAAATAACCAAATTGGGCGTTTCTGTTGACAATGGTACAATAGACAGCCATTCTGGCACAGTTCAAGGCCTTGAGTCTCCTTCAAAAGAAGCGCATTGTTTGCAGAAGCGAATCCACCAATCACAAACTGAATGAAAAAAAAAATACCAGACGATATACTAAATACAATATTTATATTATACTATCTTTTTGAAAAAATAGAGCAATCTATCTCCATAAATAAATCTTTAAATAAAAAAGCATATATTTGATCAAAATATCATTTATTTTACCATATTTCAGTTGGCTGAACGCCAAAACACTTTAAATATGTTATAACACCCTGATAAAGGTTGGCGTTCAGCCAACTGAAATATTGGTAAAATAAATGATATTTTGATCCAATATATGCCTTTTTATTAAAAAAAAAAAAGAGTATTACAAATAAAACTGATATGTTAACTTGAAGTAAAAGAGAAGCAAGAAATTAATAAATTTGTAAATATATATACAATAAAACGCTAGGTTTTAATGGACATCATAATAACAATATTTTTCATTTTAATGAATTTTTCCAAAAAATCCTGACAAAATTGTGAATTTTATTAAAATTCGCTCTCCACTTCTTCCATCCATATTTCCAGGAAATTTTTTTCTTTTTTTTCCATATTCTTATTTTCCATAGGATCATTTAAATAATAATCTGTATATATTTATCATGTGTATATAATCTTTCTCCATTTTTACCCCTTTGTATATATTTCCCACTTTCATAGGTTTCTCCGTCTTGTAACCCCAAGGAGAATCCTCTGTAAGACCTGTGTGTCTTAATAAAGGTTTTTGTGTGTGTGTGAATTTTATTAAAATGGGAATTATAATTAGATTATCCCTCCCTCTCTCAATATATACATTAGAACCTCCATGAGAGGACACTCACGCTAGAGGACACCTCTCTATAATGGACAGTTTTCATTTGTAAAATTACAATTTTTACAATTTAGCAACTCTCTGGTAAGAAGATACCTCTCCCTAAAGGACAATTTGGCTCTGCAATTAGGTGTTGTTCTTTACAGAGAGGTAGTTCTACTGTATATATAAAAGAAACACGTCACCGTTAACTTTTGTTCCTTCTTCAAGATGATGTCAGACGATTCCTTCTCTTGTAACTGTATATATATATGAAAAAATGAAAGAAAAAAAAAAGATAAAAAGATCAGGTGTTGAAATCAAAAATAAAAATGGCATAGCCTGACCAGGAGCACATGTGCTTTACAGAAGGCAGAACGCCATCTGGTAGAACAGAAATCAACTAATCATTGATTTAGCCTGTTCCCTGATATTTGGCCAACCCAATTTCTTGATAAATCAAGATCTTTTTGGTCGCAGTGGTACAGCCTACTCCATGCTGACGAGCGCCAAAAAGCGCGAAACGCGTTCGTGGATGGCTTTTCTTGATTTATCAAGAAATTGGGTTGGCCAAATATCAGGGAACAAGCTAAATCAATGATTAGTTGATTTCTGTTCCACCAGATGTGCTCTTGGTCAGGATATGCCATTTTTATTTTTGATATATATATATATACAGTAGAACCTCCTTGTAAAAGCCACCTAAATGCAGAGCCAAAGTGTCCTTTAGGGAGGAGAGGTGTCCTGCTAAATAGAGGTTTAGATAGTTGGACTTATAATTTCATTTTAACAGATTTTCGGATTAACGAATTATTTTTGTCTTATTATCGATAATTTCCATTATTACGGTTTGAAGATTTCGATAAATTAAAAAGGTATAATAAGCCGTATAACACTTTTTATTATTAAAAAAGTTTTATTATTAATAAAAAAGAATTGCAACGTCTTATACCTTTTTTAATTTATCGATTATTTGTTGTCTTAAAATCGCTAATATGAGGTTTTACTATTTAACATTTTATGAAATTAGGTACGTTGATCATTTATTCTGTGTTGAACCCCCCAAACTAAAAAAAAAAAAAAAAACATTATTTGAAATATAAATACGTTGATTAGATCCAACACAAAAAGAAAATTTAAAATTCAGATTTAAAGAAACTAGAGTTTAAATTATTATATTGTAGCGTAGAAATCAAGTCTTTGTATATCTGAAGATGTGAAAGTATTTATTGATGACGTCACGGCGACTAGTCGACACTTATCAACCCAACTATCTACAGCTAGAGAATATCGAGCAAGCAAGCTAGGTAACTAAATGATGATTTTACAAATATAAAATAATAAATCTGTTTCAAATATTTTCATTGAATAATATTAAATTAAATAATAAAGTATTTCTTCGCCACAATATTATAATATTTTAAAAAATGTTTGGTAATTATTTATATAAAAAAATTGTCGTATTAATTTCGCTAATATATGCCCAATCTTCATTAAACACACAAAATATCTGCATGATAATATTATGCCCAGCTAATCTTTCAGAATACCACTTTTTTGGTGACCAAATCTTCCATCCCAAAAGTCGCCCCAAGTATCTTATCCCCCTGATCTATCCCCATGTGACTTCTATTTAATCCCCACAATACACTAAAAAGAATTCTAAAAGGTAATCTTTTAATATATTAATGATACCCAACAAAATGCGACAACAGAATTATATAAGTACAAGGCCTTAGAAATGGAATTTTATACCCATTTCATTAAACTTCAGAAAAAAATGGCGAAGATGCATTAGTGAAAAAAGGAGATTATTATGAAAGGGATTAAAATTCTTCTTCTAATTTTTACTTCATTAAGAATTTAAAATTATCTCTCGATATTTTTTAATAAACCTTTATTTTCAATATTTTTAATAAATACTTATTGCTATATACATAGTGTGATCAATAATTTCCAGGAATGCTAAATATTTAAAGAAATACAAAAGTATAATGAAGTTTTATTTAAAATTTCTCAAAATAATCACCGTCACTATCTATACACTTGTTCCATCTTTTTTTCGAGATATCAAAACACCTCTGAAAATCCTCATCTTTCAGGCTTTTCAAAATATTCTTCGAATTCTCCTTTATTTAAGGTATTGAGTCAAATCGAGGTCCTTTTAAGACTCTTTTAATTTTAGGGTAAAGGAAAAAGTCGTTGGGAGCAAGGTCAGGAGAATAGGATGGCTGGGGTAGTAAAGCAATTCCGTGTTTAGCCAAATAGAGTTGTACAATGATTGCTGTATTTGGCCATGCGTTGTCATGATGCAAGAGCCAATGTTGTATATAGTTGAATTAGATAAATAAAAATGATTTTTGAAATTCGAATATTTATTAATCTATATATATAAAAATGAATGTATGTGTGTGTGTGTGTCTGTTTGTCCTTTATGCCTGACCAAACCACTCATTGGAACGCCATGAAACTTTGGGAAGTTATTTAGTATAGTACTGGGAAGGTTTCTAGCAAATAAAATTTTTGAAATAACTTTTCGCTTTAAAATAATCAAGATAAATATTCTAATTTATCTGTTATAATTCAACAATCTGCTCTAAATATTATCACGATGATACGATGATTTTGTAATGTAGAAAATTAGGAAAGACAAAATTCAGGATGACACGGCAATTTATTTGAGACAAGAATAATGATACAATTCCAAGGCAAGATACTATTCCTTTAACTTCCAATTACCGAGGGAACCAATTAATATTGATTTTATTCAACTTATCGAGTATTTTTCAAGGGACCGGGAAAAAATGTTCACTTTATCGAGAGATTCGTTAGACAAAACCTTTACTCGGGTAAAACCCGGGCGAAGCCGGGTATTTGAAATAAATCTTTGATCAACAAACAGACTAATTAATATTTTGGTTATTTATAAAAATCAAAAGATAATCAAGAAATTAATATCTATTATAGAAATGAAAATATAATTTATATTTTATCTATACGTGCGTGTGATAAGAGGAAGTTTGTGTATTGTTTTGATTTAATTATAATTAAATATCAATGTGAAAATATTATCATGTGAAAAAAAGACGTAAAATTTATCTCTATTATACGACATATTTTTCCCTATGACGAACATTAGAGCAATAAATCAAAATGATATCAGTTTATGGAGGAAAATATCTTTATTTACATAAATACGATATGTCTGTGTTTGATTCACGAGTTCAATGTGTAAACCCATGAAAGTTTTATTCAGTTTTATTGAGAACTAGACGGGTGACCGGGCTTCGCCCCGGGATTGACCCGTGTGCATATCTACCCGAGTGATATATATTTAGATAATATTTTTTTATATAATTGTTTGTTATTAGCATTATCTATTTGTTTGCATCAGCATAATTTAATCTAATCTTTGATAGAGGGCGCTGTTCGTGAGCTAAGTAGAATAATTTGAATATATAGTTTTAATAATTGATTTATATATATTTTAAAATAGCCTATCGTCTTCCTCATATTTTTTTACCTATGTATGGAAATTTTGGTTTGAATTAGTGAACTACTGCGAATTTGATTACTGGACATACAAACAAACAAACATACAAACATTGATTTATATATATATAGATGTTTGAAAAAAAAGGAATAAATTTAAAAATTCCTATTTTCTTCTCAAGCCTCTTTGATATAGTAGGTGGACGAGTGGGTCTCGATTCCCGACAGTCATGAACCGGGATTGAATCCTGGGTTAAAATTTTGTTTTTAATATGTGAATAAACTTCAAATATTATTCACTGTTTCAATTATCATAAACTAGGTTGTTCTTGTTGAGCGGTACCTAATAAAGTGATTTTAAACCGGCAAAGCCTCTTTGGAATTATATGCCAAAAACTGTCAAAATTCAATATAAAAATTGATTTATCTGTTATTCTTTATTAATTCGTTCAAAAAATACACAAACATATATTTTTTAAATTATTATTTGAATAGAAATAAATTAAAAATGTACTTTCCAGAAAGACCTAAGTTATATATATAACCAAATAAAAAATAAATGTTCTTAAAAACTTGACATTTATTGTTTTAAAATGAAATCTCTGATCTAAATTAAGTAAATATACATCTTTTAATCGAACGATCCATTAATGTTTTTAAAAATGATGGAAGATAAATTTTAGAAGGAGTTCAAAACAATTGCATTGTCATCGCGAGCGAGCAAGTGAAAGTGAGAACTCAAATAATCCGAAACAACAAAAAGTCTAGGATGACAGAATCATAGGGACAAGAAGAACAAACAGACAGGACCGCAGCAACAAGAAGAACAAACAGACAGGACCGCAGCAACAAGAAGAACAAACAGACAGGACCGCAGCGACAAGAAGGACAAACAGACAGGACCGCAGCGACAAGAAGTCCAGACAGACAGGACCGCAGCGAAAAGAAGAACAAACAGATAGGACCGCAACAACAAGAAGAAAAAACAGACAGGACCGCAGCAACAAGAAGAACAAACAGACTGGACAGCAGCAACAAGAAGAACAAACAGACAGGACCGCAGTGACAAGAACAAACAGACAGGACCGCAGCAACAAGAACAAACAGACAGGACCGCAGTGACAAGAAGAACAAACAGACAGGACCGCAGCAACAAGAAGAACAAACAGACAGGACCGCAGCAACAAGAAGAACAAACAGACAGGACCGCAGCGACAAGAAGAACAAACAGACAGGACCGCAGCAACAAGAACAAACAGACAGGACCGCAGTGACAAGAAGAACAAACAGATAGGATCGCAAAAACAAGAAGAAAAAACAGACAGGACCGCAGCAACAAGAACAAACAGACAGGACCGCAGTGACAAGAAGAACAAACAGACAGAACCATAGGGACAAGAAGAACAAACAGACAGAACCATAGGGACAAGAAGAACAAACAGACAGAACCGCAGCAACAAGAAGAAAAAACAGACAGGACCGCAGCGACAAGAAGTCCAGACAGACAGGACCGCAGCGACAAGAAGTCCAGACAGACAGGACCGCAGCGACAAGAAGAACAAACAGACAGAACCATAGGGACAAGAAGAACAAACAGACAGGACCGCAACAACAAGAAGAAAAAACAGACAGGACCGCAGCAACAAGAAGAACAAACAGACAGGACCGCAGTGACAAGAAGAACAAACAGACAGGACGGCAGTGACAAGAAGAACAAACAGACAGAACCATAGGGGCAAGAATAACAAACAGACAGAACCATAGGGACAAGAAGAACAAACAGACAGGACCGCAGGAACAAGAAGGACAAGCAGACAGGACCGCAGCAATAAGAAGAACAAACAGACAGGACGGCAGTGACAAGAAGAACAAACAGACAGGACGGCAGTGACAAGAAGAACAAACAGACAGAACCATAGGGGCAAGAATAACAAACAGACAGAACCATAGGGACAAGAAGAACAAACAGACAGGACCGCAGCAACAAGAAGGACAAGCAGACAGGACCGCAGCAATAAGAAGAACAAACTGACAGGACGGCAGTGACAAGAAGAACAAACAGACAGGACCGCAGCAATAAGAAGAACAAACAGACAGGACCGCAGCAATAAGAAGAACAAACAGACAGGACGGCAGTGACAAGAAGAACAAACAGACATAACCATAGGGACAAGAAGAACAAACAGACAGGACCGCAGCAACAAGAAGGACAAACAGACAGGACCGCAGCAATAAGAAGAACAAACAGACAGGACGGCAGTGACAAGAATAACAAACAGACAGAACCATAGGGACAAGAAGAACAAACAGACAGGACCGCAGCAACAAGAAGGACAAGCAGACAGGACCGCAGCAATAAGAAGAACAAACTGACAGGACGGCAGTGACAAGAAGAACAAACAGACAGGACCGCAGCAACAAGAAGAACAAACAGACAGGACCGCAGCAATAAGAAGAACAAACAGACAGGACCGCAGCAATAAGAAGAACAAACAGACAGGACGGCAGTGACAAGAAGAACAAACAGACATAACCATAGGGACAAGAAGAACAAACAGACAGGACCGCAGCAACAAGAAGGACAAACAGACAGGACCGCAGCAATAAGAAGAACAAACAGACAGGACGGCAGTGACAAGAAGAACAAACAGACAGAACCATAGGGACAAGAAGAACAAACAGACAGGACGGCAGCAACAAGAAGGACAAACAGACAGGACCGCAGCAATAAGAAGAACAAACAGACAGGACGGCAGTGACAAGAAGAACAAACAGACAGGACGGCAGTGACAAGAAGAACAAACAGACAGAACCATAGGGGCAAGAATAACAAACAGACAGAACCATAGGGACAAGAAGAACAAACAGACAGGACCGCAGCAACAAGAAGGACAAGCAGACAGGACCGCAGCGACAAGAGTCCAGGCCGACAGAAGCACATCAACAAGAAGAACAAACAGACTGGATCGCATCAACAAAAGTCCAGACAGACAGACAGGACCGCAGCAACAAGAGTCCAGACAGTGAAGTCCGCAGCAACAAGAGTCCAGACATGTCGGTCCCCATCGATCCGTCTGCACCCAAACAAACATCCCGGGGTTGAGGACCGCCACATGTCGCACGTGGAACGCGGCACGTGGAATCATTGATCGGCCCACACTTCGATCCACCGACTTTACAGCCGCTGCTATGTCCAGATCACAGCATCCCTAACCTCAGAACATTCTTTCATCATCACAAACCAACAAAAAAAAATGGCTACAAAATATTAACAAATCATAATTAAAAACACTAACAAAACCTCCTCCACATACTTTCTAAAGATAACTGAATGCGCAGGTCACCAATACCTTAACAGAAATCTAAAACCATTTGAGAAAGCGTTACAAAATTCTGTTACATTCCCAAAAAAGAGCAGAGCTAGCTACACTGTTGCCTTCTGGGTGTTGCTAGGGATGCTAATGGATCAATACGATACAAGGACGTGTAGCTTGAAGAATGTAGGCGGGTTAAATCCTAGTTGATCCTCTAGCCTATGCAACTTCCATTTTTGCATATTCTCTTCAGGTCGATATACTGGCCATTCTCCATCTATTGATGATTAATTAATGTTTGCTCAAGGTCAACTTGACGCGTGGGTTGAGATGATTCGATTGTATCCATTTCAGGCATTCGAAAAAAATAATTTCTTCGATATTTTTTTATTATTATTAAAATATTATGTAAACATACACTCTCATGGACAAAACTTAAGAAAGTTGCATAGTTTGATCTCGCCGCGGTCGTCTGCTTTTTTTCTTTCTTTCTTTTTTTTTTTTTTTTTGTGAAGGAGACGGAGGCAATTTTGTTCTCACACTTCGTTATCTCGAGTGTCTTCAATAAAGTTCACTGTAATATCTTTCAGAGTTATTGTCTGAATCCCGATATACATGGTAAAAGGTACAACTTCCTTAAGTTTTGTTCACACTTGGTTATCTCGTATGTCTTCAATAAAGGTCACTGTAATATCTTTCAGAGTTATTGTCTGAATCCCGATATACATGGTAAAAGGTACAACTTCCTTAAGTTTTGTCCATGAGTGTAATTTGAACAATAATAATTATGATTGATATCAAATTTCCCACTGAGATTTTACTCCAAGAAACAGTTCAATTCTTACATTTGCAAATTGAAACAAAATCATTGTTTGATTACTTGTATTCGTTTACTTTGTGTGGTTGGAATTGTATGAAAACAGGTTGGTCGCTAAAAGAAGAATTATTCATTTTATTTTTCAAAAAATGGGTTTTCAATGCGGGATTTAACCCAATGTTTTGGTTGATAACATTGACCATCTATACCATCAGTTTATCAGGTTAAATTAATTTTTCTTCAAAAATTCAAATGATATCATATATACTCTCATGGGGGAAAAACTTAAGGAAGTGGAAATGGTATTTGATTCAGACAATAATCCTGAAAGATATTACAGTGACCTTTATTGAAGACACACGAGATAACCAAGTGTGGACAAAACTTAAGGAAGTTGTACCTTTTAGCATGTATATCGGGATTCAGACAATAACTCTGAAAGATATTACAGTGACCTTTATTGAAGACACACGAGATAACAAATTGTGAACAAAATTTAAGGAAGTTGTACCTTTTAACATGTATATCGGGATTCAGACAATAACTCTGAAAGATATTACAGTGACCTTTATTGAAGACACACGAGATAACCAAGTGTGAACAAAACTTAAGGAAGTTGTACCTTTTAACATGTATATCGGGATTCAGACAATAACTCTGAAAGATATTACAGTGACCTTTATTGAAGACACACGAGATAACAAAGTGTGAACAAAACTTAAGGAAGTTGTACCTTTTAGCATGTATATCGGGATTCAGACAATAACTCTGAAAGATATTACAGTGACCTTTATTGAAGACATACGAGATAACCAAGTGTGAACAAGACTTAAGGAAGTTGTACCTTTTACCATGTATATCGAGATTGAGACAATAACTCTGAAAGATATATTACAGTGAACTTTATTGAAGACACACGAGATAACCAAGTGTGAACAAAACTTAAGGAAGTTGTACCTTTTACCATGTATATCGGGATTCAGACAATAACTCTGAAAGATATTACTGTGACTTTTATTGAAAACATATGAGATAACCAAGTGTAAACAAATTTGTCTCTATCTCCTTAAAAAAAAAACCTGCGATTACAAAGATTTTTTACTTCCTTAAATTATGTCTATGAGTGTATACGCTGTAACACTCGTATTTTAAACTTTTAAATAAATCCACACATTACTAATCTCTATATACAAGTTGAAAAATTAATTGTATTATTTATCGTTTGCTAAGGTCATGTTAACACTAATGTGTATTATATTAGATGCATGTTAGGTATATGTGTTATTAGATGCATGTTAGGTATATGTGTTATTAGATGCATGTTAGGTATATGTGTTATTAGATGCATGTTAGGTATATGTGTTATTAGATGCATGTTAGGTATATGTGTTATTATATGCATGTTAGGTATATGTGTTATTAGATGCATGTTAGGTATATGTGTTATTAGATGCATGTTAGGTATATGTGTTATTAGATGCATGTTAGGTATATGTGTTATTAGATGTATGTTAGGTATATGTGTTATTAGATGCATGTTAGGTATATGTGTTATTAGATGTATGTTAGGTATATGTGTTATTAGAAGCATGTTAGGTATATGTGTTATTAGTTTGTCTTCTCAAGTCTGAGGATTTCAATACAATCTCTCTTCATCCTTAACGTGGATCCAAGAAGACCCCATCCTTGTCTGAAAGAGAACCCTATCAACGTGGTGGAACCTTCCTCACTCATGTCTCATTGTATATATTAAGAAAAAGACATCTCCCTATCGTTCAACTTAAGGTTGAGAGGACCAACAGCCCGAAACGCGTACGTGGTTAGTTTTTCGTGATTAATAAAGAATGGGTATCTGGCCAATTCTGTAATAATTTATAAATCAACGATAGTTGATGATGACTTGGGCCATCTTTCAGAATAAATATAAACTAAGATAGAGCAAGCCATCAGGAACTTTCAGCTGCGCGATAAGGGAAGATGTATTTTTCTTAATTTATCCATCTCATCCCAGTACAATTTCACATTTGTACTACTTTTTCACATTGTATTTATTGCCATTATTTTTTATCTATTATATATTTTTTAATGTAATATAATGAACTAGATGTCAATAGATTTTTCAATTGTCTCTCCATCTTTAACTGGAAGGTAGCTTCTCTTCTTTGCTCATGGGGCATGATCTTGAATAGGATCCTTCTTTATTTTCTTAGGCTATCATCCCCTTCGCCTTGAAGCTTCTTATCTAACTCTGTTATCGTCTTAGCTTTGTTATTTTAAATGGTCAGGTATGGGGGTATCAAATTCTCGTTTTATATGGCCGCAGAGATTGGCGGATATTTATCTCTTTATACCATGTGTATCTTCCATATGAATTATATCTATACTACATGTACAGCCAGTATTGTGTGGACATTGCTAGGTCAGTACGTATAAAATCTGTACTACATGTACAGTCAGGATGTTTAGACCTTACTACGTCAGTCCATATGGAATCTGAACTACATGTGAGATTAGGATGTGCGGACAGATTGTTGAACATTTCTGCCGCTGACGTATCTTCAGCGCGTATCACAGACGTATAAACGGAGTCAGACGATAGCTAGATAGTCACGTGACGCTCAAGCCAATTAAGCAGACGCTACCACCACATTGTCGCCAACTGACTCATCCGCCACACGTCACACTCGACCTTGACTTGGCGAGGGTTAGATTCGGAAAATTCCTGAGGCCCCAACTTTTCCCTCAATATTTGTCCCAGGTTTGAGTCACAACAATCCCCTTGTTTTCTCTATTTTGGTGAAATGCGCCATCAAGTCTGAGAAAAACTTCGATTGTCAACTTATAAACTCACTTCCTCCCATACCATCTGCTATAAGCATTGGATATTGATGCCCTTGCCATCATCGCCGCGGCGAAACACAAGATCTACGGTTTCTTTGTAGGGGTGGAGATGGAAGGTGTCAGGGACGATCTGACTGCACATCCCTTCGCAGGTGGTGGAGGACCCCTATCTGATTCTAACTTTTCCTTCCCCCTATCTCTGTAAGCTACAGAGGTTTGAATGAAAGTTGTTGTTGTTGTATAAGCTTTGGAGTGAGCATCCTGTTGTCTCTTTTGCTGAGCCGTGACACCCCTGCTCTGGGAGGTGTTCGCCCCTGTAACAAGCCCCTGAATCTGTAGGGCTTGCTTGTTCGGTGTCGACCTCCATCCCGATGCAATGACAAGTATGGCGAAGGCTACCATCTACAAGTACCATCTTGGTCTTGAGTTGGGTAACACCAGCCATCACATCGACCTGCCCACTCTGTGGGAAAGAACACTCGCAGCCCATCGTTGGTGGAGTCCAACCCGCGTTGGGCGCCACAAATGAAACCTTTGTATATATTTTACATATATTTATAAATTATTTCATATATATTTATACTAGCGGATGTGTACCCGGCTTCGCCCGGGTTTTATCCGAGTGAAAGTTTGCCTAACGAATATTATTGATAATAATATTCCGGAACACACAGAATATTATGATAATAATATTCGTTACATTATATATTTATATAATATATAAAATATATTTTTCGCGAGCAAACATATCCTCACTCTCTACTGAATAGATTTTTAAAAAGATATATATAAATAAAAATATCTAGAGATATATTATATGATCTTAGCCAAAAGGCCGAGAAACGATATTTTATATATAGAGATGACCTGGCTTCGTGTGTCTTCTGCTCGAGTGAATGTTTCGCTGGTAGATTTTTTATTCCTGCCTACTAAAAATTATTATCTGGCTTCGCCCGTGGTCTGCTTTAGTGAATATTCCCCTAAAGAATTTTGTTTATGTCAATCAAGCATGATACAGCAATATTGTCATAATCATTTCTGACTAAAAAATAATTGTTGCTCAGTAGTTGGTTAATTATAAATTTTCTTGGTTAAAAGTGCGACAAAAAGCTCTTCCAGATTTAACTCTCTGTCCTGTTCAAATTTCAGCGAGATTAGTTACATATTGAGGGCGTGCATAGCCGACAAATATATATGTTTCCGGCTTCGCTCGGTTTTTACCCGAGTAAAAGTTTGCCTAACGAACATTTGTTAAAACGATTCTAGAAAACATCCAATCCACCTATATAGAGACTTATAAACATAAAAAATGTTGTCATATGCGTTTAAATATATTTTTGAAACACATAAATTTTCTGAAAACATTTATTAAATTTTAAATAAGATATTTTCTTCAAATATATATTAATATTGAAATGCTAAGTTTTTTTAAACGTCATTGGAATATTATATCACTAAATCCTCCGATTAAATATTGAATTAAAATATACAAGTATCAGAGTCATCAATTCTCTCACGTTTGCTTTTGTGAATGGAATGCTTTTACGTAATATACGTAAAATACGTAACTAATATGACTGAAAATTTAGCAGTATGTATAGTAGAATCTGGAAAAACTTATATTGAATATTTCAAGTCTCTATCCCGAATATTCTTCGAGTTATTTTCAAATTTGAGTTGCAAATTTGCTCTTTCGCTCGCAAGCAGCGCCTCTAGCGGTGAAGATGGGAGGTAATATCAGCTGACCTAATGTACATGTAAAACGTGTTTTAACAGGACATAGAAAAAAATATGGAAGAGATATTTGTCGCATTTTTAGCCAAGAAAAATTGAAATTGACAGGTTCTGGGCAAAAATAGTTGTTTTTTTAGTCAGAAAATGATTATGACAATATTGCTGTATCATATTTGATTATCAGATACAAAATTATATCCGGAAAAATTCCAAAAAGCAGAGACCACGGGTGAGGCCAGTTCATTTTTAGTATGCAGGAACAAAATTCTAACAGAAAAACATTCATTCGAGCAGAAGACACAAAGCCAGATCATCTCTTTATAAAAATATCGCTTCTCTGACACAAAGTTTGGAGCGTCCTTTCACAAGAATGACATCCACGGCGCCAATTTATAATTGTAACGAATAGTATTTTAATAAAAGCATTTAATCGGGTAAAACCCGGGCGTTGCCCGGGTCATTCGGCTAGTTTATTATACTTGGAACACATTTTAGAATTTTTACAATTTATAAATTTAATTTCACCAGATACCGCGAGAGGCGCTGCTTGCGAGTGAAAGTAGAAATTTGCAAATAAAATTGCAAATAATATTTATTTCAAATCAAATTCAAACCAGAAACCTTCCCAGTAGTATAGTAAATACCTTTCTAAAGTTTAAAGGCGATTGGATAATCTTACCTTTTTTAAAATATTCATCGTGTAAACAAACTAACATTCATCGTTTAAACAAACTACGTGTAAAATTATTAACCAATCAAATTTATTTATCATAGCGACCAGTGCTGCGCCAAGCGGAAAAAGGCTGGAACTAACGCGTTTTGGTTTTACATTTTGAAAAAAGCATATTAACCTTTTTAGTTTTTTGAATAGCCTATATTTTAAACGAAATCCATAGCTACCTACATGCGACATTTCATAATGATTGATTCTGTAGATTTTGCGCAACGCGATAACAAACATCTATTTTGGATTTCATTTTTATATATATAAAGGAAAGGAAAGAAGGATATAAAATATATTTTTAGAACAAACATAACCACTGTCTCTACTGAATAGATTTTAAAAAAGATATATATAAATAAAAATATCTAGAGATAACTACATGATCTTAGCCAAAAGGCCGAGAAACAATATTTTATATATAGAGATGACCTGGCTTCGTGTGTTTTCTACTCGAGTGAATGTTTCGCTGGTAGAATTTTGTTCCTGCCTACTAAAAATTATTATCTGGCTCCGCCCGTGGACTGCTTTAGTGAATATTCCCCTAAAGAATTTTGTTTATGTCAATCAAGCATGAAAAAGCAATATTGTCATTATCATTTCTGACTAGAAAAATATTGTTGCTCAGTACTTGGTTGATTATAATTTTTCTTGGTTAAAGTGCGACAAAACCTCTTCCAGATTTAGCTCTCTGTCCTGTTCAAATTTCAGCGAGATTAGTCACATATTGAGGGCGTCCATAGCCGACAAACATATATATATATATGTTCCCGGCTTCGCCCGATTTTTACCCGAGTAAAAGTTTGCCTAACAAACATTTGTTAAAACGATTCTAGAAAACATCCAATCCACCTATATATTGATTTATAAACCTATATAAATATTGTTATGTGCGTTTAAATATATTTTTGAAACACATATTTTTTTGAAAACATTTATTATATTTTAAACTAGCGGATGTGCCCGGCTTCGCCCGGGTTTTACCCGAGTGAATGTTTGTCTAACGAACATTTGTTAAAACAATTCTCTATAAACTTATAAAACGTACTCGGCTTCGCCCGGGATTTTAGCCGAGTAAAGGTTTGTCTAGCGAACATTTGTTAAAACAATTCTCTAAAAACTTATTAAAAAAAAAGATATATTTTGATAATTTGAAACTCGTAAATTTGAATCTCTCGATAAAGTGAACATTTTTTTCCGGTCCCTGTGTGCCGTGTCATCCTGAATTTTGTCTTTCCTAATTTTCTACATTAGAAAATCATAGTTTTATCTAGTGAATATTTTTTCCCGTGTCACATTGCCGTGTCATCCTGAGATAATCTTACTTTTGATAAATAATATTTAAGATAACAAACTTAGTGATAAGAAAACTTGTTATCATCGTCACAATGGGGGCGCTGCTTGCGAGTTAAATCTACAAATCTGCAAATAACTCTAAGGATATTCAAGATATTCATGAAATTATTTTTCAAAAACCTTCCCGGTGATATACCTAATAATATCCCAAAATTTCACGGCGATTGGATGTATGGTTTTTGAATCTATAGAGTACAGACAAACAGACAGACAGACAGACATTCAATTTTATATATATAGATAAGATATTGTCACTTTTGTGAATTTGATAATTATTTCTTTTTTTTTCAATGAATTATATATATTAATTTAAAAATTCATTTTTGTTATCATCATCACATACAATGTAAATTTTTCATATAAACAAAATATAATAAACAACAACAACAATGTAATTTGCATCTTCATTATTATAAAACAACAACAAATTAAATTAACAATGTAAAAATATATTTTAACGTTACATTTTAACATTTAACACAAAAACGTTACAATATTTTCTTTAAATATATATTAATATTAAAATGCCAAGTTTTTTTACGTCATTATATATTATATTACTAATTTCTCAAATTAAATTTATTATACTTGGAACACATTTTAAGCATTGTTACAATTTATAAATATAATTTCACCAGAGATGGCAAGAGGCGCTGCTTGCGAGTGAAAGTAGAAAATTTGCAAATAAAATTTCAACAAATATTTATTTCAAATCAAATTCAAACCAGAAACTTTCCCAGTAGTATAGTAAATAGCTTACTAAAGTTTCACGGCGATTGAATAATCTTACCTTTTAAAAACATTCATCGTGTAAACAAACCATACTTGTAAATTATTAACCAATCAAATTCATTTATCGTCGCGACCAGTGCTGCGCCCAAGCGGTAAAAGGCTGGAACTAACGCTTTTTGGTATATATTTTTTAAAAAGAGCACATTAACCTTTTTAGTTTTTTGAATAGCCTATATGTTAAACGAAATCTTCAGCTACCTACATGCGAAATTTCATAATGATTTATTCTGTAGATATTGCGCAACGCGATAACAAACATCGATTTTGGATTTCATTTTTATAGATATAAAGGACAAGGATTTATTTTATTCAAGTATTTATCATTATTTACTCTTATTTATTTATTTAGTCTCTCTCTCTATCCTTGACAGTGTTCAGTCATCTAGTACCTGGGGGTCCACTTCCTCCATACCTCCCACCATCTCCTATAAGTATTGGAGTGAGAATTTTATTGTTTTTCCTTGACAGTGTCCAAGTGTGACAGAGAATTGAGGAGGTGGTGTGAGGTCCAGTGACAGAGAAGAAGTGTGGCAGTTGGTGTGAGGTCCAGTGAGAGAGAATTGAGGAGGTGGTGTGAGGTCCAGTGACAGAGAATTGAGGAGGTGGTGTGAGGTCCAGTGACAGAGAATTGAGGAGGTGGTGTGAGGTCCAGTGAGAGAGAATTGAGGAGGCGGTGTGAGGTCCAGTAACAGAGAATTGAGGAGGTGGTGTGAGGTCCAGTGACAGAGAATTGAGGAGGTGGTGTGAGGTCCAGTAACAGAGAATTGAGGAGGTGGTGTGAGGTCCAGTAACAGAGAATTGAAGAGGTGGTGTGAGGTCCAGTGACAGAGAATTGAGGAGGTGGTGTGAGGTCCAGTGACAGAGAATTGAGGAGGTGGTGTGAGGTCCAGTGAGAGAGAATTGAGGAGGTGGTGTGAGGTCCAGTGAGAGAGAATTGAGGAGGCGGTGTGAGGTCCAGTAACAGAGAATTGAGGAGGTGGTGTGAGGTCCAGTGACAGAGAATTGAGGAGGTGGTGTGAGGTCCAGTGACAGAGAATTGAGGAGGTGGTGTGAGGTCCAGTGAGAGAGAATTGAGGAGGTGGTGTGAGGTCCAGTGAGAGAGAATTGAGGAGGCGGTGTGAGGTCCAGTAACAGAGAATTGAGGAGGTGGTGTGAGGTCCAGTGACAGAGAATTGAGGAGGTGGTGTGAGGTCCAGTAACAGAGAATTGAGGAGTTGGTGTGAGGTCCAGTAACAGAGAATTGAAGAGGTGGTGTGAGGTCCAGTGACAGAGAATTGAGGAGGTGGTGTGAGGTCCAGTAACAGAGAATTGAGAAGGTGGTGTGAGTTCCAGTAACAGAGAATTGAGGAGGTGGTGTGAGGTCCAGTGAGAGAGATTTGAGGAGGTGGTGTGAGGTCCAGTGACAGAGAATTGAGGAGGTGGTGTGAGTTCCAGTAACAGAGAATTGAGGAGGTGGTGTGAGTTCCAGTAACAGAGAATTGAGGAGGTGGTGTGAGGTCCAGTGAGAGAGAATTGAGAGGTGGTGTGAGGTCCAGTAACAGAGAATTGAGGAGGTGGTGTGAGGTCCAGTGACAGAGAATTGAGGAGGTGGTGTGAGGTCCAGTAACAGAGAATTGAGGAGGTGGTGTGAGGTCCAGTGACAGAGAAATGTGGCAGTTGGTGTGAGGTCCAGTGAAAGAGAATTGAGGAGGTGGTGTGAGGTCCAGTAACAGAGAAGAAGTGTGGCAGTTGGTGTGAGGTCCAGTGACAGAGAATTGAGGAGATGGTGTGAGGTCCAGTGACAGAGAAGAAGTGTGGCAGTTGGTGTGAGGTCCAGTGACAGAGATTTGAGGAGGTGGTGTGAGGTCCAGTGACAGAGAATTGAGGAGGTGGTGTGAGGTCCAGTGACAGAGAATTGAGGAGGTGGTGTGAGGTCCAGTGAGAGAGAATTGAGGAGGTGGTGTGAGGTCCAGTAACAGAGAATTGAGGAGGTGGTGTGAGGTCCAGTGACAGAGAAGAAGTGTGGCAGTTGGTGTGAGGTCCAGTGACAGAGAATTGAGGAGGTGGTGTGAAGTCCAGTGACAGAGAAGAAGTGTGGCAGTTGGTGTGAGGTCCAGTGACAGAGATTTGAGGAGGTGGTGTGAGGTCCAGTGACAGAGAATTGAGGAGGTGGTGTGAGGTCCAGTGACAGAGAATTGAGGAGGTGGTGTGAGGTCCAGTGAGAGAGAATTGAGGAGGTGGTGTGAGGTCCAGTGATAGAGAATTGAGGAGGTGGTGTGAGGTCCAGTGACAGAGAAATGTGGCAGTTGGTGTGAGGTCCAGTGAGAGAGAATTGAGGAGGTGATGTGAAGTCCAGTGACAGAGAAGAAGTATGGCAGTTGGTGTGAGGTCCAGTGAGAGAGAATTGAGGAGATGGTGTGAGGTCCAGTGACAGAGAAGTATGGCAGTTGGTGTGAGGTCCAGTGAGAGAGAATTGAGGAGATGGTGTGAGGTCCAGTGACAGAGAAGTGTGGCAGTTGGTGTGAGCTCCAGTGAGAGAGAATTAAGGAGTTGGTGTGAGGTCCAGTGACAGAGAAGAAGTGTGGCAGTTGGTGTGAGGTCCAGTGACAGAAAAGAAGTGTGGCAGTTGGTGTGAGGTCCAGTGACAGAGAAGAAGTGTGGCAGTTGGTGTGAGATCCAGTGACAGAGAATTGAGGAGGTGGTGTGAGGTCCAGTGACAGAGAATTGAGGAGGTGGTGTGAGGTCCAGTGACAGAGAATTGAGGAGGTGGTGTGAGGTCCAGTGAGAGAGAATTGAGGAGGCGGTGTGAGGTCCAGTAACAGAGAATTGAGGAGGTGGTGTGAGGTCCAGTGACAGAGAATTGAGGAGGTGGTGTGAGGTCCAGTAACAGAGAATTGAGGAGGTGGTGTGAGGTCCAGTGAGAGAGATTTGAGGAGGTGGTGTGAGGTCCAGTGACAGAGAATTGAGGAGGTGGTGTGAGTTCCAGTAACAGAGAATTGAGGAGGTGGTGTGAGTTCCAGTAACAGAGAATTGAGGAGGTGGTGTGAGGTCCAGTGAGAGAGAATTGAGAGGTGGTGTGAGGTCCAGTAACAGAGAATTGAGGAGGTGGTGTGAGGTCCAGTGACAGAGAATTGAGGAGGTGGTGTGAGGTCCAGTAACAGAGAATTGAGGAGGTGGTGTGAGGTCCAGTGACAGAGAAATGTGGCAGTTGGTGTGAGGTCCAGTGAAAGAGAATTGAGGAGGTGGTGTGAGGTCCAGTAACAGAGAAGAAGTGTGGCAGTTGGTGTGAGGTCCAGTGACAGAGAATTGAGGAGATGGTGTGAGGTCCAGTGACAGAGAAGAAGTGTGGCAGTTGGTGTGAGGTCCAGTGACAGAGATTTGAGGAGGTGGTGTGAGGTCCAGTGACAGAGAATTGAGGAGGTGGTGTGAGGTCCAGTGACAGAGAATTGAGGAGGTGGTGTGAGGTCCAGTGAGAGAGAATTGAGGAGGTGGTGTGAGGTCCAGTGACAGAGAATTGAGGAGGTGGTGTGAGGTCCAGTGACAGAGAAGAAGTGTGGCAGTTGGTGTGAGGTCCAGTGACAGAGAATTGAGGAGGTGGTGTGAAGTCCAGTGACAGAGAATTGAGGAGGTGGTGTGAGGTCCAGTGAGAGAGAATTGAGGAGGTGGTGTGAGGTCCAGTGACAGAGAAGAAGTGTGGCAGTTGGAGTGAGGTCCAGTGATAGAGAATTGAGGAGGTGGTGTGAGGTCCAGTGACAGAGAAATGTGGCAGTTGGTGTGAGGTCCAGTGAGAGAGAATTGAGGAGGTGGCGTGAAGTCCAGTGACAGAGAATTGAGGAGGTGGTGTGAGGTCCAGTGACAGAGAAGTATGGCAGTTGGTGTGAGGTCCAGTGAGAGAGAATTGAGGAGATGGTGTGAGGTCCAGTGACAGAGAAGTATGGCAGTTGGTGTGAGGTCCAGTGAGAGAGAATTGAGGAGATGGTGTGAGGTCCAGTGACAGAGAAATGTGGCAGTTGGTGTGAGGTCCAGTGAGAGAGAATTGAGGAGGTGGTGTGAAGTCCAGTGACAGAGAATTGAGGAGATGGTGTGAGGTCCAGTGACAGAGAAGTATGGCAGTTGGTGTGAGGTCCAGTGAGAGAGAATTGAGGAGATGGTGTGAGGTCCAGTGACAGAGAAGTGTGGCAGTTGGTGTGAGGTCCAGTGAGAGAGAATTGAGGAGGTGGCGTGAAGTCCAGTGACAGAGAATTGAGGAGATGGTGTGAGGTCCAGTGACAGAGAAGTATGGCAGTTGGTGTGAGGTCCAGTGAGAGAGAATTGAGGAGGTGGTGTGAGGTCCAGTGACAGAGAAGAAGTGTGGCAGTTGGTGTGAGGTCCAGTGAGAGAGAATTGAGGAGATGGTGTGAGGTCCAGTGACAGAGAAGTATGGCAGTTGGTGTGAGGTCCAGTGAGAGAGAATTGAGGAGGTGGTGTGAAGTCCAGTGACAGAGAAGAAGTATGGCAGTTGGTGTGAGGTCCAGTGAGAGAGAATTGAGGAGATGGTGTGAGGTCCAGTGACAGAGAAGTATGGCAGTTGGTGTGAGGTCCAGTGAGAGAGAATTGAGGAGATGGTGTGAGGTCCAGTGACAGAGAAGTGTGGCAGTTGGTGTGAGCTCCAGTGAGAGAGAATTAAGGAGTTGGTGTGAGGTCCAGTGACAGAGAAGAAGTGTGGCAGTTGGTGTGAGGTCCAGTGACAGAAAAGAAGTGTGGCAGTTGGTGTGAGGTCCAGTGACAGAGAAGAAGTGTGGCAGTTGGTGTGAGATCCAGTGACAGAGAATTGAGGAGGTGGTGTGAGGTCCAGTGACAGAGAAATGTGGCAGTTGGTGTGAGGTCCAGTGACAGAGAAGAAGTGTGGCAGTTGGTGTGAGGTCCAGTGACAGAGAATTGAGGAGATGGTGTGAGGTCCAGTGACAGAGAAGAAGTGTGGCAGTTGGTGTGAGGTCCAGTGACAGAGAATTGAGGAGGTGGTGTGAGGTCCAGTAACAGAGAATTGAGGAGGTGGTGTGAGGTCCAGTGACAGAGAAGAAGTGTGGCAGTTGGTGTGAGGTCCAGTGACAGAGAATTGAGGAGGTGGTGTGAAGTCCAGTGACAGAGAATTGAGGAGGTGGTGTGAGGTCCAGTAACAGAGAATTGAGGAGGTGGTGTGAGGTCCAGTGACAGAGAAGAAGTGTGGCAGTTGGTGTGAGGTCCAGTGACAGAGAATTGAGGAGGTGGCGTGAAGTCCAGTGACAGAGAAGTGAGGAGGTGGTGTGAGGTCCAGTGACAGAGAAGAAGTATGGCAGTTGGTGTGAGGTCCAGTGAGAGAGAATTGAGGAGATGGTGTGAGGTACAGTGACAGAGAAATGTGGCAGTTGGTGTGAGGTCCAGTGAGAGAGAATTGAGGAGGTGGTGTGAGGTCCAGTGAGAGAGAAGAAGTGTGGCAGTTGGTGTGAGGTCCAGTGACAGAGAAGAAGTGTGGCAGTTGGTGTGAGGTCCAGTGAGAGAGAATTGAGGAGGTGGTGTGAGGTCCAGTGACAGAGAAGAAGTATGTCAGTTGGTGTGAGGTCCAGTGAGAGAGAATTGAGGAGGTGGTGTGAAGTCCAGTGACAGAGAAGTGTGGCAGTTGGTGTGAGCTCCAGTGAGAGAGAATTAAGGAGATGGTGTGAGGTCCAGTGACAGAGAAGAAGTGTGGCAGTTGGTGTGAGGTCCAGTGACAGAGAAGAAGTGTGGCAGTTGGTGTGAGGTCCAGTGATAGAGAATTGAGGAGGTGGTGTGAGGTCCAGTGACAGAGAAATGTGGCAGTTGGTGTGAGGTCCAGTGAGAGAGAAGAAGTGTGGCAGTTGGTGTGAGGTCCAGTGACAGAGAAGAAGTGTGGCAGTTGGTGTGAGGTCCAGTGACAGAGAAGAAGTGTGGCAGTTGGTGTGAGGTCCAGTGATAGAGAATTGAGGAGGTGGTGTGAGGTCCAGTGACAGAGAAATGTGGCAGTTGGTGTGAGGTCCAGTGAGAGAGAAGAAGTGTGGCAGTTGGTGTGAGGTCCAGTGACAGAGAAGAAGTGTGGCAGTTGGTGTGAGGTCCAGTGAGAGAGAATTGAGGAGGTGGTGTGAAGTCCAGTGACAGAGAAGTGTGGCAGTTGGTGTGAGCTCCAGTGAGAGAGAATTAAGGAGATGGTGTGAGGTCCAGTGACAGAGAAGAAGTGTGGCAGTTGGTGTGAGGTCCAGTGACAGAGAAGAAGTGTGGCAGTTGGTGTGAGGTACAGTGATAGAGAATTGAGGAGGTGGTGTGAGGTCCAGTGACAGAGAAATGTGGCAGTTGGTGTGAGGTCCAGTGACAAAGAAGAAGTGTGGCAGTTGGTGTGAGGTCCAGTGACAGAGAATTGAGGAGGTGGTGTGAGGTCCAGTGACAGAGAATTGAGGGGGTGGTGTGAGGTCCAGTGACAGAGAAATGTGGCAGTTGGTGTGAGGTCCAGTGATAGAGAATTGAGGAGGTGGTGTGAGGTCCAGTGACAGAGAAATGTGGCAGTTGGTGTGAGGTCCAGTGACAAAGAAGAAGTGTGGCAGTTGGTGTGAGGTCCAGTGACAGAGAATTGAGGAGGTGGTGTGAGGTCCAGTGACAGAGAATTGAGGGGGTGGTGTGAGGTCCAGTGACAGAGAAATGTGGCAGTTGGTGTGAGGTCCAGTGACAGAGAAGAAGTGTGGCAGTTGGTGTGAGGTCCAGTGAGAGAGAATTGAGGAGGTGGTGTGAGGTCCAGTGAGAGAGAATTGAGGAGGTGGTGTGAGGTCCAGTGACAGAGAAATGTGGCAGTTGGTGTGAGGTCCAGTGACAGAGAAATGTGGCAGTTGGTGTGAGGTCCAGTGAGAGAGAATTGAGGAGGTGGTGTGAAGTCCAGTGACAGAGAAGTGTGGCAGTTGGTGTGAGCTCCAGTGAGAGAGAATTGAGGAGATGGTGTGAGGTCCAGTGACAGAGAAGAAGTGTGGCAGTTGGTGTGAGGTCCGGTGACAGAGAAGAAGTGTGGCAGTTGGTGTGAGGTCCAGTGACAGAGAAGTGTGGCAGTTTGTGTGAGGTCCAGTGACAGAGAATTGAGTAGGTGGTGTGAGGTCCAGTAACAGAGAAGAAGTGTGGCAGTTGGTGTGAGGTCCAGTGACAGAGAACTGTGATAGTTGGTGTGAGGTCCAGTGACAGAGAATTGTTGGAAGATGCCATGTTGAGTCCAGGGAAAGTCCCGCAACAGGTTGGAGCGGGTCCGACGCCAAGAAATGACGTCACTCCGCGGCGCGTGCGACTAATTGCGGACTCCACGTGGGCCAGCGGTCCTCGCCCTGCGCCTGGCAACCGTCGCCAAGGTGACAGCGCCCTTGAACTTGAAGGATCGATACTGTCGCGCGCGAGTAACACATTCTTGTGAGGTCTTACATCTGTCCCTGTTCCGGAATATCGGGGCTGTACCATCCTAGGTTGTGTCCTTGTTCCGGAACAACCTTGCTGTTATCCCTGTTCCGGAACATCCTAGCTGTTGTCCCTGTTCCGGGACATCCTAGCTGTTTCCAGTGTACCGGAACATCCTAGCTGTTGTCAGTGTACCGGAACATCCTAGCTGTTGTCCTTGTTCCGGAACATCTTAGCTGTCGTCAATATACTGGAACATCCTAGCTGTTGTCAGTGTACCGGAACATCCTATCTGTTGTCCTTGTTCCGGAACATCTTAGCTGTCGTCAATATACTGGAACATTCTAGCTGTTGTCAGTGTACCGGAACATCCTAGCTCTTGATAGTGTACATTGCTACTGCTGTGATAGAGATGCATGGGGACATTTGAGGCTCTTCATTGGACCCGACAACAACAACATATTGTCAATGTACCGGTACATCCTAGCTGTTGTTAATGTACCGGAACATCCAAGCTGTTATCAGTGTACCGGAACATCCTAGCTGTTGTCAGTGTACCGGAGTATCCTAGCTTTTGTCTCTGTTCCGGAACATCCTAGCTGTTGTCTCTGTTCCGGAACATCCTAGCTGTTCTCCCTGTTCTGGAACATCCTAGCTGTTGTCATTGTACCGGGACATCAGTAAATTATTGAGAATATTTGCATACTCTGTATTATAAACTGAAAATGATTCCTTACTGACCTAACTCTATATTGTGGCAAAATTTCATCCGCTTAGGTCAACTATATAGAAATAATTATAATCATTTTCTATTAACACAAAGCAATAACACGTTGGTGTGAGGTCCAGTGACAGAGAATTGAGGAGGTGGTGTGAGGTCCAGTGACAGAGAATTGAGGAGGTGGTGTGAGGTCCAGTGACAGAGAATTGAGGAGGTGGTGTGAGGTCCAGTGACAGAGAAGAAGTGTGGCAGTTGGTGTGAGGTCCAGTGACAGAGAATTGAGGAGGTGGTGTGAGGTCCAGTGACAGAGAATTGAGGAGGTGGTGTGAGGTCCAGTGACAGAGAATTGAGGAGGTGGTGTGAGGTCCAGTGAGAGAGAATTGAGGAGGTGGTGTGAGGTCCAGTGACAGAGAAGAAGTGTGGCAGTTGGTGTGAGGTCCAGTGACAGAGAATTGAGGAGGTGGTGTGAGGTCCAGTGACAGAGAATTGAGGAGGTGGTGTGAGGTCCAGTGACAGAGAAGAAGTGTGGCAGTTGGTGTGAGGTCCAGTGACAGAGAATTGAGGAGGTGGTGTGAGGTCCAGTGACAGAGAAGAAGTGTGGCAGTTGGTGTGAGGTCCAGTGACAGAGAATTGAGGAGGTGGTGTGAGGTCCAGTGACAGAGAATTGAGGAGGTGGTGTGAGGTCCAGTGACAGAGAAGAAGTGTGGCAGTTGGTGTGAGGTCCAGTGACAGAGAATTGAGGAGGTGGTGTGAGGTCCAGTGACAGAGAATTGAGGAGGTGGTGTGAGGTCCAGTGACAGAGAATTGAGGAGGTGGTGTGAGGTCCAGTGACAGAGAAGAAGTGTGGCAGTTGGTGTGAGGTCCAGTGACAGAGAATTGAGGAGGTGGTGTGAGGTCCAGTGACAGAGAATTGAGGAGGTGGTGTGAGGTCCAGTAACAGAGAATTGAGGAGGTGGTGTGAGGTCCAGTGACAGAGAATTGAGGAGGTGGTGTGAGGTCCAGTGACAGAGAAGAAGTGTGGCAGTTGGTGTGAGGTCCAGTGACAGAGAATTGAGGAGGTGGTGTGAGGTCCAGTGACAGAGAAATATGGCAGTTATCGAAAGGCTCTACAAAACGTTGAATATCAAATAAACACAAAACGTTTCTCTTTATCTCCAGAAAATTTTAAAAATCGTTTCTAGGTATAGAACCTATTTATGAAGATTGTTCATTTTTGATTCACCCTCTATATGCATTTTACACATACAAAGATTAAGCTCCTGATAGGATCCAGATGTCCCTTCGGAGAACAACAAAGTTTCTTTATTACTAACTACACAACAGCGAGTGACTTAAGTTTAGTTCTCCATGAATGACACAAAAGCTGTCAAAGACTCCAAGTGCTCATCACTAGTGATGGTTGTAGAATCATCATCTGTTGCCTTCGGAGAAGACTTCGTCTGTTGTAAATATTTCTCTTTACAATTTAAACTCTAATTGTAAACTCTTTTTTCTTGTTGTTGACTAGATGTCCATGAATTACACTGATAGACAAAACTTAAGGAAGTTGTACCTTATAGCATATATATATATCGGGATTCAGAAAATAACTCTGAGAGATATTTTCTGAATCCCGATATATATATGCTATAAGGTACAACTTCCTTAAGTTTTGTCTATCAGTGTTATTTTTAATTGTGAATTGTCATACAAAATTCCCAAATGAGAATAAACAGAGACAGAGACATTGACGAAAATAAAAGACTTTCGTATATAGATGGGTTATGTTTGAATATCTGTTGTATTTATTTTTCTATAAAAAAAAATGTAAAAAAAGGTAATGAAGGGTGGAGTCTTCAGAATAAGTTTCTAAGAAGTTTCTTTTTATCTGCACCATTACCATTCTTGGCAGAGTGTCAAGTATGTCCGTCTATTTAATGTCCGTTCTTCTCTCTTTGTTTTTGGTCGTCAGATCTTCATGTATGGATCTTCAGGTTAGCTCTTGGAAGAGCAATCTATTAAACCATCAAATATTTCAACTTAATATCATATGACTTCCAGTATACACTCATGGACAAAACTTAAGGAATTTGAAAGTCTTTGATATCTAGGTGGTCTTTTTTTTTAAGGAGACAGAGGCAATTTTGTTAACATTTTGGTTATCTCGTGTGTCTTCAATAAAGGTCAGAGTTATTGTCTGAATCCCATTATACATGTTAAATTTGTACCTTTTTTAAAATATATATCGGGATTCAGACAATAACTCTGAAAGATATTACAGTGACCTTTATTGAAGACATACTATATACACTCATGGACAAAACTTAAGGAAGCTGTACCTTTTTTACCATGTATATCGGGATTCAGACAATAACTCTGAAAGATATTACAGTGACCTTTATTGAAGACATACTATATACACTCATGGACAAGTTTTGTTCACACTTGGTTATCTCGTGTGTCTTCAATAAAGGTCACTGTAATATCTTTCAGAGTTATTGTCTGAATCCCGATATACATGCTAAAAGGTACAGCTTCCTTAAGTTTTGTCCATGAGTGTATATAGTATGTCTTCAATAAAGGTCACTGTAATATCTTTCAGAGTTATTGTCTGAATCCCGATATACATGCTAAAAGGTACAGCTTCCTTAAGTTTTGTCCATGAGTGTATATAGTGTGTCTTCAATAAAGGTCACTGTAATATCTTTCAGAGTTATTGTCTATTTACAATGTTAAAAGGTACAACTTTCCTTAAGTTTTGTTCACACTTGGTTATCTCGTGTGTCTTCAATAAAGGTCACTGTAATATCTTTCAGAGTTATTGTCTGAATCCCGATATACATGCTAAAAGGTACAGCTTCCTTAAGTTTTGTCCATGAGTGTATATAGTATGTCTTCAATAAAGGTCACTGTAATATCTTTCAGAGTTATTGTCTGAATCCCGATATACATGCTAAAAAAGGTACAGCTTCCTTAAGTTTTGTCCATGAGTGTATATAGTATGTCTTCAATAAAGGTCACTGTAATATCTTTCAGAGTTATTGTCTGAATCCCGATATACATGGTGAAAAAGGTACAGCTTCCTTAAGTTTTGTCCATGAGTGTATATAGTATGTCTTCAATAAAGGTCACTGTAATATCTTTCAGAGTTATTGTCTGAATCCCGATATATATTTTAAAAAAGGTACAATTTCCTTAAGTTTTGCTTATGAGTGTTTAGAGTCTCAAAATACAATTTGGTGTTATTAATTGTTTTAACTTTAAAATAAAAACATAAAGCCTCCAGGGAAAAGTTTCTTTTAAAAATATTTCATTCAAAAAATATCTCGAGCTTTCGGGCAAGTACGCCCTTCTACGGGAGAAAATGCTTTACATGATTAATACGCCAATAAAATATGATTTAAAATTAAATAAAGTCTATTTACTGTTTACATTTGTTTTAAGGCATAATCAATTTTCTCCCGTAGAAGGGCGAACTTGCACGAAAGCTCGAGATATTTTTTAAATAAAATATTTTTAAAAGAAACTTTTCCCTGGAGGCTTTATGTTTTTATTTTAATATTAATTCAAGTTATTATTTTATCGAATTGTTTTAACTATTCATTATTTTATGAACATTCATTTTGATAATTAGATTTTCCTACTCTGCTTCAAACTGCCTTTTAAAAAATGATTCTATTGTATTTTATAAATTTTAAGATGTGCTTGTGTGTGTGTGTGTGTGTGTGTGTGACAATTGACAATTAAAAACCATTTATTGTCATCTAGACAATTTTACATCTCAACCAGGAGGGTGAAAAAGAAATATTTACATTTGACAGTTGTCAGGAATCAAGGCATCGCCGCCTAAGACTGGCCAAATCGGAGCTAACATCGGGATGTTTGCCCCGAGCCGGTTCTATGGCCGCGCTGAGGAACTCAGCGAGGACTCCCCTCATCGCAGGTGTCAGTCTCGCCATGAGGGACTCTCTTTCATCGATGAAGAGAATGGCATCCTTGAGGTCATTCGGTTGGATCCCTGATTGATATAAGGGCCTTAGGCAGGTTAAGTGCTTCAGTTTCTTGAGGATTTCAATAACCATGCACTCCTCCCTCATGATCGGCGTCATCTCCTCCTCGTCGGGAGCAGGTGGTATCGGCCCGGCAGGCTGAGGCGCGGGCAGTGGGGGTGCTGGAGGCACTGCGGCTGGCGAGGTCTTGAGCGCCGCCCTAAATGTCGATGTCTCCTCGATGGACATCTCAACGTCCAGTGTAGGGACTGCAGGCCCGTGACTCCCAGGAGCTCCCAGGGACGGAGCAGGGGCGACAGGTGGAGGGGCAGGAGGCGCCATCTCCGTAGGTATGGCCGGGGCCACTGGTGGTGATTGCCGGGGTGCTGCAGGTGGAAGCGCAGCTCGGCTTGTGGAGGGCACTTCGGAGACCTCCATGGCTGGACTGGGGGACGCCGGTGGTGGAGGCTGGGCGGATGGCTGCTGAGGCAGGCCAGGCGCAGACGCTGAAGGGACGCTGGTGGGAGAGGTAGGTGTGGCCGGTCCAGGAGCGTTGGTTCGCCCTGCAAGCAGGGGGCAGTTGGCCCGGCGATGTCCTTGGCCTCGGCACCTGGAGCATCTAATCCCGGAGGATAGGTATGCGGGCCAGGCCTCGCCTTTGATGGTGATGTTGAGACGGGTGGGCAGTCCCTCGATGGTCATTCCTTCGCGGAGGATGATGAACGCCTCTCGGCGGCCGTCGTTATAGGTGTATGGGCCCGCTTTCATCAGCTTGGGGGCGATGGATGTAACTCGCCCAAGAGGTGTAAGGGCGCTGATGACGGCTGCATCCCCCACGAAGAAGGGGAGGTTGCCCACCGTTATTCGCTCCGCCCTCTTGCGGAACGGGAAGACCCTGTGGAGTGTCCCCTCCACCTCGAGGCCTTCGTTGACGAGGCGCTCAGCCATGCCTCTGTTTGCCAGTCCCACCAGGAAGTGGCCGTTCATCTTGGTCACTTGGAAGACCTCCCTGGTGCTCCCAAACATTCGATCCATGGCCCTCATGTAATGGTAGGGCTCCAGTTCAGGGCTGCGCTCTACGTAGACGCAGTGGTCTTCTGTTGAGGACGCCTGCCGCGCCCTGGCCTCCACGATGTGCGCTCGGGTAGTCCTGACTTCCTGGGCGCGCGGCGCCCATCCTGCCGAAGATTGCGGACGGCGGTTAGTTCTGGCACCTCCTAAATTGGAAGAAGGTGCGGCCGCTGGAGACGAATTCGCCGAGCCGCGACGTCTCTTTCTTTTCTGGACAATGGTGAAGTTGCCCTCATATTCGGAGTTGCTATCCTCCGTTAATTCTGCCCAGTTTCTATGGGCTTGGGCAGCAGCCTCAGAGGAAGAAGCAGCGGCAAAGTCGGTCGGCGCGGCCGGATTTGCATCCTTGCCACCGGTAGCCGGATTTGCATATCTTTGATTCTTCGTCGATTTCATTGAAGAATTGAACTTCAAAGCGTTTCTCGCTTGTAACTACGCACTGGGCTGTGCTTTTGAGCCGAGCCTTGCAGGCTTTTCCTCGGCTTTTGAAGGGCTTTCAGCCCGTGCCAATCTCGGCGTATTGCCGGAACTCATACATCGGCCAGAGGCAAAATACGCGGAGCTCGCGCGACGCGTGGCCGCACGGCCGAGTGTGTGTGTGACAATTTGACAATTGAAAAGTATTTATTGACCTTAGTCAACTTTTACAGGATTAAAAAAGGACATATATACAGATAAAAATATATACAATTCAGCCAGGGAGTCTTCCCCAGCGGGCGAGGGTCCTGTGCCAGGCGATGACGGGGTCCTCGGCGCTGCCAAGAAGGCCAACCTGGATGAAGTGCCGGTAGACTCGAGACTTGGCCGACGAGAGGATGGAGATGTCGTCTTGCTCGAGGCCGGTCCCGAATATCCACGCCTGGAGGTCAGGGGGTCTGCCTATGATGTTGAAGGCTTCTAGGATGAGGGATCTGATGATTCTGCACCCCCAGTATCGGTGGCCCAGGGAGCCATCGCTGGAGCCGCAGGCAGGGCATGAGGGACCGGCAGATGCTGGGTGGTCTGGATGAGGCAGGGCATGGAGGGCCAGCCGCAGGGCGACGTCGGCGTTGTGCCCCGAGAGGGCGCCGCGTCGGAGGGAGGTCCAATCCACCCTGGGAGGCACGTCAACGGTGGGCGTCCATCTTGCTAGGAGCCGGTGGATGGGCAGGGCCGCAAGGCGCGGGCGATCCAGGGCGCGACGGGCCGAGCGGGTGGTGATGTGGGCGAGAGGCTTTGTCGTTCCGCGCAGGACAACGGCCTCGGCCAGGCTGGGAACCCGGTAGCTCGCCTGGATGTTCTCCGCCACGATCCTCCGGCAGAAGGCGGCGAGGGCAGCAGCGTCGGCGAGGGCGGAGCGCGTTGGGTGGGGCATTACGATGGTATGGTGGTCGTCGTCCCCCAGGTCCCGGACTCGTGCGCCGACCCAGCGCGAGGGAGCCAGGAGATTCGGTGGGCGGAGGAACCGGAAGCCGCCGATGATAGGGAGGTCCAGCAGCTGGGTCGTGGGTGCCGCCCGATGGTCGAGGGACAGGACGCCGGAGGTCTCCTCCCATAGTTTCAGCAGCCGGAGGCGCCGGGGCTGGAGTGTGGTGCTGTCCGGTGGAGGTCTGAGCCAGGCCTCGCTAGTCACCAGCCAGGAGAAGCCGTTTCTCCCCCCTCGAAGCGCGACCTGGACACCTTTTAGACAGGCGAGATGGAGTTGGGTGCCTATGTCTATTAGGCCGAGGCCCCCGGTGACAACGGGCCTCGCTAAGATGCCGGAGGCGAGCCACGCCGTGTGGTCGGGCCCCCAGATGAAACGGGCCACGCGGGCCTGCAGCTTGGAGATGATGGAGGCCTCCGGCAGGTAGGCTTGGAGGTGGTGCTGGATGGTGGAGAGGACCAGGGAGTTGGCTGCTCTGGCCCGCCCTACAAGGGAGAGGCCTCGGGTGAAGGGCGTCGTTCTTCTGCAGGCGGACTCCAGGAGGGCCAGAAGATGTTGCTCCCGCTGGACTACGGAGCTCCTGGTTGCTATTCTGGTCCCCAGGACCTGGATCGAGGAGTTCGACCAGGAGGCACCGCGGAGGGGGGAGTCGCCCTGATCGCGCCAGGCGCCGCACCAGAGGCCCGCGCTCTTCGAGTAGTTGACCGCGATCCCCGAGGCTCGATGGAATGATTCGAAGATGGCGGCAGCCCTCGCGAACTGCTCGTCGCGGTGTATCAGGAGCACGATGTCGTCGGCGTAGGCGATGACGTTGCCCACGCCGAGGATCGTCTCCAGGCGACGCAGCAGAGGTCCCGTCGCGATACTGAAGAGCGCCGCGCTCAGAGCGCAGCCCTGTCTCACGCCGTTGAGTAGTCTGAAGGCGACGGTCTGGAAGCCCCCGACCCTTATTGTGGCGTCCGCCCCGGCGTAGAGTAGAAGGATCCATCCCACGAAGGCCGGTGGGAGGCGCAGGTGGGACACCAGGAGGGATGTTAGATACCCGCGGTCCAGGGAGTCGAAGGCGGACTGCAGATCCACGGAGACCGCGGCCAGCGGCGTGCCTCGGGCAGTAGCCTCCTCGACGGCGTCTGTGACCCGCGCGATGTTCCAGGAGGGGGACCTTCCGGGGACGGCGTACGTCTGGCACTCCGGCACCAGAGTTGGCAGGTGGGGCCTGAGGCGGCCCAGCAGGATCGATCCGATTACCCTGTAGTCGGCCGAAGGCAGGGAGATCGGTCTGTAGCCGTCCAGACCGCGATCGCCGCCGCGGGCCTTGGGGACCAGGCAGATCTCGCTCCGGCGCATCGATGGAGGAAGGGCACCGCGGAGCTGAGACTCGGCGAGCACACGTCGCAGGGCGACCGCGAAGAATTCCTCGAAGGTGCTGAGGACCTCGCAGGGCAGACCGTCCCAGCCGGGGGCTCTTCCGCGAGGGAGGCGGCGGATGGCAGCGGCTACCTCAGCCTCGGAGACCTCAGCCCGGTGGAGTGGATCCTCTTCTCCTAGTTCGATAGGAGTGGTGGTCGTAGCTCCGATGAAGGCCGCGTACTCCGCCGGGTCGCAGCTCGGGCGGGCGAAGCGAGGCCGGAAGATGTCCAGGGCCTTTCGCCGCAAAACGGGGCCCTCGATGACCTCGCCGTTCTCGTCCCTGATGGTGGTGACAGCTGGGCGGCGGTGGCGCGTGAGGCGCGCGAGGTCCGAGAGAGATGGGTAATCCGCGTTCGTCGACGAGGCCTCAAGCTGTACCCTGATGTAGCGTTGGGCTCTGCCGATGTAGCTGTCGTCGCGATCGTGGTGGCGAGGATCGTGGAGCGAGCGGGCCTCCGCGAGGATGCCGGCCTTGATTAGTGTCCAGCGGTTCCACAGTTGAGGCGCATCGAGCATGGATATTTCCTCCGCGATGTCCACCAGGTAGTTGTTCATGTGCTCCTGTGTGTGTGTGTGTCTTAATAAATTTCCATGTTATCCTGTAAGTTTATATTTCTTAATTTACTGCGATATGTTTTGGTTGAGATGCTGGGTAAATTAGAAGAGACAAACTGAAGATCGCCGAGAAGACCTTGAAGACATGGGTGCTGTGATCTACATTTTCAGAGATTGGCTACAGGATTCCATCGACGTGTCAAAGCCAAGACTTCCCTCCAAGATGACGATGTCCTTATAGACGATACGACGACAAAGCCGCTCTTCACGTCAGCAAGAAAAAGGAAGTAAAGCTACTAAGGACAAAGTTTCAAGACTCCGAGGGAATCCTTGATAGAAGCACATCAGATTCCATGTCAGTAACAACAAGAATGCAAGCTATGGGCCACAGCTCCCATAGGGAAGGAGCTATGTAGTAATTTATTATTTTAAGAACTGATTATCAATTTTTGATATTTATATTTTCCGACTGCGTAAACTTCCCTCATTACCTTTAATAATTTCAGATTTATTTGCCTTAAATAAATTGCCATCCTAAAGTTTGTCTTTCTTAATTGTCTACGCGACAATTTGAAGGACGTCTACAAATGACTTCCTGTATGTTGGAGGTCTACAAATATTGGGTTAGTATTCTTTAAATCTATAGCAATTTTAAAAACATCTACAAATCATTGGCACGCGATTCTAAGGATCTACAAAAATGAGGAAAACATCTACAAATCAATATTCGTAATTCTGAGTATCTATAAAAATGTGACGAACGTGTAAAAACCATTGGCCCGCGATTCTAAGAATCTACAAAAATGGGCGAAACGCGTCTACAAACCATTATCCCGTGATTCTGAGTATCTATGAAAACGGGAAGGTCTACAAACCAGGATTCCAATGATTCTGAAAAACTACAAAAATATGAAGAACGTCTACAAACCATTGGCCCGTGAATCTGAAGATCTACAAAAATATGAAGAACGTCTACAAACCATTGGCCCGTGAATCTGAAGATCTACAAAAATGTGAAGAACGTCTACAAACCATTGGCCCGTGAATCTGAAGATCTACAAAAATGTGAAGAACGTCTACAAACCATTGGCCCGTGAATCTGAAGATCTACAAAAATATGAAGAACGTCTAAAAACCATTGGTCCGTGAATATGAAGATCTACAAAAATATGAAGAACGTCTAAAAACCATTGGCCGTTAATATGAAGATCTACAAAAATGTGAAGAACGTCTAAAAACCATTGGCCCATGAATCTGAAGATCTACAAAAATGTGAAGAACGTCTACAAACCATTGGCCCGTGAATCTGAAGATCTACAAAAATGTGAAGAACGTCTACAAACCATTGGCCCGTGAATCTGAAGATCTACAAAAATGTGAAGAACGTCTACAAACCATTGGCCCGTGAATCTGAAGATCTACAAAAATGTGAAGAACGTCTACAAACCATTGGCCCGTGAATCTGAAGATCTACAAAAATATGAAGAACGTCTACAAACCATTGGCCCGTGAATCTGAAGATCTACAAAAATGTGAAGAACGTCTACAAACCATTGGTCCGTGAATCTGAAGATCTACAAAAATATGAAGAACGTCTAAAAACCATTGGTCCGTGAATATGAAGATCTACAAAAATATGAAGAACGTCTAAAAACCATTGGCCGTTAATATGAAGATCTACAAAAATATGAAGAACGTCTAAAAACCATTGGCCCGTGTATATGAAGATCTACAAAAATATGAAGAACGTCTAAAAACCATTGGCCGTTAATATGAAGATCTACAAAAATATGAAGAACGTCTAAAAACCATTGGCCGTTAATATGAAGATCTACAAAAATATGAAGAACGTCTAAAAAACCATTGGCCGTTAATATGAAGATCTACAAAAATATGGAGAACGTCTAAAAAACATTGGCCCGTGTATATGAAGATCTACAAAAATATGAAGAACGTCTGAAAACCATTGGCCCGTGAATATGAAGATCTACAAAAATATGAAGAACGTCTAAAAACCATTGGCCCGTGAATATGAAGATCTACAAAAATATGAAGAACGTCTAAAAAACATTGGCCCGTGTATATGAAGATCTACAAAAATATGAAGAACGTCTGAAAACCATTGGCCGTGAATATGAAGATCTACAAAAATGTGAAGAAGGTCTAAAAACCATTGGCCCGTTAATATGAAGATCTACAAAAATATGAAGAACGTCTAAAAACCATTGGCCCGTTAATATAAAGATCTACAAAAATATAAAGAACCTCTAAAAACCATTATCCCATGATTCCGAGGACCTACAAAATGTGAAGAACGTCTACAAATCACTGCTCCGTAATCCCAAGGATCTACAAAAAAATGTGAAGAACGCCTACAAACCGTTGCTTCCGTTATGAAACGGATCTACAGGAATGTAAAGAATGTCTACCCGCTCTCGCTCCCCCAGTGAAACAGAAATTTGACTTAGTGAATGTTGGCCAAATGAATCTTGTTTTAACAAATATTATTTATATTAGGATTATATTATTATTATTACGGCCAGTAGTAATCGTGATAATGGTAATGAATATACACTCATGGACAAAACTTAAGAAAGCTTCACCTTTTACCATGTATATCGGGATTCAGACAATAACTCTGAAAGATATTACAGTGATCTTTATTGAAGACACACGAAATAACCAAGTGTAAAACAAAATATATAAATATCAACAGTTATATATATTTAGAATCTTGTGGACTCACATTTCTATTTAGAATTATTGTCCTTGTAGCTTTATTTGTTTCTTATCATGATGCTAATACATTCAACTCTCAAAAAGAAAGATAGAAAGTGTTGATAAACCATATTTTATTCAATAAAATCAACAAGCAATCTAGGGCCAAGGTTTCTTTAACTATTTTTATTTCTCTCGTTTTCAGGCCAACATGCCGGGTCTGGCCTCGAAGATAACGACCTGGCCATTCTGGCGTCGGCCAAATCCATCATCTACCGGTACTTCGTACAGGTTGGGCTGACCGGAGGACCCGCTCATCTCCTGGGAAAGAGGGCTCACCCGCCGGATCACACATCCCCCGCATGATAATCAACAACAACAACAAAAAAACCTTTATTTAGGGTCACTGACCCTATACAGGATTCACCAGAGGTATGCATAAGAACAAAGCAGTGAGACAAAGGAAACAACGATATAGGCAGAAAAAAACAAGAAAGAGAAAGAGGGAAGCAAGAAAAACAACACAAAAAGAGTAGCAGTAAGAAAGTGAGGAGTGAGTGTCACTTGGCCTTCTTCTGAGATATGGACTTTTGGAAACCATCCCGCATGATAATCTATATATTTTTTTAATTTATTTCCATTTTTAATGTAAATTATTGACAAGAAATCAATAAAATTTGTTTCAATTGTCATTGTCCCTTCAATAAAAGAACTAGAAGTTTAACTTCCAGATAAACTATACATGTCGAAGATAAATTTATGCTGCAAAAGTGTTTCTTGGATTTAACGTTTATCCATTATCGTTAAAACGAAGTTGTACGTTATAATCGAAGAGGAAGTACGATTTTAGAAACTCTTGGAAGTTCACAATCAAGCTGGGTATAGACGCGCCGAAAATAAATTTATGCTGCAAACGTGTCGATTTAACGTTGATCCCTTATCGTTAAAACGAAGTTTTACGTTATAATCGAAGAGGAAATACAATTTTAGAAACTCTTGGAACTTCACAATCAAGCGGGGTACAGTCGCGCCGAAGATAAATTTATGCTGCAAACGTGTTTCTCCGATTTAACGTTGACCCCTTATCGTTAAAACGAAGTTGTACGTTATAATCGAAGAGGAAGTACAATTTTAGAAACTCTTGGAAGTTCACAATCAAGCGGGGTATAAGTCTTATCTTGATGTAGTACTCTAACAGCTTCCTTTAGGGTATTTCCTTTTGACTCACCAACACTTCCTATCCATTCATTCACTAATGTGGAAATGCCAAAATCAGTTCTTGCTTAATGAGTTCTAATTGTGGAAAACCTTTTAAAATTACAAAATATTTTCTCACAATGAGTTTCTTTTTTATTTCAAAATTCTATCATTCAAGTGATAATCGCTCTTCAACGGGCATAATAAAACATCGACTATATCCTATAAGAAATATTTACAAAAAAAATTAATAAGCCCGTTGAAGAATATCGCTTGAAAGCTAGCGTTTTGGAATAAAAAGATACTCATTGGGAAAAAATATTTTCTAATTTTAATGAGTTCTCCTAAAAAAAATTGTCAAAATATATAAGGTTTTCCTAAAAGTTTGTAAAGATATTATGATTTATTTATTACCAGTTGCAAATAAGACACGCTATATCCGATCTGGATAATTGCGCGTGAAACTATTTACAATAATTGTAGTAGAGTAGGTAACAAATATTATCAAAAAGAAAATAAACAATTAAGAAAAAGAGCATTAAATAAACATATACATTAAACAAATAAGCAACAACATAAGCAGATAGAAGAAACCGCAAGGTAGTTATTTACAGTATGTTAAGCAATGATGGAAGTAGATATAATGAAGTTATCTGTAATAATTAGTATCGTGGAGAGAGAAATTTGATCAAGTTGAGCTATTTACAATGAGAAATTATGATATTGCACGCTTTTACGGAGCCAGTGGCCTGATGAAGCACGACCGCGTGAAAGCTTGCCTCCCAATATCTGACTAAAGAAACTCTGCAAATATTTTTATATTTATTTAATACTAGCCGAATGACCCGGGCAACGCCCGGGTTTTACCCTATTAAATGTACCCTATTCAAATACTATTCGTTACAATTATAAATTGGCGCCGTGGATGTCACTCTTGTGAAACGTACCGCTCCAAACTTTGTGTCTGAGAAGCGATATTTTTATAGAAAGATGATCTGGCTTTTGTTTTCTGCTCGAATGAATGTTTTTCTGTTAGAATTTTGTTACTGCATACAAAATAATGAACTGGTTTCACCCGAGGTCTCTGCTTTTTGGAATTTTTCCCGTTATAATTTTGTATCTGATAATCAAACATGATACAGCAATATCATTGGGCGTTGTTCGTAATTTTTGCACGAATCATAATTAAAACCTTCTAAAAGTAAATTGAAAAGTCTATCACGCGAGTTTCGTGAGGCCAAAGTTCTTTCCCTGACATTCAGAATCCTGGCCGTATGCTCTTGTGGGGTTTCTGCCGCTCTCGAAGTACTGACCCTGTTTCTATTTTGCCGAAGCCTGTTCTCACGCTGTCCCACGGATTCCGCCGCTCTTGAGGTACTGGCCCTGTCTCTATCTTGTTGAAGCCTGTTCTCACGCTGTCCCACGGATTCCGCCGCTCTCGAAGTACTGGCCCTTTCTCGATTAATCCTAAGACGATGCTCACGTTGCACAGCAGTCTCAGCACTTCGCACATTTCTTTTTTTGCTCACTTCTGGTAGGACTTTTCCAATAGGTTTGCGTTTCTTGGGAGGCATCTCAGATCTCTAAAAGCTAAACAAAAGAAAATAGTATAAAACAGTAATAAAAATAGGCAAAGTAGAGAAAAAAATATGTTATTTAAAAGCTAAACAAAAGTAAAGAGTATAAAGCAGCCAATGGGCGCGCGCCGCCGTCAGATCCCCACGCGTTCTAGAGGGCGCTGTTTGTGAGCTAAGTTAAATAATTTGAATATATAGTTTTAATAATTGATTTATATATTTTTTAAAATAGCCTATCGTCTTCCCCGTATTCTTTTACCTATGTATGGAAATTTTGGTTTGAATTAGTGAACTACTGCGAATTTGTATACCGGACATACAAACAAACATACAAACATTCATTTTTATATATATAGATGTTGTAAAGATAGAAGCTGCCTGGCCCGCATTCATATTTCTTGAAAATAAATATTCTTCTGCCAGTAAATAGATGTACAGAATTTGAAATATCACGTAAGAACGCTTTTGGAATCTTAGAATAATTTTTTAACGCCTTGCCAAATGTTTTAATTTTTGTTTGCTCCTGACGAGAACAAAAGATTTTTGTCTAAACGTCGAGGTAATAAAAAGATTTACTAGCCGAAGTATCTTTATTTTCAATAAATTATTTAATTCAATTATAATTATATTTGTATCTATTTGAAAATAGAGCAATCCATACTTAATTCATTAGATAATAAAAGGCATATATTGGCAAAATAAATATTTTTTAAAATCCAATATATGCCTTTTATTATCTAATTTGTATCTGTATTTCAAGTATATATTAGGATTTATATTTTGCAAGTGTTTACGAACTTTTAGGACAACCTTGTAATTCTGAAACTTGGCTCAGGTGCTTATTGACCATTCTTGATATAGAACATCAGAGATTAAATCATTCTTCTATAAGAATTCTGTTATAATTTATACCAAGGTTGCCTCAAAAGTTTGTAAACACTTTCAATATATAAATCATAATATTTTTTTACACAAATAAATTTACACTGGCAATGCGCTTGGACTATGGACATAAGTTCACCAAACACCCCTAAGCTGCCTTCCATAGAAAATACAGGGTATATTCCAATCCAATACAATAGTAAAAAAAAAAAAAAGTCGGTGGACGAGTGGGTAACACCCTCGATTCCCGACAGTCATGAACCGGGATTGAATCCCGCGTTAACATTTTGTTTAATATGTGAATAACCTTCATATATATTATTCACTGTTTCAATTATCATAAACTAGGTTGCTCTTGTTGAGCGGTACCTATTAATGTGATTTTGAACCGATACAATAATAGAGCGGTCTAAAGATTAATTTGGCGAAACCGTTGAGAGTGTTCACTACTGATGAGCCAAGCCCTCTCATTCAATAACTCATATCAATGCAGTAAGGTCTGTAGAGATAATATTGGATGATATTTAAAAGCATCGCATTGCCAGTAAATTTATATGTGTAAAATTTTAACGATAGATGGCAATTAAATTTAATTTATTTAATCATAATATGTTTACGAATTTTTGGGGCAACTTTTTCTTTTCATATTCATCTTTCAGATTGGAAAGCAAGATATTACTACTGTACTGAACTTATGTATTTCTAGAAATTACAATATTTTGAAACATTTTGATAGAATTGTTTTTAAAATAAATCATTCTTTCAATCTTTCTATAGGAAAACCTAGATGAGAGATCGCTCCAAAAGAACGGATACTTATGGTTTTTCTTGGAAGTGGTCTTTTATTGGAGGTTGGGGTATTTTAGGTCATTTTTGGATATATAATGATGAAATCTAGGTGGAAGGTCTTACTGAAGGGCATTGAAGGACATCGTATATAGGATTCTCAATGTCAAAGAATCTTGGATGCTCTTGAACTAAAGTCATGGCCTTGTGACCTCCCAGAGTTCCAGGTGGGGCAGTGTGTATGACTCATGGTACTGTCAAGGAACCTCGTAAATCTCCATAGAAAATTACCACTGGACATGACTAAGAGACCATAATGGACCTATAGGATCCGTCTATAAATTTGCCGGGGGCTCTGATTGGTCAAGTTCCAGAAGAATGAGAAATATGGTAATGAGAATGTGAAAGTCATTGCACAGTTTCAACTTCATTTCATAATGGATAACACACGGTATACGTTTATATATATATTGAAAATAGAGCAATCCATAAATAAATATTTAATTAAAAAGACATATATTGGATCAAAATATCATTTATTTTACCGATATTTCAGTTGGCTAAACGCCAACCTTATTTATTTTGTCCATAATTTAAATATATATATATCAATTTTTTTCTCCCCATTGAATATAACAAAATATTTTTAAAACTTAATTTTGTTGACGTTATGTGGCGCTGAGTTTGTTGTTGACACACATTAAATATGTTATAATACCTTGATAAAGGTTGGTGTTCAGCCAACTGAAATATTGGTAAAATAAATGATATTTTGATCCAAGTTTATATATATATATATATATTATTTAAAATGTTATATTAAGGTATTGTTTTATTTAAAAATATATTTTATTTTCATTCATTGATAGTTCTACTTGTTTTTTGACCATAGTTTTAGAATACGCCGACTTTAATTATTGTTGTAAACATGTATAGTTAACCCTACCTTTTTTTTTCTTTATTCCCTCATGTTTCTCATTTCGCCTAACATATGTAAATTTCAACTTTTGTTTTGTTCACCTTGAATTTTTTTTTCAAATGATCATTCTTTCTCCCCATTGAATATAACAAAATATTTTTAAAACTTAATTTTGTTGACGTTATGTGGCGCTGAGTTTGTTGTTGACACACATTAAATATGTTATAATACCTTGATAAAGGTTGGTGTTCAGCCAGAAAATAAAATATATTTTTTAAATAAAACAATACCTTAATATAACATTTTAAATAATATATATATATATATATAAACTTGGATCAAAATATCATTTATTTTACCAATATTTCAGTTGGCTGAACACCAACCTTTATCAAGGTATTATAACATATTAAGTACTCATGTACTCAAAAGAACCAGCAATTAATTTCTATCTCAAAATAATATTTATTATAACATATATATATATACAGTAGAACCTCCATGAGAAGACACTCGAGCTAGAGGACACCTCTCTACAAAGGACAGTTTTCATTTACAAAATTACCATTTTTACTATTTAGTAACTTTTCAGTAAGGGGACACCTCTCCCTAAAGAACACTTTGTCTCTACAACTAGGTGTCCTTTACAGGGAGATTCTACTGTATATATTAAAATAATTTTTCCATAATCCAACATGATAAAATTCAAAAACTTAATTGCATAAACTTTATGTAAATATATAATACATAGAACATATTTGAATATGGGTACCCTTGATCTCTCATTCAAGTATAAAACTATAAAGACGCCTTATAGGTATGTATAATACATTGTTGTATATTCCTTTTTCACTTGTACTAATTTAAATTTACGTCAATACTACTAATTATTGTTTTTTAAGAAAATGAACTCCTTGTTCTCGATTGCTTGTATATAAGTTTATACCAAGCCTTTTCTTTCTTCTTTCCCCTTATTTGATACATTGTAAATAACATTGCTGATAATTGTTACTATTACTGTTATTCCTGTTTGTACCCTCTTCTACTTGGAGAATCTGTATAAGACTAAGAGGTCTTAATAAAGTTTTTGTTGTTATATTTGAATATGGGTGAATTAGATCAACCTGGGTATATGGAGCCTACATATTTCTCCAACAACACCTTCTAAGAGAGGAAATGAAGAAAAGAGGAAGGAAACCAAGGGAGAAAACCACACACACAATGAAAATATAGGAAACAGATCAATGAATAAAGTAAGTGAACAAATATTGAAGAAGAGCTAAGAGAGCAAACCAATGAAGGAACCTAGAAAAATAAAAATTGAACCAACCAAGGAAGGAGCCAAGGGCAGGAATCATGAAAGGAACAAAAGAATGACCCTAGGAAGGATACAAATAAAGGGAACCGAGGAATTAAGGAAGGGATCCATGTAGAGAGGAACCGAGGAATCAAGGAAGGGATCCATGTAGAGAGGAACCGAGGAATTAAGGAAAGAACCAAGTGAAACTGAAGAATTAAGGAAGATACCAATGTAGAGGCGAACCGAGGAATCAAGAAAGGGACCAAGGAAATCGAGGAATCAAGAAAGGGACCAAGGAAACCGAGAAATCAAGGAAGTGACCAAGGAAACCGAGGAATCAAGAAAGGGATATATGTAGAGGGAAACCGAGGAATTAAGGAAGAGACCAAGTGAAACCGAGGAATTAAGGAAGGAACCAATGTAGAGGGGAACCGAGGAATCATGAAAGGGACCAAGGAAACCGAGGAATTAAGGAAGGGACCAAGTGAAACTGAGGAATTAAGGAAGGAACCAATGTGTGTAGAGGGGAACCGAGGAATCAAGGAAGGGACCAAGGAAACCGAGGAATTAAGGAGGGAACCAATGTAGAGGGGAACCGAGGAATCATGGAAGGGACCAAGGAAACCGAGGAATTAAGGAAGGGACCAAGTGAAACTGAGGAATTAAGGAAGGAACCAATGTGTGTAGAGGGGAACCGAGGAATCAAGGAAGGGACCAAGGAAACCGAGGAATTAAGGAAGGGACCAAGTGAAACTGAGGAATTAAGGAAGGAACCAATGTAGAGGGGAACCGAGGAATCAAGGAAGGGACCAAGTGAAACTGAGGAATTAAGGAAGGAACCAATGTAGAGAGGAACCGAGGAATCAAGGAAGGGACCAAGGAAACCGAGGAATTAAGGAAGGGACCAAGTGAAACTGAGGAATTAAGGAAGGAACCAATGTAGAGGGGAACCGAGGAATCAAGGAAGGGACCAAGTGAAACTGAGGAATTAAGGAAGGAACCAATGTAGAGGGGAACCGAGGAATCAAGGAAGGAACCAGTGTAAAGGGGAACCGAGGAATCAAGGAAGGGACCAAGGAAACCGAGGAATTAAGGAAGGGACCAAGTGAAACTGAGGAATTAAGGAAGGAACCAATGTAGAGGGGAACCGAGGAATTAAGGAAGGGACCAAGAAAACCGAGGAAACAAGGAAGGAACCAAGGGAACCGAGGAATTAAGGAAGGAACCAAGGAATTAAGGAAGGAACCAATGTAGAGGGGAACCGAGGAATTAAGGAAGGGCCCAAGGGAACCGAGGAATTAAGGAAGGAACCAAGGAATCAAGGAAGGAACCAATGTAGAAGGGAACCAAAGAATTAAGGAAGGGCCCAAGGAAACTGAGGAATTAAGGAAGGAACCAAGGGATTAAGGAAGGAACCAATGTAGAGGGAAACCGAGGAATTAAGAAGGAACCAATGTAGAGGGGAACCGAGGAATTAAGGAAGGAACCAAGGGAACCGAGGAATTAAGGAAGGGACCAAGGGAACCAAGGGATTAAGAAAGGGACCAAGTAGAACTGAGGAATCAAGGAAGGAACCAAGGGAACCGAGGAATCAAGGAAGGAACCAAGGGAACCGAGGGATTAAGAAAGGGACCAAGTAAAACTGAGGAAAAGGAAGGAACCAATGTAGAGGGGAATCGAGGAATTAAGGAAGGAACCAATGTAGAGGGGAACCGAGGAAGGGAAAAAAAAAGAGCCGAAAGATTATCGAACGGAGTGAAGAAACTCTCCGTTCCGGGGTTTACATCACTGGAGGGTTGAGAAACTCTGCCTTCCTTCCGACCCTCGAGGAACCACCGCCGCTAGTTCCTGGAACATTCACAGCCTGACTGTCATACACAGCTCTGTACAGTCTTCGACAAGGTCTCTTTATCAACGCCACTTTGTAAGGTATTCTTTAGACTGAATATACACTCATGGACAAAACTTAAGTAAGTTGTACCTTTTAGCATGTATATCGGGATTCAGACAATAACTCTGAAAGATATTACAGTGACCTTTATTGAAGACACACTATATACACTCATGAACTAAACTTAAGGAAATTGTACCTTTTACCATGTATATTGGGATTCAGACAATAACTCTGAAAGATATTACAGTGATCTTTATTGAAGACACACTATATGCACTCATGGACAGAACTTAAGTAAGTTGTACCTTTTAGCATGTATATCGGGATTCAGATAATAATTCTGAAAGATATTTGATACACAATGACTTTTATTGAAGATACACGAGATAATCAAGTCTAAACAAAGTTGCCTCTATCTCCTTCAAAAGTTTCATTTTGTCCATGAATGTATATTGACAGGTATTTCAGCATGTGTAATAAAACCTAGGGCACATAATAGTTCCTATAGAAAAGATTCGTATTACAATATAAAAAGTGTCTTGATGGGAGGGGGAGGGGGGATATAAGACATATTTACCTGACATTATCTTGTTTTATCTTACGTTCTTGTATGAAACTGCTGTTTCCTACCCCAAGTATACGTGGGTAGTCATTGGCAATCATTGAGTGTGTAATACAGTAAGTATTGTGCACTGACAAAGAGTTTCACCTGACATTCACGAAGAGCACGTTGTCACCAACGGAAATATAGGATAAGACGTAAGAAATGAAAGCATTAAATTCTTATTTTATACCTAAAAAACTTCTACTATCCTTACTGCGATTAAAAAAAAAATTTGGGAAGGCTTTGTTTATATCAGTGATTAATCCTCCCATTTTACCAATTTAATCTACCAGACCGCTTTCTTAGAACTCTAATACTGTATTGAAGGATTCGGTTATATATGTTACAATGAAGTGTGAAATCATAGAAATGGTATTCAAGAAAACTCTGTGAACATAAGCTTTTAGGACAGTAGAATTACATATAAATATTTACATAGAGCAATGTTCTTTTGCAAACTATAAAGACAAGGTTAGTTAGGCATATATTAGCACAAAGCAATAACGCGCCATCTATACATTCACCACTGATGAACCAAGCCCTCCCAATATATTTTTTCATCGCAGTAAGGGCAGTAGAAGTTTGTATTAATATATACAGTTATCAGCGTCATAATCAAACAACAATTCTTAATTCTGTCACCGTTTGCTTTGTGAATGGAATAAATACCAAAATATGGCCATTTTTCATAACCATCGGTGGTTCAGTGGTAGAATGGTCGCCTGCCACGCGGGCGGCCCGGGTTCGATTCCCGGCCGATGCATTTTTTTTTTTTTTACAATTTTTAAAACTCGTTTATATATTATACAAGAATGACATCCACGGCGCCAATTTATAATTGTAACGAATAGTATTTGAATAAAAGCATTTAATCGGGTAAAACCCGGGCATTGCCCGGGTCATTCGGCTAGTTATGTATAAAAGAAACATTCGTGCTTTTAAATCCTTTCATTTTATATGTATAGATGGCGCGTTGTTGCTTTGTGTCAAGTAAACTATGAACATAAGCTTTTAAGACAGTAGAATTCTATATAAATATTTGAATCGAGCAATGTTCTTCCGTAAACAATAAGAACAAGGCCAGTTAGACATAAATTAATTATAAAACACACACTAACGCGCTATCTTCATATAAGATGTACATAAGGATAAGAAACGGAAGAATTTTCTACAACTCTAATTTTAGCATATTCAACCAACCTGTATTCAATGGTTTCAGGTCTTCGTCAATGATTTTCACCATGGTCTTCATCAGTACAGGGACAGCTTCAATTTCATAAAACTCTATGATAAACAGGTTGGTTTTTTGTCTGAAATTTCCCAAAGGTGTCGCTATTAACTATACCTAACCTTCGCGGAAGCGAAACGTGTAGAATCCGTCAAGAATCGATGTCCTACGAGTAGAATTTTCCATTGAGGAAGAAATATCAAAGCGATGAGAAAGATCATTTCAACAATGGATTCATTGTTAAACAATGGTATCCCTCTAACTTTAATAGAAGATAAAACAAATCCCCAAATCGGTGTTAACTCTCTCAATCCTTATATTTATGAAGCAAAGAAGACAATTGTGGGAAGTGTAAAGGGATTAAGTTCAATTTCTCTTTGTTATATCCTTTTAAGGAAAGCTCTGTAGGGCATATTACTAGATAAGAAATAACTTCTCTTTTCCTTGAAGTTAAAAACAATACTAATATTGAGTTAATGCGCTAAGAGACAATCGAAATACAGTTTTAAGGAAGTTAAAAATCTGACACCAAGGAAGTTGTACCTTTTAGAAGGTATATCGGGATTCAGACAATAACTCTGAAAGATATTTGATACACAGGGACTTTTATTGAAGATATACGAGATAACCAAGTGTGAACAAAACTTAAGGAAGCTGTACCTTTTACCGGGTATATCGGGATTCAGAAAATAACTCTGAAAGATATTACAGTGACTTTTATTGAAGACACACGAGATAACCAAGTGTAAACAAAACTTAAGGAATTTGTACCTTTTAACATATATATCGGGATTCAGACAATAACTCTGAAAGATATTTGATACACAGTGACTTTTATTGAAGACATACGAGATAACCAAGTGTAAACAAAACTTAAGGAATTTTTACCTTTTAACATATATATCGGGATTCAGACAATAACTCTGAAAGATATTTGATACACAGTGATCTTTATTGAAGACACACGAGATAACCAAGTGTGAACAAAATTTAAGGAAGCTGTACCTTTTAGCATTCATATCGGGATTGAGACAATAACTCTGAAATATATTACAGTGATCTTCATTGAAGACATACGAGATAACCGAGTGTGAACAAAACTTAAGGAAGTTGTACCTTTTAGCATGTATATCGGGATTCAGACAATAACTCTGAAAGATATTACAGTGACCTTTATTGAAGACACACGAGATAACCAAGTGTGAACAAAATTTAAGGAAGCTGTACCTTTTACCATGTATATCGGGATTCAGACAATAACTCTGAAAGATATTTGATACACAGTGACTTTTATTGAAGATATATGAGATAACCAAGTGTGTGAACAAAACTCAAGGAAGTTGTACCTTTTACCGGGTATATCGGGATTCAGACAATAACTCTGAAAGATATTACAGTGACCTTTATTGAAGACACACGAGATAACCAAGTGTGAACAAAATTTAAGAAAGTTGTACCTTTTAACATGTATATTGGGATTCAGACAATAACTCTGAAAGATATTTGATACACAGTGACTTTTATTGAAGACATACGAGATAACCAAGTGTGAACAAAATTATCTCTGCCTTCTTCTTCCAACAACAACAACAACAAAAAGACGACCGAGGCGACATCAAAGAATTTCTACTTCCTTAAGTTTTCTAACTCTCTTAAGTTATCTTTCTCGAAAATTGAGAAGATTTATGTCTTTAAATACCAAAATTCATGTTTAACATTGATGGTAGTGATATCAAATTTTGCATATACTGTTATATATATACTAATCACAATAGGAAGGATTGCAGAATATCATTTTTAATAAAAAAATAAAAAGCTAACGGCGATCACATTCTTTATTAAGAATCTTAAGTTTCACAAAATGACCACTTTTTTTTATTGCAAACGAACTTTTGTGCTTAATTTTTTTCCCGCCAAAATTAGGATTTCAATTTTTTTTATTCTGTTAATTTAAGCAATTTTACATACATTTCAATAATTATTTTTATTCAAATAAAAAATATCTAAAACTTTTGAAGTATATAAAATAATTACTTAATAAATTATTGATTTTCTATTGATAAATAAAGAGAGATATTATATGTGTATGAAAATATATTTGAATTTTTTCTAAAATATAATTAATAATAGTCAAATATATATAATTCATATAAAAATTTTGAATTTCAAAACAAAATTATTTTTCTCTGTTAATTTAGGCAATTTTACATACATTTTAATAATTATTTTTATTCCAAAAAATATATATATATAACTTTAGAAGTATAAAAAATAACTACTTAATAAATTATTGATTTTCTGAATAAAGAGAAGTATTTGAATTTCTTTCTAAAATAAATTATTAATAGCCAAAAAAATATATAATTCAAAATTTTAATTTCAAAACAAAATAAAAGCTTTTCAACTATAAAGGTATTAACAATAAAGAGTTTAATGAGTTTTTCTAATATAATAAAAACACTTTTTTTTAAAATTCTACAAAATTTCGATGCGCAAAAAAATAAAAATGAATTTCGAATATTCATTCAATAAAACAAGAATCATTTTTATATCTTTTGATTACTGATAGCAATGTTGACGGAAGAAGAAACAGCAGTATGAAGCAATAAAGTTAATTTATAAAAACAACCACAAAAAAAAAAGAGTATTGCAAATAGGTAGTTCTGTCAGACAAGATTTTCAGGGTTATAGCAAAAGGGACATTCCAGAAGGCAGATGTCTTCTGCGAAATTACGAGGGGCCCTCCAAGAGAGGCCTTCCAACCCCTTGACCCATTTGTCTGGGCAGCAGCCCTGGCAACGCCTTCTACCTTGGGGATCCTCAAGGCCCTAAGCATTCTTCAACGTCAGAAGATTTCTTTCACCAGATTGTTTCTCGATTTTTTTTAAGAAGCGTGGTTTATTGAATTGATTAGAGTTCTATACGTTATAATTTGTATTGTGTAGAGGGTATGATAATCAATATGACGTTCTTATTTATGTATACGTGCCACTAAAGAAGTATAGAATGAGCCATTTTAAACTTTTATCCTTCTTATTGTAGTAGTTGTACCGCCCAACAAATATCACAGGGGCCATGCTAATCTTCTCTGTATCCTTCCTATTGTAGTAGTTGTACCGCCCAACAAGTATCACAGGAGCCATGCTAATCTTCTCTGTATTCTTCCTATTGTAGTAGTTGTACCGCCCAACAAGTATCACAATGTGACCAATGGATCTAGTATGTCTGGTCTTTTATCTTGAAATTTTTACGGTTTCGTTTCTAGAAAGCTGTGTATGCATAATATTAATATAAAGACTGTTTGTTTAGCATGTATATAATATAGACATGAAATTCAAGGTTGGATGTCCATAGAATTCTTTCAAACACCATTTTTTGATTGATATCCAGTAGATAAAAATCAATTGATAGTATTCTTTATTAATCCCGGCTTCAAGATAAGTACAAAAAAATCAGTTTCATATTGCCTATCAAGATATCAGGTCAAAGATTTGTAAGAATTATTGATTCATTGTATAATGATAATTTTGTTAACTTGTATTACCATTTTCACCGTTCATCAGAATAGAAATTCGGCTCAAAGTGAGGGACGATATAGGCATCAAAGGCCCTTGTATCCCCTGTTTTCGCTGAAAACCATGTCACACAGCCAGAAGGGAATGATGCATTCTCCATGCACCGAGCGGCCACTGGTAGGCCCCTCGCGCCCGCCAGTATGGTCTGGCTACAATGGGGTTGACCACTCACCCACAGGCGTCTCCGAGAGTTCATTGGCAAGGTTGCTGACCGAGCCCTCTCGTTCGGACTTAGTTAAACCCGTCCTACGCTCCAATAGGACTCCCCCCCCCCCCCCCCCCCTTTGGCCCTCGAACCCTTATCCAGTACTCCCTGAATCTGCCGTCGAATCAAGGACCTCTGAAGTACTGAGGTTTACGCAGGGAACGCCGTGAACGCGGGGGGGGGGGGGGGGGGGGGGGTGGTACAACTGTGTGCACCCCTTGGTTTTTCATGGTGCGCACGGCAAGGACGCTCCCAATGGCGCACACACAGAGCGAAGACCCAAGAGTTTCAAGACTCGTGCGCCCCGCGACCAGCTAACCAAGGGCAGACCACCAGCTTACAGCTTCACTGAGGATCAACCAGTGGTACTCCTAATCAAC
>CP092868.1:25410238-25481936 GCA_030710605.1 Cordylochernes scorpioides
ATTCATTTAAATAGGTTATAAATGGCTATAAATCTAGAAATATTTTAATTTTTTTTTCCTGAAAATTGGTGAGCTATATAATGGCAACGTGAGAATAATTGATTGAAAATTGAAAAAAAAAAAAAAGGATGTAAATAGTGCATCCTCCTTTGTAGCGTATACAAGAAGCTACATGGTGAGGCATGCTGTCAAACAATTTTTATGGGATGTTAGAGCCCAGGCCTTTTTAATTTTTTGCCGAAACTGAAGATTACTTGGCTGTGAAGATTTTCAAATTTTCCTTCCCATACATACTCAATTGGGGAAAATTTCTGGGGAACATTCGGGCCAGGGAAGGATTTCAACATTAAGAAGGAAGCCTCGAGAGATGTTGGCTGTATGTAGTCGGGCATTAACTTGTTGGAAAATGGCATTATTAGTCTGCTCAACAGGTTACAACACATCTGTAATGTATGGCTGAGCAGTCATTGCGCCTTGAATAAAGACTAAAGGGGTCCTACTTTCATAGCTGATGCCATCCCACACCATGAAGCCAGGGATTCTTGCTGTATTGCCTTTCCACAATATAGTTCTGACTACAGGTAGAGCATATAGTGTGCTGTTACAAGAACTTGATGTCTAGCCAGTGTTGAAACTGTGGATACTACAGGTAGAGCATGTAGTATGCTGTTACAAGAACTTGATGTCTAGCCAGTGTTTAAACTGTAGATACTACAGGTAGAGCATGTAGTATGCTGTTACAACAACTTGATGTCTAGCCAGTGTTGAAACTGTGGATACTACAGGTAAAGTATGTAGTATGCTGTTACAAGAACTTGATGTCTAGCCAGTGTTGAAACTGTGGATACTACAGGTAGAGCATGTAGTATGCTGTTACAACAACTTGATGTCTAGCCAGTGTTGAAACTGTGGATACTACAGGTAAAGTATGTAGTATGCTGTTACAAGAACTTGATGTCTAGCCAGTGTTGAAACTGTAGATACTACAGGTAGAGCATGTAGTATGCTGTTACAAGAACTTGATGTCTAGCCAGTGTTGAAACTATGGATGCTACAGGTAGAGTATGTAGTATGCTGTTACAAGAACTTGATGTCTAGCCAGTGTTGAAACTGTGGATACTACAGGTAGAGCATGTAGTATGCTGTTACAAGAACTTGATGTCTAGCCAGTGTTGAAACTGTGGATACTACAGGTAGAGTATGTAGTATGCTGTTACAAGAACTTGATGTCTAGCCAGTGTTGAAACTGTGGATACTACAGGTAGAGTATGTAGTATGCTGTTACAAGAACTTGATGTCTAGCCAGTGTTGAAACTGTGGATACTACAGGTAGAGCATGTAGTATGCTGTTACAAGAACTTGATGTCTAGCCAGTGTTGAAACTGTGGATACTACAGGTAGAGTATGTAGTATGCTGTTACAAGAACTTGATGTCTAGCCAGTGTTGAAACTGTGGATACTACAGGTAGAGCATGTAGTATGCTGTTACAAGAACTTGATGTCTAGCCAGTGTTGAAACTGTGGATACTACAGGTAGAGTATGTAGTATGCTGTTACAAGAACTTGATGTCTAGCCAGTGTTGAAACTGTGGATACTACAGGTATAGTATGTAGTATGCTGTTACAATAACTTGATGTCTAGTCAGTGTTGAAACTGTGGCTGCTACAGGTAGAGCATGTAGTATGCTGTTACAAGAACTTGATGTCTAGCCAGTGTTGAAACTGTAGATACTACAGGTAGAGTAAGTAGTATGCTGTTACAAGAACTTGATGTCTAGTCAGTGTTGAAACTGTGGATACTACAGGTAGAGCATGTAGTATGCTGTTACAACAACTTGATGTCTAGCCAGTGTTGAAACTGTGGATACTACAGGTAAAGTATGTAGTATGCTGTTACAAGAACTTGATGTCTAGCCAGTGTTGAAACTGTAGATACTACAGGTAGAGCATGTAGTATGCTGTTACAACAACTTGATGTCTAGCCAGTGTTGAAACTGTGGATACTACAGGTAGAGTATGTAGTATGCTGTTACAAGAACTTGATGTCTAGCAAGTGTTTAAACTGTAGATACTACAGGTAGAGCATGTAGTATGCTGTTACAACAACTTGATGTCTAGCCAGTGTTGAAACTGTGGATACTACAGGTAGAGCATGTAGTATGTTGTTACAAGAACTTGATGTCTAGCCAGTGTTGAAACTGTGGATACTACAGGTAGAGTATGTAGTATGCTGTTACAAGAACTTGATGTCTAGCCAGTGTTTAAACTGTAGATACTACAGGTAGAGCATGTAGTATGCTGTTACAAGAACTTGATGTCTAGCCAGTGTTGAAACTGTGGATACTACAGGTAGAGTATGTAGTATGCTGTTACAAGAACTTGATGTCTAGCCAGTGTTGAAACTGTGGATACTACATAGGTAGAGCATGTAGTATGCTGTTACAAGAACTTGATGTCTAGCCAGTGTTGAAACTGTAGATACTACAGGTAGAGCATGTAGTATGCTGTTACAAGAACTTGATGTCTAGCCAGTGTTGAAACTGTGGATACTACATAGGTAGAGCATGTAGTATGCTGTTACAAGAACTTGATGTCTAGCCAGTGTTGAAACTGTGGATACTACAGGTAGAGTATGTAGTATGCTGTTACAAGAACTTGATGTCTAGCCAGTGTTGAAACTGTAGATACTACAGGTAGAGCATGTAGTATGCTGTTACAAGAACTTGATGTCTAGCAAGTGTTGAAACTGTAGATACTACAGGTAGAGCATGTAGTATGCTGTTACAAGAACTTGATGTCTAGCCAGTGTTGAAACTGTAGATACTACAGGTAGAGTAAGTAGTATGCTGTTACAAGAACTTGATGTCTAGCAAGTGTTGAAACTGTAGATACTACAGGTAGAGCATGTAGTATGCTGTTACAAGAACTTGATGTCTAGCCAGTGTTGAAACTGTAGATACTACAGGTAGAGTAAGTAGTATGCTGTTACAAGAACTTGATGTCTAGCAAGTGTTGAAACTGTAGATACTACAGGTAGAGCATGTAGTATGCTGTTACAAGAACTTGATGTCTAGCCAGTGTTGAAACTGTAGATACTACAGGTAGAGTAAGTAGTATGCTGTTACAAGAACTTGATGTCTAGCAAGTGTTTAAACTGTAGATACTACAGGTAGAGCATGTAGTATGCTGTTACAAGAACTTGATGTCTAGCCAGTGCTGAAACTGTGGATACTACAGGTAGAGCATGTAGTATGCTGTTACAAGAACTTGATGTCTAGCCAGTGTTGAAACTGTGGATACTACAGGTAGAGTATGTAGTATGCTGTAACAAGAACTTGATGTCTAGCCAGTGTTGAAACTGTGGATACTACAGGTAGAGTAAGTAGTATGCTGTTACAAGAACTTGATGTCTAGCAAGTGTTGAAACTGTGGCTGCTACAGGTAGAGCATGTAGTATGCTGTTACAAGAACTTGATGTCTAGCAAGTGTTGAAACTGTAGATACTACAGGTAGAGTAAGTAGTATGCTGTTACAAGAACTTGATGTCTAGCAAGTGTTGAAACTGTAGATACTACAGGTAGAGCATGTAGTATGCTGTTACAAGAACTTGATGTCTAGCCAGTGTTTAAACTGTAGATACTACAGGTAGAGCATGTAGTATGTTGTTACAAGAACTTGATGTCTAGCCAGTGTTGAAACTGTGGATACTACAGGTAGAGTATGTAGTATGCTGTTACAAGAACGGGATGTCTAGCCAGTGTTTAAACTGTAGATACTACAGGTAGAGCATGTAGTATGCTGTTACAAGAACTTGATGTCTAGCCAGTGTTGAAACTGTAGATACTACAGGTAGAGCATGTAGTATGCTGTTACAAGAACTTGATGTCTAGCCAGTGTTGAAACTGTGGATACTACAGGTAGAGCATGTAGTATGTTGTTACAAGAACTTGATGTCTAGCCAGTGTTGAAACTGTAGATACTACATAGGTAGAGCATGTAGTATGCTGTTACAAGAACTTGATGTCTAGCCAGTGTTGAAACTGTAGATACTACAGGTAGAGTATGTAGTATGCTGTTACAAGAACTTGATGTCTAGCCAGTGTTGAAACTGTAGATACTACAGGTGAAGCATGTAGTATGCTGTTACAAGAACTTGATGTCTAGCCAGTGTTGAAACTGTAGATACTACATAGGTAGAGCATGTAGTATGCTGTTACAAGAACTTGATGTCTAGCCAGTGTTGAAACTGTGGATACTACAGGTAGAGTATGTAGTATGCTGTTACAAGAACTTGATGTCTAGCCAGTGTTGAAACTGTGGATACTACAGGTAGAGTATGTAGTATGCTGTTACAAGAACTTGATGTCTAGCCAGTGTTGAAACTGTGGATACTACAGGTAGAGCATGTAGTATGTTGTTACAAGAACTTGATGTCTAGCCAGTGTTGAAACTGTAGATACTACAGGTAGAGCATGTAGTATGCTGTTACAATAACTTGATGTCTAGCCAGTGTTTAAACTGTAGATACTACAGGTAGAGTATGTAGTATGCTGTTACAAGAACTTGATGTCTAGCCAGTGTTGAAACTGTGGATACTACAGGTAGAGCATGTAGTATGTTGTTACAAGAACTTGATGTCTAGCCAGTGTTGAAACTGTGGATACTACAGGTAGAGTATGTAGTATGCTGTTACAAGAACTTGATGTCTAGCCAGTGTTGAAACTGTAGATACTACAGGTAGAGCATGTAGTATGCTGTTACAAGAACTTGATGTCTAGCCAGTGTTGAAACTGTGGATACTACAGGTAGAGCATGTAGTATGCTGTTACAAGAACTTGATGTCTAGCCAGTGTTGAAACTGTAGATACTACATAGGTAGAGCATGTAGTATGCTGTTACAAGAACTTGATGTCTAGCCAGTGTTGAAACTGTGGATACTACAGGTAGAGTATGTAGTATGCTGTTACAAGAACTTGATGTCTAGCCAGTGTTGAAACTGTGGATACTACAGGTAGAGCATGTAGTATGCTGTTACAAGAACTTGATGTCTAGCCAGTGTTGAAACTGTAGATACTACATAGGTAGAGCATGTAGTATGCTGTTACAAGAACTTGATGTCTAGCCAGTGTTGAAACTGTGGATACTACAGGTAGAGCATGTAGTATGCTGTTACAAGAACTTGATGTCTAGCCAGTGTTGAAACTGTGGATACTACAGGTAGAGCATGTAGTATGCTGTTACAAGAACTTGATGTCTAGCCAGTGTTGAAACTGTAGATACTACATAGGTAGAGCATGTAGTATGCTGTTACAAGAACTTGATGTCTAGCCAGTGTTGAAACTGTGGATACTACAGGTAGAGCATGTAGTATGCTGTTACAAGAACTTGATGTCTAGCCAGTGTTGAAACTGTGGATACTACAGGTAGAGCATGTAGTATGCTGTTACAAGAACTTGATGTCTAGCCAGTGTTGAAACTGTGGATACTACAGGTAGAGCATGTAGTATGCTGTTACAAGAACTTGATGTCTAGCCAGTGTTGAAACTGTGGATACTACAGGTAGAGCATGTAGTATGTTGTTACAAGAACTTGATGTCTAGCCAGTGTTGAAACTGTGGATACTACAGGTAGAGCATGTAGTATGCTGTTACAAGAACTTGATGTCTAGCCAGTGTTGAAACTGTGGATACTACAGGTAGAGCATGTTGTATGCTGTTACAAGAACTTGATGTCTAGCAAGTGTTGAAACTATGGATACTACAGGTAGAGCATGTTGTATGCTTTTACAAGAACTTGATGTCTAGCCAGTGTTGAAACTGTGGATACTACATAGGTAGAGCATGTAGTATGCTGTTACAAGAACTTGATGTCTAGCCAGTGTTTAAACTGTGGATACTACAGGTAGAGCATGTTGTATGCTGTTACAAGAACTTGATGTCTAGCAAGTGTTGAAACTGTAGATACTACAGGTAGAGCATGTAGTATGCTGTTACAAGAACTTGATGTCTAGCCAGTGTTGAAACTGTAGATACTACAGGTAGAGTATGTAGTATGTTGTTACAAGAACTTGATGTCTAGCCAGTGTTTAAACTGTAGATACTACAGGTAGAGTATGTAGTATGCTGTTACAAGAACTTGATGTCTAGCCAGTGTTGAAACTGTAGATACTACAGGTAGAGTATGTAGTATGTTGTTACAAGAACTTGATGTCTAGCCAGTGTTTAAACTGTAGATACTACAGGTAGAGTATGTAGTATGTTGTTACAAGAACTTGATGTCTAGCAAGTGTTGAAACTGTGGATACTACAGGTAGAGCATGTAGTATGCTGTTACAAGAACTTGATGTCTAGCCAGTGTTGAAACTGTAGATACTACAGGTAGAGCATGTAGTATGCTGTTACAAGAACTTGATGTCTAGCAAGTGTTGAAACTGTGGATACTACAGGTAGAGTATGTAGTATGCTGTTACAAGAACGGGATGTCTAGCCAGTGTTGAAACTGTGGATACTACAGGTAGAGTATGTAGTATGCTGTTACAAGAACGGGATGTCTAGCCAGTGTTGAAACTGTAGATACTACAGGTAGAGCACATGTAGTATGTTGTTACAAGAACTTGATGTCTAGCCAGTGTTGAAACTGTAGATACTACTGGTAGAGCATGTAGTATGCTGTTACAAGAACTTGATGTCTAGCCAGTGTTGAAACTGTAGATTCTACAGGTAGAGCATGTAGTATGCTGTTACAAGAACTTGATGTCTAGCCAGTGTTGAAACTGTAGATACTACAGGTAGAGTATGTAGTATGCTGTTACAAGAACTTGATGTCTAGCCAGTGTTGAAACTGTAGATACTACAGGTAGAGCATGTAGTATGCTGTTACAAGAACTTGATGTCTAGCCAGTGTTGAAACTGTGGATACTACAGGTAGAGCATGTAGTATGTTGTTACAAGAACTTGATGTCTAGCCAGTGTTGAAACTGTGGATACTACAGGTAGAGCATGTAGTATGCTGTTACAAGAACTTGATGTCTAGCCAGTGTTGAAACTGTGGATACTACAGGTAGAGCATGTTGTATGCTGTTACAAGAACTTGATGTCTAGCAAGTGTTGAAACTATGGATACTACAGGTAGAGCATGTTGTATGCTTTTACAAGAACTTGATGTCTAGCCAGTGTTGAAACTGTGGATACTACAGGTAGAGCATGTTGTATGCTGTTACAAGAACTTGATGTCTAGCAAGTGTTGAAACTATGGATACTACAGGTAGAGCATGTTGTATGCTTTTACAAGAACTTGATGTCTAGCCAGTGTTGAAACTGTGGATACTACATAGGTAGAGCATGTAGTATGCTGTTACAAGAACTTGATGTCTAGCCAGTGTTTAAACTGTGGATACTACAGGTAGAGCATGTTGTATGCTGTTACAAGAACTTGATGTCTAGCAAGTGTTGAAACTGTAGATACTACAGGTAGAGCATGTAGTATGCTGTTACAAGAACTTGATGTCTAGCCAGTGTTGAAACTGTAGATACTACAGGTAGAGTATGTAGTATGTTGTTACAAGAACTTGATGTCTAGCCAGTGTTTAAACTGTAGATACTACAGGTAGAGTATGTAGTATGCTGTTACAAGAACTTGATGTCTAGCAAGTGTTGAAACTATGGATACTACAGGTAGAGCATGTTGTATGCTTTTACAAGAACTTGATGTCTAGCCAGTGTTGAAACTGTGGATACTACATAGGTAGAGCATGTAGTATGCTGTTACAAGAACTTGATGTCTAGCCAGTGTTTAAACTGTGGATACTACAGGTAGAGCATGTTGTATGCTGTTACAAGAACTTGATGTCTAGCAAGTGTTGAAACTGTAGATACTACAGGTAGAGCATGTAGTATGCTGTTACAAGAACTTGATGTCTAGCCAGTGTTGAAACTGTAGATACTACAGGTAGAGTATGTAGTATGTTGTTACAAGAACTTGATGTCTAGCCAGTGTTTAAACTGTAGATACTACAGGTAGAGTATGTAGTATGCTGTTACAAGAACTTGATGTCTAGCCAGTGTTGAAACTGTAGATACTACAGGTAGAGTATGTAGTATGTTGTTACAAGAACTTGATGTCTAGCCAGTGTTTAAACTGTAGATACTACAGGTAGAGTATGTAGTATGCTGTTACAAGAACTTGATGTCTAGCCAGTGTTGAAACTGTAGATACTACAGGTAGAGTATGTAGTATGTTGTTACAAGAACTTGATGTCTAACCAGTGTTTAAACTGTAGATACTACAGGTAGAGTATGTAGTATGCTGTTACAAGAACTTGATGTCTAGCCAGTGTTGAAACTGTAGATACTACAGGTAGAGTATGTAGTATGTTGTTACAAGAACTTGATGTCTAGCCAGTGTTTAAACTGTAGATACTACAGGTAGAGTATGTAGTATGCTGTTACAAGAACTTGATGTCTAGCCAGTGTTGAAACTGTGGATACTACAGGTAGAGCATGTAGTATGCTGTTACAAGAACTTGATGTCTAGCCAGTGTTTAAACTGTAGATACTACAGGTAGAGTATGTAGTATGTTGTTACAAGAACTTGATGTCTAGCAAGTGTTGAAACTGTGGATACTACAGGTAGAGCATGTAGTATGCTGTTACAAGAACTTGATGTCTAGCCAGTGTTGAAACTGTAGATACTACAGGTAGAGCATGTAGTATGCTGTTACAAGAACTTGATGTCTAGCAAGTGTTGAAACTGTGGATACTACAGGTAGAGTATGTAGTATGCTGTTACAAGAACGGGATGTCTAGCCAGTGTTGAAACTGTGGATACTACAGGTAGAGTATGTAGTATGCTGTTACAAGAACGGGATGTCTAGCCAGTGTTGAAACTGTAGATACTACAGGTAGAGCACATGTAGTATGTTGTTACAAGAACTTGATGTCTAGCCAGTGTTGAAACTGTAGATACTACTGGTAGAGCATGTAGTATGCTGTTACAAGAACTTGATGTCTAGCCAGTGTTGAAACTGTGGATGCTACAGGTAGAGTATGTAGTATGCTGTTACAAGAACTTGATGTCTAGCCAGCGTTGAAACTGGATGCTACAGGTAGAGCATGTAGTATGCTGTTACAAGAACTTGATGTCTAGCCAGTGTTGAAACTATGGATACTACAGGTGAAGCATGTAGTATGCTGTTACAAGAACTTGATGTCTAGCCAGTGTTGAAACTGTAGATACTACAGGTAGAGCATGTAGTATGCTGTTACAAGAACTTGATGTCTAGCCAGTGTTTAAACTGTAGATACTACAGGTAGAGCATGTAGTATGCTGTTACAATAACTTGATCTCTAGCCAGTGTTTAAACTGTAGATACTACAGGTAGAGCATGTAGTATGCTGTTACAAGAACTTGATGTCTAGCCAGTGTTGAAACTGTGGATACTACACAGGTAGAGTATGTAGTATGCTGTTACAAGAACTTGATGTCTAGCCAGTGTTGAAACTGTAGATACTACATAGGTAGAGCATGTAGTATGCTGTTACAAGAACTTGATGTCTAGCCAGTGTTTAAACTGTGGATACTACAGGTAGAGCCTGTAGTATGTTGTTACAAGAACTTGATGTCTAGCCAGCGTTGAAACTGGATGCTACATAGGTAGAGCATGTAGTATGCTGTTACAAGAACTTGATGTCTAGCCAGTGTTGAAACTGTGGATACTACAGGTAGAGCATGTAGTATGTTGTTACAAGAACTTGATGTCTAGCCAGTGTTGAAACTGTGGATACTACAGGTAGAGCATGTAGTATGCTGTTACAAGAACTTGATGTCTAGCCAGTGTTGAAACTGTGGATACTACAGGTAGAGCATGTAGTATGTTGTTACAAGAACTTGATGTCTAGCCAGTGTTGAAACTGTAGATACTACAGGTAGAGCATGTAGTATGCTGTTACAAGAACTTGATGTCTAGCCAGTGTTGAAACTGTAGATACTACAGGTAGAGTATGTAGTATGCTGTTACAAGAACTTGATGTCTAGCCAGTGTTGAAACTGTAGATACTACAGGTAGAGCATGTAGTATGCTGTTACAAGAACTTGATGTCTAGCCAGTGTTGAAACTGTGGATACTACAGGTAGAGCATGTTGTATGCTGTTACAAGAACTTGATGTCTAGCAAGTGTTGAAACTATGGATACTACAGGTAGAGCATGTTGTATGCTTTTACAAGAACTTGATGTCTAGCCAGTGTTGAAACTGTGGATACTACAGGTAGAGCATGTTGTATGCTGTTACAAGAACTTGATGTCTAGCAAGTGTTGAAACTATGGATACTACAGGTAGAGCATGTTGTATGCTTTTACAAGAACTTGATGTCTAGCCAGTGTTGAAACTGTGGATACTACATAGGTAGAGCATGTAGTATGCTGTTACAAGAACTTGATGTCTAGCCAGTGTTTAAACTGTGGATACTACAGGTAGAGCATGTTGTATGCTGTTACAAGAACTTGATGTCTAGCAAGTGTTGAAACTGTAGATACTACAGGTAGAGCATGTAGTATGCTGTTACAAGAACTTGATGTCTAGCCAGTGTTGAAACTGTAGATACTACAGGTAGAGTATGTAGTATGTTGTTACAAGAACTTGATGTCTAGCCAGTGTTTAAACTGTAGATACTACAGGTAGAGTATGTAGTATGCTGTTACAAGAACTTGATGTCTAGCAAGTGTTGAAACTATGGATACTACAGGTAGAGCATGTTGTATGCTTTTACAAGAACTTGATGTCTAGCCAGTGTTGAAACTGTGGATACTACATAGGTAGAGCATGTAGTATGCTGTTACAAGAACTTGATGTCTAGCCAGTGTTTAAACTGTGGATACTACAGGTAGAGCATGTTGTATGCTGTTACAAGAACTTGATGTCTAGCAAGTGTTGAAACTGTAGATACTACAGGTAGAGCAGGTAGTATGCTGTTACAAGAACTTGATGTCTAGCCAGTGTTGAAACTGTAGATACTACAGGTAGAGTATGTAGTATGTTGTTACAAGAACTTGATGTCTAGCCAGTGTTTAAACTGTAGATACTACAGGTAGAGTATGTAGTATGCTGTTACAAGAACTTGATGTCTAGCCAGTGTTGAAACTGTAGATACTACAGGTAGAGTATGTAGTATGTTGTTACAAGAACTTGATGTCTAGCCAGTGTTTAAACTGTAGATACTACAGGTAGAGTATGTAGTATGCTGTTACAAGAACTTGATGTCTAGCCAGTGTTGAAACTGTAGATACTACAGGTAGAGTATGTCGTATGTTGTTACAAGAACTTGATGTCTAGCCAGTGTTTAAACTGTAGATACTACAGGTAGAGTATGTAGTATGCTGTTACAAGAACTTGATGTCTAGCCAGTGTTGAAACTGTAGATACTACAGGTAGAGTATGTAGTATGTTGTTACAAGAACTTGATGCCTAGCCAGTGTTTAAACTGTAGATACTACAGGTAGAGTATGTAGTATGCTGTTACAAGAACTTGATGTCTAGCCAGTGTTGAAACTGTGGATACTACAGGTAGAGCATGTAGTATGCTGTTACAAGAACTTGATGTCTAGCCAGTGTTTAAACTGTAGATACTACAGGTAGAGTATGTAGTATGTTGTTACAAGAACTTGATGTCTAGCAAGTGTTGAAACTGTGGATACTACAGGTAGAGCATGTAGTATGCTGTTACAAGAACTTGATGTCTAGCCAGTGTTGAAACTGTAGATACTACAGGTAGAGCATGTAGTATGCTGTTACAAGAACTTGATGTCTAGCAAGTGTTGAAACTGTGGATACTACAGGTAGAGTATGTAGTATGCTGTTACAAGAACGGGATGTCTAGCCAGTGTTGAAACTGTGGATACTACAGGTAGAGTATGTAGTATGCTGTTACAAGAACGGGATGTCTAGCCAGTGTTGAAACTGTAGATACTACAGGTAGAGCACATGTAGTATGTTGTTACAAGAACTTGATGTCTAGCCAGTGTTGAAACTGTAGATACTACTGGTAGAGCATGTAGTATGCTGTTACAAGAACTTGATGTCTAGCCAGTGTTGAAACTGTGGATGCTACAGGTAGAGTATGTAGTATGCTGTTACAAGAACTTGATGTCTAGCCAGCGTTGAAACTGGATGCTACAGGTAGAGCATGTAGTATGCTGTTACAAGAACTTGATGTCTAGCCAGTGTTGAAACTATGGATACTACAGGTGAAGCATGTAGTATGCTGTTACAAGAACTTGATGTCTAGCAAGTGTTGAAACTGTAGATACTACAGGTAGAGCATGTAGTATGCTGTTACAATAACTTGATGTCTAGCCAGTGTTGAAACTGTGGATACTACAGGTAGAGCATGTAGTATGCTGTTACAATAACTTGATGTCTAGCCAGTGTTGAAACTGTAGATACTACAGGTAGAGTATGTAGTATGTTGTTACAAGAACTTGATGTCTAGCAAGTGTTGAAACTGTGGATACTACAGGTAGAGCATGTAGTATGCTGTTACAAGAACTTGATGTCTAGCCAGTGTTGAAACTGTAGATACTACAGGTAGAGCATGTAGTGTGCTGTTACAAGAACTTGATGTCTAGCCAGTGTTGAAACTGTAGATACTACAGGTAGAGCATGTAGTGTGCTGTTACAAGAACTTGATGTCTAGCCAGTGTTGAAACTGTAGATACTACAGGTAGAGCATGTAGTATGCTGTTACAATAACTTGATGTCTAGCCAGTGTTGAAACTGTGGATACTACAGGTAGAGCATGTAGTATGCTGTTACAAGAACTTGATGTCTAACCAGTGTTGAAACTGTAGATACTACAGGTAGAGCATGTAGTATGCTGTTACAATAACTTGATGTCTAGCCAGTGTTGAAACTGTAGATACTACAGGTAGAGCATGTAGTATGCTGTTACAATAACTTGATGTCTAGCCAGTGTTGAAACTGTGGATACTACAGGTAGAGCATGTAGTATGCTGTTACAAGAACTTGATGTCTAGCCAGTGTTGAAACTGTAGATACTACAGGTAGAGTATGTAGTATGTTGTTACAAGAACTTGATGTCTAGCCAGTGTTGAAACTGTAGATACTACAGGTAGAGCATGTAGTATGCTGTTACAATAACTTGATGTCTAGCCAGTGTTGAAACTGTGGATACTACAGGTAGAGCATGTAGTATGCTGTTACAAGAACTTGATGTCTAGCCAGTGTTGAAACTGTGGATACTACATAGGTAGAGCATGTAGTATGCTGTTACAAGAACTTGATGTCTAGCCAGTGTTGAAACTGTGGATACTACAGGTAGAGCATGTAGTATGCTGTTACAATAACTTGATGTCTAGCCAGTGTTGAAACTGTAGATACTACAGGTAGAGCATGTAGTATGCTGTTACAAGAACTTGATGTCTAGCCAGTGTTGAAACTGTGGATACTACAGGTAGAGCATGTAGTATGCTGTTACAATAACTTGATGTCTAGCCAGTGTTGAAACTGTGGATACTACAGGTAGAGCATGTAGTGTGCTGTTACAAGAACTTGATGTTTAGCCAGTGTTGAAACTGTAGATACTACAGGTAGAGCATGTAGTATGTTGTTACAAGAACTTGATGTCTAGCAAGTGTTGAAACTGTGGATACTACAGGTAGAGCATGTAGTATGCTGTTACAAGAACTTGATGTCTAACCAGTGTTGAAACTGTAGATACTACAGGTAGAGTATGTAGTATGCTGTTACAAGAACTTGATGTCTAGCCAGTGTTGAAACTGTGGATACTACAGGTAGAGCATGTAGTATGCTGTTACAATAACTTGATGTCTAGCCAGTGTTGAAACTGTAGATACTACAGGTAGAGCATGTAGTATGCTGTTACAATAACTTGATGTCTAGCCAGTGTTGAAACTGTGGATACTACAGGTAGAGCATGTAGTATGCTGTTACAATAACTTGATGTCTAGCCAGTGTTGAAACTGTAGATACTACAGGTAGAGTATGTAGTATGTTGTTACAAGAACTTGATGTCTAGCCAGTGTTGAAACTGTAGATACTACAGGTAGAGCATGTAGTATGCTGTTACAATAACTTGATGTCTAGCCAGTGTTGAAACTGTGGATACTACAGGTAGAGCATGTAGTATGCTGTTACAAGAACTTGATGTCTAGCCAGTGTTGAAACTGTAGATACTACTGGTAGAGCATGTAGTATGCTGTTACAAGAACTTGATGTCTAGCCAGTGTTGAAACTGTGGATACTACAGGTAGAGCATGTAGTATGCTGTTACAATAACTTGATGTCTAGCCAGTGTTGAAACTGTAGATACTACAGGTAGAGCATGTAGTATGCTGTTACAATAACTTGATGTCTAGCCAGTGTTGAAACTGTAGATACTACAGGTAGAGCATGTAGTATGCTGTTACAATAACTTGATGTCTAGCCAGTGTTGAAACTGTAGATACTACAGGTAGAGCATGTAGTATGTTGTTACAAGAACTTGATGTCTAGCCAGTGTTGAAACTGTAGATACTACAGGTAGAGTATGTAGTATGCTGTTACAAGAACTTGATGTCTAGCCAGTGTTTAAACTGTAGATACTACTGGTAGAGCATGTAGTAGGCTGTTACAAGAACTTGATGTCTAGCCAGTGTTGAAACTGTGGATACTACAGGTAGAGTATGTAGTATGCTGTTACAAGAACTTGATGTCTAGCCAGTGTTGAAACTGTAGATACTACAGGTAGAGCATGTAGTATGCTGTTACAAGAACTTGATGTCTAGCCAGTGTTGAAACTGTGGATACTACAGGTAGAGCATGTAGTATGCTGTTACAATAACTTGATGTCTAGCCAGTGTTGAAACTGTAGATACTACAGGTAGAGCATGTAGTATGCTGTTACAATAACTTGATGTCTAGCCAGTGTTGAAACTGTAGATACTACAGGTAGAGCATGTAGTATGTTGTTACAAGAACTTGATGTCTAGCCAGTGTTGAAACTGTAGATACTACAGGTAGAGCATGTAGTATGCTGTTACAATAACTTGATGTCTAGCCAGTGTTTAAACTGTAGATACTACAGGTAGAGCATGTAGTATGCTGTTACAAGAACTTGATGTCTAGCCAGTGTTGAAACTGTGGATACTACAGGTAGAGCATGTAGTATGCTGTTACAATAACTTGATGTCTAGCCAGTGTTTAAACTGTAGATACTACAGGTAGAGCATGTAGTATGCTGTTACAAGAACTTGATGTCTAGCCAGTGTTGAAACTGTGGATACTACAGGTAGAGCATGTAGTATGCTGTTACAAGAACTTGATGTCTAGCCAGTGTTGAAACTGTAGATACTACAGGTAGAGCATGTAGTATGCTGTTACAAGAACTTGATGTTTAGCAAGTGTTTAAACTGTAGATACTACAGGTAGAGCATGTAGTATGCTGTTACAAGAACTTGATGTCTAGCCAGTGTTAAAACTGTAGATACTACAGGTAGAGTATGTAGTATGCTGTTACAAGAACTTGATGTTTATCAAGTGTTGAAACTGTGTAAAGTGTATGCTATGTATAAGTGTATGCTGCTACATCTCTACGCTCCCCAGATAAAGACTTCCTGGCCCAGGTACGCTCAGGAATCCAGGCCTCCGAAGGGGTAGAGGCCCTCCCAAGGTCTCGGGGCCCCTTGACGTTGGAAGGGGGGGATGAGGGACATAATGTCTGATGAACATTTTTCATCTTTTTTTTTTTAGAGGTCACTTTTCCTGATTTTTTCTTTTTGTACTTGTTTCGCTTGATAATAATCCTGGGCAAATTTTGATTGTGTTGCTGGTTGGATCCCCGTAGCATTTTTGCTTTAATTGTTTGATGATCTTCATCGATGGCTGCTTGTTCTTTGTTTTCTGGGTCATGGTCACCTTCTGGTTGTTCGTTGGATACTGGTTTCATTATCCTTGTTCTTTGTTCGCTGGATCATGGTTTCATTATGCTTGTTCTTTGTTCGCTGGATCATGGTCTCATTATGCTTGTTCTTGTTCGCTGGATCTTGGCCACTTTCTGGTTATTCGATGGATTTTGGTCACACTCTGGTTGTTCGCTGGATACTAGTTTCATTATGCTTGTTCTTGTATTCGCTGAATCATGGCTTCATAATGCTTGTTCTTGTTTTCGCTGAATCATGGCTTCATAATGCTTGTTCTTGTATTCGCTGAATCATGGTTTCATTATACTTGTTCTTGTTCGCTGAATCTTGGCAACTTTCTTGTTATTCGATGGATCCTGGTCACACTCTGGTTGTTCGCTGGATACTAGTTTCATTATGCTTGTTCTTGTTCGCTGGATCATGGTAACTTTCTGGCTGTTTTATGAATCGTTTTTTAATGCTGCTTCTACTTTTACGTTGAATCTTCGTTGCTATCTGCCTAATTTATTGGATCCTTGCCACTTTCTGCTTGTTCCTTGGATCATGGCCACTTTCTAATTGTTATTTTCGTTGGATCCAGGCAACTTTCTGTTGGCACTTAATTTCTACTTGTTCGTTGAATACTGATTCTGTTTATTGGCTTGTACTTCTTTGAACGTTACTTGTTTTACAAACTTGTTTGATGGTTTAAGCATCATACTTATTGCTTGATATCTGTTTTATTTGCATAGTTCGCTCTTGGATGTCTTTATCCTTATATATACATACTAGCTAGTCTTTCCGTCGGATTCTATAATGCCTTTGCTTACTTCTACACAGCATTTTGGCCAAAAAAATTTGTTCACCTTCTAATCGAAAGAATAGATTCGATTCCGGTTCCAAAATCACTTTATTAGGTACCGCTCAACAAGAACAACCTAGTTCATGATAATTGAAACAGTGAATAATATATGAAGGTTATTCCCATATTAAACAAAATGTTAACGCGGGATTCAATCCCAGTTCATGGCTGTCGGGAATCGAGGGTGTTACCTACTCGTCCACTGACTTTTATGAATTTGATTCCAGAAAATATTTCCCATTATTCTACTTTTTTCAAAGATGCAAATAAACGTGACTTTTCAAAATATTTATAAATATATTAATTATTTATGCGTATTAAAGGAGTTAAAATATATATATACACCTATCCCCCGATTTACACGGTAGATACGTTCCTGAGAAAAACGTGTAAATCGGGGGATAGGTGTACACAGAAATAAAAATAAAATGCATTGACAGGTTAAAATATGTAGTCAGCACATAAGCTCGGGATTCCTCGTGAGATGTGTACACAGCACATGTGTTCAATCACAGTAGCATTTAGTATAGTGCGATAAAAACAAAAAACTTATTTGGAAAACCGTGTAAAAGCGAAAACGTGTAAAACAAGTACCGTGTAAATCGGGGGATAGGTGTAATATATTTCTCCACTTTTAGTGTGTTTACTTATTTTTTTTAAATTCAAATTAAAATCGAAATGTTTTATATATATGTAGACATGTGGTACACTTACAGAAAAAGCTGTCGCCAACTTCTACGTGTACTAGGGATAATATTTTTATTTATTAAGAGATAAAAATTTTAATAAGATTTAAGAAACTCAACGAAAGCTTTAAATCAGTTTGTAAAAGAGAAAATCTTCTAGTTTATATATTCAGTTAGCTGAGAACAAAAGTAAAACATAGTTGTCCTTTCAATTTTCATTTCCAATGTTGCCGCTCATTTAAATAATCAATGAATATTTTAAAATAATATATTTTTATTTATTAGTGTTTAATCATTTTAAATACGTGTGTTATCTAATATATCTCACTAATTATTTATAAATAGTTTCAGAAAATATTTAATATGATATTTTAGATTATCTTGTGCTAAATATTAACTCATTTTCGCGCCAATTATAAAAATATAGAATAATTTCTACCATCAATGAATTTTAAAATTGACACAAAATTGATTTTATTTTAAACCTACAGCTAGTGTTTTATATTTGAAAACGTTTGGGATTATACTGTTAAAATAAAAAATAATAATAAACTGAGTGGAATATAGATTCGCTGTGCTTACCGGTTGAATTGTTCGTATGCTTGCATATTTCACTGATGTAAACGACAAAAAAACCAAAGATGTTTTAAGCAATATATAAAAAAAAACATATTTTTAAAAGAACAAATATATAAGGATTTTTTTTAACAATCTATATTTGAGAAATAATAATAAAAATGCTTAGCTTAGATGTAAATTTTGTAATAAAGGAAAGTAATATATTGAAAAATACAATTTCCTGAATATTTATTATAAAATATTTTTTAAATAAATTAAATTTGCATATTGTTTCATCAAAATAGTTTTTTAAAAGAAAATGACAAAACTTATCACATGTCCCAGTAGCGCAGTGGATAGCGCGTTGGACTTCTAATCCAAAGGCCCCGGGTTCGAGTCCCGGCTGGGATGTTTTTTTTTTTTCAAGTGTTTAATTATAAAATTCAAAATCCTCTTTTACTCCTCTGAAAGAGGTCCCCATAAGATGAGTTTGATTTATAAATGATATTATTATTATTTATACAAGAACAATCTTTTTTTTTCTCTCTCTCGGCCGTGCGGCCACGGCGGGTGAGCTCCCGTCATATCATCATCATGATGAAGGGGCGTGTGTTTCTAATCTTTAATCACTTCCCGTTACTGGAGGATGTCACTGAAGTATGCTTCTCGATGGGAATGAACACTTGGTAATCAAGTTATCAGGGAATAATGGATTCCCAATGGAAATATCATATTTCCAACAGAAATAATCGACGCAAAAGAATGCTAATGTAAATTGGGCTGACCGAGTCCAAGTTTTCGAGAAAGAATCGACATCTCAAGGTTGGTAGAAGCCTAAATCATCAAAAATAAAAAGCCAAGAGTTTCCAATTCAACCATCAAAAGTTACGAAGTCTGAATCCACCGCAGCCCAGGCCACATCAACAACTGAACAAGACAAAAAAAAAAATAGGTCCTGTAATGGCGATTAAAAGCAGAAGACAGAAACAAGACCTCATCAGAGGTAGGTCGGTAGCTTCGACATTCGACCAGTGCTGACTCGTCGAGTGGAGCGCTGACTTCCATCCAGTCCAATACATGATAGCGCTGGAACATATGCTGGGAAAGTCATCAGTGTACCAGCTGATGAAGATGTCCGGCCAGGTATTGGTCGGGCTGGCCAGTGTCGACTTGGCGGTGCGCCTGATTGAAGAGGGCCTCACCATCGGAACCACCCTCCTGAAAGCCTTCCTTTTTTTTTTTTTTGCTTATCCCTAGTACCCGTGGTACAGGCCATTATAATTATGGTGGTTAGAAGTAAGCGACTGCTTTTACTATAAATGCACCATATGTCTACACATGTGAAAAGCAGGTCGACTTTGCACTTATAAATTTGCCAGAGCCCCGTTTAGTTACTTGCACTCGCTGGTAGGGGTGGACTTTTGAAAAAATCGGGGGCCATTGGAGCATTTTTTTTTTTTATCAGAAAAAATGCCCAATGCGGGAATCGAACCCGTGTCGTAGCGGTTGAAAACCAACGATTTAGACCATCCTTCCACCGACCTCTTGAAAACCTTCCTATATAGGCAAAGACTAGAAAAGATTGTAGTAGGGAATCTTCCTACTTGCCTTAAAGGACGTTGTCGAGGCCTTACTGCCATGTTGTCCTCTTGACACAAGAAATTGTATCCAGCGGTGGCTGGGTTAATTTTCGTAAAAGATAGAAGCTGCTTGGCCAGCATTCATAGTTCTATGAAAAATAGACTCTTCACCAGTTAGAGTTTTTTTATTAAAAGATTTTTGTCGAAACCTTGAGAAAAAAAAAACTCTAATTGGCCGAAGTGTCTATTTTTCATAGAAAAAATGGGTTAATTTTGTGTTATGGCTAAAATATGAATGTAAAAATTTGATAGGCAATAAAAATTAATCTTTAAATAAGAAAAAACATCTTTCTATTGAAAAAAAAAGACTTAAAAATCTATTTATCATTTTATAAGAGTATATTGATAGTCTTATAAAAGAAAAAAATCATTTTTAACGAATATAAAATTTAATTTAAAAAAAAAATCCAAACAAGGATTTTTGTATTAAGCGAAAAAAAAAAAGTCAGACGTCTACTTTTTAAAAATATAAACGAGGTAAAACCACCGTAGTTAATCATGTTTTTCATGAAAGAAGTAGAAAAAAAAAAAGGGTTTAATTTAACCCCCCCATAATTTTGGCCAATTTTCAGGAAATGTAGGGAGTCGTTATTCCCGGAAGTTTATAGCACGCGCCTTAGGTTCGGGTACTCTAAGTGTTTTTTTTTTTTTTCTTCTCAAAAGAAAAAAATGTTTGAAGAGAAAGGATTGATGAGAAATCAGCCAAGACAGGTGGCGTTGTAATAGCTATGGGGCTCCACGCGCCATCGTCTGCTTGCCCGCCTGCCCAGAGGCGTCAGATCCTTTTGTTCAAACTATTATTTATCAAACGAGAAGTGAATCTATCTTTTATGATATATTAAAAAATAATTTATTAAAAAAAAAACTCTATAGAAGACAGTGAGAAATCATCGAACTAAAAATTTTTCTATAAAATGGCGGGAAAAATGAAAAGTTTTTTTTTTTTTATAGTAGATTTATATATCAAAAGATATATATCACATTTTATATATTATACTATTATGGAGGTTCTCCAGGTGTTTCTTCATCTGGTCTCGGGATAGGTCCTTTGTGAAGATATCCGCCTCCAGGTCCTGAGATGGCTTGTACAGAAGGCAGATGTCTCTGGATTCATAACAGTCTCTCAAGAAGTGGTACTTTCTGTTGATATGTCTACAGCGACTGCTTTGTTTAGGGCTGGAGATCCAGTTGATCAATGACTGACTGTCTGTATAGATAGCAGTTGGTTTTTCCATGAAATTCCATTCTTCCAGCTCTCGCAACAGGTTTATTATCCACTTGATTTGACAGCAGCTTTCACAAGCAGCTATCATTTCTGCTTCCATTGTGGAGAGGGCGACGAGTGGTTGTTTACTACTTTTCCAGTCTATAGTTGCTTCGCCGAGCTTCAATACATATCCGCCGTAGGATTTTCCATCATGGGTGGTCGACCAGCTGGCATCGGTGTAGGACTTCAGGATTCCAGTCTTCCCTCTTTCAAATTTCACTCCTAGGTCAATTGTTCCTCGTAGGTATCTCATCACTCTTTTGATTGCTGTCCAGTGCATCTGTTTTGGTTGTCTGGAGTACTGTGAAAGTTTGCTAGTGATGTAAGCGATGTCGGGTCTGGTGTTAACAGCTAGAAACATTAGCATTCCAAGGGCTTCTTGGTAAGTGTGCTGATCGCAATTGTCATCTTCAATATGATTGTCCAAATTGATTTCTTTGGAACCTGGTGTTGGAACTTCCTTACAATTTTCCATTCCATATTTCTGCAATATTTGTTGTACATAGTGGCTTTGCTGTAGCGAAATTCCCTCCTTGTCTTGTATGATCTTGATTCCCAAAAACATGCCTTTACATGTTACATCCTTTATTTCCAGATGATGTCTCAGTTTATTGATGAATCTGTTTGAGGTGTCTTCAGAATCTGAGACAGTGATAAAGTCATCAACATATATCCCAACATAGAAGTATTTGTCTTCATTCTTCCATTTAAATAGGCAAGGATCAGATTTAAGTTTTTCCGGTCCACAGTCATGAAGTACTTGACTGAATTTCTCATACCAAGATCTTCCGGATTGAGGTAGACCGTAAATACTTTTGTTGAGTTTGCAAACTTTGTTTCTGTCTTGAACAAATCCAGCAGGTTGTTCCATGAATATTGTGTTTTCAATGTTTCCATTTAGATAGGCTGCTTTCACATCAAATAGTTTAATGACTGAATCTTTTGTTGCTGCCATTGACAAAATAGTCCTGAGGGTGGCATTTTTAATTACAGGGCTGAAACTTTCGTTGTAATCTCTTCCTGGGATTTGGTTGTATCCCATTGCAACAAGTCTAGCTTTGTAAGTTTTGTTTTTGTTTTCTTGGTCTTTAGATATTTTGAACACCCATTTACTTTTGACAACTTTAGCGTTTACAGGTCTAGGTACCAGTTCCCATACTTGATGCGAGTACGTGTTCTGTATTTCCTCAAGCATTGCGTTCTCCCAACGTTTCTTGTCTTCGCATGCGATGGCTTCTTCATAGTCTTTCGGAATGGTTTCATTCGTAGTAGCCAGAACGTAGTCATTGAATCTTTTAGGTATTGTTCGAGTTCTTTGTGGTCTGTCTGAACCACTTGAATCTGTCTGTCTGTTGATCATGGTATCTGGTGCTGGCTCTTCAATATCAACATCTGATAGAACATGATTGTCCAGTTGTTCATCCTCCTGAATGAAGCAATGTGTCAGTGTCCGTATTATTATCACTTTGTTTTTCTTCCGAGATGACATTATTGTTCTCTCTGAAGTGAATGTCTGCGGTTTCAAGAATGACTCTCGCTGTGATATCAAATACTCGATAAGCTTTTCTGCATCTTGAATAGCCCACAAATATTCCTCTCTTAGATTTAGCTTCTAGTTTGTGTCTTTGATGATTCTCGAATTTATAGAAGACTTCACAACCAAATCTCATGATGTGAGAGACGGATGGCTTTTTACCTTTCCATTTTTCCATAGGGGTAGTGTCTGGGTCATTGGTAGTGGGAGTTAGATTGTACAGATATGCAGCTGTATTCACAGCTTCTGCCCAGAAGTGTAGGGGTAATTGGGAGTCTGCCAGAAGTGTTCGGCATTTGTCTAATAGTGTTCTGTTAGCTCTTTCAACTCTCCCATTGCTTCTTGGGGTGTACGGTGTAGTTAGTCCATGTTTAATTCCTTTGGATTCTATGAAGGTTTCAAGGTTTTTATTGATAAATTCTGTTCCGTTATCTGTTCTAAGTCGTTTTAGTTTTGAGTTTAGCTCGTTTTCTCTCTTTACAATAAACTTCTTCAAAACTTCTGCTGCTGAGAGTTTATCTTTGAGAAATTCTACAAATATTCTCCTAGAAAATCCATCTACGATGGTCAAGAAATATTTTCTTCCGCCCAAGGAGTTTATTCTCATTGGACCACAGAGATCGACGTAAATGGCTTCAAAGGGGTAGTTTTCCTGATTGCTATCTGTGTGAACATAGGGTACTTTGGTCATTTTTCCCAAGGAGCAAGCATCACATTGATCAAGGGTACCATTTATAGAGTTCAAGCCTTTTAGAAGATTGTTCTTCAAAATCAGGTTCAGTTTGTTGTCACTAGGATGTCCTAACCTTCTGTGCCATGCAGTCCTAGAATTGTCCTTTGAAAACAAGCAATGTTCATTTGGAACATGAGTTGCTTCAGGTAAACGTGATAGGTTCAATGTGTACATGTTACCATCAAAGTTGCCTGTTCCTATTAGCTTGTCATCAGAAGAGTATATGTATGCTCCTTCAGAGTTCAAAAGAACAGAGTTCCCTCTTCTTACTACGCTTGGAATGGACATTAGATTTCCTTTCAGGTGTGGTACATGGAGGACATTATGCAGGGTTACAGCGTTGTTAAGTTTGTCCTTACCTTGTACAGTAGCTTGGATTGATCCTGATGAGGCAGATTCGATGTGTCTCCCTTCTTCCGCCACTTGTATGCTTCTTCTCTCCTCCGTCTTGTGCTCGATCCATTCACCATGGGAAGTCATGTGGCTTGTGCACGCAGAATCAATTATCCACACGTCCTGAGTTGTCGGGCGTTCCTCCCTTGTGCTTGCATGTAGTGCGTATTCTGAAGTGGAGTCTCTTCGTTGGGATGGTTCCTCCGTTCGTTCTTGGATTGCTGATCTGGCTGTGTCTTTGTTTTGTTTTGGTCCTTTATGGTAGTTCCTTGTACTGGCCATGTTATTTTTGTTTGTTGTATTATTTTGATTTCCTTTGTTGTTAGGGTTGAACCAACAGTCTTTCTTGAAATGTCCTTTTCTTTTGCAAATGTAGCATGACTTTTCTTTGAATTGGTTGCCTGATGATCTGAAAGCATTTTCATGATTTTTGCTTCTGTCCTCTCTTTTCTTCTCGAAATCCAGTAGAGCTTGTCTCAAGTCTGGTAAGGAGATTTCTCTGTTTATTGACAGTGCTGCTGAGATCGTGTCAAAGTTAGGTGTGAGTCCTTCAACAATGTATCGTACAAGTTCTCTTTCTGTTACAGTCTTTCCTAGCTGGGTGATCTCTTGTGCCAGTTTCTGTGCTCGTACAATATACATGTTAACATTTTCATTTGGGTTCAATTTTAGTCTGGCTAGATCCAACATTAGGTCTAGCCTTTTATTTTCTAGAGATCCTTCAAACCTTTTCTTTATGTCGTACCAAATTCTTTTGGCCCTTTTATCGCCTCGAAAGATGATTGTTAAGTCATCCGAAAGTGACAATATTATTAGGCTGTATGCTTCCCGATTCTTTTTCTTCCAAATATCATATTCTAGTTTATTTTTTTGTAAAGTCTGGCTCGTCATTAACAATTACGTCCTCGAAGAGATCTTTTGAATCTAGAATTGCCTCCATTTTCATGGACCACGTTGTATAGTTGTTTTCTGTTAACTGTTCGATTTTTGCTAAGTTATGTGTATCCATTTTTCATTCAACTTTTTCTTTCTAAATTGGCGGTTAGTCCAACTATTTATTTTCTTTATGATTTAAATGGATCAATTGGCGGTTAGTCCAATTCGCGCGTCCAAACCACGCTCTGCTACCAAATTGATATAGGCTTAGCAAAAATTAGATGTTTCTTTCTAAGGATTTAGAGTTGTTTTTGTACTCACGTATGTTGTAGTTACGAGGACATCCCTTTTAGATAAAAACAAATATATATTTATTTAAGGAACGACTTGTTCCATTACATATATTGTTGTAAACAAGCTAGCAAAGATTCAAACAGAAAAGGTTATGAAGCGTAGAAGTGTTGTTATTGTAGTGACGTCATAGTAGTGACGTGGCATCGATGATGATTAAAGTCAAAGTTTGCGTAACATGTGTCTTCAATAAAGGTCACTGTAATATCTTTCAGAGTTATTGTCTGAATACCGATATACACCTTCCTTAAGTTTTGTGTATAAGTATACTTATCCTAAACAGGTATGGATTTTCATTAAAAAAAAGCTTTAATGTGAAATTCAAAAGGTTTTCTTAAAGCTTTATAAATATGCACCATATTATTTTAAAATAGAAACAAAACAGAAAAATATATTTGAGGTTAAGTACAAAATATTAAGGTTTATGTAAAACATTAGATAGAATTTTTCTAAATTAAACGATTTTTTTCCTCAAAATGTATTTATGGCGTCATCCAAGAATTAAGAAATATAAAAAATCGAAAATAAATACAGTTTCCTTTATCAAATAAACAGAAATTACCTTTAAAAATTAATAAGAGTATCGAATATATAAATAGAATGTCCTTACACACAATTGACCCTAAATAAGGAAAAATATAATTTATACCAATGTTAAAATTTAATAATTTTCTTTGGGTATAATTCTTGTGCGTCATGGCCTTGAATTTTTTGTTTTTTTTTTCTTCACAGTTTTGATAGAATTTCAAATTTCTCCCTTACATTTTAAATTTTACTTACGTCAATTCATTTTTACACTATTTTGTGATGTCGCATTATTTCTCATTTTAGCATATTTCTAATCGTAAAATGAATTTATAAATTTCATAAGAATATTAAAATTACTTTTTGATACATAATGTTGAAACAACATGACACAATACAATTATATATATTCTTTATTTTATATTTTTAGATTTTCTCTCTTTCTGCAATGTTAAAGTTATAAATATACACTTTGAAAATTATCATTTTCTTATACATTTAAACCTGTCTATAGCGCCCCCTCTTGGGACTCACCAAAATAGGGTGTTATAGAGAGGGGTTGCTATAGACAGGTCACTTTTAATGTAAATTACATCGTACTACGTATTTAAAATAGATCTCTATAGAGAGGAAGGCGCTATTTAGATGGGGCGCTATAGACAGATCACTTTTAATGTAAATCGCATCGTACTACGTATTTAAAATCGGGCGCTATAGAGAGGAAGGTGCTATTTAGATGGGGCGCTATAGACAGGTCACTTTTAATGTAAATTACATCGTACTATGTATTTAAAATCGGGCGCTATAGAGAGGAAGGTGCTATTTAGAAGGGGTGCTATAGACAGGTCACTTTTAATGTAAATCGCATCGTACTACTATTTAAAATAGAGCGCTATAGAGAGAGGAAGGCGCTATTTAGAAGGGGTGCTATAGACAGGTCACTTTTAATGTAAATCGCATCGTACTACTTATTTAAAATCGGGCGCTATAGAGAGGAAGGCGCTATTTAGAGGGAGCGCTATAGACAGGTCACTTTTAATGTAAATCGCATCGTACTACGTATTTAAAATCGGGCGCTATAGAGAGGAAGGCGCTATTTAGATGGGGCGCTATAGACAGGTCACTTTTAATGTAAATCGCATCGTACTACGTATTTAAAATCGGGCGCTATAGAGAGGAAGGCGCTATTTAGAGGGGGCGATATAGACAGTTCACTTTTAATGTAAATCGCATCGTACTACGTATTTAAAATCGGGCGCTATAGAGAGGAAGGCGCTATTTAGAGGGGGCGCTATAGACAGGTCACTTTTAATGTAAATCACATCGTACTACGTATTTAAAATCGGGCGCTATAGAGAGGAAGGCGCTATTTAGAGGGGGTGCTATAGACAGGTCACTTTTAATGTAAATCGCATCGTACTACGTATTTAAAATAGGGCACTATAGAGAGGAAGGCGCTATTTAGAGGGGGCGCTATAGACAGGTCACTTTTAATGTAAATCGCATCGTACTACGTATTTAAAATCGGGCGCTATAGAGAGGAAGGCGCTATTTAGAGGGGGCGCTATAGACAGGTCACTTTTAATGTAAATCGCATCGTACTACGTATTTAAAATCGGGCGCTATAGAGAGGAAGGCGCTATTTAGATGGGGCGCTATAGACAGGTTTAACTGTATATAGATGGGGCAATATTGCCCTATAAGAAATCTTTATTAGATTACTTTATCATAAGCAGTTAGAGCTATTGGCCAGTAACTCTCACCAACTACTGGAATTAACCTTCAAATTCTTAACTCTTTGTAATTGATGAGGTGTAGGGCATTAGGAAGAGTTCTTTCTTGGAAGATTTTTCAAGAGATGTTGAGTTTAAGATGAGTGAGGGAGGTCGAAGGAGAATGGATGCCTGGAATCATACATTGAGAACACAACAAATACGATGTGTGTGTACAAATTACTTGTTCTTAAAAGGTTCTTTACACATATACATGGAACAATAACAGTATAGAAAACATGATCATAAAAAGAAGTGTACACCATAGCACAAAGTATAGAAACAAGAGTGTTATAATTAAAGATTAAAATTACAAAGTGTATCTATTAAAGCTTAATATATACTCGTATATATATAGATGGAAATTTTGCTGGGAGGATATTGATCTAAAGAGACGAAGATCGCCTCTCCCGTCAAAATAGACGTCAAAACTAGACGCCATCTATTGACCGTCGCCGCAAACTAGCGGCCACGGGTCGGTGTTGTGGTTTTGTCACCGACCCGAGGCCGCTAGTTTGCGGCGACGGTCAATAGATGGCGTCTAGTTTTGACGTCTATTTTGACGGGAGAGGTGACCTTTGTCTCTTTATCCTTCCTTATATATATAAAAATGAAATGCGAAATCGATGTTTGTTATCGCATCACGCAAAATCTACTGACTCAATCATTATGGAATTTCGCATGTAGGTAGCTGAAGATTTCGTTTAACATATAGGCTATTCAAAAAACTAAAAAAGTTAATGTGCTTTTTTTAAAAATAAAAAACCAAAAAGCGTTAGTTCCAGTCTTTTACCGCTAGGGCGCAGCACTGGTCGCGACGATAAATGAATTTGATTTTTTTAAAGCATCGGTGGTTCAGTGGTAGAATGCTCGCCTGCCACGCGGGCGGCCAGGGTTCGATTCCCGGCCGATATTTTTTTTAAAACAATTTTTAAAACTCATTTTTATTATATCCTTTCCTTATATATTATACTAGACGAATGGCCCGGGCAACGCCCGGGTTTTACCCGAGTGCGTATATATTTTAAAAACGTTTTAATTCAAATACTATTCGTTACAATTATAAATTGGCGCCATGGATGTCACTCTTGTGAAACGTCCCGTTCCAAACTGTGTGTTTTTAAAATGTTTTAATTAAAATACTATTCGTTACAATTATAAATTGGCGCCGTGGATGTCTCTCTTGTGAAACGTCTCGCCCCAAACTGTGTGTGTCTTGAAAATATAAAAATAAAAATGTGAATTTTCATAAAGATTTCATCATGTCGATTTTTTTTTTTTTGCATTTCACCTACTAAATCGATAGAGATAATTACATTTGCAACATGAACTTAGGTATATTGACTAAATAGAAAACTGCATAGTAATAAAGATCATTTTTTAAAGGCACCATATCGTTTTTTTTTTCAATAAAATCGAAACAAAAATTAACGATAAATAACGATAATTGCCTTAAAAAGAAATTGCCTTAAAAAAAAAGAAACATTCGCGGTGATTTTGTCTTGCATTCGTTTATACAATTATTATATACGAATGACCCGGGCAACGCCCGGGTTTTACCCGATTAAATGCTTTTATTCAAATACTATTCGTTACAATTATAAATTGGCGCCGTGGATGTCATTCTTGTATAATATATAAATGAGTTTTAAAAATTGTAAAAAAAAAAAAATGCATCGGCCGGGAATCGAACCCGGGCCGCCCGCGTGGCAGGCGAGCATTCTACCACTGAACCACCGATGGTTATGAAAAATCCCATCCGTGAGCTTCAGACAAACAAACAAACAGACAAACAGACAGAATAAGGCAAATATATAAGTAGATATAATACGAATGACCCGGGCAACGCCCGGGTTTTACCCGATTAAATGCTTTTATTCAAATACTATTCGTTACAATTATAAATTGGCGCCGTGGATGTCATTCTTGTATAATATATAAATGAGTTTTAAAAATTGTAAAAAAAAAAAAATGCATCGGCCGGGAATCGAACCCGGGCCGCCCGCGTGGCAGGCGAGCATTCTACCACTGAACCACCGATGGTTATGAAAAATCCCATCCGTGAGCTTCAGACAAACAAACAAACAGACAAACAGACAGAATAAGGCAAATATATAAGTAGATATAATACGAATGACCTGGGCAACGCCCGGGTTTTACCCGATTAAATGCTTTTATTCAAATACTATTCGTTACAATTATAAATTGGCGCCGTGGATGTCATTCTTGTATAATATATAAATGAGTTTTAAAAATTGTAAAAAAAAAAAAAAAAATGCATCGGCCGGGAATCGAACCCGGGCCGCCCGCGTGGCAGGCGAGCATTCTACCACTGAACCACCGATGGTTATGAAAAATCCCATCCGTGAGCTTCAGACAAACAAACAAACAGACAAACAGACAGAATAAGGCAAATATATAAGTAGATATAATACGAATGACCCGGGCAACGCCCGGGTTTTACCCGATTAAATGCTTTTATTCAAATACTATTCGTTACAATTATAAATTGGCGCCGTGGATGTCATTCTTGTATAATATATAAATGAGTTTTAAAAATTGTAAAAAAAAAAATGCATCGGCCGGGAATCGAACCCGGGCCGCCCGCGTGGCAGGCGAGCATTCTACCACTGAACCACCGATGGTTATGAAAAATCCCATCCGTGAGCTTCAGACAAACAAACAAACAGACAAACAGACAGAATAAGGCAAATATATAAGTAGATATAATACGAATGACCCGGGCAACGCCCGGGTTTTACCCGATTAAATGCTTTTATTCAAATACTATTCGTTACAATTATAAATTGGCGCCGTGGATGTCATTCTTGTATAATATATAAATGAGTTTTAAAAATTGTAAAAAAAAAAATGCATCGGCCGGGAATCGAACCCGGGCCGCCCGCGTGGCAGGCGAGCATTCTACCACTGAACCACCGATGGTTATGAAAAATCCCATCCGTGAGCTTCAGACAAACAGACAGAATAAGGCAAATATATAAGTAGATTATATTATATTATATTATATATTATATATAAAAATTAAATGTGAAATCGATGTTTGTTATCGCATCACGCAAAATCTACTGACTCAATCATTATGGAATTTCGCATGTAGGTAGCTGAAGATTTCGTTTAACATATAGGCTATTCAAAAATCTAAAAAAGTTAATGTGCTTTTTTTTTAAATAAAAAACCAAAAAGCGTTAGTTCCAGTCTTTTACCGCTAGGGCGCAGCACTGGTCGCGACGATAAATGAATTTGATTTTTTTAAAGCATCGGTGGTTCAGTGGTAGAATGCTCGCCTGCCACGCGAGCGGCCAGGGTTCGATTCCCGACCGATGCATTTTTTTTTTAACAATTTTTAAAACTCATTTTTATTATATCTATATTAATAAAATGTCTTCTATATAAATGGAAATTTCATAAGTGGTGTTCGCTAAAAACGTTCGTTACAATGCATCAATTTCGACCAAATTTTCAACATTTATGTAAAACGAGATGGAGCAGGTTTTGCTTAACATCAAAATACTTTAGTAAATTAAATTTTATTGCCCTCTATCGTTAAAATTTTACACAAATAAATTTACTGGCAATGCGTTTCTTTTTAAATCTCTACAGACCTTACTGCAATGATATGATTTTAATGAATGAGAGGGCCCTCTCATTCATTAAAATCATATCATTGCAGTAAGGTCTGTAGAGATTTAAAAAGAAACGCATTGCCAGTAAATTTATTTGTGTAAAATCAAAATACTTTTCCTAACATTAACATGCGTAACTTCGCTGTTATCGATTAAATACTAAAAAAAAATCAACAGAGTTAATTTTATTTATATATAAATACAAAATTAAATTTCAACAGAGTTAATTTTTTTACATACTAGCTAATAATCTCAATCTAAAAAATATTCAAAACAAGCAATTTTAAGATAACACCATATGTAAAACAGTCGGCCAAGAAAACAACAATGATATTACATCTTTCTCACATATTCACACACAATCTTGATTAATAATTAAAACTAATCTTTAGCATTGTTTATTATACTTCATAATATATAATATTCGTTAGGCAAACTTTCACTCGGATAAAACCCGGGCGAAGCCGGGTACACATCCGCTAGTATATATATATATATGTTATATAAAAATATTATATATTTGCACACACAATAAAAAATATATATGTTTTGGGGCTCGAAAGATTAGCTTTTAAATACACAAAGATAGTTATTGTAAAAAAAAAAAGTTTTTTTTTAAACTTTAACAAACAAGAAGGTACACGGGATATAGTTCCATAGAACATGAGTAATACATGGAATAAGTTCAGTAGTACGAAAACAATTGTACTGTAGATGAAAGAGAACAGAGACAACTGTACACAATAGTGAAGTACACAAAATTACAGTATCCATAGTGCAACAATGGTATATGTTAAACAATGTCAGTAGTGTACAAGATAGAAGTAGAATGGGCGTGGAATGAAAGCATAAAGTACAGAGATATTCGAACACAGTACAAAACAAGAGCAGTAGATAGAATAGAGTTCCATAATGCAACTAATATAAGTGGGCTGTACGTGAAATAGAAACATAAAGTACCTAGTGTAGTGAAGTCAGAAACACATGATAGTATCATAGTACACTAAACGCTCTGGAGCGTCCGCGCCTCGCGGCACAGCTGATCACCAGGTTTCTCTCCAGATGGACATCTGTGGTTGACGCCCCGGCCAGGCCCGACTAAACTTCACCGCAGGCCTGGCATGATGAACTGGTCGAGGCCGGATGGTCCGGGTGGGGCAGGGCATGGAGGGCCAACCTAAGCGCAATGTCGGCGTCGTGGCCCGAGAAGGCGCACTTCTCGGGCCACGACGCCGACATTGCGCTTAGGTTGGCCCTCCATGCCCTGCCCCACCCGGACCATCCGGCCTCGACCAGTTCATCATGCCAGGCCTGCGGTTCTGTGGATCGCTCCCTTGACCATCGCTACTGGAGCTGCAGTCGTATCAGGCCCCTCATCATCGAAGCCTTCAGTGTCCTTGGGCGACCTCCTGACTTGCGGGCCTGGATCTTCGGGTCTGGCCTCGAAGTTGACGACCTGGTCATCCTGGCGTCGGCCAAATCCATCATCTACCGGTACTTCGTACAGGTTGGGTTGACCGGAGGACCCGCTCATCTCCTGGGAAAGAAGGCTCACCCGCCGGGGCACATCTCCCGCATGATCATCTGTATATTAGTTTATTCATTATATTTCCATTTTTAATGTAAATTATTGACAAGAATTCAATAAAATTTGTTTCAATTGTCACTAAAATGCACGACCACTAGTACGAAAATAAGTGCAGTGAAAGTGGAATATAAGTACAGCGTACAGAAACGAGCGTACACATATTACAGAACTTAATGTAGTGAGGATAGAAACACAGAATAGCTCCACAATATATGGAACAAGAGAGGCCACAAGTACTTTAGAAAACTATAAACAAGCGTACACATAGTACAGGACAAAATGTAGTGAGGATAGAAACACAGAATAGCTCCACAATATATGGAACAAGAGAGGCCACAAGTACTGTAGAAAACTATAAACAAGCGTACACATATTACAGAACTTAATGTAGTGAGGATAGAAACACAGAATAGCTCCACAATATATGGAACAAGAGAGGCCACAAGTACTTTAGAAAACTATAAACAAGCGTACACATAGTACAGGACAAAATGTAGTGAGGATAGAAACACAGAATAGCTCCACAATATATGGAACAAGAGAGGCCACAAGTACTGTAGAAAACTATAAACAAGCGTACACATATTACAGAACCTAATGTAGTGAGGATAGAAACACAGAATAGCTCCACAATATATGGAACAAGAGAGGCCACAAGTACTGTAGAAAACTATAAACAAGCGTACACATAGTACAGGACAAAATGTAGTGAGGACAGAAACACAGAATAATCTCAAAGTACATGAAACACGGCCACTAGTAAAAAAAGTGCACTGTACGTGGAAGATAAGTACAGCGTATAGAAACGAGCGTATAGAGAAAACAGGAACACAGAATAGTCTCATAGTGCACATTGTAGACTGGCCCCACCACAAGAGGAGTGTCTACGGTGTAGCCTGGAACCACCACCACAACAGCAGTGTATACAGTGTAGACTGGCCCCACCACAAGAGGAGTGTCTACGGTGTAGCCTGGAACCACCACCACAACAGCAGTGTATACAGTGTAGACTGGCCCCACCACAAGAGGAGTGTCTACGGTGTAGCCTGGAACCACCACCACAACAGCAGTGTATACAGTGTAGACTGGCCCCACCACAAGAGGAGTGTCTACGGTGTAGCCTGGAACCACCACCACAACAGCAGTGTATACAGTGTAGACTGGCCCCACCACAAGAGGAGTGTCTACGGTGTAGCCTGGAACCACCACCACAACAGCAGTGTATACAGTGTAGACTGGCCCCACCACAAGAGGAGTGTATACAGTGTAGAGTGGAACCACCACAAGAGCATTGTACATCATCCAGTGTAGAGAGTAAGAAAGAGCAGTGTAAACCATCCAATGTAGACTACAACCATCACAAGAGGAGTGTATACAGTGTAGATACCTCAACTACCACCACAAGAGCATTGTGCATCAGCCAGTGTAGAGAGTAAGAAAGAGCAGTGTAAACCATCCAATGTAGACTACAACCACCACAAGAGGAGTGTAAACCATCCAATGTAGACTACAACCACCACAAGAGCAGTGTAAACCATCCAATGTAGACTACAACCACCACAAGAGGAGTGTAAACCATCCAATGTAGACTACAACCACCACAAGAGGAGTGTATACAGTGTAGATACCTCAACTACCACCACAAGAGCATTGTGCATCAGCCAGTGTAGAGAGTAAGAAAGAGCAGTGTAAACCATCCAATGTAGACTACAACCACCACAAGAGGAGTGTAAACCATCCAATGTAGACTACAACCACCACAAGAGGAGTGTAAACCATCCAATGTAGACTACAACCACCACAAGAGCAGTGTAAACCATCCAATGTAGACTACAACCACCACAAGAGGAGTGTAAACCATCCAATGTAGACTACAACCACCACAAGAGGAGTGTAAACCATCCAATGTAGACTACAACCACCACAAGAGGAGTGTAAACCATCCAATGTAGACTACAACCACCACAAGAGCAGTGTAAACCATCCAATGTAGACTACAACCACCACAAGAGGAGTGTAAACCATCCAATGTAGACTACAACCACCACAAGAGGAGTGTAAACCATCCAATGTAGACTACAACCACCACAAGAGGAGTGTAAACCATCCAATGTAGACTACAACCACCACAAGAGGAGTGTAAACCATCCAATGTAGACTACAACCACCACCACAACAGCAGTGTATACAGTGTATACAACCACCATCACAAGAGGAGTAGACGTCCCTGGCATTGGCACTCCACGACCTCCACCCTGAACCCTGCTAATAATACGTCGGCTCTCACCTTGAGCGGCGTTCAAGGGGAGGGAGGGAGAGTCTGGAAGCTTGCCAGCGTTCCCAACAATAGCACGCCCATTCATGTGACGGCGGTACACCTTTGTCCCAGCCCTGTTGGCAGCGTGGACGTCACTTTGTGTAGACGTGCTGTATGTTCTATCTACCTCAGATTCCTCAGAAACACGCTCTCATTCCAGATCTTCACAACTCGCCAAAAAGATGAGATGCTCCAAAGGAAGAAAATGAGCAAAAGACTTATAATGACTATGTCGAACTAACGGCACGTAGATGATTGTGATATCTCGTGATAGTTCACTTATCAGTCAGGAGTTAACTAGTCAGTTAACCAACCAGTCGGTTAGTCAGTTAACTAGATCACTAGTACGTTAACCACGAGCTAGCCATCAAACTAACCACCCAGTTAACTAGATAACTAGCAATTAAATATATAACTAGTCAGTTAAACAGTGAGCTTGCCATCAAGCTAACCATCCAATTAACTAGATAACTAGCCAATTAACTATATAACTAGGCAGTTAACCAGTGAGCTTGCCATCAAGCTAACCATCCAATTAACTAGATAACTAGCCAATTAAATATATAACTAGGCAGTTAAACAGTGAGCTTGCCATCAAGCTAACCATCCAGTTAACTAGATAACTAGTCAGTTAACCACTAGCTAGCCATCAGACTAACTAGCAAGTTAACTAGATAGTTAGTACCTTAACCAGATAGTTAGCTACCAGGTCAACTAGTCAGTTAAACAGCGAGCTAGCCAACTATCAATTTAACTATATAGCTAGTAGGTTAACCAGCTATATATCTAGTCATCAGGCTAACTAGCCAGTTAACTAGATAACTAGTAAGTTAACCAGCTATCTAGTCATGAAGCCAGTTATCTAGAGAGTTAGTTAGTTAATTAGATAACTAGTAAGTTAACCAGCTAGCTAGCCAGTTAACTAGATGACTAGTAAGTTAACCAGCTAGCTAGCCAGTTAACTAGATAACTAGTAAGTTAACCAGCTAGCTAGCCAGTTAACTAGATAACTAGTAAGTTAACCAGCTAGATAGTAAGTTAACCAGCTAGATAGTAAGTTAACCAGCTAGATAGTAAGTTAACCAGCTAGATAGTAAGTTAACCAGCTAGATAGTAAGTTAACCAGCTAGCTAGTCAGTTAACCAGTTCAGTCAATGAGGTAGTACAAGAGGGTTCGACCATACATCCGGACCAAGTCCCGCTGGCAATCGACCAATCACAACCTGAGTTAGAACAGCTGCCAAGGTTTTTGCCCAATGAAATTGTAAATAAGGTTTCAGAAAAGTCTTATCTACGTCTACAAGGCTGTGGTTAGACAACGTAGCAATGTAGACAACGTAACAATGACTTGTACAACAGCTTGTACTGAAAGTGCACCACATGTCTACACATGTAGTACCAGGCCATGGTGGGTAGTGACAGCTTGTACTGAAAGACACCACATGTCTACATATGTAGTACCAGGCTATGGTGGGTAGTGACAGTTTATACTGTAGGTACACCACATGTCTACACATGTAGTGCCAGACCATGGTTAGTAAAGGGATGTGACAGTTTATACTGTAAGTACACCACATGTCTACACATGTAGTACTAGGCTATGATAAACATGATGGGTAGATGGTTGTGGCAGCTTGTACTATAAGTACACCACATGTCTACACATGTAGTACCAGGCTATGATAAACATGATGAGTAGAGAGTTGTAACAGTTTGTACTGTAAGTACATCACATATCTACACATGTAGTGCTAGGCCCTGATAAACATGATGAGTAGAGAGTTGTAACAGTTTGTACTGTAAGTACACCACATGTCTACACATGTAGTGCTAGGCCCTGATAAACATGATGAGTAGAGAGTTGTAACAGCTTGTACTGTAAGTACACCACAAGTCTACACATGTAGTACCAGGCCCTGATAAACATGATGAGTAGAGAGTTGTAACAGCTTGTACTATAAGTACACCACATGTCTACACATGTAGTACCAGGCCATGATAAACATGATGAGTAGAGAGTTGTAACAGTTTGTACTGTAAGTACACCACATGTCTACACATGTAGTGCTAGGCCCTGATAAACATGATGAGTAGAGAGTTGTAACAGTTTGTACTGTAAGTACACCACATGTCTACACATGTAGTGCTAGGCCCTGATAAACATGATGAGTAGAGAGTTGTAACAGTTTGTACTGTAAGTACACCACATGTCTACACATGTAGTGCTAGGCCCTGATAAACATGATGAGTAGAGAGTTGTAACAGCTTGTACTGTAGGTACATCACATGTCTACACATGTAGTACCAGGCCATGATAAACATGATGAGTAGAGAGTTGTAACAGCTTGTACTGTAAGTACACCACAAGTCTACACATGTAGTGCTAGGCCCTGATAAACATGATGAGTAGAGAGTTGTAACAGTTTGTACTGTAAGTACACCACATGTCTACACATGTAGTGCTAGGCCCTGATAAACATGATGAGTAGAGAGTTGTAACAGCTTGTACTGTAAGTACACCACATGCCTACACTCGGCCGTGCGGCCACGCGTCGCGCGGGCTCCTGAGTGTTTCGCCTCTGGCGGGCGAAAGGTGTCGCGGATGGCGACAAATTTTATACGGGCTGAGGGCCCGTCAAGGGCCGAGCAAGGGCCTGTAAGGCACGGCTCACTAGCGCAACCATGTGCAGAATTATCTGCAAATCAAGATTTGCAGAACGAAATTCCAATAGTTTTGAGAAAGAATCAAAACTATGTAAATCCGCCCGCCGGCGGCCAGGATGCAAATTCTGCCGCGCCGGTCGACCTTGTGGCTATTCCAACTTCTAACGCCGCTGCTCAAGTCCGGAGAAACTGGGCTGACATCACAGAACAGGTGAATCCTGGAGCTGAGGAAGGATTTACCCTCGTCCAGGGTAGGAAGAGGCGCCGTGGCTCGGGGAATTCACCTACGACGGCTGCACCCTCCTCCAATGCCGGAGCTTCCAGGACCATTCGCCGACCTCAATCATCGGCGGGATCAGTGCCCCGAGCCCAAGAAATCAGGGCCACCAGGGCTCACATCGCGGATGCCAGGGCGCGGCAGGCGTCCTCTTCCGAGGAACACTGTGTGTACATCGAACACAGCCCCGAACTTGAGCCCTTCCACTACCTTAGGGCTTTGGATAGGAAACTCGGAGGAACCGCCGGAGTCATCCAGATCACCAAGGTGAACGGCCACCAGCTACTGGGACTAACCAACAGAGGCCTGGCCGAGCGCCTCATAAGTGAGGGCCTCGAGGTTGAGGGAACACTCCTCAGGGCATTCCCTTTCCGCAAAAGAGCGGAAAGGATTACAGTGGGTAACCTCCCCTTCTTTGTGGCGGACTCTGCTGTCATCACCGCCCTCTCTCCATTTGGGCGGGTTACGTCCATCGCCCCTAAGCAGATGAAGGCGGGCCCCTACGTCTACGTCGATGGCCGGCGTGACGTCTTCATCACCCTACATGAGGGGATCACCATAGAGAGGCTTCCAACCCGCCTCGACATCAACATCAAAGGCCAAGCCTGGCCTGCATACCTATCCTCGGGCATCAGGTGTTCCAGGTGCCACGGACAAGGGCATCGGAGGGCCATCTGCCCCCTGCTTGCAGGGCTGGCCAACAACACCAGAATGGCCCCACCAACCACTCCTGCTGGCGTCCCACCACCGACCACCTCTGCACCGCCTCAGCGGTCAGCAGCCCAGCCTCCTGCGCCAGCTCCCTCCAATCTAGCCATGGAGGTTTGCAGCGCTCCTCCCATGGCCCGAGCTGTGCTCCATCCATCCGCACCTCGGTCATCTCCACCAGCGGCCCCAGCCTTACCTATGGAGGAGACGCCTTCTGCCCCTCTACCTGTGATCCCTGCTCCGTCCCTGCAGGTACCCAAGAATCCCGTGGACCCTCGCTCGGCGACGCCGCGTCATCCAGAGCCGACGCCTCCCGCTCGACCTGACTTCGCTGCCCCGCGTGGCCCTCCGCCCATCCAGGAGACCCTCGGGCCTGCAGCCCCAACACAGGACGTAGAGATGTCCATCGTGGAGGAGACCACTGCGTCCTCCGCGTCATCAACAAGAAACGCAACGAGAGTCGATCTCGATGCGTTCATCGAGGTGCACCCCAGCGTGTCCTTCGCTGAGACGGACGCCCTTGGTCTTGGGCGGGAGGAGGTCCTGGACCTCCTCTCCTCGAGGACCAAGGCGCAGAGGAAAGGACCCCTCCTGTCGCCTCCGCAGTGCGACGCCCTCGCCGGCCTTATCGGTCAAATTCTGGACCTGAAGCCCGGACACACCTCTAACTTATACAAGGTCCTTGGTCAGGTTAGAGCTGAGCTAACGAAAACACCAGCCGCAGCACCAACACCCCCACTGCCTGCTCCTCGGCCTGCTGAGACGGCGCCGCCCGCTCCTCAAGGAGAGGAGTCAGCACCAGCTGAAGTGGCATATCCGCCTCCACTGCCAGTCAAGATGACAGACGAGGCCCGTGAGAGGTGGCTCCTCGACCTGTTCAAGGAATTGAACTATAGGACCTTCCTGATGCCCTTACTTAGTTGGACCAGACCGGAACAAATCATTCGTGCGGCTCTGCATTCCGGAGAAGAACGGAATGATATTCTCGGCGCACATCCAAACCAAAGGAGCATCCTTGCGAACTTCTTGGGCTCTGTCATCGAGCGTGCTCGAGGCGATGATCAATCTGCTCTCGACCAATTGTCGGACTTTAGGTCAGTGTTGTGCCGCTGATGAAACTATTGTAAATAATTGTAATTTTTTTTTTCCCCCACTGACTTGAGTGTAACAATTGACTGAGTTGTCAATAAACGTGTTTTTAATTGTCACATGTCTACACATGTAGTGCTAGGCCCTGATAAACATGATGAGTAGAGAGTTGTAACAGCTTGTACTGTAGGTACATCACATATCTACACATGTAGTACCAGGCCATGATAAACATGATGAGTAGAGAGTTGTAACAGCTTGTACTGTAAGTACACCACATGTCTACACATGTAGTGCTAGGCCCTGATAAACATGATGAGTAGAGAGTTGTAACAGCTTGTACTGTAAGTACACCACATGTCTACACATGTAGTACCAGGCCCTGATAAACATGATGAGTAGAGAGTTGTAACAGTTTGTACTGTAAGTACACCACATGTCTACACATGTAGTGCTAGGCCCTGATAAACATGATGAGTAGAGAGTTGTAACAGTTTGTACTGTAAGTACACCACATGTCTACACATGTAGTGCTAGGCCCTGATAAACATGATGAGTAGAGAGTTGTAACAGTTTGTACTGTAAGTACACCACATGTCTACACATGTAGTGCTAGGCCCTGATAAACATGATGAGTAGAGAGTTGTAACAGTTTGTACTGTAAGTACACCACAAGTCTACACATGTAGTGCTAGGCCCTGATAAACATGATGAGTAGAGAGTTGTAACAGCTTGTACTGTAAGTACACCACATGTCTACACATGTAGTGCTAGGCCCTGATAAACATGATGAGTAGAGAGTTGTAACAGTTTGTACTGTAAGTACATCACATATCTACACATGTAGTACCAGGCCATGATAAACATGATGAGTAGAGAGTTGTAACAGTTTGTACTGTAAGTACACCACATGTCTACACATGTAGTGCTAGGCCCTGATAAACATGATGAGTAGAGAGTTGTAACAGCTTGTACTGTAAGTACACCACATGTCTACACATGTAGTGCTAGGCCATGATAAACATGGTGGGTAGAGAGTTGTAACAGTTTGTACTGTAAGTACACCACATGGCTACACATGTAGTACCAGGCCCTGATAAACATGACGAGTAGAGAGTTGTAACAGTTTGTACTGTAAGTACACTACAGGTCTACACATGTAGTACCAGGCCATGATAAACATGATGGGTAGAGAGTTGTGGCAGCTTGTACTATAAGTACACCACATGGCTACACATGTAGTACCAGGCCCTGATAAACATGACGAGTAGAGAGTTGTAACAGCTTGTACTGTAAGTACACTACAGGTCTACACATGTAGTACCAGGCCATGATAAACATGATGGGTAGAGAGTTGTGGCAGCTTGTACTATAAGTACACCACATGGCTACACATGTAGTACCAGGCCCTGATAAACATGACGAGTAGAGAGTTGTAACAGCTTGTACTGTAAGTACACTACAGGTCTACACATGTAGTACCAGGCCATGATAACCATGGTGGGTAGAGAGTTGTGGCAGCTTGTACTGTAAGTACACCACATGGCTACACATGTAGAAAACAGACTATATACTTTCAAAACACCAGGACACTGTTTGGCTATTTGTACTTGGCTAGACGCCATGATCAGTCGTGCCATGAGAGTGCAGTAAAAACTCTAGAAACACAAATATATTATAATCGAAAAACTCAATAAAAAGAAAAATTTCATTAAAACTTAGTTGGTTTCAATATATAGCCATTGGACACTTTCCCACTTTATTCCTAAACAAAGGAAGATTACATTCTATATACAGTTACGAGCGTCATTCTTCATCTCCTAATATTCAGTTTTCATCTCTGTCACCGTTTGCTTTTTTTTTTTTGGAATGGCGCCCTCCTTTTGGTTGGCTACGGTCACGCCACCTTTGCCCCCCCCCCCCCATCCCACTCGCTATTTCGTCTTTGTAACTATTGTGTTGGAGCGTGTCGCTCCCTAAATAATTAGATAATAACCAAATGGAATCCTCTCTTTCTTTTTTCCCAGTAAGAGACTCCTACGGCAGCCAACAGTACATAGACAGATAAAGCACATAGGCTATAGATATTAACTAACATATGCATTTATTTAAGGCGCCAATTTATAATTGTAACAAATAGTATTTGAATCAAAACATTCAATCGGGTTAAACACGGGCGTTGCCCGGGTCATTCGGCTAGTATTTTTATATAGAACATTATTTGATAATGTGTGGGATTGGTTTCAAATAATTTATAAAATATTGTAGAGAAATATTTATAATACAATATAATACGGCTTGTGATTGTGAAACGACATTTGAAAATTATCCCGCAAATGTTTCTTTTAAACGAAAAATCGAAATTTATTTTTAAGGAGAAATAACGATTATTTCTAACCTTAGGAATGAAGTATGAAAGGGTGAATTGTGAAGAGTAATGATATAAGTATTTATTATTTTACACTAGTTTATTTTTATAGTATAGTTTATTTATTGTTTATTTTTAGTTGTTTAGCGTTCTCACGCAATTCTGAACTTAACTACCAGTTTTATGATTTTTCAGGATCCCTGAATGATCAGATTCTTGGTCGTTGAGGTACAACTTACACCGCGCACGCTGACAAGGAACCAACAGCCCGACACGCGTACGTAGTTAGCTTTTCTTGATTAATTAAGAATGGGTATTTGGCCACAATTCTGGAATAATTTTAAAAAATTAAAGAATAGTTGTTATTTATTCCGATAGATGGTGCAAACCATCAGTAACTTTTAATTTCACGATCATCAGAGAGATGTCTTTTTCTTAATAAAAAATAAATAAATAAAAGGATCCATTGTTATATAGTTTCACTTCCGTACAATATACCCAACAATGAAATATGACTTAGTAGTATCAAAAGAGACAAAGGTCGCCTCTCCCGTCAAAATAGACGTCAAAACCTGACGCCATCTACGGTAGAGGCGACCTTTGTCTCTTTTGATCAATATCTTCCCGGAAAAATTTCCATCTATATTTCAGACTTAGTAGTAGTTATGATTGATAATAAAAATTAGTATAGGAAACGTCCGATAGATGGCACTATTTTATATATAAGGGGATCGGTGGAAGAGTGATCTAAACCGTTGGTTTTGGACCGCTACGGCCCTGGATTGAATCCCGCATTATGCACTTTTTTCTAATAAATTTTAAAAAAATGCTCTAATGGCCCCCGATTCTTGCAAAAGTCCAATCCCACCAGCAAGTGCAAGTAACCAAACGGGGTTCTGGCACATTTGTAAGTGTAAAAGTCGAACTGCTTTTCACATTGTGTAGACATGTGGTGCACTTACAGTAAAAGCAGTCGCTAACTACCTACCATGATTATCATGGCCTATACCACGTGTACTAGGGATAATAAAAATATAATTAAAGTAAAGTTAAACCTGTCTATAGTGCCCCCTCTAAATAACGCCTTCCTCTCTATAGCGCCCAATTTTAAATACGTAGTACGATGCGATTTACATTAAAAGTGAGCTGTCTATAGCGCCCCCTCTCTATAGCATCCTATTTTGGTGAGTCCCAAGAGGGGACGCTATAGACAGGTTTGAAAATTCTAAACTATTATAGACGCGTATGATTCTTTTTAAAATTAAACAATTTCTACTGCCCTTACTGCAATGGAAAAATTAATGGGTAGGCCTGGCTCATCAGTGGTGAACCCTACCAGCGGTTTCGCCAGTTTAATCTACCATACCGCTGCTATATTGCATTTTTGGAACTCCCTTTTATAGTGATACTGATGCTAGACTCTTGGAACGGGTATTTTTAGAAGAACAATGGACATAAGCTTTGAGGACAGCAGAATTACATATAATTATAAATATTTGAATTTTTCCATTGCAGTAAGGGCAGTAGAAATTGTTTAATTTTAAAAAGAATCATACGCGTCTATAATAGTTTCGAATTTTGATAATAGATGGCGTGTATGCATCATAATAGGCAGGTTTAACTGTATTTATCTATATTCGAATAAATGACTCTAAACAGAAGTTACAACGGCCTTTGAAATGTATCCAATGTAACAGCTGTCGTTTTAAATTTTCCATCAGGCTAAGTGGTGGGCTAAGAAACTTTAAGACAACTATTTTATTACAGTGTTGCCAGCTAACAAGGTCTAATTTCCTGATTAAATCAGTGAGAGACGATGCGACAAGCAGCCACCTGTTGGTGAAAATTACTGGGGAGGATCGGCACGGGGGCACTAGACACCTGCCCTCCTTGTAATTGTTTCATTCGTCGTTTGTCTTCCTCCAAATTATAAACATGGGGGTCCACGGTCAACTTTTTTTTTTTAATCATAGAGTGTCGATTTATCTCCGACAAATCTTTTTTCTTCTTTTTTTCACCTTTTATTGTGAATTTGTTGAGCTTATTTTAATTATGTGTTTCCTCCCGCTTCTTGACTTTTTTTTTTATTATTAGTTTACTGATTTCTTGTGGCAGTTCGTCTGCTTCTTCTTTTTTTTTTTTAACGAGTGTTTATAATTGGATGTCTTGGTTAGTGTGTGTGTACTACTTGATGGTTTTACTTTTTTGTTTTTTTATCTTTTGGAATCGTTAAATATTAGTTTAATGTGACATCTGTATATTTAATGGTTTATCTTTCTCTCTTTTTAATGAAAAAAAAAGATGGATTTTTTTAAGCTGTAGGCAGTGAGACTTACGATAGTGTTTTTTAAATGGCTTAGAAACAAGATTCCGTCTTTGTCTTGAAGCTAAAACAGTAGAACCTTGTTTAAGTATTTCTTCTCATAAGATCACTAATCCTCTCTTTAAGCGTCTAATTCTTAATCCCTATCTCATTTATCTTTGAGATAAACCTCTTATAAGCGTCCCTGACTTATTCGTTAAAAACGATTCTTTTTTTCCCTAAAGATACAATATATATATTAAGAAAGAAAAAAAAGGGGGGCATCTCCTTATCGTGCAACTGAAAGTTGCTGATGGCTTGCGCCATCTATCGGATTAAAGATAAACTATTAAGCAACTTTCAATTGCACGATAAAAGATGCCTTTTTTTTTCTTAATTTATGCAACTTATACTAGTACAATATCACATTTTTACTATTGACGTGACAACGTCTTAAATTAGGTTGCGGCTGGGAGTCACTTATGAAAAAGTGTAACGCCCGGTAACGTTACGTTACGATGAGTCATCGAACGAGAGTGCTGCGCGCGCAGCGCTAGAGAATTAGGCGCATTGAATCGGCGCATGCTTGTCTCTGTCTTTGTCTTTCTCGAACGTTCTTGGCGTTGGAAAAACAAGAAAGCGTCATAATACAAGTTCACACGTGTGGTTAAAGTATCGTCAGCTGTGTCTGTAGTGAAAATGTGGAGTGCTTAGATTCGTCATTTACAACAACTACAACAATAAAGGTAAATAATTGTACACTGATATTTCATTATCGTAAACTATGATTGATTGATTAATTGTTAGATTGACACAAAAGTTGAGAAACTGAGTTTATAGGTTATGTCATACTATTGATAAATGTTGATAGTGTTAAGTAAATTATTAGTTTAAAATTAATTAATTAATTAATTATTATTTTACAAATTTTAAATAGTTTCAAATTTATTTAGCAAAAATTTGAACCTTCGATCTGAATAAATGTTTTGATTTTCGAATTGATTCTTTAAAATTACAAATATTAAGAAAAAGTGGCAGATATAAGAAAACTTTATTTAAACTGTGTTGAGCAAGAATTTTAACATCTAATTTAAGTAAATGTTTTAATTTTCAACTTCATCATTTACAATTACAAATTTTATTTAATTTCAAATTTATTTAGCAAAAATTTGAACCTTCGATCTGAATAAGTGTTTTGATTTTCAAATACCAACGCGGCTGGTGGAGTGGCGATCTATCGTAAATTATCATCGACATCTACGGCGGAAGTGTTCCAAGTTGCGATTACAGACGTAACTCGTGTCATTAAAACCAAGGGTGACATGTGCATGACTGAAGTTACTTGCTTCGCCGCTAATACTAGCTTCAAGTTTATACTCGGTGCTGTATATATTCATCCAGGAGCTAGTATGCAGGATATTGGAATGTTACTATGGCAAGGACTCGGTCCGTACATTCACAACAGCCAGTACGTGCCACCGTTCGTGCAAGTTGATTCTAGTATACCGATTCTTCTGTGTGGTGATTTTAACAAAAACGTAAAGCCTGACAACTCGTTTCTTAAATTCATGAAAAATACGTATAATCTTGATTGCGTATCAAACGTTTCTAAGTCAACTACGTTAAAAGGAACAACTATCGACTTGACTTTCGCAAGACACATTACAGCAGAAACACTTCCTTTCATTTCATATTTCTCCTATCATCGTCCTATCCTCAACAAAATCACTCAAATAGGAATTAGTTAAGTTTAAGTTTACATGTACAATGTTTTAGTAAACAAAATATATTTCTATAGTTAAAATTTGTGCAATTCTTATTTTCATTCAATTCCTTGTTCCTATTGTGCAATTTAATTATATTCATATCAATAAATATTCTACCGTTGTCACGTAAAATCTTCGCCCGTAAAACCGACTTTACAGGCAACCATTGTTTTTTTTTTCACATATATATGCAAGCAGAGGGCGCCTCTCCCATCAAATTAAACGTCAAAACCAGACGCCATCTATTGACCGTCGCCGCAAACTAGCGGCCTCGGGTCGGTGACAAAGCCACAACACCAGCATTAACAAACTGAGAAGCGTCCACCTTAGAGACCAGTTGTAACTTTGCCACCGACCCGAGGCCGCTAGTTTGCGGCGACGGTCAATAGATGGTGTCTGGTTTTGACGTTCAATTTCCTCCCGTCAAAATTTCCGTCTTTGTCTTGAAGCTAAAACCGTAGAAGCTCGTTTAAGTATTCCTTCTCATAAGATCACTAATCCCTTTTTTAAGCGTCTAATTCTTAATCCCAATCTCATTTATCTTTGAAATGAACCTCTTCTAAGCGTCCATGACTTATTATATATATATTGCTCTTTTTCTTATCCTAATATCTTCAATTCTTCCTTTTTTTATGTTTTGCTTACATAACGCGTAACTGCCGAGGTAACAGCGTGAACTTGTTATAACCCTATGTTGTTACATTAAAAAAAATTTTTTTGATACCCATATAGTAATATTTTATAATTTGTTTTTAATTATCATTAATTTACAACTATCTTTTATATAAATTATGTTTAATTGTATAATATAAAATACCCATTTCCTGATTTCTCAAGAAGCCATTGGGACCAAAATTATTTTTGATGTACGGAAACATCTAAGACTCTTCATTGGACACGACAACAACAAGAAGTCATTATAATTGACATGGACCCAGAAACAGCAGTTTTACACACCCAAGATAGTGGACATTGCTGTGAGAGAGATGTACGGAGACATCTGAGGCTCTTCATTGGACACGACAACAACAAGAAGTCATTATAATTGACATGGACCCAGAACAGCAGCTTCACATACCCAAGATAGAGAACATTGCTGTGATAGAGATGTACGGAGACATCTGAGGCTCTTCATTGGACACGACAACAACAACAGAAAATTGACATGGACCCAGAGCAGCAGCTTTACACACCCAAGATAGAGAACATTGCTGTGATAGAGATGTATGGAGACATCTGAGGCTCTTCATTGGACACGACAACAACAATAAACAAACTAATTGACTTTTTAAACCCCCTCTCAAAAGTGCCTATCTCCTTTGAATCGCTAATTTTGGCCTGTGGTATATTTGGGATGTTTTGATTTCTCATCAGTAGTGAACCAGCGATTATAAGAAATTTTGACGAAATCACTTAGAAGATTCACTTATTTCATCAGTTCACCAATTGTAGAAATATCATTCGTATATTTGAAAAGATGGAGCTATTTGTAGGGCGACACAGTGCGTCCTTTTTAGAATTAAAACAAATAAAAGACTATTTTATTGAGTTTACTAAAAATAACAAAAATATTGAGAGGGACTTGATCAGTCATTGATGAATCCTCTAAGCGGTTTCGCCAGAAGCGTGAGTGAACCTTCCCAATATTTTTATTATTTCAGTAAGGGCGCGGTAGAGAAAATTGGTTTGTTTTACTTTTGTTTTACTTTTATGTTTGTTTTACTTTTGTTTTACTTTTATGTTTGTTTTACTTTTGTTATACTTTTATGTTTGTTTTACTTTTGTTTTACTTTTACTTTTGTTTTACTTTTATGTTTGTTTTACTTTTATATGAGCAATAGTTACCCAGAAATTATTTGAAGAAGTAAAAATCAGGTAAAAAGTTTCTTTTAATTTAAATTTGCAAGCTTTCGAGCAAATATACTGCTCTTCAACGGGCTGATATTCTATGTACAAACTCTAATTATTATTTATACAGAATAATTGGAAACTTTTGTTATTGGTATGTGCGGGCGAGCATCAGACTGTTACTAGCTAAAGTAATAGATATTATACTGGGATTAAATATATATACATTCCAATAATTATTAATATTTAGTTTTTTGTCAAGGATATTGTTATATTGGGTTGGGAGGTCAATTTTTCTATTGATGCTATTTATTTTTGATGATACCAATGCTTTAAAAAGAACGGTTGCGCTACATATAGTTCATTTTTCTCAATACAGATGGCGCTCTAATCCATCGCCCTTTATCCTAGAGATCTATTAATGTTTGTACTGAAGATGATACAGCAAAATGATTCTATCTACGATTCAAGAGAGAAAACAACAATAAAAAGAAGACTACACTCATGGACAAAAACTTGAGGAAGTGAAATGTCTTTGATGTCGACAACGTCTATTTTTTAAAAGAAGACAGAGGTTTTCACACTTGGTTATCTCGTGTGTCTTCAATAAAGGTCACTGTAATATCTTTCAGAGTTATTGTCTGAATCCAGATATACATGCTGTAAGGTACAACTTCCTTAAGTTTTGTTCACACTTGGTTATCTCGTGTGTCTTCAATAAAGGCCATTCTAATATCTTTCATAGTTATTGTCTGAATCCCAATATACATGTTAAAAAGTACAACTTCCTTAAGTTTTGCTCACACTTGGTTATCTCGTGTGTCTTCAATAAAGGCCATTCTAATATCTTTCAGAGTTATTGTCTGAATCCCGATATACATGTTAAAAGGTACAACTTCCTTAAGTTTTGTTCACACTTGGTTATCTCGTGTGTCTTCAATAAAGGTCACTGTAATATATTTCAGAGTTATTGTCTGAATCCCGATATACATGCTAAAAGGTACAACTTCCTTAAGTTTTGTTCACACTTGGTTATCTCGTGTGTCTTCAATAAAGGTCACTGTAATATCTTTCAGAGTTATTGTATGAATCCAGATATACATGCTGAAAGGTACAACTTCCTTAAGTTTTGTTCACACTTGGTTATCTCGTGTGTCTTCAATAAAGGTCACTGTAATATCTTTCAGAGTTATTGTCTGAATCCCGATATACATGGTAAAAGGTACAACTTCCTTAAGTTTTGTTCACACTTGGTTATCTCGAGTGACTTCAATAAAGGTCACTGTAATATCTTTCAGAGTTATTGTCTGAATCCCGATATACATGGTAAAAGGTACAACTTCCTTAAGTTTTGTTCACACTTGGTTATCTCGTGTGTCTTCAATAAAGGTCACTGTAATATCTTTCAGAGTTATTGTCTGAATCCCGATATACATGGTAAAAGGTACAACTTCCTTAAGTTTTGTTCACACTTGGTTATCTCGTGTGTCTTCAATAAAGGTCACTGTAATATCTTTCAGAGTTATTGTCTGAATCCCGATATACATGGTAAAAGGTACAACTTCCTTAAGTTTTGTTCACACTTGGTTATCTCGTGTGTCTTCAATAAAGGTCACTGTAATATCTTTCAGAGTTATTGTCTGAATCCCGATATACATGTTAAAAGGTACAACTTCCTTAAGTTTTGTTCACACTTGGTTATCTCGTATGTCTTCAATAAAGGTCACTGTAATATCTTTCAGAGTTATTGTCTGAATCCCGATATACATGTTAAAAGGTACAACTTCCTTAAGTTTTGTTCACACTTGGTTATCTCGTATGTCTTCAATAAAGGTCACTGTAATATCTTTCAGAGTTATTGTCTGAATCCCGATATACATGTTAAAAGGTACAACTTCCTTAAGTTTTGTTCACACTTGGTTATCTCGTATGTCTTCAATAAAGGTCACTGTAATATCTTTCAGAGTTATTGTCTGAATCCCGATATACATGTTAAAAGGTACAACTTCCTTAAGTTTTGTTCACACTTGGTTATCTCGTATGTCTTCAATAAAGGTCATTGTAATATCTTTCAGAGTTATTGTCTGAATCCCGATATACATGTTAAAAGGTATAACTTCCTTAAGTTTTGTTCACACTTGGTTATCTCGTGTGTCTTCAATAAAGGTCACTGTAATATATTTCAGAGTTATTGTCTGAATCCCGATATACATGGTAAAAGGTACAACTTCCTTAAGTTTTGTTCACACTTGGTTATCTCGTGTGTCTTCAATAAAGGTCACTGTAATATATTTCCGAGTTATTGTCTGAATCCCGATATACATGTTAAAAGGTATAACTTCCTTAAGTTTTGTTCACACTTGGTTATCTCGTGTGTCTTCAATAAAGGTCACTGTAATATATTTCAGAGTTATTGTCTGAATCCCGATATACATGTTAAAAGGTATAACTTCCTTAAGTTTTGTTCACACTTGGTTATCTCGTGTGTCTTCAATAAAGGTCACTGTAATATCTTTCAGAGTTATTGTCTGAATCCCGATATACATGGTAAAAGGTACAACTTCCTTAAGTTTTGTTCACACTTGGTTATCTCGTGTGTCTTCAATAAAGGTCACTGTAATATCTTTCAGAGTTATTGTCTGAATCCCGATATACATGGTAAAAGGTACAACTTCCTTAAGTTTTGTTCACACTTGGTTATCTCGTGTGTCTTCAATAAAGGTCACTGTAATATCTTTCAGAGTTATTGTCTGAATCCCGATATACATGTTAAAAGGTATAACTTCCTTAAGTTTTGTTCACACTTGGTTATCTCGTGTGTCTTCAATAAAGGTCACTGTAATATCTTTCAGAGTTATTGTCTGAATCCCGATATACATGGTAAAAGGTATAACTTCCTTAAGTTCTGTTCACACTTGGTTATCTCGTGTGTCTTCAATAAAGGTCACTGTAATATATTTCAGAGTTATTGTCTGAATCCCGATATACATGGTAAAAGGTATAACTTCCTTAAGTTCTGTTCACACTTGGTTATCTCGTGTGTCTTCAATAAAGGTCACTGTAATATCTTTCAGAGTTATTGTCTGAATCCCGATATACATGCTAAAAGGTACAACTTCCTTAAGTTTTGTTCACACTTGGTTATCTCGTGTGTCTTCAATAAAGGTCACTGTAATATCTTTCAGAGTTATTGTCTGAATCCCGATATACATGCTAAAAGGTACAACTTCCTTAAGTTCTGTTCACACTTGGTTATCTCGTGTGTCTTCAATAAAGGTCACTGTAATATCTTTCAGAGTTATTGTCTGAATCCCGATATACATGCTAAAAGGTACAACTTCCTTAAGTTCTGTTCACACTTGGTTATCTCGTGTGTCTTCAATAAAGGTCACTGTAATATCTTTCAGAGTTATTGTCTGAATCCCGATATACATGCTAAAAGGTACAACTTCCTTAAGTTCTGTTCACACTTGGTTATCTCGTGTGTCTTCAATAAAGGTCACTGTAATATCTTTCAGAGTTATTGTCTGAATCCCGATATACATGGTAAAAGGTATAACTTCCTTAAGTTCTGTTCACACTTGGTTATCTCGTGTGTCTTCAATAAAGGTCACTGTAATATCTTTCAGAGTTATTGTCTGAATCCCGATATACATGCTAAAAGGTACAACTTCCTTAAGTTTTGTTCACACTTGGTTATCTCGTGTGTCTTCAATAAAGGTCACTGTAATATCTTTCAGAGTTATTGTCTGAATCCCGATATACATGCTAAAAGGTACAACTTCCTTAAGTTCTGTTCACACTTGGTTATCTCGTGTGTCTTCAATAAAGGTCACTGTAATATCTTTCAGAGTTATTGTCTGAATCCCGATATACATGCTAAAAGGTACAACTTCCTTAAGTTCTGTTCACACTTGGTTATCTCGTGTGTCTTCAATAAAGGTCACTGTAATATCTTTCAGAGTTATTGTCTGAATCCCGATATACATGCTAAAAGGTACAACTTCCTTAAGTTCTGTTCACACTTGGTTATCTCGTGTGTCTTCAATAAAGGTCACTGTAATATCTTTCAGAGTTATTGTCTGAATCCCGATATACATGCTAAAAGGTACAACTTCCTTAAGTTCTGTTCACACTTGGTTATCTCGTGTGTCTTCAATAAATGTCACTGTAATATCTTTCAGAGTTATTGTCTGAATCCCGATATACATGCTAAAAGTTTCAACTTTCTTAAGTTTTGTTCACACTTGGTTATCTCGTGTGTCTTCAATAAAGGTCACTGTAATATCTTTCAGAGTTATTGTCTGAATCCCGATATACATGCTAAAAGGTATAACTTCCTTAAGTTTTGTTCACACTTGTTTGTGTACACCAAGTATTCTAGCTGAGAGAGAAAATAGAGATAACCCGGGCTCTTAGAACATAAATCGCCAACTACCCGGGCTGTACAGCTACAGTCTAGAAGTCTAGTCATGGGTGGAGGGGGGGAATTCTAGCTGTTCTCTGTACACCAAGTATTATCGATGTTCTCTGTACACCAAGAAGTCCGAAACCTCCGTCTCCCACCGCACCATCGCCAGGGGGCGCCAGTGGAGCGGAAGCTGGAGAATCAGGTCACCTCCCGTTGTCGGACGTGTGTGGCCTGGATTTCCCCGCCCGGGCACTTTCCCTTTTGGGGCCACCGCCCACCCTGTCAGGCCACAATGTCACCAGTCATGTGTAGCCACACAACTTTTCTGCTTGGATTCGACTTAATACAGTTCTGCTCTTTCCAATCGTAATACGATTGTTGCATTTCAATATTGCTAATTCTTCCTGCGACTCTAGGTTCGATACTATTTCTCTCATCGTTTTATATTGGTTCACAATTAACACTCGAACTTAATACCATTTTCTGATCAACTTTATCAAAATTACATTGAAACATTGCTAATACTCTGTTTTAGGTCTCGACTTTCTACACTTTTTATTTCTTCAACTATTTCCAATTCACTCCGAGTTCTCAACCATCGACCTTTTGAGTACTTTTATCAAAATGGAATTGCAATATAGACACAAACTCTAGACTACAATTCCCTACAGATTTTCTACTATTGGTTAAATTGATTCCTAGAGTTCCAAATATCATTATGTCAACTTGTAAACTTCAATGCGTTGATATTGAGTTAAAGTTGACGTTTTGTATTTTGTGCAGGTGTTTAAAGTGACCAATAGCATTCGTTCCTTTTTTAAACCTTAGCATCAATTGGATAACTATATCGAATAATTGTATCGCAGTATTGCCATGTATTGTAAAAGGTAATATGGATTTTATACACTATGTACAATGAATATGTCGTCTCTGCCACCACTGCAGAGTTTGGTGGAGAATCACCAGCGGGTCTCCAGCGACACCACGTATTTCGCGATCTACGAAGAAACCGTAGATCGCGTACTTCGCCGCTGAGGAGATAGTGATGCAATAGGTCCTGAGTTATACAAGTGAAGCTTTGCATCTTAAGAATTTGTTTGAGGTAACCAATACCATCCATTCTTATGAGAGCCTGTGAACGAGTGATCTGAACGTGAATCCATGACTATATGTCTTACTAAAGAATTTTGTGCGTGTATGTAGCGCAACGGGAATTACACCTATCCCCCGATTTACACGGTAGATACGTTCCTGAGAAAAACATGTAAATCGGGGGATAGGTGTACACAGAAATAAAAATAAAATGCATTGAAAGGTTAAAATATGTAGTCAGCACATAAGCTCGGGATTCCTCGTGAGATGTGTACACAGCGCATGTGTTCAATCACAGTAGCATTTAGTATAGTGCGATAAAAACAAACAAAAAAAAACTTATTTGGAAAACCGTGTAAAAGCGAAAACGTGTAAAACAAGTACCGTGTAAATCGGGGGATAGGTGTACTATTTACAATTTTATTATTAACGTGAAAACCATGATGGGAAGTCCCTTGAACTTAAGAAACTTGCTGGACAAAACCTGTTTCAAATTTCGGCCGATATGAACGACCGACTTGGCTTGGTACTGGATAGAAGAGGAAGGAGGTTGAGAATAAGAGATGAGAGAGCTCTTAAGACAGTTTTGGAATAACACCATGTCGTTGCAACCAATACCATGTTCAACTACCTCAGGGGTTTGAGGATGATCGTAAAAAAATTCTCCATTCTATTTGCATATTGGCCGGTTATTTTATTTGGTTATATGATTGACCATTTGGGATCATTATAAACGAGATCCAGTAAACAAGGAAAACTATAACAAGGTAGTTTCTTTATTATTTATACATGAAGACTTTTTAACAACTGCATATAGATACACTCATGAACAAAACTTAAGGAAATTTCATATCTTGATGTAGCCGGTCTTCTATTTTGTTGAGGAGATAGAGGCAATTTTGTTCACATTTGGTTATCTCGTGTCTTCAATGAAGGTCACTATAATATCTTTCAGAGTTATTGTCTGAATTCCGATATACATGGTAAAAGGTACAACTTCCTTAAGTTTTGTTCATACTTGGTTATCTCGTATGTCTTCAATAAAGGTCACTATAATATCTTTCAGAGTTATTGTCTGAATCCCGATATACATGGTAAAAGGTACAACTTCCTTAAGTTTTGTTCATACTTGGTTATCTCGTATGTCTTCAATAAAGGTCACTGTAGTATCTTTCAGAGTTATTGTCTGAATCTCGATATACATGGTAAAAGGTACAACTTCCTTAAGTTTTGTTCATACTTGGTTATCTCGTATGTCTTCAATAAAGGTCACTGTAGTATCTTTCAGAGTTATTGTCTGAATCTCGATATACATGCTAAAAGGTACAACTTCCTTAAGTTTTGTTCACACTTGGTTATCTCGTGTGTCTTCAATAAAGGTCACTGTAATATCTTTCAGAGTTATTGTCTGAATCCCGATAAACATGCTAAAAGTTACAACTCCCTTAAGTTTTGTTCACACTTGGTTATCTCGTGTGTCTTCAATAAAGGTCACTGTAATATCTTTCAGAGTTATTGTCTGAATCCCGATAAACAGGCTAAAAGGTACAGTTTCTTTAAGTTTTGTTAATGAGTGTATATTAAAAACAAAAAAAAGGCATATCCTGACCTTTTTTCCTTTTTTTTTCTTCACACACACATATATATAACATATACCTATATATTACATGAAGTTACGAGAGGATGATATTCATGTACTTAGAGAGGCATTTCTCCTTTTAATTATGCATTAGAACAATGTATTATATTCACCACTCTAGTAAAAAACTTTACTAGTGATGATAAAGAATAAGCTACAACACCGGTTTTGGCAAATTCAGTCATAATCCAACTTGTAGACATTTCACCATCTGACCTTTTCTTACATATTCACATACATGTTTTACATAGCAATGTAATGAATAAGAAGTTTTGCTACTTCAACACATTAATCAAAAAAGAAACAAAATGACATTAATTCTTCATCTCTCTTCCAGCATGATGACCATTGTGTCAAAGTTGCATAATTCGTGCTTAAATGACCTACATTCTTTCAATAATTGGTTTCTTTCTTAGAGTAGCCATTTTAGAAATTTGTCTTTTTTTAAAATATATACAGTAGAACCTACATGAAAGGACACTCACGCTAGCGGACACCCCTCTAAAAGTTTTCATTTACAAAATTACCATTTTTACTATTTAGCAACTCTCCGGTAAGAGGACACCTCTCCCTAAAGGACACTTTAGCTCTGCAATTAGGTGTCCTTTACAGAGAGGTTTTACTGTATTATATATCCGGGAAAATTAAAATTAGAAAATGAATCTGTATGTAAACACACACACATGCATATACACCTATCCCCCGATTTACACGGCACTTGTTTTACACGTTTTCGCTTTTACACGGTTTTCCAAATAAGTTTTTTTTTATCGCACTATACTAAATGCTACTGTAATTGAACACATGCGCTGTGTACACATCTCACGAGGAATCCCGAGCTTATGTGCTGACTTGCTGCACACGCACACTGTGTCTGTATTTCTTCGCATAAAAATTTCGCGAAAATTTTTAATTTTCGATTTACACGTTTTTCTCAGGAACGTATCTACCGTGTAGGTGTAGGTGTATATCTATATATTATATATCTATATATCGATTTTTCAGGATGCCTTAATGACCAATTTTTTGGTCGTTGAGGTACAGCTTGCACCACGCTGATGAGGGCCAACAGCCCGAAACGCGTCCGTGGTTAGCTTTTCTTGATTAATCAAGAATGGGTATTTGGCCAATTCTGGAATAATTAAAAATCAACGAGAATAGTTGATATTTATTCCGATAGATGGCGCCAGCCATCAGCAACTTTCAGTTGCACGATAAGGAGATGCCTTTTTCTTAATATCTATATATATAAAAATGAATGTATGTGTGTGTCCTTTATGCCTGACCAAACCACTCATTGGAACGCCATGAAACTTTGGGAAGTTATTCAGTATAGTACTGGGAAGGTTTCTAGCAAATAAAATTTTTGAAATAACTTTTCGCTTTAAAATAATCAAGATAAATATTCTAATTTATCTGTTATAATTTAACAATCTGCTCTAAATATTATCATGATGATACGATGATTTTGTAATGTAGAAAATTAGGAAAGACAAAATTCAGGATGACACGGCAATTTATTTGAGACAAGAATAATGATACAATTCCAAGGCAAGATACTATTCCTTTAACTTCCAATTACCGAGGGAACCAATTAATATTGATTTTATTCAACTTATCGAGTACTTTTCAAGGGACCGGGAAAAAATGTTCACTTTATCGAGAGATTCGTTAGACAAACCTTTACTCGGGTAAAACCCGGGCGAAGCCAGGTACGTCCGCTAGTTTAAAATAAAAAAGGCATATCCGGACCACTCACATCAAAGAGAAGAATTACAATATCCAAAGAAAAAGACATGGTAACCGAATGACTAAGGCCTTCTTTTCCAGAAAGACGAAGAATTACAATGTTAAAAAAAAAAGTTATTAGCATACAACATGTAGAATACTACACGTCAAGATTTCTATCCAAGAAAGAGACACAGTAACTAAATTACAATGTAAAAGAAATACATTCTTAGAATAAAACAACTCGAATCATACATACGTGTGTATCAAGACTTTAAAATATATACAGTTAAACCTGTCTATAGCGATCCCTCTTGGGACTCACCAAAATAGGGTGCTATAGAGAGGGGGTGCTATAGACAGGTTACTTTTAATGTAAATATCGCATCGTACTACGTATTTAAAATCGGGCGCTATATAGAGGAAGGCGCTATTTAGAGGGGGCGCTATAGACAGGTTTAACTGTATATAAATAAATAAATAATAAAATAATATCTCTATATATATAAAAATGAATGTTTGTATGTTTGTCTGTCTGTATGTCCGGTATACAAATTCGCAATAGTTCACTAATTCAAACCAAAATTTCCATACATAGGTAAAAGAATACGGGGAAGACGATAGGCTATTTTAAAAAATATATAAATCAATTATTAAAACTATATATTTTTAGTCAGAAAATGATGATGACAATATTGCTGTATCATATTTGATTATCAGATACAAAATTATATCCGGAAAAATTCCAAAAAGCAGAGACCACGGGTGAAGCCAGTTCATTTTTAGTATGCAGGAACAAAATTCTAACAGAAAAACATTCATTCGAGCAGAAGACACAAAGCCAGATCATCTCTCTATAAAAATATCGCTTCTCAGACACAAAGTTTGGAGCGGGACGTTTCATAAGAGTGACATCCACGGCGCCAATTTATAATTGTAACGAATAGTATTTGAATAGGGTACATTTAATAGGGTAAAACCCGGGCGTTGCCCGGGTCATTCGGCGCTAGTAAATAAATAAATAATAAAATAATATATAAAATAAGGAGAGAAGAGAGCGACGATTACAGAAAATAAAATTACAATATGCAAATAAAGAGCCATCTTAGAAACAAATCATATCTAGAAGAAACCAACATTCCAAGACTTTCCATCCAAAGAAAGAAATTCGATAAGCGAATAAACTATCTTCAAAAACATAAAAATATAGTACTTATGAAAGATGCCATTCTCAGAAACAAAACATAGAAGGAAAACACATCATCATACTAAAAAAAAAGTACATTAATAGATTGTTGAACGACGTTTGACATTTTTACCGCAAATGTTTCTTTTGAACGAAAAATCGTAATTTAAGAAGAAATAACGACTATTTCTATCCTTAGGGATGAAGTATGAAAGGATGAATTGTGAAGAGTAATGAAAAAAGGGAAAAATAAAAGTGTCCAAGGACAGATGCCATGTCTACTAGGCTATCCTGGACATATTTTTCCGTTCGTAAATATTATATAAAGTTAATTTATAATACAATATAATGCGGCTTATGATTATAGAACGAAGTTTGACAATTTTACCGTTAATGTTTCTTTTGAACGGAAAATCGTAATTTAAGGAAAAATAGCGACTATTTCTATCCTTAGGGATGAAGTATGAAAGGATGAATTGTGAAGAGTAATGATGAACAGAAAATTATAGATATCGTTTTTTTTCCCCTACAGAAGCCAATATGCCAAGACTTTCCATCCAAAGAAGAAGTTCAGTGAACGAATAACTATCTTCTAAAACAGAAAAAAATAGCAAAAAAAAAACAGCATCCTCATATTTAAAAAAAAAAAAAAGTATATTTATAGATATCGTTTTTCCCCTAGAGAAGAAGACAACATGCCAAGACTTCCATCCAAAGAAGAATCAAGGTAAGTTGACGAATGACTCAGATCATCGAGTCTAAAAATAGAGAGGAATTGCACTATCCAAAGAAACCTGTTTAAGGATAAAAACATCGCCGCAGAAACGTACACTTCACTATGAAGAAAAAAAAAAAACAAGTAGATTCTTGAGGGCTATATCCTTCCATATCTACAATACATGTACATTAGAATCATCAGCCGTCTGGGAGAAGAGTTCACTCGTCCTTGCATCGAGCGAGCGGTCAGCAGATGTACGGGGGCCTCTTGAGGCCCCCAATTTGGACAGATGGGTGTGGGAGGGCAGACGTCACACCCTGGATTTTGCCCATTTTTTTATCCCCCCGTGTTGGCAGTTCTAGAAGATCGTAGGAAAATGTTTTTTCGGCTTTTTTCATCCTGACAGCTGGTTTCTACTTCACCTGCCCCCTTTTGTTTTCCTTTTCCCTCTTTCTTTAATGATGATGATGACCAATATATCATCATCTTTTTTTCCTTTATAACTAGGAAGTATACAATCTGCCTTTTCCCCCCCTCTCCATATAATGACTTGACAATTGACAATTTAAACAATTTTATTGATTCTTTTAATCAAATTTTACAAAGGTGGAAAAATAAAAGTGTAAAAGGGCATATAAAGTGTAGGGGGAATATATTCTTGATTTCTCGAGAAGCCATTGGGACCAAAAAAACTTTTTGGTTGCAGTGGTTACAGCCTACTCCACGCTGACGAGCGCCAACAGCGCGAAACGCGTTCGTGGATAGCTTTTCTTGATTTATCAAGAAATTGGGTTGGCCAAATATCACGGAGCAAGCTAAATAAACGTTTAGTTTATTCTTGCTCCACTAGATGGCGCTCTGCCATCTAAAAAAGCACATGTGCTCGTAGTCAGGAGATGCCTTCTTTATTTTTGATATATATAGTTGTGTACAAATGTCTTCAGCAAGGAAGGCTTCCCCACCCTGAGAGAGCCCTCCTCCAGACAAGGAGGGGGTCTTCTATAATGACTTTAGAGAGGACAAATTCTATAAATTTATTTTGATTTCTTTAAGGAAAAAAGGTATCTCCTTAGATCGTACATCTACTAAAAGTTGGCTTTGAGCTATCTGTCAGAATAAATACGTGGTTAGCTTTTCTAGATTAATCAAGAATGGGTATTTGACCAATTCTGGAATAATTAAAAAATCAACGATTCGTTAATATTTATTCTTATAGATGGCGCAAGCCATCAACAAATTTTAGTTTCACGATTAGGAAATGTCTTTTTTCTTAATTTATCCACTTAATCCCTCAGTACAATTTCACTTTTGCGTGAAGGTTGATGTAGGAATGGTCGCATCATCGGGCGGTCGCCGGACCTGCATTCCTGGATCTTTCAAGTTGAGAACCACGTCATCTCCTCAGCGGTGAAGAATGCTATCTACGTTTTCTTCATAGAACGTCTTGGCTCATGGTATATTCAGATCTCGCTAATTTTGTTTTAAAGTATACTCATTAACAAAACTTAAGGAAGTAAGAATTTGTACAGTTTTTTATACATAATTTGATTTTTTTACTCCATTTTTAAAAGAAAAATTTATCGAATTATATGAACCGTTTTCTTCAAATTAAAAAATGCTAAAGAGACACATTAAGAACAATCATTCTCTTAATTCAGTCGGTGGATGAGAGGGTAACACCCTCGATTCCCGACAGTCATGAACCGGGATTGAATCCCGCGTTAAAATTTGTTTAATATGTGAATAACCTTCACATATTATTCACTGTTTCAATTATCATGAACTAGGTTGCTCTTGCTGAGCGGTACCTATTAATGTGATTTTGAACCAACCATCATTCTCTTAAAAATATATTTTCATCAAAAAAATATATATATATATATATTTACCAATTTTCTTTAACAAATAGCAGAAGTTACTTCTATTTTCACAAGGTATATGTACTCACACGTATTGAAAAACAAAACCGCTATGTAAATAAGAAAATTCCTGGAAGACCAAAATTAAAATAGTATGGCATTGTTTCTAATTGAAGATTGTTACTTTTCCGGTAAAACCTCCTAGGAGCGACCAGTACCTCCCTGAACCCCCACCTTTATAATATCAAAATTGACCTAACATACCCCAACACTTCCTCTACCTGAAAGATAAGATCTTAGGGAAGAAATCAGAGAGTAAGTAATCCGTTTTTTTTTTTTTTTTTTTGCGTGAAGGTTGATGAAGGAATGGTCGCATCATCGGGAGCGGCCGCCGGACCTGCATTCCTGGATCTTTCAAGTTGAGAACCACGTCATCTCCTCAGCGGTGAAGAATGCTATCTACGTTTTCTTTGTAGAACGTCTTGGCTCATGGTATATTCAAATCTCGCTAATTTTGTTTTAAAGTACACTCATGAACAAAACTTAAGGAAGTAAGAATTTGATATCGCCAGTCGTCTATTTATTTTAAGGAGACAGAGGCAATTTTGTTCACACTTGGTTATCTCGTGTGTCTTCAATAAAGGTCACTGTAATATCTTTCAGAGTTATTGTCTGAATCCCGATATACATGGTAAAAGGTACAATTTCCTTAAGTTTTGTTCACACTTGGTTATCTCGTGTGTATTCAATAAAGGTCACTGTAATATCTTTCAGAGTTATTGTCTGAATTTTATATACATGGTAAAAGGTACAATTTCCTTAAGTTTTGTTCACACTTAGTTATCTCGTGTGTCTTCAATAAAGGTCACTGTAATATCTTTCAGAGTTATTGTCTGAATCCCGATATACATGCTAAAAGGTACAACTTCCTTAATTTTTGTCCATGATTGTATATCCACTTATGGTGCAGACGCTTTTATTTGGATAATTGGTGGAGCTTTTTAGCGAAACTATGGACTCGCAGTTTTGAAGCTGTAGGAATTTGTAGCAATTTCGCTAAATTTCTGCGTTGTTTTTGACAAACACTAAGGTCTATTGAGATTAATATTTTGTTGGAAGAGTAAATCAATCATCTACAGAAGGTGTATCATTTTTAAAAGAACTATTTTAGTGTTTTATTAAAAATAATTTATTAATGTTTGTACAAACCTTTTCTTTTCTATGTGTAAAGCCTTGACGTTTAGCAACAGCCCTGCATCGATGTTTCCAGAAAATAAGGCTTCGTCTTAGAATATTTTGATCAAGACCATCCCAACATTCCTTAACGACTTTCTAGAGAGCATCTAGCGTCTTCGGTTTTCTAGATCTAAGAACAGTTTTCAGTAAACCAAAAACACAAAAATCCATAGGAGCCAAGTCTGTGGATTTAGAAGGGATGTGCTTAAAAGGGATGTACGAAATGCCGGTTTCATCTATCTTTTCATCCAGGTATTGACGTGTTAAACGTGATGTATGACTCGTGGCTTTATCCTGGTGCAGCCACACGGATCTTGAGTCACTTGGATACAAAAATAGGACCACATTTTTGAATAATGTCGAATAAGTCTTTAGTAGATTTGCGAATTTAGCTTGGGTCCATCTTCTTTATAGGAAGCTTTCCACATTGTAGCAGAAACCTGCAACGATCATGAAGCCCTTTGAGAAACTTACCTTGCATTGCTTGACCCAGTTCTGAAAGGTGTTTATTTGAGAGTTAGGAAAATAAATGGCACGGGATTGGTTGCTATCATTGAGGTAAACCCATGCCTTGTCCAGTGTAACAACGTTCCATTTTTCACCTGCCAGATACTTTTCATAAAGGAGTATTTCTCCTCGGAAAGTCTGAAAAACGTAACCTTTTATAAAACCACTTATAATTTTAGGGATTTCGAATACACCTATCCCCCGATTTACACGGTACTTGTTTTACACGTTTTCGCTTTTACACGGTTTTCCAAATAAGTTTTTTTTTTTTATCGCACTATACTAAATGCTACTGTGATTGAACACATGCGCTGTGTACACATCTCACGAGGAATCCCGAGCTTATGTGCTGACTACATATATTTAACCTGTCAATGCATTTTATTTTTATTTCTGTGTACACCTATCCCCCGATTTACACGTTTTTCTCAAGAACGTATCTACCGTGTAAATCGGGGGATAGGTGTATTTAAAAATCGGTATTTCACGAACTATAAATCAATGATTGTTCTTTCTAATAAAAAAAAACATAAATCGAATCACACGTTTCTTTCATGAGCTACAGAGTTTCAAAATCCTTCTCTTTTTTAAATATTGAACACTCCCTGTATATAAAAGAAGAAAAGCTTATGGGTGTGTGTGTTTGTTCCCAGTACGTTTTCACAATATTTGACCTAATCAATATTGTCCCTTATATAGATTTAGGTATGGAAGGGGTCAGTGTGACATAGTGTTTCAAACCAGTTCTAAAATAACTTTATTAGGTACCGCTCAAAAAGAACAACCTGGTTCAAAATCACATTAATAGGTACCGCTCAACAAGAGCAACCTAGTTCATGATAATTGAATCCCGGTTCATTACTGTCGGGAATCAAGCGTGTTACCCTCTCATCCACCGACTCAAGAGTAACCTAGCTTATGTTATTTACAATCAAAAATATGAACAGGTTCTTCACAGAAAAAAAGTGTAGAATGCAGGATTCAATCCCGGTTCATGGCTGTTGGGAATCGAAGGTTTTAACCACTCATCCATTAACTTTTCTTATTTCAAACATAGAAAATGCAAATTAGTTCAATTTGAATTAGTTCAATTCTTCCACGTACATGGGTGTAGCTGGGTCATTTGTCTAGCAAATTTTAAAAAACACTTCTTCTCCAACAAACAAGGGGAGACAAAAACTATGCACTATCTATTGGGTAATGTCCTTCCGGCTATATTTCCATCTATGTTTTGACTCTAGAATGAAGCCAAAGCGAGAAACCATTTAAAGAAAATATTTATAACTGTACATACATGACTACTTGAAATTGTATCCATTATTCCTGTAGAAGGGCAGCTTACGCCCGAAAGCTCGAATTTATTTTTCAAATAAAGAAACTTATCCTTTTTGAATCTTTTCGTTATTATAAATATCTCTTTGGTAAATTCTCAGAATATTTCGTGAATCCTTTGTGTGGGTTTCACAGAATCGAAAGTCTTCGGAACTGATGAGGGTCATAGCCCAAAAGTGCAATCTTCAGGTGAACAGGCCTGTCTTGGATTTGCACGATATGCATAACAAACATGCATTTAAGTTACACTTAGAAAGACGAATTGGTTATAGAACATTTTAAACGTTCATTAATTGGGACTACTTATAATTGGGACATTTCAATACATTTTCATGACAGTCTTAATTAATTTGACATAGCTGTAGTCTCTTTTATATGAAAAAGAGAAAGAAGCTATATAGACAAAAGAGTATAAGGTAAAAAAAAAATATGCAAACAAGGTATGTAAAATTGTTGAAAGTCAAAGTATGAATCCTCTGTAAGACCTGTGTGTCTTAATAAAGGTTTTTGTGTGTATGTGTGTGAATTCATCCCAAACATACTGCGACATCACAAGAGCCAAGACGATGTAGATGGTAGGTAGCTGACGAAGAGACAGGAGCGGGAGAACAGATAGTTTGGTGACATCGGCAGTTTGAGAAGAGACAAGTTGTCTCCGCGAATGTGGCCTTATGGATGATCCTGGAAGAGGGTGAGAAGCTTACCCGACCTGGGTTTATGTACTCCTGTAGAAGAGCCTAGATGTCCGAAAACTTGAAATTACATTAATAAAAAAGAAAAGATACTAATTTCCAGAAAAAAAAAAATTCCAGAAAGTCAAAGTATGTAGAGAGAGAGAGTGATGGTTTACTGTACTCTCTGGACAAATCACATCCTGTTGGGAAACTAATCTGTAGGCATGTCATTCTAACAGCTTCCTCTGTCTCATCCTGTAGAATAGAGGATTACAATGTACAGGCATCTCTAGGTGGTCATCAGATCTTCGCAGTAAACTTCGGGGACCACGTCATTACCATCTCCTCAGTGGCGAAGCACACGATCTACATTTTCTTTGTAGATCGCGAGATGTGTGGTATCGCTGGAGATCCGCTGGCGATTCTACACCAAAGTCTTCAGCAGTGGCAGAGACGCCATGTACCTATTCATTGTACAGTTAAACCTGTCTATAGCGCCCCCTCTGAATAGCGCCTTCCTCTCTATCCTGATTTTAAATGCGTAGTACGATGTGATTTACATTAAAAGTGACCTGTCTATAGCAACCCCTCTCTATAGCACCCTATTTTGGTGAGTCTCAAGATAGGGCGCTATAGACAGGTTTAACTGTATATAGATTTTTTTTTGCAATATAATCATCATCATTGTTGTAAATTACTCAATATCATTACTTGAATAGTGTGAACTTTTACTCCTGTATTGACAAGATGTCAATAAAACTGTCTAGGTGACCACTTAGTACAGTAGAACAATCTCCATGATAGGACACTCCCATTAGAGACCACCTCTCTACAAAGGACAGTTTTACAAGAAAAGAAAGCTTTAATACTGCACAAATGTTTCTTTTACACATAAAACAAACTTCTACTATTCTTACTGCCAATTGGGAGGGTCTGGCTCATCAGTGAAGATCCCTCCGAGCGGTTTCACCAATTTAATCTACCAGACCACTTCTTTAGAGCTCTAATACTGTATTGGATCATTGTGCTTATATATGCTATACTGAAGGGATCTATACCGATGGTAGCAGAGACGAGCTAGGACAAACTGGCAGTGGCTGTCTCATCAAAACCACAAACGGCATTGAGAAAATGAACAGAAGAAACTCAGATTTTTGCTCAGTCTTCAGATCAGAACTTATAGCCATCTATGAAGCCTTAAAATCCATCAGAAACACTAATTATCAAGATATCTGGATTCTTACTGATAGTAGAAGTGCCTTACAACACTTGAGTCACTCAGGGGAACTTAGAGACAAAGTGAGCAGGAACATAATTGGTTATCTCCAAAAACTCTCAAAACCTCAAAATTCACCTTCAATAGATACCCTCACACGTTGGCATTGAAGGCAACGAAGCTGCTGATGTGCTAGCAAAAAAAGGCACAAAAAAAACCCTTGCCACAGAAAAATAAACTTACTTTTAAAGAAATAGAAACAATAGCCAAAACAAAAATAAACAAGAACTGGAGGATCCCACCTAAGCACAGTTGGTACAGTGGAGTGAACCCAGGAGGAGCTCTGAACATGAGAAATAGACAGCATCAAACAACACTAACAAGATTTAGAACAGGCCATCTCAAGCCATTGAAGATAGAAAATAATAACAAAATTTATCCCACTTGCCCAAAATGTAGTTTGGTACCTGCAGCTCCAGAACACATTTTGGCTTGCATTAGATGCACTAAACAGGACCTTTGGGAGAGGCTGCTGCTTATCATAAAACAGCTCGAGGAGCATGAACTCATGGAATTCGTGTAATCTTTACACAAGGGGATAAGAAACAACAACAACAATGAAGGGTGGTATCTTAGAAATGGTATTCAAGAAAACTATGAACATAAGCTTTTAGGATAGTAGAACTACATATAAATAAACAGTTTTCATTGCCAAAATTACCATTTTTACTATTTAGCAACTCTCTGTTAAGAGGACACTTCTCTTCCTAAAGGACAAGTTGGCTATGCAACTAGGTTACAGAGAGGTAGTTCTACTGGACCTGGATCTGAGTATGAAAACTGTAGTGCGGTAGCTCTTTTCAAAACCTTATTAAATATGCTTCAATGTCTCCCCTGCTCTTGTGCATGGATCCCAACCTAGTGAGTGCGAGCATCTAAAATGGCTGTCTATGGTACCTTGCAAGCTCTAAGGTTGAACAGCTTCTACAAATATAGACATTCAATGTGCTTACAAAGTACAAAAAAAAAAAAAAAAACAGTCATCATTACCATTATACTTACTATGGCCCAGTGTTCTAAAGATGTAGATACAGTTGAACCTGTCTATAGCGCCCCCTCTAAATAGCACCTCCTTCTCTATAGCGCCCGATTTTAAATACGTAGTACGATGCGATTTACATTAAAAGTGACCTGTCTATAGCACCCCCTCTCTATAGCACCCTATTTTGGTGAGTCGCAAGAGGGGGCACTATAGACAGGTCACTTTTAATGTAAATCACATCATACTACGTATTTAAAATCAGGCGCTATAGAGAGGGAGGCGCTATGTAGAAGGGGCGCTATAGACAGGTTTAACTGTCTATGATCTCTCAGAAGTTTTCCTCCATCCTCAGCAGAAGAGAGAGAGATGTGCGAGATACAAGATAGGAACAAATTTATTATCACCTGCCAGCCTGTTGGAGTAGAACCATCGTAGGACTAGCCAGTAACACCACACCCAGGTACTTGGATTTATGTGGCAGGGGAGTATCTTCTAGGGAGTCCAGGGTGGATTGGAGAAGCTGTAAACACAAAGAAGATGGACTCCATCCATAGAAATCCACATATCTATATCTGCCTACTTTGATCCGGACATCCAGCTGTGAGATAGCTAGCTGAGCTTCCACCTGGCAGCAAGGTTCACCACAGGACAGACAGGTGTGACTCCATCTGTCACCAGATACTGTTTGGACAAAACTACTGACATATAGACATTCCCTTTACATAAATCCAAGATCCATCCGAAGATTGAGGTTTCTTTAAGATTATTTCCTTAATAAAGAAACTTATCCCCAGATACAAGGTAATAAGACCAAATCCAAATAAGTAAATAGTGTGTGACATTTCGGTAACAGCGTTGTTACCATCTTCAGACAAAAGTACTGAATGAGAAAATTTTACCACAGCATGTTTTTAAATAGTTCCTGTTATCAAGTGTGTAAACAAGATAATTTGTCTGAAGATGGTAACAACGCTGTTACCGAAACGTCACACACAATTTATTTATTTGGATTTGGTCTTATTACCTTGTGTTTATAATCTATAATCCAAATTGGGCCTTATCAATTATCCCCAGATAGAGATATACTTAAAGTGGAAAAAAAAGAACAAAAGTGAAATTGTACAGGGATCAGGTAGATATATTAAGAAAAAGGCATCTCTTGATTGTGGAACTAAAAGTTGCATAGCTTGCACCATCTAGTGTAAAAATAATTCAACTAAACATTGATTTAACTTGTTCCGTGATATTTGGGCAACCCATTTTCTTGATAAATCTAGAAAAGCCAACCACAAACGCATTTCAGGCTGTTGGCTTTCGTCAGCAAGGTGCAGGCTGTACCTCAATAACTGAGAAATCAAAAGAAATGATATTTTATATATACATATAAAGGCCTTGAGGGACTCTCTTTGGAATTCCTGTTGAATGAGGTGGTGAGAAACAGAGCTGGAGCGTTTGCGTTGTTCAAATTTTGGAAGACGGCTGAAGAGAAGGGAAAGCTATATACATAATCTAATTGATGTAAATAATTATATGTAAATAATCTTTGTCAGGATTAGAATGACGAATCCTGTATGGGACTTTGATTCCAGTGAAAGGCTTGTTACTGCTGTTGTATATAGTCACAGTGTAGAAAATACTATACTATACCTACTACATATAGGTTTCTCTCTGTATTCTTAGTTCTCTTCTCTTACTCTGTAAACTGGCGAATCCTATATAGGACGAGAGGTCCTCAATAAAGGCTTTTGTTGTTGTTTATATACATATAACAATTGGTATACAGGTTGGCTTTTTGTCTAAATTTGCCAAAACTGGTGTTGTTTGGCTCATTCTTTGTGTGTTTATACACAATGCAGTATTTTAATGCAACAATTAAAGGGAAAGGCGCCAGATGTGGGTAGCAGAAATGTCAAAAAGGACAATACATTTTTATAAAAAGACCAGATTTTTTGGTTGTTGAGGTATAACTTTCACCACGCTGATGAGGGTCAACAACCTGAAATGCGTATGTGGTTAACTTTTCTAGATTTATTAAGAATGGGTATTTGGCCAATTCTGGAATAATTAAAAATCAATAATTAGCTTATATTTATTTCAAAAGATAACGCAAGCCATCAGAAATTTTTAGTTGCACACTCAGGAGATGCCTTTTTTTTAATTTTATATAAAAAGGTTGAAGTTTTCAAATTGAATTAAAGGCTCTCCTCCTTCATAATAGCAATTTTGGTTAGAACATCCTAATATAGGTTCCTATTGTTTTAAAATTGTGGTTACATCAACAACAACCTCTAAAATCTTGGCCCCAAATATGATGTCATATAAACACAAGGTAATAAGACCAAATCCAAATAAATAAATAGTGTGTGACGTTTCGGTAACAGCGTTGTTACCATCTTCAGACAAAAGTACTGAATGATATTTGACCACACACACAGATACAAAAAGAACTTCAACATGTAGTATACAACAATTTAACCCCTTCTGATAATTTGTATTAAATAAATGTAATTAAAAGTTGATTTTACAATAAATAAATTTTTATCTGACTCTGCTTAGAAATCCATGCCGCCCACTGCATTCAGTACTTTTGTCTGAAGATGGTAACAACGTTGTTACCAAAATGTCACACACTATTTATTTATTTGGATTAGGTCTTATTACCTTGTGTTTATAATCTACTAGATGAATGACCCGGGCAACGCCCGTGTTTTACCCGATTGAATGTTTTTTATTCCAATACTATTTGTTACAATTATAAATTGGAGCCGTGGATGTCACTCTTGTGAAACGTCCCGCTCCAAACTTTACATGTACATTAGGTCAGCTGGTATTACCCCTCATTTTCACCGCTAGAGGCGCGAGCGAATTGACTTTTTGTAAATATACATAATTATAAAGATAGAAGCTTCTATAGAAGATAATGATCATAATGATGATGCGCGCGCATCCGTGACATGAGGAATTGAGGAAAGACGGTCGTGACTATATATATTAATAATAAAATAATAATAATAATATAATAATAATAATTATTATTATTATCATTAGATAATGATGATGCGCGCGCATCCGTGACATGAGGAATTGACGGTGGAAAGACGGTCGTGACTATATATGTTGATAATCCAAATTGTGCTTTATCAATGATGTTATATAGTTTAACTTTTCAATTTAATTTCTTCTTATACACAGATGGCATCCTGCTTTATATTTTTAAAAGATTAGGTTTTGCTGCATCCATTTAGATTATCAGAGAGAGAGATATATAAATCCACATTACTACAGTGAAATCCTGTCATGCCACAAGCAGCAAAAGTTCTTCATGTTTAGACAATTGACAATTAAAATAATTTTATTGACATCTTGTCAATACATGCAAAAGTGCATAGTCTGCACTATTTTAAAAAGATATATACAGTTGAATCTGTCTATAGTCGCCCTCTAAATAGCGTCTCCCTCTCTATATCGCCCGATTTTAAATAGGTAGTACGATGCGATTTACATTAACTCTGCCCTTGCCGGTCCCAAGCCCGGATGAAAAAGGAGGAGGAGGGAGCAGTAACAAGCTCACTAAAAAAACCTGGACTCAGCTGGCCCGGCTAATAGTACCCTGTAAGGGCTCCTAATCCAGGTATACAGGATGAACAGCGTTTGTACTCCATGTTAGGAGCGGCTGTACATGGCGTCTGTTCCTCATGTCAGAGGCGGCCATTTCTTTTGGAGATAAGTCGGCCTGCCACTGAGTAGTGCTTCCAGTCTTAATGATAAAGGCAGACGCATTCTACTTCACCCAGTCATGATGGTTGTTAAATCTCAGGCTCAACAACCTTGATACCCTAATATGATTGAGTGGAGATAAGAAAGAAGAAGAAGTGTGTAAATTACCTGGCCACCTTACGTAGGGAAGTGGTGGAGAAACACTTGGGGCAGCTGACCAACTTGTCCTCCAGTCCCACTACTGTACCTGGGGACATACAGCACTTCTTTTGGAGTCTAATTTCCTTATGTTTGTCAAAACACAACCCATGGAATCACAATTTTTGGATGAATTATAGGTGGGTAAAGAAAATAGTCTTATTGGAATTTGAAAAAAAAAAAGTTGAATTGAAGTAAATGCTGAATTATAGATACTGTCCCAAAATGGAAACTCTTGGAGGTGGTCCTCTCATTGGAGGTTGGTTTATGTTAATAGATATTTTGTTTATATTATTACTAGACGAATGGCCCGGGCAACGCCCGGGTTTTACCCGAGTGCGTATATATTTTAAAAATGTTTTAATTAAAATACTATTCGTTACAATTATAAATTGGCGCCGTGGATGTCTCTCTTATGAAACGTCCCGCCCCACACTGTGTCTGTCTTGAAAATATAAAAATAAAAATGTGAACGGAAAAATATGTCCAGGGTAGCCTAGTGGTCATGGCATCTGCCCGGTAAGCGGAAGGTCGTGGGTTCGATTCCCATCCCTTGACACTTTTTTTATTTTATCCATTCTGACCAAAATCTATCCGTGAACTTCACACAGTGAACTTCACACAGACAGAATAAGGCAATTATATAAGTAGAAAATCCAAATTGTGCCTTATCACACACTATTTTTTTATTTGGCCTTATTACCTTGTGTTTATAATCTATGACGTAATGCCGGCGGTGCGCGCCCGTTGGCTGCCGGCGAGCACGTGACCTCCCTGTGCGCGCGCATCCGTGACAGCGATGAGGAATTGAGGAAAGACGGTCGTGACTATATATATTAATAATAATAATATAATAATAATTATTATTATTATTATCATTAGATAATGATAATGATCATAATGATGATGCGCGCGCATCCGTGACAGCGATGAGGAATTGAGGAGGAAAGACGGTCGTGACTATATATGTTGATAATAATAATAATAATATAATAATAATAATTATTATTATTATCATTAGATAATGATAATGATCATAATGATGATGCGCGCGCATCCGTGACATGAGGAATTGAGGAATTGATTGAGGAGGAAAGACGGTCGTGACTATATATGTTGATTCTACATGAGTGGTCAAGAGAGAAAGGTTTGCTTCCACAGAGTATGAACACTCTGAACCTACCATGGGCACATTTGATCTGACAAATGACCAACTCTAGGAGATACTAGGAGTCTATCCATGTTCTATGGGCTACGGCCTCTCTCCTAGAGGAGATTCTACTGGATCCAACTATAGATCCTACGAACACTATACGAGCACAACATAGGAATGGTAATTATATAACAAAGAAGGATTACCAACAACCAGAACCAAATCCCCAGGCTGTGAAGACGGGGAGAGTACATGGGAAGCCTTGATGTGCCGTAGCTCCAGGGTGGAAGGGAAGAACCTGGTGAACTGAT
>CP092868.1:25487941-25509299 GCA_030710605.1 Cordylochernes scorpioides
AAAACAGAAAAATATATAAAAACCGCATCATCATATTAAAAAAAAAAAAGTGTATTTATAGATATCGTTTTTTCTCCTACAGAAGAAGACAACATGCCAAAACTTCCATCCAAAGAAGAAAGCAAGGTAAGTTGGCGAATGACTCAGATCATCGAATCTAAAAATAGAGAAGAATTGCACTATCCAAAGAAACCTGTTTAAGGATAAAAAAACATCGCCGCAGAACGTACACTTCACTATGAAGAAGAAAAAAAAAAAGTAGATTCTTGAGGGCTATATCCTTCCATATCTACACTACATGTACATTAGAATCATCAGCCGTCTGGGAGAAGAGTTCACTCGTCCTTGCATCAAGCGATCGGTCAGCAGATGTACGGGGGCCTCTTGAGGCCCCCAATTTGGACAGATGGGTGTGGGAGGGCAGACGTCACACCCTGGATTTTGCCCATTTTTTTATCCCCCCGTGTTGGCAGTTCTAGAAGATCGGAGGAAAATGTTTTTGCGGCTTTTTTCATCCTGACAGCTGGTTTCTACTTCACCTGCCCCCTTTTGTTTTCCTTTTCCCTCTTTCTTTAATGATGATGACCAATATATCATCATCTTTTTTCCTTTATAACTAGGAAGTATACAATCTGCCTTTCCCCCCCTCTCCATATAATGACATTACACCTTCTAACAATTTTATTGATTCTTTTAATCAAATTTTACAAAGGTGGAAAAATAAAAGAGTAAAAGGGCATATAAAGTGTAGGGGAATATATATACACATGTCTTCAGCAAGGAAGGCTTCCCCACCTTGAGAGAGTCCTCCTCCAGACAAGGTCTTCTTGTACATTCCTCAGTTCCACGCCGAGGAAGTACCTATAGATGTGTGTCTTGGCAGACGCCAGGATGGTCAGGGCGTCATCGTCTAGGCCATGCCCGAAGACCCAGCCCTGTAGGTCAGGGGGGATTATGGTAAATGCCTCCTGGATGAGAGGCCTGATGTAGCGGCAGGACCGGTGAACCAGCGATAGGTCGCCGGACCCACAGGCGATGCAAGAATGTTGTGCCGATGCTGGATGGGGCAGGGCGTGCAGAGATAGCCTCACTGCCACGTCCGCGTTGTGCCCGGAGAAGGCGCAGCGCCGGAGCGACGACCAGCCGTATTTTGATTTTTTTAACGAAAAAAAAAGGTATCTCCTGAGATCGTACAACTACTAAAAGTTGGTTTTGTGTTATCTATCAGAATAAATACGTGGTTAGATTTTCTTGATTAATGACCAATGATTTCTTGACCAATTCTGGAATAATAAAAAAAATCAACGATTAGTTGATATTTATTCCGATAGATGGCGCAAGCCATCAACAAATTTTAGTTGCACGATTAGGAAATGCCTTTTTACTAATTTATCCACCTGATTCCTCAGTACAATTTCACTTTTGTGTGAAGGTTGATGAAGGAATGGTCGCATCATCGGGCGGCCGCCGGACCTGCATTCCTGGATCTTTCAAGTTGAGAACCACGTCATCTCCTCAGCGGTGAAGAATGCTATCTACGTTTTCTTCATAGAACGTCTTGGCTCATGGTATATTCAGATCTCGCTAATTTTGTTTTAAAGTATACTCATGAACAAAACTTAAGGAAGTAAGAATTTGTACAATTTTTTATACATAATTTGATTTTTTGTTTCATTTTAAAAGAAAAATTTATCGAATTATATGAACCGTTTTCGTCAAATTAAAAAAATGCTAAAGAGACACATTAAGAACAATCATTCTCTTTATTCAGTCGGTGGATGAGAGGGTAACACCCTCGATTCCAGACAGTCATGAACCGGGATTGAATCCCGCGTTAAAATTTGTTTAATATGTGAATAACCTTCACATATTATTCACTGTTTCAATTATCATGAACTAGGTTGCTCTTGCTGAGCGGTACCTATTAATGTGAATTTGAACCAGCATTTTTTAAAAGAAAAATTTATCGAATTATATGGACCTTTTTCGTCAAACTAAAATATGCTGAAGACACGCACACGAGGAACAATCATTCTCTTAAAAAAAAAAATACTTTTATCAAAGATTTAAAAACTTTTTACATAAATGGCAGAGTTTACTTCTACGTTCAGGGTATATGTACTTGCACGTATTGAAAAAAAAACGATATGTAAATAGGATGATTCCTGGAAGACCAAAATTAGAATAGTATAGCATTGTTCCTAATTGAAGATTGTTACTTCTCCAGTAAAGCCTCCAAGGAGTGACCAGTACCTCCTTGAACGCCCACCTTTATAAAATCAAAATTAACCTGACATACCCCAACACTTCCTCTACCTGAAAGATACGATCTTAGGGGAGAAATCAGAGAGTAAGTATCCTTTTTTTTTTTTTTTTTGCGTGAAGGTTGATGAAGGAATGGTCGCATCATCGGGCGGCCGCCGGACCTGCATTCCTGGATCTTTCAAGTTAAGGACCACGTCATCTCCTCAGCGGTGAAGCATGCTATCTACGTTTTCTTTGTAGAACGTCTTGGCTTATGGTATAGTCATATCTCGCTAATTTTGCTTTAAAGTATACTCATGGACAAAACTTAAGGAAGGAAGTCTTTGATATCGCCAGACGTCTATTTTTTTTAAGGAGACAGAGGCAATTTTGTTCACACTTGGTTATCTCGTGTGTCTTCAATAAAGGTCACTGTAATATCTTTCAGAGTTATTGTCTGAATCCCGATATATATGCTAAAAGGTACAACTTCCTTAAGTTTTGTTCACACTTGGTTATCTCGTGTGTCTTCAATAAAGGTCACTGTAATATCCTTCAGAGTTATTGTCTGAATCCCGATATATATGTTAAAAGGTACAACTTCCTTAAGTTTTGTTCACACTTGGTTATCTCGTGTGTCTTCAATAAAGGTCACTGTAATATCTTTCAGAGTTATTGTCTGAATCCCGATATATATGTTAAAAGGTACAACTTCCTTAAGTTTTGTTCACACTTGGTTATCTCGTGTGTCTTCAATAAAGGTCACTGTAATATCTTTCAGAGTTATTGTCTGAAACCCAATATACATGCTAAAAGGTACAACTTCCTTAAGTTTTGTTCACACTTGGTTATCTCGTGTGTCTTCAATAAAGGTCACTGTAATATCTTTCAGAGTTATTGTCTGAATCCCGATATATATGTTAAAAGGTACAACTTCCTTAAGTTTTGTTCACACTTGGTTATCTCGTGTGTCTTCAATAAAGGTCACTGTAATATCTTTCAGAGTTATTGTCTGAAACCCAATATACATGCTAAAAGGTACAACTTCCTTAAGTTTTGTTCACACTTGGTTATCTCGTGTGTCTTCAATAAAGGTCACTGTAATATCTTTCAGAGTTATTGTCTGAAACCCAATATACATGCTAAAAGGTACAACTTCCTTAAGTTTTGTTCACACTTGGTTATCTCGTGTGTCTTCAATAAAGGTCACTGTAATATCTTTCAGAGTTATTGTCTGAATCCCGATATATATGCTAAAAGGTACAACTTCCTTAAGTTTTGTTCACACTTGGTTATCTCGTGTGTCTTCATTAAAGGTCACTGTAATATCTTTCAGAGTTATTGTCTGTATCCCGATATATATGGTAGAAGGTACAACTTCCTTAAGTTTTGTTCACACTTGGTTATCTCGTGTGTCTTCAATAAAGGTCACTGTAATATCTTTCAGAGTTATTGTCTGAATCCCGATATATATGGTAGAAGGTACAACTTCCTTAAGTTTTGTTCACACTTGGTTATCTCGTGTGTCTTCAATAAATGTCACTGTAATATCTTTCAGAGTTATTGTCTGAATCCCGATATACATGCTAAAAGGTACAACTTCCTTAAGTTTTGTTCACACTTGGTTATCTCGTGTATCTTCAATAAATGTCACTGTAATATCTTTCAGAGTTATTGTCTGTATCCCGATATATATGCTAAAAGGTACAACTTCCTTAAGTTTTGTTCACACTTGGTTATCTCGTGTATCTTCAATAAATGTCACTGTAATATCTTTCAGAGTTATTGTCTGAATCCCGATATACATGCTAAAAGGTACAACTTCCTTAAGTTTTGTTCACACTTGGTTATCTCGTGTGTCTTCAATAAATGTCACTGTAATATCTTTCAGAGTTATTGTCTGAATCCCGATATATATGCTAAAAGGTACAACTTCCTTAAGTTTTGTTCACACTTGGTTATCTCGTGTGTCTTCAATAAATGTCACTGTAATATCTTTCAGAGTTATTGTCTGAATCCCGATATACATGCTAAAAGGTACAACTTCCTTAAGTTTTGTTCACACTTGGTTATCTCGTGTGTCTTCAATAAATGTCACTGTAATATCTTTCAGAGTTATTGTCTGAATCCCGATATATATGCTAAAAGGTACAACTTCCTTAAGTTTTGTTCACACTTGGTTATCTCGTGTGTCTTCAATAAATGTCACTGTAATATCTTTCAGAGTTATTGTCTGAATCCCGATATATATGCTAAAAGGTACAACTTCCTTAAGTTTTGTTCACACTTGGTTATCTCGTGTGTCTTCAATAAATGTCACTGTAATATCTTTCAGAGTTATTGTCTGAATCCCGATATATATGCTAAAAGGTACAACTTCCTTAAGTTTTGTTCACACTTGGTTATCTCGTGTGTCTTCAATAAATGTCACTGTAATATCTTTCAGAGTTATTGTCTGAATCCCGATATATATGCTAAAAGGTACAACTTCCTTAAGTTTTGTTCACACTTGGTTATCTCGTGTGTCTTCAATAAATGTCACTGTAATATCTTTCAGAGTTATTGTCTGAATCCCGATATATATGCTAAAAGGTACAACTTCCTTAAGTTTTGTTCACACTTGGTTATCTCGTGTGTCTTCAATAAATGTCACTGTAATATCTTTCAGAGTTATTGTCTGAATCCCGATATATATGCTAAAAGGTACAACTTCCTTAAGTTTTGTTCACACTTGGTTATCTCGTGTGTCTTCAATAAATGTCACTGTAATATCTTTCAGAGTTATTGTCTGAATCCCGATATATATGCTAAAAGGTACAACTTCCTTAAGTTTTGTTCACACTTGGTTATCTCGTGTGTCTTCAATAAATGTCACTGTAATATCTTTCAGAGTTATTGTCTGAATCCCGATATATATGCTAAAAGGTACAACTTCCTTAAGTTTTGTTCACACTTGGTTATCTCGTGTGTCTTCAATAAATGTCACTGTAATATCTTTCAGAGTTATTGTCTGAATCCCGATATACATGCTAAAAGGTACAACTTCCTTAAGTTTTGTTCACACTTGGTTATCTCGTGTGTCTTCAATAAAGGTCACTGTAATATCTTTCAGTGTTATTGTCTTAATCCCGATATACATGCTAAAAGGTACAACTTCCTTAAGTTTTGTTCACACTTGGTTATCTCGTGTGTCTTCAATAAAGGTCACTGTAATATCTTTCAGAGTTATTGTCTCAATCCCGATATACATGCTAAAAGGTACAACTTCCTTAAGTTTTGTTCACACTTGGTTATCTCGTGTGTCTTCAATAAAGGTCACTGTAATATCTTTCAGAGTTATTGTCTCAATCCCGATATACATGCTAAAAGGTACAACTTCCTTAATTTTGTCCATGAGTGTATATCCGCTTATGGTGCAGACGCTTTTATTTGGATAATTGGCGGAGCTATTTAGCGAAACTATGGACTCGCAGTTTTGAAGCGGTAGGAATTTGTAGCAATTTCGCTAAATTTCTGCGTTGTTTTTCACAAACTAAGGTCTATTCAGGTGAACATTTTGTTGGAAGAGTAAATCAATCATCTACAGAAGGTGTATCATTTTTTAAAAAACCGATTTTAGTGTGTTTTATTAAAAATTATTTACAAATGTTTGTACAAACCTTTTCTTTTCTATGTATAAGCCTTGACGTTTAGCAACAGCCCTACATCGATGTTTCCTGGAAATAAGGCTTCGTCTTAGAAAATGTTGATCAAGATCATCCCAACATTCCTTAACGACTTTCTAGAGAGCATCTAGCTTCTTCGGTTTTCTAGATTTAAGAACAGTTTTCAGTAAGCCAAAAACACAAAAATCCATTGGGGCCAAGTCTGTGGATTTGTCAGAGATGTGCTTAAAAGGGATGTACGAAATACCGGTTTCATCTCTCTTTTCGTCCAGGTATTGACGTGTTGAACGTGATGTATGACTCGTGGCTTTATCCTGGTGCAGCCACACGGATCTTGACTCACTTGGATACAAAAATAGGATCACATTTTTGAATAATGTCGAATAAGTCTTTGGTAGATTTGTGAATTTAGCTTGATATTTGGGTCCACCTTCTTTATAGGAAGCTTTCCACATTGTAGCAGAAACCTGCAACGATCATGAAGCCCTTCTGAGAAACTTACCTTGCATTGCTTGACCCAGTTCTGAAAGGTGTTTATTTGAGAGTTAACATAGTAAATGGCATGGGGTTGGTTGCTATCATTGAGGTAAACCCATACCTCGTCCAATGTAACAACATTCTTCCATTTTTCACCTTCCAGATACTTTTCATAAAGGAGTATTTCTCCTATGAAAGTCTGAAAACGTAACTTTTTACAAAACCCTTTATAATTTTAGGTATTTCGAATACACCTATCCCCCGATTTACACGGTACTTGTTTTACACGTTTTCGCTTTTACACGGTTTTCCTAATAAGTTTTTTTTTTTTTCGCACTATACTAAATGCTACTGTGATTGAACACATGCGCTGTGTACACATCTCACGAGGAATCCCGAGCTTATGTGCTGACTACATATTTTAACCTGTCAATGCATTTTATTTTTATTTCTGTGTACACCTATCCCCCGATTTACACGTTTTTCTCAAGAACGTATCTACCGTGTAAATCGGGGGATAGGTGTATTTAAAAATCGTTATTTCACGGACTATAAATCAATGATTCTTCTTTCAAATAAATAAAACATAAATCGAATCACACGTTTCTTTCATGAGCTACAGCATTTCAAAATCCTTCTTTTTTTTAAATATTGAACACTCCCTGTATATAAAAGAAGAAAAGCTTATGGGTGTGTGTGTTTGTTCCCAGTACGTTTTCACAATATTTGACCTAATCAATGATGTCCCATATATAGATTTAGGTGTGGAAGGGGTCAGTGGCATAGTGTTTCAAATCTGTTCTAAAATAATTTTACTAGGTACTGCTCAAAAAGAACAACCTGGTTCAAAATCACATTAATAGGTACCGCTCAACAAGAGCAACCTACTTCATGATAATTGAAACAGTGAATAATATGTGAAGGTTATTCACATATTAAACAAAATTTTAACGCGGGATTTAATCCCGGTTCATGACTGTCGGGAATCGAGCGTGTTACCCTCTCATCCACCGACTCAAGAACAACCTAGCTTATGTTATTTAAAAATTAAAAAAAATATGAACAGATTCTTCACAGAAAAAAAGCATAGAACGCGGGATTCGATCCTGGTTCATGGCTTTCGGGAATCGAAGGTTTTAACCACTCATCCATTAACTTTTCTTATTTCAAACCTAGAAAATGCAAATTAGTTCAATTTGAATTAGTTCAATTCTTCTTCGTACATGGGTATAGCTGGGTCATTCGTCTAGCAAAAATTAAAAAACACTTCTTCTCCATCAAACAAGGGGAGACAAAAACTATGCACTGTCTATTAGGTGATGTCCTTTTTTCTAAATTTCCATCTATGTTTTGACCGTAGAATGAAGCCAGTCATTTTGCTATCTAAATACCTCTTTGGTAAATTCTTATAAGATTTCGTGAATCCTTTGTGTGGGTTTCACAAAATCGGAAGTCTTCGGAACTGAAGAGGGTCATAGCCCAAAATTGCAAACTTTGAGTGAACAGGCCTGTCTTGGATTTGCACGATATGCATAACAAACGTGCATTTAAGTTACACTTAAAAGGACGAGTTAGTTATAGAACATTTATAAACGTTCATTAATTGGGACTACCTATAATTGGGACATTCCAATACATTTTCCAGTCAGTCTCAATTAGAACTAGCTGTAGTCTCTTTTATATGAAAAAGAGAAAGAAGCTATATAGACTAAAGAATATAAGGTTAAATAAAGTATGTAAAATTGTTGAAAGTCAAAGTATGAATCCTCTGTAAGACCTGTGTGTCTTAATAAAGGTTTTTGTGTGTGTGTGTGTGAATTCATCCCAAACATACTGCGACATCACAAGAGCCAAGACGATGTAGATGGTAGGTAGCTGACGAAGAGACAGGAGCGGGGAGAACAGATAGTTTGGTGACATCGGCAGTTTGAAAAGAGACAAGTTGTCTCCGCGAATGTGGCCATATGGATGATCCTGGAAGAGGGTGAGAAGCTTACCCGACCTAGTTTTATTTACTCCTGTATAAGAGCCTAGATGTCCGAAAACTTGAAATTACATTAATAAAAAAGAAAAGATACTAATTTCCAGAAAAAAAAAATTCCAGAAAGTCAAAGTATGTAGAGAGAGAGTGGTGGTTTTACTGTACTCTCTGGACAAATCACATCCTGTTGGGAAACTAATCTGTAGGCATGTCATCCTAACAGCTTCCTCTGTCTCATCCTCTCAGCCTGTAGAATAGAGGATTACAATGTACAGGCAATCTCTAGGTGGTCATCAGATCTTTGCAGTAAATCTCGGGGCCCACGTCATTACCATCTCCTCAACGGTGAAACACACGATCTACGTTTTCTTCGTGGTTTCGCTGGAGATCCACTGGCAATTCTACACCAAAGTCTTCAGCAGTGGCAGAGACACCATGTACCTATTCATTGTACAGTTAAACCTGTCTATAGCATCGCCTCTGAATAGCGCCTTCCTCTCTATCCCGATTTTAAATATGTAGTACGATGCGATTTACATTAAAAGTGACCTGTCTATAGAACCCTATTTTGGTGAGTCTCAAGAGAGGGCGCTATAGACAGGTTTAACTGCATATAGATTTTTTTTTTTGCAATATAATCATCATTGTTGTAAATTACTCATCATCATTACTTGAATAGTGTGAACTTTTACTCCTGTATTGACAAGATGTCAATAAAACTGTCTAGGTGGTCACTTAGTACAGTAGAACCTCCATGAAAGGACACTCCCGTTAGAGACCACCTCTTTACAAAAGACAGTTTTATAAGAAAGTTTTAATGCTGCACAAATGTTTCTTTTACACATAAAACAAACTTCTACTGTCCATACTGTGATGAAAAAATATTGGGAGGGCTTGGCTCATCAGTGGTGAACCCTCCCAGCAGTTTCACCAATTTAATCTACCAGATTGCGCTTCTTAGAGCTCTAATACTGTATTGGATCATTCTGCTTATATATGCTACACTGAAGGGTGGAATCTTAGAAATGGTATTTAACCAAACTATGGATATATCTTTTAGAAAAGTAGAATTACATTAAAATAAATATATATTTTTGATTATATCCCTAGTACACGTGATACAGGTCATGATAATCATGGTTGGTAGTTAGCGACCGCTTTAACTGTAAGTGCACCACATGTCTACACATGTGAAAAGCAGTTCGACTTTGCATTTACAAATGTGCCAAAGCCCTGTAAAAAATATATATAAAAATTACACATATATATAAAAAAAAAAGATTTCATTGACAAAATTACCATTTTTACTATTTAGCAACTCTCTGTTAAGAGGACACCTCTCTTCCTAAAGGACAAGTTGGCTATGCAACTAGGTTACAGAGAGGTAGTTCTACTGGACCTGGATCTGAGTATGAAAACTGTAGTGTGGTAGCTCTTTTCAAAACCTTATTAAATATGCTTCAATGGCTCCCCTGCTCTTGTGCATGGATCCCACCCTAGTGAGTGCAAGCATTCAAAATGGCTGTCTGTGGTACCTTGCAAGCTCTAAGGTTGAACAGCTTCTACAAATATAGACATGTAATGTGCTTACAAAGTTTAAAAAAAAAAAAAAACAGCCACCATTACCATTATACTCACCATGGCCCAATGTTCTAAAGATGTATATACATTTAAACCTGTCTATAGCGCCCCCTCTAAATAGCACCTCGTGGAAGGCTGGTCTAAACCATTTGGTTTTCGACCACTACGACCCGGGTTCAATTCCCGCATTGGACACTTTTTTCTGATTTAAAAACAAAAAATGCTCCAATGGCCCCCGATTCTTGCAAAAGTCCAACCCCACCAGCGAGTGCAAGTAATCAAACAGGGCTCTGGCACATTTGTAAGTGAAAAGTCGAACTGCTTTTCACATGTGTAGACAGGTGGTGCGTTTACAGTAAAAGCAGTCGCTAACTACCCACCATGATTATCATGGCCTGTACCACGTGTACTAGGGATAATTAAAAAAAAAAAAGGTGTTATTTAGAGGGGGCGCTATAGACAGGTTTAACTGTCTATGATCTCTCAAAAGTTTTCCTCCATCCTCAGCAGAAGAGAGATAGAGATGTGCGAGCTACAACATAGAAACAAATTTATTATCACCTGCCAGCCTGTTGGAGTAGAACCATCGTAGGACTAGCCAGTAACACCACACCCAGGTACTTGGACTTATGTGGCAGGGGAGTATGTTCTAGGGAGTCCAGGGTGGACTGGAGAAGCTGTAAACACAAAGAAGATGGACTCCATCCGTAGAAATCCACATCTCTCTCTGCCTACTTTGATCCGGACATCCAGCTGTGAGATAGCTAGCTGAGCTTCCACCTGGCAGCAAGGTTCACCACAGGACAGACAGGTGTGACTCCATCTGTCACCAGATACTGTTTGGACAGAACTACTGACATATAGCACAGAGACATTCCAGGGGGTCAGTAAAAGGATGGTTTAAACCATTGGTTTTGACTGCTACGACCCGGGTTCAATTCCAGCATTGGGCACTTTTTTCTGATTAAAAAAAATGCTCCAATGGACCCCGATTTTTGCAAAAGTCTAACCTCACCAGTGAGTGCAAGTAATCAAAATGGGGATCTAGCATATTTGTAAGTGCAAAAGTCAAACTGCTTTTCACATGTGTAGACATGTGATGCACTTACAGTAAAACAGTCACCTACTTCTACCCACCATGATTATCATGGCCTGTACCACGTGTACAGAGACATTCTCCTTTACATAAATCCTAGATTCATCCAAGGATTTAGGTTTCCCTATTTTTTTACAAATTATTTCTTTAATAAAGAAACTTATCCGCAGATAAGAGATTTATTTAAAAGTGGAAAAAAAAGTACAAAAGTGTGAAATTGAACTGGGATCATAACTACAAGGTAATAAGACCAAATCCAAATAAATAAATAGTGTGCGACGTTTCGGTAACAGCGTTGTTACCATCTTCAGACAAAAGTACTGAATGAGAAATTTTACCACAGCTTGTTTTAAATAGTTACTGTTATCAATATGTTATATTTAAAACATGCTGTGGTAAAAATTTATCATTCAGTACTTTTGTCTGAAAATGGTAACAATGCTGTTACCGAAACGTCACACTTATTTATTTGGATAATCCAAATTGTGCCTTATCATGTTTTTTTTTTTTTTTTTTAATTATCCCTAGTACACGTGGTACAGGCCATGATAATCATGGTGGGTACTTAGCGACTGCTTTTACTGTAAGTGCACCACATGTTTACACATGTGAAAAGCAGTTCGACTTTGCACTTACAAATGTGCCAGAGCCCCGTTTGATTACTTGCACTCGCTGGTGGTGGGGTTGGACTTTTGCAAGAATCGGGGAAGCCATTGGAGCATTTTTTTTTTGCCTTATCATGTACTGGGATCAGGTGGGTAAATTAAGAAAAAAAGACATCCCCTGACAATGACAATTAAACAACTTTATTGACATCTCGTCAATCTTTACACTCAAAGGGAGTTATAAGGTAATAATAATGGTAGGAATGGAGAGAGATATTTACAATCGACGTAGACATCTGATTGTGCAACTAAGAGATGCATAGCTTGCACCATCTGTCAGAATAAATATCAACTAGTAGTTGATTTTTTAAAAATTATTTCATAATTGGTCAAATACTTTCAGACAGTTGGGGGCAAGCCATCATCAACTTTAAGTTGCATGCTCAGGAGATGCCTCTTTTTTTTTATTTTATAAAAAGGTTGATGAAGTTTTCAAATTGAATTAAAGCCTCTACTTCATAACAGCAATTTTGGTTAGAACACACATCCTAATATAGGTTTCTATTGTTTCAAAATTGTGGTTACAACAACAACAGCAACCTCTAAAATCTTGGCCCCAAATATGATGTCATATAAACACAAAGCAATAAGACCAAATCCAAATAAATAAATAGTGTGTGACGTTTCGGTAACAGCGTTGTTACCATCTTCAGACAAAAGTACTGAATGATATTTGACCAAACACAGAGACAAAAAGAACATCAACATGTAGTATATAACAATACTTCTGATAATTTGTATTAAATAAATGTAATTAAAAGTTGATTTTACAATAAATAATTTATCTGACTCCGCTTAGAAATCCATGCCGCCCACTGCATTCAGTACTTTTGTCTGAAGATGGTAACAACGTTGTTACCAAAATGTCACACACTATTTATTTATTTGGATTAGGTCTTATTACCTTGTGTTTATAATCTATAATCCAAATTGTGCTTTATCAATGATGTCATATAGTTTAACTTTTCAATTCTATTTCTTCTTATACACAGATGGCATCCTGCTATATATTTTTAAAAGATTAGGTTTGGCTGAATCCATTTAGATTATCAGAGAGAGAGATATAAAAATCCACATTACAGTGAAATCCTGTTATGCCACAAGGAGCAAAGGTTCTTCATGTTTAGATAATTGACAATTAACATAATTATATTGACATCTTGTCAATACATGCAAAAATGCACAGTCTGCCCTATTTTAAAAAGAGATATACAGTTAAACCTGTCTATAGCGCCCCCCTCTAAATAGTGCCTCCCTCTCTATAGCGCCGGATTTTAAATATGTAGTACGATGCGATTTACATTAACTCCGCCCTTGCCAGTCCCAAGCCTGGATGAAAAAGGAGGATGGGGAGCAGTAACAAGCTCACTAAAAAATCTGGGTTCAGCTGGCCCGGCTGATAGTACCCTGTAGGGGCTCCTAATCCAGGGATACAGGATGAGCAGCGTTTGTACTCCATGTTAGGAGCGGCTGCACATGGTGTCTGTTCCTCATGTCAGAGGCGGCCATTTCTTTTGGAGCTAAGTCGGCCTGCCACTGAGTAGTGCTCCCAGTCTTAATGATAAAGGCTGACACATTCTACTTCACCCAGTCATGATGGTTGTCAACTTTACAAGCTTGATACTCTAATATGATTGAGTGGAGATAAGAAAGAAAGAAGAAGTGTGTAAATTACCTGGCCACCTTACGGAGGGAAGTGGTGGAGAAACACTTGGGGCAGCTGACCAACTTGTCCTCCAGTCCCACTACTGTACCTGGGGACATACAGCACTTCTTTTGGAGTCTAATTTCCTTATGTGTGTCAACACACAACCCATTGAATCACAATTTTCAGGTGAATTATAGTTTTTTTTTTTTTTAATTATCCCTAGTACACGTGGTACAGGCCATGATAATCATGGTGGGTAGTTAGCGACTGCTTTTACTGTAAGCACACCACATGTCTACCTATGTGAAAAGCAGTTCGACTTTGCACTTACAAATGTGCTAGAGCCCCGTTTGGTTACTTGCATTCGCTGGTGGGGTTGGACTTTTGCAAGAATTGGGGGCCATTGGAGCATTTTTTTTTTTAAATCAGAAAAAGTGTCCAATGCGGGAATCAAACCCGGGTCGTAGTGGTCGAAAACCAAACGGTTTAACCAGCCTTCCACCGACCCCCTTGAATTATAGGTGGTTAAAGAAAATAGTCTTATTGGGATTAAAAAAAAAAAGTTGAATTGAAGTAAATGCTGAATTATAGATACTGTCCCAAAATGGAAATTCTTGGCCTCTCCTGGAGGTGGCCCTCTCATTGGAGGTTGGATTATGTTAATAGATATTTTGATGCATTAGCGAATCTGTTATCGAAATTCGAAACTATTATAGACGCGTATGATTCTTTTTAAAAATAAACAATTTCTACTGTCCTTACTGCTATGGAAAAATTAATGGGAGGGCCTGGCTCATCAGTGGTGAACCCTCCCAGCGGTTTCGCCAGTTTAATCTACCATACTGCTGTTATATTGCATTTTTCAAACTTCCTTTTATAGTGATACTGATTCTAGACTCTTGGAATGGGTATTTTAGATGAACTATGGACATAAGCTTTCAGGACAGCAGAATTACATACATTTATAAATATTATTCTACATGGGTGGTCAAGGGAGAAAGGTTTGCTTCCACAGAATATGAACACTCTGCGGAGAAATAGAACAGAACCTACCATGGACACACACACACAACACATTTGATCTAACAAGTGACCAACTCTAGGTGATACCAGGAGTCTATCCATGTTCTATGGCCTCTCCTAGAGGAGATTCTACTGGATCCAACTATAGATCCTACGAACACTATACAAATACAACATTGGAATGGGTAATTATATAACAAAGAAGGATTACCAACAACCAGAACCAAATCCCCAGGCTGTGAAGATGGGGAGAGTACATGGGAAGCCTTGATGTGGCGTAGCTCCAAGGTGGAAGGAAAGAACCTGGTGAACTGATCCGCAACCAAAGACACTGCAACATCCATTCACCATTTACTTCAAAGTTCAATATATATATAAAAGACATATTAGAAACACAAGGTAACAAGACCAAATAAATCTTGTTACCTTATGTTTCTATAATCTATAATCCAAATTTTCTAAACAGGACCTTTGGGAGAGGCCACTTCTTATCATAAAACAGCTCGAGGAGCATGAACTCATGGAATTCATGTAATCTTTAGGGGTGTCGGTGGAAGGCTGGTTAAAACCGTTTGGTTTCCGACCACTACGACCCAGGTTCAATTCCCGCATTGGACACTTTTTTCTGTTTAAAAAAAAGAAAAAAAAATGCTCCAATGGCCCCCGATTCTTGCAAAAGTCCAACCCCACCAGCGAGTGCAAGTAACCAAACGGGGCTCTGGCACATTTGTAAGTGCAAAGTCGAACTGCTCTTCACATATGTAGACATGTGGTGCGCTTACAGAAAAAGCAGTCGCTAACTACCCAACATGATTATCATGGCTTGTACCACGTGTACTAGGGATAAGCAAAAAAAAAAAAAATGTAATCTTTACACAGGGGAATAAGAAACAACAACATAATCCAAATTGTACCTTACCAGATAAGACACATTCTTCAAGGAGAATTTGTGTAATCTTTGCACAAGTGGATAAGAAACAAAACAAATTATCTTTAAAAACAATTATACTTAAGATAGCAGATAAAAAAACAGGACCTTTGGGAGAGGCTGCTGCTTATCATAAAACAGCTCGAGGAGTATGAACTTAAGGAATCTGTGTAATCTTTACACAAGGGGATAAGAAACAAAAACACACAAGATGAGCAAAACTATACTTTTACCCACAATACATAGGTATCCTCCCTATGTAAGGAGATCAAATCTGCCCCTGTACTGATAAAGGATCATAGCCCAGAACAATGGCATAGAACTAGTAGTTGGCTTTTTGATCAGATTTTCCCAAGCTGGTGTTGTGGCTTACTCTATAATCTACTAGTTCTGTATCAAGAAATGGTCAATTTCACATATTGGCATGGTCTTAATAGCATTATTGAAATAGAGATGAGCAGCTTTTCTGCAAAAGGAATACCATCCTCACATGCACTTTTACAATACACTAGAACTACCTCTCTGTAAAAGGACAACACTTAGTTGCAGAGGCAAAGTGTTCTTTAAAGAGATAGGTGTCCTCTTACTGAAGAGTTGCTTATTAATCTTCTTTCTTATCTAAACACAAATTCTTCGAAAGAAAGATCTTTGATGAGGGTCAGGAGTCCTCCTTCTCCATCTGACCTGTCTTTTCTCAGTATTTTGAAACCCTTTACCTTTAAAAGGTGATTGGGCTTAAGCTTGGTTTCTTGTAGACAAATGATATTAGCATCTTAATTTGGAATCCGCCAGTGATAATATCTCAACCAACTTGACCTTGCTCCTATTTGTAGATATGCCATTGATATTGCACTGTAGAAAACATTCAATTTGGTATTGGGAGACTTATTAGTAAAGATGGTATTTTGGACAATGAAAAAACTGTTCTTTGTAGAGAGGTGTCCTCTAGCGAGAGTGTTCTCTCATGGAGGTTCTACTGTATAAAGGATATAAAGGTGACCTCCTACCTACCTCCATCCCAGAGTAGGTCAACAGCTGCCAGAGTGGAGAGGGAACTGAGCTGGGTGGAGTCACACTCTGACAGTAGAGTCATTCGGATAGAGCCGAAGCTATCCGCCAGGTAGACTGAGGGTCCCTCCCTCCATACTGTAGCAACCGGATCCACAGAACACCGTCTCCACTCAGTACCACCCTGTAAAGTACCTTGTTTAGCCCTCGTTTATTGTAGGTTAACCCAAAGACATCTCAGTAGAAATACAGAAAAATTCAATGGGAAAACAACCATATCCGTCAAGTTTCTACTGAATAATATTTTGGAGACTGACTGTCACTTTTTCCAAGGTAAAACGTACTATAGGTTGACAGTGGGTCACCAAAACATATGTCAGTAAAAAAATTAATAAGGCGGAGCCTGTATAAGTGTTGGATAGATAGAAAAACCAACCAACCAGAAGAGAGCAGGAGGAGAGAGTGGGCGGGACATGAAACAGGAAGAAGGCGGAGCATATAAAGGTGTTTAGGGTAGTTAGAAGAACCAACCAACCAGAAGAGAGATGGAGGAGATAGTAGGCGGGACATGGGGCGGGAAGGAGGTGGAGTCCTGCAACTGGACCAGCCCACTCTCCGGACTGAAGGCACTGAGGCAGTAACAGAAGGCTGGAAGTTCCTTGGCCTCGGGTTGGGAGGTGTTCAGGTGGCGTAGCATGGCAAACAGCTGGCTGGCACTGCCACATCAATAGTTCTGCCTGATCCCTCTGCTTTTACAACAGCAGCTGGGAGGATTCTCTGTGACAGTAGCTATCCTCTCTCTCTCTATAGGACAACACCTAATTCTTAGAGGTGTCCTCTTTACCTGAGAGATGTTTATTAGTAAAAATGGTAATTTTGAAATTTGAAAACTCTTTTTGTAGAGAGGTGTCTTCTTATCTGAGAGCTGATATTTAGTATAAACGGTAATTTTGGAATTTGAAAACTCTTTTTGTAGAGAGGTGTCTTCTTATCTGAGAGCTGATATTTAGTAAAAATGGTAATTTTGGAATTTGAAAACTCTTTTTGTAGAGAAGTGTCTTCTTATCTGAGAGCTGATATTTAGTAAAAACGATAATTTTGGAATTTGAAAACTCTTTTTGTAGAGAGGTGTCTTCTTATCTGAGAGCTGATATTTAGTAAAAATGGTAATTTTGGAATTTGAAAACTCTTTTTGTAGAGAGGTGTCTTCTTATCTGAGAGCTGATATTTAGTAAAAATGGTAATTTTGGAATTTGAAAACTCTTTTTGTAGAGAGGTGTCTTCTTATCTGAGAGCTGATATTCAGTAAAAATGGTAATTTTGGAATTTGAAAACTCTTTTTGTAGAGAGGTGTCTTCTTATCTGAGAGCTGATATTTAGTAAAAATGGTAATTTTTGGAATTTGAAAACTCTTTTTGTAGAGAGATGTCTTCTTATCTGAGAGCTGATATTTAGTAAAAATGGTAATTTTTGGAATTTGAAAACTCTTTTTGTAGAGAGATGTCTTCTTATCTGAGAGCTGATATTTAGTAAAAATGGTAATTTTGGAATTTGAAAACTCTTTTTGTAGAGAGGTGTCTTCTTATCTGAGAGCTGATATTTAGTAAAAATGGTAATTTTGGAATTTGAAAACTCTTTTTGTAGAGAGGTGTCTTCTTATCTGAGAGCTGATATTTAGTAAAAATGGTAATTTTGAAATTTGAAAACTCTTTTTGTAGAGAGGTGTCTTCTTATCTGAGAGCTGATATTTAGTAAAAATGGTAATTTTGGAATTTGAAAACTCTTTTTGAAGAGAGGTGTCTTCTTATCTGAGAGCTGATATTTAGTAAAAAACGATAATTTTGGCAATGAAAACTGTTCTTGTATAGGTTTCTCTTGGAGGTTGTATTCTGTGAAACTGGATTACATTCAACCTTACCAGTGACTGCAAAGGACCAAATAGGACTGTGGTAGCTTAAAAGCGTAAAGCCAATTGCTTTCTACATATGTAGGCATGTGGTGTGATTGCAGTAAGAGTGTTAGAAATCCATCATGATGGCTGGTGCTGTAGGATGTGTACTTGGGATAAGAAATATCCAGTGAAACAAGTAAAAGATAAGTTGTTACACTTTTCCAGAAGAACACATGGTACAGGTCATGATAATGATGGCGGTTAGGTAATATATGTGCAACTTCTTATACTGTAAGTACACCATGGATCTAGACATATAGAAGCAGCCATACAATATATCTTTCTTGTACTCACTGGGGAGATTGGACATGTGCAAGAGGCTGGAGAAGCCATTGAAGCTATTTAATGAACTTTTTTTTTTAAAGTGTTTCATATATAATGGATACTCTGGTAAATAGGTGTTGTCCATCTCAGAGAGGTAGTTGTACTGTAGAAGATAAAGCAACAGGTGGGATGTACCTGGAGGGATGAAGCCTCTGTGCAGCCTGCAGTCCAGAGAAGAGGAAAACAGCACCAAGGGCTGATCTCTGCAACAACACCTTCCAGCATTCTGGAACTGGGTCCATCTCCAACTCTAGTCTTCCAAAATGGCCTCGGCTGTCTTGGATGATGGCAAACCACCTGGAACATATTTTGGTCTTTCAATGTCTGGTTGTTTCTTATCCCCTTGTGCAAAGATTACACAAATTCTATAAGTCCATGCTCCTCGAACTGTTTATCTCTGATACTAATAAAGTCTTGGTCTCAAGTGACATACCAGGCTTCTCTATCTTCTGTGTGTGTTTTTTTTTTTTATTTTCTTTATTAATCCATACCTTTCCACCCAGGCTAATACTTTTATTTTTCCTTCCACTCAACAAAATTCTTTATTAAGACCTTTTAGTCTTATACAGATTCTCCGAGCAGAAATGTAAGGGCCATGCAGGAATAACAGTAATAAGCATTGTTCTTCCTTCCACTCAATTTACTCTTCAGAACTTTCTTCACATCAATCCATTTCTTCTTTAATATCTCTCCTGACAATTCTTTACTGATGGCCTTCAACAAGATCACAATCTTCTCAAGACATTCCTGGGTTAACCCATCTCCCCTCCAGTTCCATACTAATTAAATAATAATGAAATGTGTCCAATTAATATATATATATATGTCATAATATATGCTCTTCCAGGAATAATAAAGCAAGCCTACAGTCGACCCAGAGAGAGACGGGAGGGTGTCACGTTAGACATCAGGACATTCCAAGGGGCGACCACAGGGGCGTTACTTGGAACCTCGAGACTATTAGACAGTTGGGTGATTGTGTGCGACACGAACAGCCGGTCGCCTGGCGGTGCCGGGTTGGTCGCTCTCCATCTCTCTCTCGGTTGCCTTCCAAATTCCTCTACCTATTTGTGGCGTGATTATTTCCCTTTCCCCACCACATTATTATCACTATATTGCCACATTGAAAGTCGACAGGATCTTATCACATAGAAAGTCGACAGGATCATATCTCAGAAGAGTCGACAGGATCTTATAACATAAAAAGTCGACAAGATCATATCACAGAAGAGTCGACAGGATCTTATAACATAAAAAGTCGACAAAAGATCATATCACAGAAGAGTCGACAGGATCTTATAACATAAAAAGTCGACAAAAGATCATATCACAGAAGAGTCGACAGGATCTTATAACATAAAAAGTCGACAAGATCATATCACAGAAGAGTCGACAGGATCTTATAACATAAAAAGTCGACAAGATCATATCACAGAAGAGTCGACAGGATCTTATCACATATATATAACATTTTTGTGTCTTCTTCTTTCTTATCTCCACTCAACAATCAGCACCCAGTCATGGTGGTTGTCAAACAGACACCATCAAGGGTCACAACTTGATATCCTAATATGATGAGCGGAGATAAGAAAGAAGAAGAAGATATCAGGGTATCAAGTCTGTAGAGCTTGTTGATGATGTTTGCTGGGGATGAGTAGAGCTCATCAATGGATGAGTCAATACAGTCAATAATGTGGTTTGGGATTGCAGGTTGAGAAACATTTTTATGTGAATTTGCAAATGGGAATTGTTTCTTATCCCCTTGTGTAAAGATTACACAAATTCCATGAGAGAATTATCTCTATTGTTTTTTCATATACAGTTAAGCCTGTCTATAGTGCCCCCTCTTGGGACTCACCTAATAGGGTGCTATAGAGAGGGGGTGCTATAGACAGGTCACTGTTAATGTAAATTGCATCGTACTACGTATTTAAAATCAGGCGCTATAGAGAGGGAGGGGCAATTTAGAGGGGGCGCTATAGACAGGTTTAACTGTATATATACAGTAAGGGGACATCAGAAAAGAAAGCAGTACCTGGGATGGAGACAGCCCACCCTCTGTACCCTGGCAGCCACAGACACAGGAACCATGGCAGCAGCTGAACAACCCCCGGCCTGCTCCACAGCCTCCAGGATGGTGAGATTTGATGCCTGGTGGTGGAGGGATCGACCCTGGAGAGGCACCACCTCCAGCAGACCTCCCAGCCCCCTGGCCACCATAGGGGAGGGTGGGGTCCCTGGGAGTAAGCTGGAGTCCACTCCAGGGCACAGGCTGGGAACCACTTGACCCCCCTCTGGACATCATCCCTCTCTGATTTTCTTCTTCTTCTTTCTTATCGCCACACTGGGTGAAGTAGAATGTGTCTACCTTTGTCATCAAGACTGGGAGCACTATTCAGTGGCAGGCCAACTTAGCTAAAAAAAAAATGGCCGCCTCTGACATGAGGAACAGACACCATGTGCAGCCGCTCCTAACATGGAGTACAAACTCATCCTGTATCCCTGGATTAGAAGCCCTTACAGGGTACTATCAGCCAGGCCAGCTGAGCCCAGGTTTTTTTACCGAGCTTGTTACTGCCTCCCTCTCTTCCTTTTTCATCCGGGCTTGAGACCGGCAAAGGCGGAATTTCCCCCTCTGATACCCCTACAGAGCTAAGGATTGACACAGTCCTCCACTCTGCCAACTGAGCTATCAAGGCTAGAAAATAAGTGCAGAAAAAATGGTTAAATGCTGATTTTTCAACAGTCCTGACCTTAAATTAAATCC
>CP092868.1:25512114-25532555 GCA_030710605.1 Cordylochernes scorpioides
TTTTTTTTGCTTATCCCTAGTACACGTGGTACAGGCCATGATAATCATGGTGGGTAGAAGGCAACTGCTTTTACTGGAAGTGCACCACATGTCTACACACATGAAAAGCAGGTATATGTCTTTTTTAATTAATACAAATATTAGCTTTCAGACTGAAGAAAATATTTGGTTTATTTATAAGATCACTTTGTAGAAAAATGACAAGGTAACAAGAAGGTTGGTTGGTTTATAAAATCACTTTGTAGAAAAATGACAAGGTAACAGGAAGGTTGGTTTATAAAATCACTTTGTAGAAAAATGACAAGGTAACAAGAAGGAATTTGGTTGGTTTATAAGATCACTTTGTAGAAAAATGACAAGGTAACAAGAAGGTTGGTTAGTTTATAAGATCACTTTGTAGAAAAATGACAAGGGTAACAAGAAGGTTGATTTATAAGATCACTTTGTAGAAAAATGACAAGGTAACAAGAAGGTTGGTTAATTTATAAGATCACTTTGTAGAAAAATGACAAGGTAACAAGAAGGTTGGTTGGTTTATAAGATCACTTTGTAGAAAAATGACAAGGTAACAAGAAGGTTGGTTTATAAGATCACTTTGTAGAAAAATGACAAGGTAACAAGAAGGTTGGTTGGTTTATAAGATCACTTTGTAGAAAAATGACAAGGTAACAAGAAGGTTGGTTTATAAGATCACTTTGTAGAAAAATGACAAACTAACAAGAAGGAATTTGGTTGGTTTATAAGATCACTTTGTAAAAAAAATGACAAGGTAACAAGAAGGTTGGTTGATTTATAAGAACACTTTGTAGAAAAATGACAAGGTAACAAGAAGAAATTTGATTTATAAGATCACTTTGTAGAAAAATGACAAGGTAACAAGAAGAAATCATAACTAAATCATAAGATTGGTTCTTGTTACCATATAATTTTGGTTAAAGTACATTTTGACTCTTCATCACTTTTATCTAAAGACAACTCTGTTATTGATATATCATATAGAGCATTTGGTCTTGTTACCTTATAATATTAATTTTCCTAATTATAGCATTACATATTCTAATAAAAAAAACTTGATAAGGCACAATTTGGATTATAGATTATAAACACAAGGTAATAAGACCAAATCCAAATAAATAAATAGAGTGTGATGTTTCGGTAATAGTATTGTTACCATCATCAGACAAAAGTACTGAATGATACTCAATTTAAAAAAAAAATCTTTCCTATCAAAATTAGGAAGCAAAAAACTTATCATCTATTGAAAGTAAAAACAGACTATTTTTACACACAATTTTTTTTTTTTAAAGAAAAATTCCATTGTTTTGCATATAAAAAGGAATTGTAACATAATACTTAATATTATTTATAGTTTTGTATAAACATAATACTATTTCTAATTACCTCTGGGTCTTTATATATAAGTTTTACTTCCATTTTCTCAAAAAAAACTTGTGCATAATATACCATCCTCTGCATGTGATATATATATAAATATTTAAATGTGACACATATATAAATATATTATTTTGTATTTCACACTACATCTCTTTCTCTATAAATATATATATATATATATAACTAGCTTTGAATATTTTTATATGCTATGATTATTAGATTGGATATTGGATATTTTCTTGTTTATCTTAGTTATCATTATTTTTTTGGTCTTTTTAAATACAATGTTTTTTTTTATATATATATCATACATATATGTGTGTGTGTTTTGATGACAGAGTTATTTCCTGGTGATGTTTATCTTGTGTATTGCAAGATAACTCTTGACATTTCTCAGAATAAATATCAACTAAATGGCTTTTTTTTTAAATTGTTTTTATGCAATAAAATATATTGCTTTATATATATATATATACATACTTACATATCTTCTTTCTTATCTCCACACTGGGTGAAGTAGAATGGGTCTGCCTTTGTCATTAAGACTGGGAGCCCTACTCAGTGGCAGGTCGACTTAGCTCCAAAAGAAATGGCTGCCTCTGATATGAGGAACGGACGCCATGTGCAGCCACTCCTAACATGGAGTACAAACGCTGCTCATCCTGTATCCCTAGATTAGGAGCCCATACAGGGTACTATCAGCCGGGCAAGCTGAACCCAGATTTTTTAGTGAGCTTGTTACTTCTCCCCCCGCCTCCTTTTTCATCAGGGCTTGAGACCTGCAAAGGCAGAGTTATACATACATATTATAAATTTAATCGCCCTTTATCAATAAAAAAAATTCTGTCAATTTTATTTTTATCGATATGTTTCTTATTATAAATATTATATATATCAAATATGATAATATTTATATCATGATAAACATATTGCCAAAAATAATAATTACAAAAATTATATATATATGTATGTATGTTTATATATTTATATCTTGGAATATATATAATCCTTTTTTAAAAGCCAACTTACAGCTAGCTATATTTTTGTGAGGAAATTATCATTATCATCTGTTATATTGACTCATCCATTGATGTGCTCTACTCATCCTGGCAGACACCATCAAAAGTCTCAAGCTTTACAAGCTTGACACCCAAAATATGATTGACTGGAGATAAGAAAGAAGAATATCCCCTATTGATGATAATTTGGCATTTTGCACAAAGAATTATTTAGGCCTATTATTTCATCATTTAGATGAACAATAACTTTCTTGCTTTATTCTGTTGAACAATCAGGTAATATCTCTGTCATCACATTAATATCTTTGTTTAATGTGTGTGTATTTTTTTGGGTGTGAGTGTAGGGGTCATCAAGTTTTTGTCAATTTTTTTTTCATTGAATTCATTTTTTAATGCTCGTTTTGTCGTTTTCTCTATGATTTGAATCAAATAAATGTGTTTGTTAAAATTGCCTTGATTATATCATTTTGCAACACACTTTCCAGTAATCGCAAAAGATATTTTAACACCTCCTTTAACTCTAGAATATTGTAAGTATTACTAATGAAACTGTTGGAAAGGTTCATTATTGATGAACCAGATCTTCCAATATTTTTTTCCTACCACATTAAGGACATATTAGGAAGTTTTTTTTTACTTATCCTTTTAGTCTAAATTAGACAAGATCTTGGAGGTCGTGCTCGTAAAGAAGCTCAAGAACTCTTCTTGGTTCTCTGTACAGGGATCTTTTGTCCTTTCCAATGCAATTTAGTAAATGTTGGGGAGTGGCCTCTTCGGTTTTGCACCTAGTGCAAATGGGGAAGCTTTTGGCTCCCTCTTTATAGACTAGAGGGCGCAGGTGACCAGATTTCCATCTGGCTAACTGTGTCGATTCCCTTCTGTTTAGTTGGAGGGTCTGTTTTTAGGGGTTTTCATATTAGGAAGTTATTTAAAGATTTCAAGTTACACTCAGGGACAAAACATAAGGAAGTTATAGCTTTTAGTATGTATATCAGGATTCAGACAATAACTATGAAAGATATTACAGTGACCTTTATTGAAGACACACGAGATAACCAAGTGTAAACAAAATTGCTTCAGTCTCTTTAAAAAAAAAAAAAAAGCGATGGCGACTTCAGACTTTCTACTTGCCTAAGTTTTTTCCATGAGTGTAAAACAAACGTGACCAGTTGGTAATTTCAAAAAAAAAAAAAAACGCTTATCATTATAAACATTATGAGAGCAATAGTTACCCAAAAATTATTTGAAAAGTAAAAATCAATATCAGTTAAAAAGTTTCTTTTAATTTAATTTGGACCCTGGATAGAATCCCATATTGAGATTGAGATTTAAAAATATTTTATTGACATCATACACAAGTCAATGGTGGTATTATAAAATAATCATAAAGAGGAATATATGAAAAATATAAAATAAAAGAGTAAACTATATACAGTTATGTAAAGTCCAGGAGACAACGACAAATAGTCCTCCAGACAGTAAGGGGGTTTTCACGTTCTCCCATCATCTCAAAGCTCAGAAAGAACCTGTGAATTGATGACTTGGCAGACGCGAGGATGGCAAGGGCGTCGTCATCCAGCCCTTGACCGAAGAGCCAGCCCTGCAGGTCGGGTGGTTGCTGTATCATGTTGAAGGCCTCCCATATGAGGGGTCTGATGGAGCTGCAGGACCAGTAGCGGTGAGCCAACGTCAGGTCACTAGAACCACAGGCGATGCAGGTCTCTCGAGCAGAGGCCAGATGTGCAGGATGGGGAAGAGCTTGCAGGGCCAGCTGTACTGCAATGTCGGCATTGTGCCCCGAGAAGGCGCAACGTCGAAGCGATGGCCAGCCGATGGTGATAGGGATGTTGACGAAGTCTTGCCAACGGTACAGAAGCTGGGCGATGGGCAGGGTTTCCAGGCGTGGTCGCTCAAGTGTATGGCGGATGTTGCGGGTAGTTAGGTGCATGCACCACAGCTTCGCCTAGGTTGCACGCCCGGTGGGACCCTAGGAGGGTTTCTTCAAACAGCCTATTGCAGAAGTTGGCCAACGCTGTGATGTCTGCAAGAGCGCATCGGGTCGGACGAGTGAGCGGTGACACAGGGCCATCGAAGTGTGTGAGCGGTGACACAGGGCCATCGAAGTCCCGATACGTGCTCCTATCCACCTACAGCGGCTTGGAGTTGGAGGTAAGGTGGCCGGAAGAATCTGCATCCTCCAATTATGGCGAGATCCCTCAGCTGTTGTGTTAGAGTTATCCAGTGGTCCAGCGCTAGGAAGTCCGAAACTGCTTCCCATATCTTCAAGAGTCTACGACGTCGAGGTGGAAGCCATGTCCGGATGGAAGGGGAGTTAACCAGGCCCCACTATCAGTGAGCCAAGAGTAGGCGTTGAGACTACCACGAAGCGAAGCTTGGACACCTTTCATACACGCCAGTCTCAGCTGCGTGCCGACGTCGAGTAGGCCGAAGCCACCCATGGAGACAAGACGTGCTAGAACAGCTCCCGGCAGCCAGGCGGTGCGCCCAGGTCCCCAGACGAAACGCACTAGTCGAGCTTGGAGCTTAGAGATGGTGGAGTCGGTAGGCAGGTATCTGTGAAGATGGTGTACCACTGAAGAGAGCACCAGAGAGTTTGCGGCTCTTGCCCTCCCTACGAGAGAGCATCCCCCCTGACGGTTAAACATTACATACTTCAAGCAATCATTGGAGCAGGCTGTTATATGGATTGCCATTTTATACAAACGAAAATTTACTCATTAAATACATCTAATAAGCGATCTTCTTCCTGATAAATCACGTTTGCATACCCTAAATGATTTAGCCTGATCTAATACAACCTCCAATAAACGACTGATGGGTAAGTATCCATATTGTTGGCTATGGAAGTTCTACTGTATAAGAGATATTTGACTTTCACTGTGGAACAACCTAATGACTTTATAAGAAGTATGTAGTAACGAGAATGCCAGGTAAGCGCAGCGGAAGACATTCCCAGCTGATGGAGTTTCAGAAAGGCATCACCAGCGGTCTGAAAACGGCAGAATGGTCAAATGTGGCAAGTCAACCATTCTGACGTTGATTGGGGCAGTAGGACAAGATGGTAGCTACACAGGTCGCACTGGAGGGACAACGAGTAGAGCAGATTGGACGTCACAGTGACCACCCTATAGGGCTTCAGTGAGTTTAAAAGCACCACGTGAAAACACATCTACGGTGGTGCCGATGGAACGTCACTAAAGACACCAGTCTATCTAGTAATGTATGCCATCACCACCGCCATTTTGTGTTGAGGTCAGGTGATCCTCGCAGAAGGATTTGGAGATTCCCAAGTAATCTGAAAAATTCCACCTTCGCTACTGCGCAACATTTCACGAAGTGTAGGAATCATGGCAAGGGATGGCATCATCTACGATAGTCCCTTGTTACATTGCATTCCAAATAACGCACCACGCTAGGTGCCTGGCGTCTTCTCGCCTTCTTGTCTTATATTCCTTGGGCGAATTTCTAGCAAGAAGCATACTTCATGATTTTCACACATTTCCATGGACTTCTTCAATTCAACTAGCATTTCCAGTTTTAAAAAATTAATATATTGTACAAATAATAAATACTTTGCTACTATATAATGGTATAAGTATTTGGGTATATAGGCTCCCCAGGAGCCTGAGTTACCTTTAAGTTACTTATTTGGGTGTACAATATTTCTCTCAATCTTTCCAGCATTTTAAGACAAACCTCGTATTTATTTAATTATATAAAATTACATGGTTTGAAAATTGTTCTTTTTTTTTTTTCATGTGTGAGAGCGTCTAGAGAGAATTTGGTTTTATGGGCTACTAAAAACCATATTCTCTCTAGACGCTCTCAAACATATGAAAAAAAAAAGAGAGAGAAGAACATTTTTCAAACCATGTAATTTTATATAATTAAATAAATACGAGCGTTTATTCAAGACAATTCTTTATATAAATTTACTTTAGAATTAATTATCATTGAATCAGCACTGATGCCAAATAATTTAGGAATAACAAAAGAAAATATAAACAAATTGCGATTTAACGGGGCGCTTGGTTTAAATTGTTGCTTAAATTTCAACCTTTTAAAAAAATATATACTTATGCAAATGTAATTTTTGCACAATTAACATTAATTTTACATCTATACTTAAGCACACAATAACTTATGCCAAAGAAAACTGAAAACATTCAAAAAGAAAAGTAAAGAAACCTATTCCAATTTTAAAATGTTCAATACGTTGTTTTGGATTAGATTTAATTTGGATTATATAGATAAGAATAACAAAGTAACATGAAAATTACAAATAGGTAAATTCTTGTAACGTTTTAGTAGCATTTTACCATTTTAAGAAAGCGAAATCCATCTGAAATGTAAAATTTAATTTACCAATTTAAATTTTTTACCGATTGTTGTTTTTAAGAGATAAAAGTATCAAATACTATAAACATTTAAAAATACCTTCTCAGGTTTTTGTTAGAGATTCATTCTCCCTAAAAAAATGCATATAAATTTATATTAGATGGTAAAAAGGCATATATTGGATTGAATAAAAGATTTATTTGCCAATATTTCGGCTGGCTGAATGCCAACCTTTATCGAGGCATTACATTTTTGTATACACAAACTCAGCGCCACTACGTGCATTGAAGATGGCATTAATATATATTTTTTAAAAATGGACACTTCAGCTAGTTAAAGTTTTATTTTCTCAATGTTTCAACAAAAATGTCTTCGTCAGGAGAAATAAAAATAAAGTATTTGGCAAGACGTTAAAAATTATTCTCCTTTATTTCTCCTGACAAAGACAAAAGATTTTTGTTTGAAACATTGAGAAAAACTTTAACTTGCCGAAGTGTCTATTTTTTTAAAGAAATGATTTGATCTTGTATATTACCTTCTGAAAATTCAATTCTAATCTATCTTCTTCTTTCTTATCTCCACTCAATCATATCAGGGTATCAAGTCGTGACCCTTGATGGTGTCTGTTTGACAACCATCATGACTGGGTGAAGTAGAATGCTTCTGCCTTTGACATTAAGACTGGGAGCACTACTCAGTGACTTAGCTCCAAAAGAAATGGCCGCCTCTGACATGAGGAACAGACGCTATGTGCAGCTGCTCCTAACATGGAGTACAAACGCTGCTCATCCTGTATCCCTGGATTAGGAGCCCTTACAGGGTACTATCAGCCAGGCCAGCTGAACCTAGGTTTGTTAGCAAGCTTATTACTGCTCCCCCTCCTTTTTCATCCGGGCTTGGGCAAAGGCGGAGTTATTCTAATATATAAATGAAAGAATTGACATGCATGTATAGGAATTTGAAGAATACCTAAAAGTAGTATAAGATACTCCTCTTTAATCATCGTTTTATTTTGCTAAAAGTGGTTAATTGGCATTTGTTTGTAGGTGGAGCCAACAAACAGCCAATCAAAGAAGAGACTCTCCCTAGACTCCCTCCCAAGCAAATCCTCCACAGCCTGGAAGAACATTGGTCAGGATTTCAACCAATCAGCTTCCATCAAGAAATCTAAACAAATCAGAATCATTCAGACACCCTCCAAGCCAGAAAAACTTCCTGATGTTAAATCGAGAGATACTTCGCTACTTGGGTCTGTGGAGCCTAAAAGTACTGGTAAATCTTATTTTACATTATTTAAAAAAAATCGAAATGGTTTGAAAAATAAACTGGGTTTATTGCAATCACAAAATGTTTGTGTGTAATGAAAAAGACTTTGAAAAAGGGATAAGGCACAATTTGGATTATAGATTATAAACACAAGGTAATAAGACCAAATCCAAATAAATAAATAGTGTGTGGTCCATTGAAGTCAATAAAATTGATAAGGCACAATACACACTATTTATTTATTTGGATTTGGTCTTATTACCTTTTACTTTGAAAAAGATTAACTTTCTGATCGTTAAAATATATCATGCGATAAACCCAGTTTATTTTTCAATTACAAGATATGCCTTTTTATTTGAATAAAGAAAATTATTTTTTTTTTTAAGAAGACTTTATCTTGAATCAAAATACAGTAGAATTTCTCTGTAAAAGACAACACCTAATAACAACCCTCCATTCCTGACAGTCATGAACCGGGATCAAATCCTGCGTTAACATTTTGTTTAATATGTGAATAACCTTCACATATTATTTATTGTTACAAATATCATAAACTAGGTTGTTCTTTTTAGAAAGAGGGAATCATATATCGCCGCAACTCTTTTTATTAACGCGATTAAGGAAGCTTTCGGGCAAGCCCTTCTTCAGCTAATTATAGTGTACAAACAAGGAGAGATTATTCAAGGATAGGTTGTTCTTGTTGAGCGGTACCTAATAAAGTGGTTTTGGAACCGAACAGAACCTAATTACAAAGCCAAATTTTCCTTTAGGGAGAGGTGTCCTCTTACCTGAGAGTTGCTAAATAGTAAAAATGGTAATTTTGCAAATGAAAACTGTCTTTTGTGAGGGGGTTGACCACTAAAGGGAGGTTCTACTGTATTTATATACAGTTAAACCTGTCTATAGCGACCCCTCTTGGGACTCACCAAAATAGGGTGCTATAGAGAGGGGGTGCTATAGACAGGTCACTTTTAATGTCTTTTTTAATGTCTTCTTCTTTTTCTTTCTTATCTCCACACTGGGTGAAGTAGAATGCGTCTGCCTTTGTCATTAAGACTGGGAGCACTATTCAGTGGCAGGCCGACTTAGCTCCAAAAGAAATGGCCGCCTCTGACATGAGGAACAGATGCCATGTACAGCAGCTTCTAACATGGAGTACAAACGCTGCTCATCCTGTATCCCTGGATTAGGAGCCCTTACAAGGTACTATCAGCCGGGCCAGCTGAACCCAGGTTTCTTAGTGAGCTTGTTACTGCTTCCCCTCCTCCTTTTTCATCCGGGCTAGGGACCGGCAAGGGCTATAGACAGGTCAATTTTAATGTAAAATGTTTACATTTTAATATTAAAATCGGGCGCTATAGAGAGGAAGGCGCTATTTAGAGGGAGCGCTATGGACAGGTTTAACTGTATTATTATTATTATTATATATATTTTTTTGCTTATCCCTAGTACACGTGGTACAGGCCATGATAATCATGGTGGGTAGTTAGCGACTGCTTTTTACTGTAAGCGCACCACATGTCTACACATGTGAAAGCAGTTCGACTTTGCACTTACAAATGTGCCAGAGCCCCGTTTGGTTACTTGCACTCGCTGGTGGGGTTGGACTTTTGCAAGAATCGGGGGCCATTGGAGCATTTTTATTATTTTTTTTTTAAACAGAAAAAAGTGTCCAATGCGGGGATCGAACCCGGGTCGTAGTGGTCGTAAACCAAACTGTTTAACCAGCCTTCCACCGACCCCCTACCGTATTATTAAAAGTACAAAATGGTGAGGCGAAGAGTTTCTTGTAAATTTTTTTTTTTAATTTTGCTGAGCTTTCGAGTATTTCTGCCCTTCTCATTTTTTACTCCTGTAGAAGGACAGAAAGGTCTGTTGAATAAAAAAACCTTGCAAGAAACTCTTCCTCTCACCATTTTGATAACATACTGCTTCAGGGAATTATCCAACCAACTAATGATATTTATATAATTTCTGCCAATATTTTAAAACCAAACTTCTTCAGGGAAAAAAAAATTGCTTTAAAATGACTGCTGGAGTAATATGGGAGTTCCAAACAGGACTTTCAAGGTAAGTTTTGTTCCTTGAAGAAGTTTAACAAATATTTCCCAATATATATATATATATAGGCTTTTTTTTTTATAAATAAATGAAGTATAGATTGCTTCATTTACAAACCACTAAAGTATATACATATTTGCATATTAGATATTGTTGCGCCGGGTTGCGGCTTGGCAGACTCTTCAGCCTTGATTCTCTCCTGTGCTGGGTCTTGTATCTTACCAGAGCGTGTTTCAACCATCCTACAAATTTATATAAGGGAATAATGAGATAAGTCTACTTTAAGTAGCCTCCAGAATAATTTATTTATTTTCTCACATCAAAGAGAGCAGTGAAGTCACACGTGTACCTAAATACAAATGATGATAATCTAAATAATCTGTTTTAAATAAATATCATAGAATATTTTATATAAAAATAAATAAATATATAATTTAAATTTCAAATATATATTAAAAATAATATAATAAATACGCCATTAATCATGATGTAACAATATTTATATGTAAATCTGATGAGGGGGGGGTCGGTGGAAGGATGGACTAAACCGTTGGTTTTCGACTGCTACGACCCGGGTTTAATTCCCGCATTGGTCACTTTTACCTGGTTTAAAAATAATGCTCCAATGGCCCCCGATTCTTGCAAAAGTCCAACCCCACCAGCGAGTGCAAGTAACCAAATGGAGCTCTGGCACATTTGTAAGTACAAAGTCGAACTGCGTTTTAACATGTGTAGATATATGGTGCATTTACAGTAAGACAGTCGCCTACTTCTACCCACCATGATTATCATGGCCTGTACCACGTGTACTAGGGACAAGCAAAAAAAAATATTTCTTGTATATATTTACATATAAACAGCATTGACACACAGACAGATGGAAGTAAGAGATTTGACACAAGTTGTTGTTTGGCCTGATACCAATAGTGTGCAGGGAGCTGTGAGACTGCCGTAGATGAAATTGTCTGGAGTGATTCTGAAGAGGAGGAAAATGATGATAAAGCTGGGAAGAATGATGATGATGTGGACATCTCCCCATCCCCAATACCTTCCCCATCTTCAGTCCCTTCTCCTGCCAAACCCAGCCAGGTATGATAGTGTCATCATCTTATATATACAGCACACGAAGTATAGTGCTTTATGTTCCTAGATACACTCATATATAAAACTTAAAGGACTGGAAAATCTTTGATATCACCAGTTATCTATTTTTTTTTTTTAAGGAGACAAAGACAATTTTGCTCACACTTGGTTATCTCGTGTGTCTTCAATAAAGGTCACTGTAATATCTTTCAGAGTTATTGTCTGAATCCCGATATACATGCTGAAAGGTACAACTTCCTTAAATTTTGTTCACACTTGGTTATCTCGTGTGTCTTCAATAAAGGTCACTGTAATATCTTTCAGAGTTATTGTCTGAATCCCGATATACATGCTGAAAGGTACAACTTCCTTAAATTTTGTTCACACTTGGTTATCTCGTGTGTCTTCAATAAAGGTCACTGTAATATCTTTCAGAGTTATTGTCTGAATCCTGATATACATGCTGAAAGGTACAACTTCCTTAAATTTTGTTCACACTTGGTTATCTCGTGTGTCTTCAATAAAGGTCACTGTAATATCTTACAGAGTGTTATTGTCTGAATCCCGATATACATGGTAAAAGGTACAACTTAAGTTTTGTCCATGAGTGTAAATATTTCTACAATCCTCGAAGCATATGTGTTCATAGTTCTTTCAAAATATTACTTTATTGTAATCAATAGCAAGTGCAGGAAATAAAGGAAATTCAGTTTAATACAATAATAGAGTGGTCTGGAGATTTATATGGCGAAACTGCTGGGAGGGTTCATCATTGATGAGCCATGCCCTCCCTCTTTAAATTTTTATTCATTGCAGTACAGTAGAACTACCCCCCTATAATGGACAACACCTATTTGCAGAGCCAAAGTACCCTTTAGGGAGAGAGGTGTCCTCTTACCGGAGAGCTACTAAATAATAAAAATTGTAATTTTGCAAATGAAAACTGTCCTTTGTAGAGATGTCTCCTATAGCGTGAGTGTCCTCTCATGGAGGTTCTACTGTATAAGGGCTGCAGAGAGAAAAAAAAAGTTTTAAATTATATACAGCAAAGCCTCTCTATAATGAACCCCAATGGGACTGAACCTTTGGTTCACTATAGCCCATGTGTGGTTTGGCTATTCATTGTCTCTCTGACAGATGGTTATAGACACACAGACCAGGTGTGTTGTGTTCACAGGAGTCCCTGGATATCCTGAGTCCTCCCTCCCCGCCCTTGGAATTAAGGAACCTCCCCCGGGGCAGTGATTGGCTGGCCAACTTGGATTGTGGCTCCGCCCCTCCCGCTGCTCCTCCTTCAGCCAGTACTGGCAAGTTTGTCAAGTGAGTCACTTTTAGTTAGTGGTCATGGCAGGATATATGTGTTTTGTCCTCTCCTATAGCAGCAAATTTTTTTGTTTTTACAGTAGAACCTCTCTGATAAGGCACAATTTAGATTATAGATTATAAACACAAGGTAATAAGACCAAATCCAAATAAATAGTGTGTGACATTTCGGTAACAGTATTGTTAACATCTTCAGACAAAAGTACTGAATGAGAAATTTTACCACAGCATGGTTTAACAGTGATAACAGTAACTATTTGAACCATGCTGTGGTAAAATTTTGCATTCAGTACTTTTGTCTGAAGATGCGACAACGTCTGAACAACGCTGTTACCGAAACGTCACACACTATTTATTTATTTGAATTCGGTCTTATTACCTTGACTAGAACCTCTCTGTAAAGGACATCTAATTGCAAAGCTAAAGTGTCCTTTAGTAAGAGGTGTCCTCTTCACAGAGAGTTGATAAATAGTAAAAATGGTAATTTTTGGCAATGAAAACTGTCTTTTATAGAGAGGTGTTCTCTAGTGTGAGTGTCCTCTCATGGAGGTTCTACTGTATCACAGTAGTGAGGGCTCCCATTATTGATACTTATCTTGGTCCCTTCTGGAGGTGGTCTCACATTGGAGGTTGGGTTAGGTCTGGTCCAAATCTTTGTTCTTGTATTTTAAAAACTCTCAAGCTAACAAGACCATAAATACAAATTATTGTAAAACAGAATAACTTCCTAGATCCATTGAAGTCTATCGAGAATGATATGGTACAATTGGGATTATAGATTTGTAGAAACATAAAAGGTAATTTTCATTTAAATATGAAGTAAACCAAATCCAAATGAATAAATAGCGTGTGAGGTTTCTGTAACAGTGTTGTTACCATCAGACAAAAGTAGTGAATGGCTTTATTTAAGTATTTTTTGTCTGATGGTGGTAACAGCGTTGTTACCGAAATGTCACATGCTATTTATCTATTTGAATTTGGTCTATTATTTGGAAATATTATCTCCACCGATCTTACTGCGCAATGATAAAAGTTATTGAAGTTAGAAAAATCTTTTTTTTTTGCTTATCCCTAGTACACGTGGTACAGGCCATGATAATCATGGTAGGTAGAAGTAGGCGACTGCTTTTACTGTAAGTGCACCACATGCCTACACATGTGAAAAGCAGTTTGACTTTGCACTTACAAATGTGCCAGAACCACGTTTGGTTACTTGCACTCGCTGGTGGGATTGGACTTTTTCAAGAATCGGGGGGACCATTGAAGCATTTTTTTAATCAGAAAAAATGCCCAATGCGGGCATCGAACCCGGGTCGTAGCGGTCGAAAACCAATGGTTTAAACCATCCTTCCACTGACCCCCTTATATAAAAATCTTGTTTATATAAGTGATGTTGCTGTTAAACACAAGGTAATAAGACCAAATCCAATTAAATAAATAGTGTGTGACGCTTCGTTAACAGCATTGTTACCATCTTCAGACAAAAGTCTGATTGTATTATCATATAACTGTATTATCAAAAGGTCAGATGTTACAGAAACATCACACACTATTTATTTATTTGGATTAGGCCTTCTTGTAGCCATAATCTATAATCCAATTTTGCTTCATCATAGATACTCGGTAGAGAATCAAATGAATGATGTGGTGTCTACAGGATTCAGTACTTTTGTCTGAAGATGGTAACAATGCTGTTTCTGAAACATCACACACTATTTATTTGGATTTGGTCTTATTACCTTGTGTTTATAATCTATAATCCAAATTGTGTTTTATCATGATGTATGTTGTTATAATATGGTGAGACTGAGGAAATCTTGCTAACTGGACTTTCAACTTGGTGTGTAGAGGTGGGATGGCGGAGCAGCTGCTGCGGCTGGAGTCCAGAGAACAGTCTGCGGTGGCTCTATGGCACCACCATCACCGCAAGTCTGCAGAGTCCACAGGTACACCTGAGTCACACTATACCTTCTTTTCTATTTATCACTTAATGAAACCTATCCTTTCTTAAAAGATGTGTAAAAAGAGCTGTCTTCTTCTTCTTTCTTATCTCCAAACTGGGTGAAGTAGAATGTGTCTACCTTTGTCATTAAGACTGGGAGCACTACTCAGTGGCAGGCCGACTTAGCTCCAAAATAAATGGCCACCTCTGACATGAGGAACAGACACCATGTATAGCCGCTCCTAACAAGGAGTACAAACGCTGCTCATCCTGTATACCTGGATTAGGAGCCCTAACAGGGTACTATCAGCCGGGCCAGCTAAGCCCAGGTTTTTTAGTGAGCTTGTTACTGCTCCCCCTCCTCCTTTTTCAACCGGGCTTGGGACCGGCAAAGCTGTGAAACCAATCATCTATTCCAATTATACTGGGTTTCATATCCAAATGATCCTATAAACCATCTTTGTAGGAAATTCAGACTCAGCAAAGTATGAAAATAACTAATATTTTTAAACACTACTTTTCTCTTGATAAGGCACAATTTGGATTAAAGATTATAAACACAAGGTAATAAGACCAAATCCAAATAAATAAATAGTGTCTAATCTTATTACCTTGTGTTTACTACTTTTCTCTCTTTTTTTTTTTTTTTGAAAATATAATTGTAGAAATTGTGGCTCTGCAACTTTGTTGCAGAAATGTTGTTGTCCCTTAAAGAAGGTAGTTCTACAGTATTTGGTTCACACCTAGAAAAAAAAACTGACTTTTTAAGGCTGAAAAAGAGACAAATATTTTTATTTGTCTCTTTTTTTTTAGCATTCAAAAAATCCATTTAAAGAACTTTTTTTTTTTTTTCTCTGAAAGCTCACTCATTTTTAGTTTCGCCTAAAAGTTTAGGTGGTAGGGGAGGACGAGGGGTATAAAGCATTGATTTCCAAAAGCCACGACCCAGAATCAAATCTCGCATTGGGCGCCTTTTTTTTTCCTGAATAAAAAAAATCGCTCCAATGGGGTTATTCCCGATTCTTGCAAAGTTCAACCCCACTAGTGAGTGTAAATAAATAAACAGGGCTTTGACATATTTGTAAGTGTAAAAGTTGAACTACTTTCTACTTGATGAGGCACAATTTGGATTGTAGATTATAAACACAAGGTAATAAGACCAAATCCAAATAAATAAATAGTGTGTGACGTTTCGGTAACAACGTTGTTACCATCTTCAGACAAAAGTACTGAATGAGAGAATTTTACCACAGCATGCTTGTTTACACACTTGATAACAGGAACTATTTAAAAACATGCTGTGGTAAAATTCTCTCATTAAAGTACTTTTGTCTGAAGATGGTAACAACGCTGTTACCGAAACGTCAAACACTATTTATTTATTTGGATTTGGTCTTATTACCTTGTGTTTACTTTCTACTTGTTTTGACATGTGGTGTGTTGTTGTTGTTGTTGTTTCTTATCCCCTTGTGTAAAGATTACACGAATCCCATGAGTTCATGATCTCATGGAATGGGGTATAGGGGTGCAGCTTTCGTTGATCATGGTACCATGACACACTTTGGTGAAAGTCTGACTTTTGCCTGTAGTTTGAGGCTGTTCCTAACATGAAAGCCTTTGCTGCACTCTAACATGAGTACGGACACAGCTCCTCCGTATTCCTGGAGTGGGACCCTTGTTAAGGACCATCAACCGGGTCAGTTGAACTCAGGATTTTTAAAGGGGGAGTGTCCCTCCTGGTTACAGCATCAAGTCTACTAGAACAAGACTTGATACGATCGTGTAGAGGGTTTACTGTACCTCCCAACAATGTCCACTGCACCAGAGGCCAGGTACAAAGGGGTAAGCATGGGAGACATGTGGTGTACTTAGAGTAAAAGCAGTCACCAACTACCCCCCTCCATGATTATCATGGCCTGTATAACATGTATTAGGGATAATTAAAATAAAATAAAAGGCATGAGTGGAGCATGGATTCATGGAATTTGTGTAATCACAAGGTAATAAGACCAAATAAATAAATAGGGTGTGACAGTGTTGTTACCGAAACGTCACACACTATTTATTTATTTGGATTTGGTCTTATTACCTTATGTTTATAATCTATAATCCTAATTGTGCCTTATCGAATTTGTGTAATCTTTTCACAAGGGGATAAGGAACAATAACAACATTTTTTTAAAATGCATAAAATACATATTGCTAGTCCATGTTAGAATATGGTCAAATATTTTCTCACCATTATCTTAAAACCCAGTATGTTTGGTTCAGAACAGGACCTGGAGCTCATGGTGCAAACTGTCCGCAACCAAGAAGGACTTACCTTGGCCTTCTGTGGAGACCATATCCTGGTGCTGCCTCAGGGCTTCCCAGCTCATGTCAAATTGGCTCCAGGACAGCACCTACGTGTCCACCCTCCTTGGTGATTACATCTTCTTTTCTAGAGACACAAGGTAATAAGACCAAATCCAAATAAATAGTATGTGACGTTTCGGTAACAACGTTGTTACCATTTTCAGACAAAAGTACTGAATTAGAAAAAAATACCACAACATGTTTTAAACAGTTACTGTTATGTTGTTGTTGTTTCTTATCCCCTTGTGTAAAGATTACACGAATTCCATGAGTTCATGCTCCTCGAGCTGTTTTATGATGAGCAGCGGCCTCTCCCAAAGGTCCTGTTTAGTGCATCTAATGCAAGCCAAAATGTGTTCTGGAGCTGCAGGTGACAAGCTACATTTTGGGCAAGTGGGGTAGATTTTGTTATTATTTTCTATCTTCAATGGCTTGAGATGGCCTGTTCTAAATCTTGTTAGTGTTGTTTGATGCTGTCTATTTCTGATGTTCAGAGCTCCTCCTGGGTTCACTCCACTGTACCAACTGTGCTTAGGTGGGATCCTCCAGTTCAGTTACTGTTATTGTTCTTATCTGCTATCTTATTTACATACTTGATAACAGTACTAACTATTTAAAACATGCTGTGATATATTTTCCTCATTCAGTACTTTTGTCTGAAGATGGTAACAACATTGTTACTGAAACATCACACACTATTAATTTATTTGGATTTGGTCTTATTACCTTGTGTTTATAATCTATAATCCAAATTGTGCCTTACCTTCTTGTGTAGAGCTTCAACTCGATCAGCTCTCCTGTCTCTGACTGAGAAGCAAGTTCGATTTGCCACTCTTTCAAACCCCTCAGTAGTGCTGAGATTACTACAGGCCACATCCCCAGGTGGCGGATAGGGGAATGACCTTCAGATATGAAGGCCAGCTGTGAAACAAGAAGAATAACTCTGATAAATAAGCAGTTGCAGACCAAACAGCAGCATTGTTAGAAGAGGAGAAAGATATCTTTTTTTTTTTGTTTGCTTATCCCTAGTACACGTAGTACAGGCCATGATAATCATGGTGGGTAGTTAGCGTCTGCTTTTTACTGTAAGCGCACCACGTGTCTACACATGTGAAAAGTAGTTCGACTTTGCACTTACAAATGTGCCAGAGCCCCGTTTGGTTACTTGCACTCGCTGGTGGGGTTGGACTTTTGCAAGAATCGGGGGCCATTGGAGCATAAGATCTCTTTGAAAATGCTGAGTTCAACTGACCCAGTTGATAGAACTCAGTAAAGGTTCCTCTCCAGGAATACGGTGGAACTGCATCTGTACTCATGTTAGAGTTGGCAGCAAAGGTGTCTGCTTCCATGTTAGGAATGGCCTCAAATTACAGGCAAATTCAGACTTTGACCAAAATGTGCCTGGATCATTTTGCCATGATCAAAAGCTACACCCCTACACACATTCCATCAGATCAGAAATAGCTCAAGGAGCATAGACTCATGGAATTTATGTAATCTTTGCAAAATGGGATAAGAAACAACAATAACTGAGAAATTTGAGATGATATCCAAACAAATATGCTAAAATTTATCAAGTTTACTTACAGATCTGACACTGTCAACTAAGCGCCTAATAGCTAAATTAAGAATACTGTTAGGGGGGTCGGGGGAAGGATGGTCTAAACCGTTGGTTTTCGACCGCTACAACCCGGGTTCGATTCCCGCATTGGGCACTTTTTTTCTGATAAAAAAAAAAAAATGTTCCAATGGCCCCCAATTCTTGCAAAAGTCCAACCAACCAGCGAGTGCAAGTAACCAAACGGGGCTCTGACACATTTGTAAGTGCAAAGTCGAACTGCTTTTCACATGTGTAGACATGTTGTGCCCTTACAGTAAAAGCAGTCGCCTACGTCTACCCACCATGATTATCATGGACTGTACCACGTGTACTAGGGATAAACAACAACAACAGAATACTGTTTGTTTCTCATCGGAAAAGCCATGTGAAGAATCTTTTTTTTTTTTTGCTTATCCCTAGTACACGTGGTACAGGCCATTATAATCATGGTGGGTAGTTAGCGACTGCTTTTTTACTGTAAGCGCACCACATGTCTACACATGTGAAAAGCAGTTCGACTTTGCACTTACAAATGTGCCAGAGCTCCGTTTGGTTACTTGCACTCGCTGGTGGGGTTGGACTTTTGCAAGAATCGGGGGGCCATTGAAGCATTTTAATTTTTTTTTTGTGAAGAATCTTAAAGTAGAAGAACTATATTGTCTACTATGCACAAATAAAATCAAGGCAGAACACCATATATTTGAATGTATATCTCTGAAGACGGAGAGAGAATCTCTTGTTTCTGAGATAGGCCACTTGAACTTCACCGTACAATCTCTTCTATCAAGTCTGATAGACATATTGCTTTATCTGTATATAATTTCTTCAGAAGAGTTATGAAAAAGGCGGATCTGATAAATTAGTCTCTTTCCATTATAATATTGATAATTAATTTTCAAAACTTTTTTCTTCTTTTGTTAGACCATGCTTTTTACTGCATTTCATGCAATATTGTACATATAAAACCCCACTCATCCTGATCATTGTTGTCTACACTCTGGAGAATCTGTGTAAGACCAATGGAGTCTTAATAAAGGCTTTGTGTGTGTGATATTTATCAAGTTTTGGTTTCACAGGCAGAGACTGAAGTTGGTAGAAGGTCCTGGAACCACTCTGTTGCTCTGCTGCTACTACCTGGAAGTGGTGAAGACCCCTCAGCTTGCTGAAGACACAAGTTGTCCTCAGCTCAAGACACTTCCCTGGATCTGTCCTTGTAAGGCCGGTGAGTCTGTCTTTCCTTGGATCTGTAGGGTACAGATAGACTAGGCATCTCTAGACCAGTATTCCTCAATAACATACCTTCCCATTCTTCACCCTTCTATGAATGATAAGGCACAATTTGGATTATAGATTATAAACACAAGGTAATAAGATCAAATCTATATAAATAAATAGTGTGTGATGTTTCGGTAACAACGCTGTTATAAACAAAAATAAATATAAAAATAATAATAATATTTACAAAGATTTTCCAATAGTATATATAAATCGATATCTATTACTTACAATTGCCTTGCTAAATGTTTAATTTTTGTTTGCTCCTGACGAGGACATCACACACTATTTATTTGGTTTTGGTCTTATTACCTTGTAGTTCTAATCTACAATCCAAATTGTACCTTATCATCTACTGAAAGTTAATTTTTCCCTACCAAATATACATGGTCATTATTATATCTGTTGGATCGTTAGTTACTGCCTTCATTGTAAGTACACCACATGTAGATGTGGGGCTCTGGCACATTTGTACGTGCAAAGTCGAACTGCTTTTCACATGTAGATGTGGGGCTCTGGCACATTTGTACGTGCAAAGTCGAACTGCTTTTCACATGTTTAGAAATGTGGTGCACTTACAGTAAAAGCAGTTATCAACCTCTACCCATCATGATTATGATGGCCTGTATCACGTGTACTGGGGACAAGCAAAAAAAAAAAAGACTTTTGTACGTACGAAGAGCCTGGTTTGGTTACTTGCACTCACTGGTGAGTTGGGTAAATTGAGGTTTTTTTTTGTTGTGAAAAAAAAGTGTCTAATGTG
>CP092868.1:25532655-25596636 GCA_030710605.1 Cordylochernes scorpioides
CCACCACCACCGCCACAAATATAAACTCTCTGGTAAGAGAGGACACTCTGGCTCTGCTCTGTAAATAGGTGTCTTCTCCTCTTCTTTCTTATCTCCACACTGGGTGAAGTAGAATGCGTCTGCCTTTGTCATTAAGACTGGAAGCACTACTCAGTGGCAGCCGACTTGGCTCAAAAAAAAAAGGCCACCTCTGACATGAGGAACAGACGCCATGTACAGCCGCTCCTAACATGGAGTACAAACACTGCTCATCCTGTATCCCTGGATTAGGAGTCCTTACAGGGAACTATCAGCTGGGCCAACTGAACCCAGGTTTTTTACCGAGCTTGTTACTGATCCCCCTCCTCCTTTTTCATCCGGGTTTGGGACCGGCAAAGGCGGAGTTGTAAATAGGTGCTGTCCTTTAGAGAGAGGTAGGTTGTACTGTAGAGGAAAAAGCAACAGGCTGAATTAGAGTGTAAAAGGATATACCTGGAGGGATGAAGTCTCTGTGCAGCTTGCAGTCCAGAGAAGAGGAAAACAGCACCAAGAGCTGATCTCTGCAACAACACCTTCCAGCACTCTGGAACTGGGTCCATCTCCAACTCCAGTCTTCCAAAGTGACCTCGGCTGTCTTGGATGATGGCAAACCACCTGGAACATATTTAGGTCTTTCAATGTCTTTATTTTTATTTTATTTTTTTTTTACTTTTCCTCAATGTCTTTGTGAAAGATAGAATCCTCTGAAATATAAAGTGTAACAAAACACAGAGGATAAGTTTCTTGTTTTATTTAAATCTCTCAAGCTTTCCTGTATAACAAACCCTTTTACAGGAGTATATAACCTTGTTGTTGTTTCTTATCCCCTTGTGTAAAGATTACACAAATTCCATAAGTTCATGCTCCTTGAGCTGTTTTATGATGAGCAGTGGCCTCTCCTAAAGGTCCTTTTTAGTACATCTAATGCAAGCTAGAATGTGTTGTGGAGCTGTAGGTGCTAAGCTACATTTTGGGCAAGTGGAGTAGATTTTGTTGTTATTTTCTATCTTCAATGGCTTGAGATGGCCTGTTCTAAATCTTGTTAGTGTTATTTGATGCTGTCTGATGTTCAGAGCTCCTCCTGGGTCCACTCCACTGTACCAACTGTGCTTAGGTGGGAATATAACCTTGTTATATGCCAAAATTGCATACTCCTGTAGAAAGGTTTGTGATATTTGCGAAAGCTTGAGAGATTGTTTACATAAAACAAGAAACCTAACCTCTGTGTTTTGTTACATTTTCAATGTCTTATTGTCATTTCTTACCCCCTTGTGCAAAGATTACACAAATTCCATGAGTCCATGCTCCTTGAGCATTTTTTTTAATAATGTGTATTTTTTTTTCACCCACGTTCCCCTAATATTTGACTTATCTGAATTAAAAACATTGCTACAGCTATATAGATAAACATAATAGATAATATTAATCCCCCGTGTTCAATTAAATAAATTGAAGATCCATTCTGGAATAAGATTCTTTATTAGTTTTTTATTAACCTAAAGTTTTAAAGCTTATCAGGTCTTTGAGACAGGAGAGTAACACAATAACTAAATTCTGAATAATTGTGTTGCTCCCATTTTGAAGAGCTGATAAGCCTAAAAGCTTGAATTAGTAAAGAAAACGATAAAAGAAACTTATTCCTGGATGGATCTTGTATTTATTTATACATAAACATAGGTCTGGAGGGAGTTAGTGCCATAGTACAGAACCTGCAAATATCCTAGGGTAGAGGAAAATGATCATAGTAATACTATAGTAATGAATTCCTATCTTCTTTAAAACTCCACCTTTTAAATTTTTAATATCTACAGTAAAATCCCTCTATAGTGAATCCCAATGGAACTGAACCTATGGTTCACTATAGTTATCTTCTTCTTTCTTATATCCACTCAATCATATTAGGGTATAAAGTCTGTAGAGAGTTTTGATGGTGTCTGCTGGGGAAGAGTAGAAATCATCAATGGTTGAGTCAATACAGTCAATAATATGTTTTGGGGTTGCAGGTTGACACTTAGTACATAGTGGGAAAACCTTGCAACCATTCTGGAAAGTCATTGTTCGTAGATGACCAGACTTAAGTTTGGAAATCAAAGACTGTTGATACCACTATAGTTATGGTTCGTTATAGCCATAGTTCACTGTATTATAAAATGGGGATTATATCAGGTTGGTTATAAGGGAAGGTTCACTCTAACCCAGGTTTATTTTAGCAGGGTTTTATTGTATATATATATATATATATATATATATATATATATACAGTTAAACCTGTCTATAGCGCCTTCCTCTCTATAGAGCCCGATTTTAAGCATTAAAATGTAAACATTTTACATTAAAAGTGACCTGTCTATAGCACCCCCTCTCTATAGCACCCTATTTTGGTGAGTCTCAAGATGGGGCGCTATAGACAGGTTTAACTGTGTATATACAGTAAGGGGACATCAGAAAAGAAGTCAGTAGTATACCTGGGATGGAGACAGCCCACCCTCTGTACCCTGGCAGCCACAGACACAGGAACCACGGCAGCAGCTGAACAACCCCCGGCCTGCTCCACAGCCTCCAGGATGGTGAGATGTGTTGCCTGGTGGTGGAGGGACCGACCCTGGAGAGGCACCACCTCCAGCAAACCTCCCAGACCCCTGGCCACCATAGGGGAGGGTGGGGTCCCTGGGAGTAAGCTGGAGTCTACTCCAGGGCACAGGCTGGGGACCACTTGACCCCCCTCTGGACATCATTCCTTTCTGATACCCCTACAGAGCTAAGGATCATCTTTGGTACAGTCCTCCACTCTGCCAACTGAGCTATCAAGGCTAGAAAATAAGTGAAGCAAAAATGGTAAAATGTTATTTTTCAACACAATCCTGACCTCAAGGTAATAAGACCAAATCCAAATAAATAAATAGTGTGTGATGTTTCGGTAACAACACTGTGTTGTTACCGAAACATCACACACTATTTATTTATTTGGATTTGGTCTTATTACCTTTTAGTTCTATCTATGATCAAATTGTGCCTTATCATTCATAGAAGGGTAAATAATGGGAAGGTGTGTTATTGAGGGGGCTACTGGTCTAGAGGAGCCATGTCTATCTATACTCTACTGATCCAAGGAAATACAAGACTCACCGGCCTTACAAGGACAGATCCAGGGAAGTGTCTTGAGCTGAGGACAACTTGTGTCTTCAGCAAGCTGAGGGGTCTTCACCACTTCCAGGTAGTAGCAGCAGAGCAACAGAGTAGTTCCAGGACCTTCCACCAACTTCAGTCTCTGCCTGTGAAACCAAAACTTGATAAATTTTAGCATATTGGTTTGGATAGCATCTCAAATTTCTCAGTTGTTATTTCTTATCCCATTTTGCAAAGATTATACAAATTACATGAGTCTATGCTCCTTGAGCTATTTCTAATCTAATGAAATGAGTGTAGGGGTGAAGCTTTTGATCGTGGCAAAATGATCCAGGCACACTTTGGTCAAAGTCTGAATTTGCCTGTAATTTGAGGCTATTCCTAACATGGAAGCAGACACCTTTGATGCCAACTCTAACATGAGTACAGATGCAGTTCCACCGTATCCCTGGAGAGGAACCCTTGCTGAGTTCTATCAACTGGTTCAGTTGAACTCAGCATTTTCAAAGAGATCTTATGCTCCAATGGCCCCCGCGTCTTGCAAAAGTCCAACCCCACCAGCGAGTGCAAGTAACCAAACGGAGCTCTGGCACATTTGTAAGTGCAAAGTCGAACTGCTTTTCATATGTGTAGACATGTGGTGCGCTTACAGTAAAAAGCAGACGCTAACTACCCACCATGATTATCATGGCCTGTACTACGTGTACTAGGGATAAGCAAGCAAAAAAAAGATATCTTTCTCCTCTTCTAACAATGCTGCTGTTGGTCTGCAACTGCTTATTTGTCAGAGTTATTCTGCTTGTTTCACAGCTGGCCTTCATATCTGAAGGTCATTCCCCTATCCGCCACCTGGGGATGTGGCCTGTAGTAATCTCAGCTTTGCAGAGGGGTTTGAAAGAGTGGCAAATTGAACTTGCTTCTCAGTTACACACAGGAGAGCTGATCTAGTTGAAGCTCTACACAAGAAGGTAAGGCACAATTTGGATTATTCTATATACAGTTACGAGCGTCATTTTTCATCAGTTATCTCTGTCACCGTTTGCTTTTTTTCTGGAATGGCGCCCTCCTATTGGTTGGCTACGGTCACGCCACCTTTGCCCCCCCCCACTCGCCATTTCGTCTTTGTAACTATTGTGTTGGAGCGGGTCGCTCCCTAAATAAATGCATATATTAGATAATAACCAAATGGAATCCTCTCTTTCTTTTTCCCAGTAAGAGACGCCTACGGAAGCCAACAGTACATAGACAGATAAAGCACATAGGCTATAGTTATTAACTAATATATGCATTTATTTAAGGCGCCAATTTATAATTGTAACAAATAGTATTTGAATCAAAACATTCAATCGGGTAAAACACAGGCGTTGGCCGGGTCATTCGGCTAGTAGATTATAAACACAAGGTAATAAGACCAAATCCAAATAAATAAATAGTGTGTGACATTTCGGTAACAGCGTTGTCACCATCTTCAGACAAAAGTACTGAATGAGAAAATATATCACAGCATGTTTTAAATAGTTAGTACTGTTATCAAGTGTGTAAATAAGATAGCAGATAAGAACAATAACAGTAACTATTTAAAACATGCTGTGGTATTTTTTTCTAATTCAGTACTTTTGTCTGAAGATGGTAACAACATTGTTACCAAAACGTCACATACTATTTATTTGGATTTGGTCTTATTTCCTTGTGTCTCTAGACAAGAAGATGTAATCACCAAGGAGGGTGGACACGTAGGTGCTGTCCTGGAGCCAGTTTGACATGAGCTGGGAAGCCCTGAGGCAGCACCAGGATATAATCTCCACAGAAGGCCAAGGTAAGTCCTTCTTGGTTGCGGACAGTTTGCACCATGAGCTCCAGGTCCTGGTCTGAACCAAACATACTGGGTTTTAAGATAATAGTGAGAAATTATTTGGCCATATTCTAACATGGACTAGCAATATGTATTTTATGCATTTTTTAAAAATTTTGTTATTGTTTCTTATCCCCTTGTGAAAAGATTACACAAATTCGATAAGGCACAATTTGGATTATAGATTATAAACACAAGGTAATAAGACCAAATCCAAATAAATAGTGTGTGATGTTTCGGTAACAACACTGTCACACCCTATTTATTTATTTGGTCTTATTACCTTGTGATTACACAAATTCCATGAATCCATGCTCCACTCGAGCCTTTTTTAAAAATTTAATTATCCCTAATACATGTTATACAGGCCATGCTAATAATGAAGGGTAGTAGTTGATGACTGCTTTTACTGTAAGTACACCACATGTCTCTCATGCTTACCCCTCTGTACCTGGCCTCTGGTGCAATGGACATTGTTGGGAGGTACAGTAAACCCTCTACACGATCTGTCTTGTTCTAGTAGACTTGATGCTGTAACCAGGAGGGACACTCCCCCTTTAAAAATCCTGAGTTTAACTGACCTGGTTGATGGTCCTCAACAAGGGTCCCACTCCAGGAATACGGAGGAGCTGTGTCTGTACTCATGTTAGAGTGCAGCAAAGGCTTCCATGTTAGGAACAGCCTCAAACTACAGGCAAAAGTCAGACTTTCACCAAAGTGTGTCATGGTACCATGATCAACGAAAGCTGCACCCCTATACCCCATTCCATGAGATCATGACTTCATGGGATTCGTGTAATCTTTACACAAGGGGATAAGAAACAACAACAACAACACCACATGTCAAAACAAGTAGAAAGTAAACACAAGGTAATAAGACCAAATCCAAATAAATAAATAGTGTGTGACGTTTCGGTAACAGCGTTGTTACCATCTTCAGACAAAAGTACTGAATGAGAGAATTTTACCACAGCATGCTTTTAAATAGTTCCTGTTATCAAGTGTGTAAACAAGCATGCTGTGGTAAAATTCTCTCATTCAGTACTTTTGTCTGAAGATGGTAACAACGCTGTTACCGAAACGTCACACACTATTTATTTATTTGGATTTGGTCTTATTACCTTGTGTTTATAATCTACAATCCAAATTGTGCCTCATCAAGTAGAAAGTAGTTCAACTTTTGCACTTACAAATATGTCAAAGCCCTGTTTATTTATTTACACTCACTAGTGGGGTTGAACTTTGCAAGAATCGGGAATAACCCCATTGGAGCATTTTTTTTATTCAGGAAAAAAAGGCACCCAATGCGGGATTTGATTCTGGGTCGTGGCTTTTGGAAATCAATGGTTTATAACCCTCGTCCATCCCGACCACTTAAATTTTTAGTAAAATTAAAAACGAGTGAGCTTTCAGAGAAAAAAAAAAAAAAGTTCTTTAAATGGATTTTTTGAATGCTAAAAAAAAAAAGAGTCAAATAAAAATATTTGTCTCTTTTTCAGCCTTAAAAAGTCAGTTTTTTTTTCTAGGTGTGACCCAAATACTGTAGAACTACCTTCTTTAAGAGACAACAACATTTCTGCAACAAAGTTGCAGAGCCACAATTTCTACGATTATATTTTCAAAAAAAAAAAAAGAGAGAAAAGTAGTAAACACAAGGTAATAAGGGCGTATGTGCCCGAAAGCTCGAATATATTTGTTTTAATAAAGAAACGCAGCCCTTGATGCTTTGTTTTATTCATATATTCAATTGATAACAAGGTAATAAGATTACACACTATTTATTTATTTGGATTTGGTCTTATTACCTTGTGTTTATAATCTATAATCCAAATTGTGCCTTATCAAGAGAAAAGTAGTGTTTAAAAATATTAGTTATTTTCATATTTTACTGAGTCTGAATTTCCTACAAAGATGGTATATAGGATCATTTGGATATGAAACCCAGTATCATTGGAATAGATGATTGGTTTCACAGCTTTGCCGGTCCCAAGCCCGGATGAAAAAGGAGGAGAGGGGAGCAGTAACAAGCTCACTAAAAAAACCTGGGCTTAGCTGGCCCGGCTGATAGTACCCTGTAAGGGCTCCTAATCCAGGGATACAGGATGAGCAGCGTTTGTACTCCATGTTAGGAGCGGCTGTACATGGCGTCTGTTCCTCATGTCAGAGGCGGCCATTTCTTTTGGGGCTAAGTCGGCCTGCCACTGAGTAGTACTCCCAGTCTTAATGACAAAGGCAGACGCATTCTACTTCACCCAGTTTGGAGATAAGAAAGAAGAAGAAGACAGCTCTTTTTACACATCTTTTAAGAAAGGATAGGTTTCATAAAGAAATAAATAGAAAAGAAGGTATAGTGTGACTCAGGTGTACCTGTGGATTCCGCAGACTTGCGGTGATGGTGGTGCCATAGGGCCACCGCAGACTGCTCTCTGGACTCCAGTCGCAGCAGCTGCTCCGCCATCCCACCTCTACACATCAAGTTGAAAGTCCGGTTAGCAAGAGTTCCTCAGTCCCACCTTGTTATAACAGTAACAAAATTACTTATAAACATTTTATAACTTCAATTACTTTTATCATTCAGTGTGATCTGTGGAGATAATATTTGTTATGTGAATGCTTCACAATTTTGCGTGTCATCCTTGCGAAGGGGCCATTGTTATGTGAAACGCATTGCCAAAAATTACAAAATTTTAATGATAGATGTCAATTAAATTTTAAAGATTTTTTTGGATTGTTAAAACCATGTTGTGTGTTATACTCTTGGACAAAACATGAGGAAGTTTCAAAATTTAATGTCATCGGTCATCTATTTTTTTTTTTAAAGAATACAGAGGCAAATTTTGTTCACACTTGGTTATCTCATGTATCTTCAATAAAGGTCACTGTAATATCTTTCAGAGTTATTATCTGAATCCCGATATACATGCTAAAAGGTACAACTTCCTTAAGTTTTGTCTATGAGTGTATATAGTGTGTCTTCAATAAAGGTCACTGTAATATCTTTCAGAGTTATTGTCTGAATCCCGATATACATGCTAAAAGGTACAACTTCCTTAAGTTTTGTCCATGAGTGTATATAGTGTGTCTTTAATAAAGGTCACTGTAATATCTTTCAGAGTTTTTGTCTGAATCCCGATATACATGCTAAAAGGTACAACTTCCTTAAGTTTTGTCCATGAGTGTATATAGTGTGTCTTTAATAAAGGTCACTGTAATATCTTTCAGAGTTTTTGTCTGAATCCCGATATACATGCTAAAAGGTACAACTTCCTTAAGTTTTGTCCATGAGTGTATATAGTGTGTCTTCAATAAAGGTCACTGTAATATCTTTCAGAGTTATTGTCTGAATCCCGATATACATGCTAAAAGGTACAACTTCCTTAAGTTTTGTCCATGAGTGTATATAGTGTGTCTTTAATAAAGGTCACTGTAATATCTTTCAGAGTTTTTGTCTGAATCCCGATATACATGCTAAAAGGTACAACTTCCTTAAGTTTTGTCCATGAGTGTATATAGTGTGTCTTTAATAAAGGTCACTGTAATATCTTTCAGAGTTTTTGTCTGAATCCCGATATACATGCTAAAAGGTACAACTTCCTTAAGTTTTGTCCATGAGTGTATATAGAGTGTCTTTAATAAAGGTCACTGTAATATCTTTCAGAGTTATTGTCTGAATCCCGATATACATGCTAAAAGGTACAACTTCCTTAAGTTTTGTCCATGAGTGTATATAGTGTGTCTTTAATAAAGGTCACTGTAATATCTTTCAGAGTTTTTGTCTGAATCCCGATATACATGCTAAAAGGTACAACTTCCTTAAGTTTTGTCCATGAGTGTATATAGTGTGTCTTTAATAAAGGTCACTGTAATATCTTTCAGAGTTTTTGTCTGAATCCCGATATACATGCTAAAAGGTACAACTTCCTTAAGTTTTGTCCATGAGTGTATATAGTGTGTCTTCAATAAAGGTCACTGTAATATCTTTCAGAGTTATTGTCTGAATCCCGATATACATGCTAAAAGGTACAACTTCCTTAAGTTTTGTCCATGAGTGTATATAGTGTGTCTTTAATAAAGGTCACTGTAATATCTTTCAGAGTTTTTGTCTGAATCCCGATATACATGCTAAAAGGTACAACTTCCTTAAGTTTTGTCCATGAGTGTATATAGAGTGTCTTTAATAAAGGTCACTGTAATATCTTTCAGAGTTATTGTCTGAATCCCGATATACATGCTAAAAGGTACAACTTCCTTAAGTTTTGTCCATGAGTGTATATAGTGTGTCTTTAATAAAGGTCACTGTAATATCTTTCAGAGTTTTTGTCTGAATCCCGATATACATGCTAAAAGGTACAACTTCCTTAAGTTTTGTCCATGAGTGTATATAGTGTGTCTTTAATAAAGGTCACTGTAATATCTTTCAGAGTTTTTGTCTGAATCCCGATATACATGCTAAAAGGTACAACTTCCTTAAGTTTTGTCCATGAGTGTATATAGAGTGTCTTTAATAAAGGTCACTGTAATATCTTTCAGAGTTATTGTCTGAATCCCGATATACATGCTAAAAGGTACAACTTCCTTAAGTTTTGTCCATGGGTATAAATTTTCCCTGAAAATAATAGAAAAACAGTTTAATACAATATTAGAGCAGTATGGTAACTGGCAAAACCGCATATTTTTATCATTGTAGTAAGGACAGTAGAAAAATATTTTAATTGTCAAAGAAGGCGCAATAAATAATTTATATTTCCAATAAACAGAGGGTGAGATAATGTACAACAACAACAACAAAAAGCCTTTATTTAGGGCCTCTCGCCCTATACAGGATTCGCCAGTTCACAATGGATGGGGAGAACACTGTGTGGCCTTTTTCCGGGATATAGTCTTGTGGAATCCAAATATCGCCATCGCTATATACCTATTCTTTGATATTTCATTAATTAGTGCCGGAAATGAAGGACAAAGTTGCCCCGTTTTATCATTTAGTTTTCGTCTTTCCTCAGACAGAGCAGCACAGTCAAATAAGTAGTGCAACATCTCCGTTGTTATTCCTGATCCACAGAAAGTGCATTTCAGGTCTTCACGCCTCAATAAAATCAGATGGTGTTCTCTGAAAAAAATTGAAAGGGTTCTAAATTGTGTGATTAATCTGATGACAGGAAAAGGGAGTTCACTTAAGAAATATTCTTTGGTGGGTGAGATAATGTATCATACTTATATTGATGAATGAATCCAGATATACAATGGTAAATGGTACAACTTCCTCAAGTTTTGTCCATGAGTACACAGGGTTAAAGCTATTGGAAACTTCTTGTTGTTGCTATTTCTTATCCCCTTGTGTAAAGATTACATGAATTCCATGAGAATGGAATGGGGTGTAGGGGTGCAGCTTTCGTTGATCATGGCACCATGGCACACTTTGGTGAAAGTCTGACTTTGCCTGTAGTTTGAGGCCATTCCTAACATGGAAGCAGACGCCTTTGCTGCTGACTCTAACATGAGTACAGACGCAGCTCCTCCATATCCCTGGAGTGGGACCCTTGCTGAGGTCTATCAACTGGGTCAGTTGAAGTCAGGATTTTTAAAGAGGTCTACTCCTCTTCTAACAATGCTGCTGTTGGTCCGCGACTGCTTATTCGTCAGTTATTCTGCTTGTTTTGCAGTTGGCCTTCATATCTGAAGGTCGTTCCCCTATTGCCACCTGGGAACGCGCCCTATAGCAGTCAGCTCTGCCAAGGGATTGGGAACTTAGAAATTACGGATGTTCTAACCAAGCTGGTGTTCTAAAAGAGGTTCTTATAAGGGAGGAGATTCCACTGTAGATATATTTGGAAGATCTGGTTCCAAAATAAGTTTACTAGGTACCGGTCAAAAAGAGCAAACTAGTTTATGATATTTACAACAATGAATAATATATATGAAGGGTATTCACATATTAAAACAAAGTGTACAATATAATATAATGCGGCTTATGATTGTAAAACGACATTTGAAATATACTATCCCGCATGTGTTTCTTTTCAATGAAAAATCAAAATTTATTTCAAGGAGAAATAACGATTATTTCTAACCTTATGGATGAGGTATGAAAGGATGAATTGTGAAGAGTAATGATAAACGGAAAAATAAAGTGTCCAGGGATGGGAATCGAACCCACAGTGTTCCGCTTACCAGGCAGATGCCATGTCATATCTGCCCGGTGGGTTCGATTCCCATCCCTGGACACTTTATTTTTCCGTTTATCATTACTCTTCACAATTCACCCTTTCATACCTCATTCAAAAGGTTAGAAATAATCGTTATTTCTCCTTGAAATAAATTTTGATTTTTCGTTGAAAATAAACACATGCGGGATAGTATTTCAAATGTCGTTTTACAAAGTGTACAATGCCGGATCCCGGTTCATGGCTGTCGGGAATCGAGGGTGTTACCCACTCGTCCACCGACCTTCTTTGGAAGATGAGCGGAGTAAAACCTTCTCTCCATCAGTCGTCCATTTAATGAGAGACCCTCTCCCCTGAGTGATAAGGTACAATTTGGATTATAGATCCGTAGGTAACAAGACCATATCCAAATTATAATGAATAATTACAATAAAGTAAAATTTGGATTATAGATTAGAAAAACAAGGTAATAAGACCAAAATCATATAGATAAATAGCATGTGACATTTCGGTAACAGCATTGTTACCATTATCAAACAAAAATACTGAAATAAAGCCATTCACTACTTTGACCTGATGATAACAACACCGTTACAGAACTGCCACATACTATTTATTCATTTGGAATTGGTCTAGTTACCTTTTTTTTAAAATGAGAATTACCTTATGTGTTTCTAAAAATCCCAATTGTACCTTATCATTCTCGATAGACTTCAATGAATCTAGGAGGTTTTTGTTTTCCATTAATTTGGATTGATGGTCTTGTTACCTTATGTGCTTCCAAAATACAAGAACAAAGATTTGGACCAGACCTAACCCAACCTCCAATGAGAGACCACCTCCAGAAGGGACCATGATAAGTATCTATAATGAGAGGTCAATTTACTGTAATACAGTGGAACCTCCATGAGAGGACACACACACTAGAGGACACCTCTCTATAAAGGACAGTTTTCATTGCCAAAATTACCATTTTTACTATTTAGTAACTCTCCGGTAAGAGAACACCTCTTCCTAAAGGACACTTTAGCTCTGGAATTAGGTGTCCTTTACAGAGGGGTTCTACTCAAGGTAATAAGACCGAATTCAAATAAATAAATAGTGTGTGACGTTTCGGTAACAGCGTTGTTCAGACGTTGTTACCATCTTCAGACAAAAGTACTGAATGCGAAATTTTACCACAGCATGGTTCAAATAGTTACTGTTATCACTGTTAAACCATGCTGTGGTAAAATTTCTCATTCAGTACTTTTGTCTGAAGATGTTAACAACACTGTTACCGAAACGTCACACACTATTTATTTGGATTTGGTCTTATTACCTTGTGTTTATAATCTATAATCTAAATTGTGCCTTATCAGAGAGGTTCTACTGTAAAAAAAAAAAAAAAAGTTGCTGCTATAGGAGAAGAAACAACACATATATCCTGCTGCAGCCACTAACTAAAAGTGACTCACTTGACAAACTTGCCGGTACTGGCTGAAGGAGGGGCAACGGGAGGGGCGGAGGCACAATCCAAGTTGGCCAGCCAATCACTGCCCCGGAGGAGGTTCCTTAATTCCAAGGGCGGGGAGGGAGGACTCAGGATATCCAGGGACTCCTGTGAACACAACACACCTGGTCTGTGTGTCTATAACCATCTGTCAGAGAGACAATGAATAGCCAAACCACACATGGCTATAGTGAACCAAAGGTTCAGTCCCATTGGGGTTCATTATAGAAAGTCTTTACTGTATATAATTAAAAACTGTTTTTCTCTCTGCAGCCCTTATACAGTAGAACCTCCATGAGAGGACACTCATGCTATAGGACACCTTTCTACAAAGGACAGTTTTCATTTGCAAAATTACCATTTTTATTATTTAGTAGCTCTCTGGTAAGAGGACACCTCTCCCTAAAGGGTACTTTGGCTCTGCAAATAGGTGTCCTTTACAGGGAGGTAGTTCTACTGTACTGCAATGAATAAAAATTTAAAGAGGGAGGGCATGGCTCATCATGATGAACCCTCCCAGCAAGATTTTGCTATTTTAATCTCCAGACCACTCTATTATTGTATTAGACTTTGAATTTCCTTTATTTCCTGCACTTGCTATTGATTACAATTCTATATACTGTTACGAGCGTCATACGTTCTTAATAATTTTTCATCTCTGTCACCGTTTGCTTTTTTTTTGGAATGGCGCTCTCCTATTGGTTGGCTACGATCACGCCACCTTTGCCCCCCCCCCCCCCCCCCATCATCATGCCCCCCCCCACTCGCTTCTTCGTTTTTGTAACTATTGTGTTGGAGCGGGTCGCTCCTTAAATAAATGCATATATTAGTTAATAACTAAATGGAATCCTCTCTTTCTTTTTCCCAGTAAGAGATGCCTACGGAAGCCAACAATACATAGAAAGATAAAGCACATAGGCTATAGTTATTAACTAACATATGCATTTATTTAAGGCGCCAATTTATAATTGTAACAAATAGTATTTGAATCAAAACATTCAATCGGGTAAAACACGGGCGTTGCCCGGGTCATTCGGCTAGTAAAGTAATATTTTGAAAGAACTATGAACACATATGCTTCAAGGATTGTAGAAATATTTACACTCATGGACAAGATTTAAGGAAGTTGTACCTTTTAGCATGTATATCTGGATTCAGACAATAACTCTGAAAGATGTTACAGTGACCTTTATTGAAGACACACTATATACACTCATGGACAAAACTTAAGGAAGTTGTACCTTTTAGCATGTATATCTGGATTCAGACAATAACTCTGAAAGATATTACAGTGACCTTTATTGAAGACACACTATATACACTCATGGACAAAACTTAAGGAAGTTGTACCTTTTAGCGTGTATATCGGGATTTATACAATAACTCTGAAAGATATTACAGTGACCTTTATTGAAGACACACGAGATAACCAAGTGTGAACAAAATTGCCTCTGTCTCTTTAAAAAAAATAGACAACCGGTGATATCAAAGACTTTCCAGTCCTTTAAGTTGTGTCCATGAGTGTATCGAGGAACATGGAGCATTATCCTTTGTGTGTTGTATATAATAAGACAGTGATTCTCAACCAATGTGCCGCGGTAATTTTGTGTGCCGCGAAATTCTAAAAATGTGCCGCCGAATTTTAGTCATATGATTATGTTCACGTTTGTATTGGTTTTTCTTTTTTTCTTTTTCATTTTTTTACTTTTAAAATAACTAAATTAGCAAATTGAATGTTAGAGATGTATATTACTTATATTTTGCATAGAAATATTGATACATAATTTGAATTTTCTTGCATTCAAGTTAGCAAAAGTGTGCCGCGAAATTCTAAAATTGTGCCGCCAAATTTTCAAATCTTTAAAATAATGCCGCAACAAAAAAAAGGTTGAGAATCACTGTAATAAGATGATGACACTATCATACCTGGCTGGGTTTGGCGGGGGATGGGACTGAAGATGGGGAAGGTATTGGGGATCGGGAGATGTCCACATCATCATCATTCTTCCCAGCTTTATCATCATTTTCCTCCTCTTCAGAATCACTCCAGACAATTTCATCTACGGCAGTCTCACAGCTCCCTGCACACTATTGGTATCAGACCAAACAACAACAACAACTTGTCTCAAATCTTCTATCTGATTACTGTATGTGGATGCTGTTTGAATGTAAATATACACTAGAAATAGAACCACAACAAGCATGAATGTTTCTTTACAAACACAAGGTAATAATACCAAAACCAATTAAATAAATAGTATGTAACCTTTCGGTAACAGCGTTGTTACCATCTTCAGACAAAAGTACTGAAACTTTGTTTCAGACTACTCATTCAGTACTTTTGTCTGAAGATGGTAACAATGCTGAAACATCACACACTATTTATTTATTTGGATTGGGGCTTATTACCTTGTGTTTTTAATCTATAATCCAAATTGTGCCTTATCATCAAATGTCTTACACACTATTTATTTATATGGATTTGGTCTTATTACCTTGTGTTTTTAATCTATAATCCAAATTGTGCCTTATCGTATCTTTACAAATAAAACAAACTTCTACTAGTCCCTTACTGTAATGATCTTCTTTCTTATCTCCACTCAAATCATATTAGGTTATCAAGCTTGTAGAGCTTGTTGATGGTGTCTGCCGGAGATGAGTAGAGCTCATCAATGGATGAGTCAATACAGTCAATAATGAGTTTTGGGGTTACAGGTTGAGAATTGCACTTAGTACATATAGTGGGAACATCTTGCAACCATTCTGGAAAGTCATTGTCCATAGATGATAAAATACACTAATCGACAAAACTTAAGGAAGTTGTACCTTTCAGCATGTATATCTGGATTCAGAAAATAACTCTGAAGATATTACAGTGACCTTTATTGTGAAGACACACGAGATAACCAAGTGTGAACAAAACTTAAGGAAGTTGTACCTTTTAGCATGTATATCTGGATTCAGACAATAACTCTGAAAATATTACAGTGACCTTTATTGTGAAGACACACGAGATAACCAAGTGTGAACAAAATTGCCTCTGTCTCCTTTAAAAAATAAATAAAAAACCAACAAAATCAAAGACTTTTCACTTCCTTAAGTTTTGTCCATGAATGTATTGGGAGGGTTTGGCTCAACAGTGGTGAACCCTCCCAGCAGTTTCGTCAATTTAATCTACCAGACCACGAGCTTCTTAGAGCTCTAATATTGTGTTGAATGATTCTGCTTATATAGGCAGGCACAATTGAAGAATGTAATCTTAGAAAGGGTATTCAAGAAAACTATGGAGATAAGTTTTAAGGGGGGGAACAGAAGTTTTTTTTTTTTTGCCTATCCCTAGTACATGTGGTACAGGCCATGATAATCATGGTGGGTAGAAGTAGGCGACTGCTTTTACTGTAAGTGCACCACATGTCTACACATTCCAGCAGTCCTTTCAAAGCATATATTTGTAAATTAAATTTTATTGCCATCTATCGTTAAAATTTTACACAAATAAATTTACTGGCAATGCGTTTCTTTTAAATATCATCAAATATTTTCTCTACAGACCTTACTGCGATGATATGAGTTTTTGAATGAGAGGGCTTGGCTCATCAGTAGTGAACCCTCTCAGCGGTTTCGCCAAATTAATCTCTAGACCGCTCTACTATTGTATTGGACTGGGTTTGTTATATACCCTGCATTTTCTATGGAAGGCAGCTTAGGGGTGTTTAGTGAACTATGGACATAAGCTTATAGGTCTGTAGAGGTACATGCATATAATTTCAAGGTATTGCATCGAGCAAAGCTTTTCCGCAAAATATGTTTTCATAACCAATATATATTAGTAAATTAAATTTTATTGCCATCTATCGTTAAAATTTTACACAAATAAATTTACTGGCAATGCGTTTCTTTTAAATATCATCAAATATTTTCTCTACAGACCTTACTGCGATGATATGAGTTTTTGAAAGAAGAAAGAAACGCATTGCCAGTAAATTTATTTGTGTAAAATTTTAAAGCATATATTTGTTCCCTGAAGAAGTTTGGTTTTAAAATATTGGCAGAAATTATATAAATATCATTAGTTGGATAATTCCCTGGAGCAGAATGTTATCAAAAGTACAAAATGGTGAGTTTCTTGTAAAGGTTTTTTATTCAACAGAGCTTTCGAACATTTCTGTCCTTCTACAGGAGTAAAAAATGAGAAGGGCAGAAATACTCGAAAGCTCAGCAATTTGCCTCACCATTTTGTACTTTTAATAATACAGTTAAACCTGTCTATAGCGCCCCCTCTAACTAGCACCTTCCTCTCTATAGCGCCCGATTTTAAACTTTCAAATGTAAACATTTTATATTAAAAGTGACCTGTCTATAGCACCCCCTCTCTATAGCACCCTATTGATTCTCCACCAAACTCTGCAGCGCTGGCAGAGGCGCCATATTCATTGTACATAGTGTATATAATGCATATTATCTTTTTCTAAATAGTACAGACTGTACACTTTGCATGTATTGACAAGATGTCAATAAAATTATTTTAATTGTCAATTGTCTATAGCACCCTATTTTGGTGAGTCCCAAGAGGGGTCGCTATAGACAGGTTTAACTGTATATAAATACAGTAGAACCTCCTTTTAGTGGTCACCCCGCTCACAAAAGACAGTTTTCATTTGCAAAATTACCATTTTTACAATTTAGTAACTCTCCAGTAAGAGGACACTTCTCCTTAAAGGAAAATTTGGCTTTGTAATTAGGTTCTGTTCGGTTCCAAAACCACTTTATTAGGTACCGCTCAACAAGAACAACCTAGTTTATGATATTTGCAACAATGAATAATATATGTGAAGGTTATTCACATATTAAACAAAATGTTAACGCGGGATTTGATCCCGGTTCATGACTGTCAGGAATGGAGGGTTGTAATTAGGTGTTATCTTTTACAGGGAAATTCTACTATATTTTGAGTCAAGATGAAGTCTTCTTAAAAAAATAAGTTTCTTTATTCATATAAAAGGGCATATCTTGCAATTGAAAAATAAACTGGGTTTATCGCATGATATATTTTAATTATCAGAAAGTTAATATTTTTCAAAGTACAAGGTAATAAGACCAAATCCAAATAAATAAATAGTGTGTATTGTGCCTTATCAATTTTATTGACTTCAATGGACCACACACTATTTATTTATTTGGATTAGGTCTTATTACCTTGTGGCTATAATCTATAATCCAAATTGTGTCTTATCCCTTTTTCAAAGTCTTTTTCATTACACACAAACATTTTGTGATTGCAATAAACCCAGTTTATTTTTCAAACCATTTTGATTTTTTTTAAATAATGTAAAATAAGATTTACCAGTACTTTTAGGTTCCACAGACCCAAGTAGCGAAGTATCTCTCAATTTAACAACATCAGGAAGTTTTTCTGGCTTGGAGGGTGTCTGAATGATTCTGATTGGTTTAGATTTCTTGATGGAAGCTGATTGGTTGAAATCCTGACCAATGTTCTTCCAGGCTGTGGAGGATTTGCTTGGGAGGGAATCCAAGGAGAGTCTCTTCTTTGATTGGCTGTTTGGTGGCTCCACCTACAAACCAACGCCAATTAACTACTTTTAGCGACATAAAACAATGATTGAGGAGGATTATCTCTCTTTTTACTAAATTAAACTCTTCGAATTAAAATATCGAAATAAAACGATGATTGAAGAGGAGTGTCTTATACTTCTTTTAGGTATTCCTCAAACTCCTATACATGCATATCAATACCTTCATTTATATATTAGAATTGAATTTTCAGATGATAAAATACAAGATAGAATAATTTCTTTTAAAAAAATAGATACTTCAGCCAGTTAAATTTTTCTCAGCATTCCAACAAAAAATCTTTTGTCAGGAGAAATGAAGGAGAATAATTTTTATCGTCTTGCCAAATGCTTTATTTTTATTTCTCTTGACAAAGACAAAAAAAAAAAATTATTTAAATGTTGAAAAAATAAAACTTTAACTGGCTGAAGTATCTATTTTTTAAAGAAATTTGAATGCCATCTTCAACGCACGCAATGGCGCCTAGTTTGTGTATGCAAAAATGTAATGCCTTGATAAAGGTTGGCATTCAGCCAGCCGAAATATTGGCAAATAAATCTTTTATTGAATTCAATATATGCCTTTTTACTATCTAATATAAATTTATAGGCATTTTTTTAGTGAGAATGAATCTCTAACGAAAACCTGAGAAGGTCTTTTTAAATGTTTATAGTATTTGATACTTTTATCTCTTAAAAATAACAATCGGTAACAAATTCAAATTGGTAAATTAAATGTGACGTTTCAGTTGGATTTCGCTTTCTTAAAATGGTAAAATGCTACCAAAACGTTACATAGAATTTACCTATTCGTAATTTTCATGTTACTTTGTTATTATTATCTATATAATCCAAATTAAATCTAATCCAAAACAACGTATTGAACATTTTAAAATTGGAATAGGTTTCTTTACTTTTCTTTTTTGAATGTTTTCAGTTTTCTTTGGCATAAGTTATTGTGTGTTTAAGTATAGATGTACAATTAATGTTAATTGTGTGTAAAATTACATTTGTATAAATATATATATTTTTAAAAAGGTTGAAATTTCAGCAACAATTTAAACCAAGCGCCCCGTTAAATCACAATATGTTTATATTTTCATTTGTTATTCCTAAATTATTTGGCATCAGTGCTGATTCAATGATAATTAATTTTAAAGTAAAATTATATAAAGAATTGTCTTAAATAAACGCTCTCATTTTTAGGCAAACCTCGTATTTATTTAATTATATAAAATTACATGGTTTGAAAAATGTTCCTCTTTTTTTTTTTTTTTCATATGTGTGATAGCGTCTAGAGACCATATGGCTTTTAGTAGCCCTAAAACCATATTCTCTCTAGACGCTCTCACACATATGAAAAATAATAATATTTTTCAAACCATGTAATTTTTTATAATTAAATAAATACGAGGTTTGTTTAAAAATGCTGGAAAGATTGGGTGAAATATTGGAAATATCTTTTTTTAACCAAAATAAGTAACTTAATGGTAACCCAGGCTCCTGGGGAGCCTATATACCCAAATACTTATACCATTATATTGTAGAAAATTATTTATTATTTGCACAGATTATTAATTTTTTAAAACTGGCAATGCTAGTTGAATTGAAGAAGTCCATGGAAATGTGTGAAAATCATGATGTAGTATGCGTCCTGGCTAGAAATTCGCCCTAGGAATTTAAGACAAGAAGAAGAGAAGACGCCAGGCAACCTAACGCTGGTACGTTATTTGGCATGCAATGTGACAAGGGACTATCGTAGATGATGCCACCCCTTGCCATGATTCCAACACTTCGTGAAATGTTGCGCAGTTGCGAAGGTGGAATTTTTCAGATTACTTGGGGATCTCCAAATCCTTCTGCGAGGATCACCTGACCTCAACACAAAATGGCGGTGATGATGACATACATTACTAGATAGACTGGTGTCTTTAGTGACGTTCCATCGGCACCACCGTAGATAAAGAGCGCCTGTGTTTAGGTTTTAATAGCAGGACATTGCGCTGAGATCACATTTATCTCCGCAAAGTGTTTTCACGTGGTGCTTTTAAACTCGCTGAAGCCCTGTAGGGTGGTCACTGTGACGTCCAAACTGCTCTACTCGTTGTCCCTCCAGTGCGACCTGTGTAGCTACCATCTTGTCCTACTGCCCCAATCAAACTCAGAATGGTTGACTTGCCAAATTTGACCATTCTGCCGTTTTCAGACCGCTGGTGATGCCTTTCTGAAACTCCATCAGCTGGGAATAATGTCTTCCGCTGCGCTTACCTGGCATTCTCGTTACTACATACTTCTTATAAAGTCATTAGGTTGTTTCACAGTGAAAGTCAAATATCTCTTATACTGTAGAACTTCCATAGCCAACAATATGGATACTTACCCCGTCAGTCGTTTATTGGAGGTTGTATTAGATCAGGCTAAATCATTTAGGGTATGCAAACGTGGTTTATCAGGAAGAAGATCGCTTATTAGATGTATTTAATGAGTAAATTTTCGTTTGTATACAATGGCAATCCATATTACAGCCTGCTCCAATGATTGCTTGAAGTATGTAATGTTTAACCGTCAGGGAGGATGCTCTCTCGTAGGGAGGGCAAGAGCCGCAAACTCTCTGGTGCTCTCCTCAGTGGTACACCATCTTCACAGATACCTGCCTACTGACTCCACCATCTCTAAGCTCCAAGCTCGACTAGTGCGTTTCGTCTGGGGACCTGGGCGCACCGCCTGGCTGCCGGGAGCTGTTCTAGCACGTCTTGTCTCCATGGGTGGCTTCGGCCTACTCGACGTCGGCACGCAGCTGAGACTGGCGTGTATGAAAGGTGTCCAAGCTTCGCTTCGTGGAAGTCTCAACGCCTACTCTTGGCTCACTGATAGTGGGGCCTGGTTAACTCCCCTTCCATCGGACATGGCTTCCACCTCGACGTCGTAGACTCTTGAAGATATGGGAAGCAGTTTCAGACTTCCTAGCGCTGGACCACTGGATAATTCTAACACAACAGCTGAGGGATCTCGCCATAATTGGAGGATGCAGATTCTTCCGGTCACCTTACCTCCAACTCCAAGCCGCTGTAGGTGGATAGGAGCACACGTATAGAAACTTCGATGGCCCTGTGTCACCGCTCACTCGTCCGACCCGATGCGCTCTTGCAGACGTCACAGCGTTGGCCAACCTCTGCAATAGGCTGTTTGAAGAAACCCTCCTAGGGTCCCCCGGGCGTGCAACCTAGGCGAAGCTGTGGTGCATGCACCTAACTACCGCAACATCCGCCATACACTTGAGCGACCACGCCTGGAAACCCTGCCCATCGCCCAGCTTCTGTACCGTTGGCAAGACTTCGTCAACATCCCTATCACCATCGGCTGGCCATCGCTTCGACGTTGCACCTTCTCGGGGCACAATGCCGACATTGCAGTACAGCTGGCCCTGCAAGCTCTTCCCCATCCTGCACATCTGGCCTCTGCTCGAGAGACCTGCATCGCCCGTGGTTCTAGTGACCTGACGTTGGCTCACCTCTAGTGACCTGACGTTGGCTCACCGCTACTGGTCCTGCAGCTCCATCAGACCCCTCATATGGGAGGCCTTCAACATGATACAGCAACCACCCGACCTGCAGGGCTGGCTCTTCGGTCAAGGGCTGGATGACGACGCCCTTGCCATCCTCGCGTCTGCCAAGTCATCAATTCACAGGTTCTTTCTGAGCTTTGAGATGAGGGGAGAACGTGAAAACCCCCTTACTGTCTGGAGGAGGACTCTTTGTCGTTGTCTCCTGGACTTTACATAACTGTATATAGTTTACTTTTTTATTTTATATTTTTCATATATCCCTCTTTTTTTGATTATTTTATAATACCACCATTGACTTGTGTATGATGTCAATAAAATATTTTTAAATCTCAATCTCAATATGGGATTCTATCCAGGGTCCAAATTAAATTAAAAGAAACTTTTTAACTGATATTGATTTTTACTTTTTCAAATAATTTTTAGGTAACTATTGCTCACATAATGTTTGTAATGATAAGCCTTTTTTTTTTTAATTACCAACTGGTCACGTTTGTTTTACACTCATGGACAAAACTTAAGCAAGCGGAAAGTCTGAAGTCGCCTTCGTTTTTTTATATTTTTTTTGAAAGAGACTGAAGCAATTTTGTTTACACTTGGTTATCTCGTATGTCTTCAATAAAGGTCACTGTAATATCTTTCAGAGTTATTGTCTAAATCCAGATATACATACTAAAAGGTATAACTTCCTTAAGTTTTGTCCATGAGTGTAACTTGTATTCTTTAAAATAATTTCCTAATGATGTGGTGAGAAACAAATATCCTGGCTCATTAGTGATGAACCTTTTCAACAGTTTCATTAGTAATACTTACAATATTCTAGAGTTAAAGGAGGTGTTCAAATATCTTTTATGATTACTGGAAAGTGTGTTGCAAAATGATATAATCAAGGCAATTTTAACAAACACATTTATTTGATTAAAATCATAAAGAAAACGACAAAACGAGCATTAAAAAAAAATGAATTCAATGGAAAAAAAAAATTGACAAAAAACTTGATGACCCCTACACTCACACCCAAAAAAATACACACACATTAAACAAAGATATTAATGTGATGACAGAGACATTACCTGATTGTTCAACAAAACAAGGCAAGAAAGTTATTGTTCATCTAAATGATGAAATAATCAGCCTATATAATTCTTTGTGCAAAATGCCAAATTATCATCAATAACAGGGGATCTTCTTCTTTCTTATCTCCAGTCAATCATATTTTGGGTGTCAAGCTTGTAAAGCTTGAGACTTTTGATGGTCTCTGGGGGGATAAGCAGAGCACATCAATTGATGAGTCAATATAACAGGGAATAATGATGATAATTTAATCACAAAAAGATAGTTAGCTGTAAGTTGGGTTAAAAAAAGGATTATATATATTCCAAGATATAAAAAATATATATGAACCATACATACATATATATATAAATTTTTGTAATTATTATTTTTGGCAATAAGTCTCTCATGATATTAATATTATCATATTTGATAATATTTATAATAAGAAACATATTGATAAAAATAAAATTGACAGAATTTTTTTTATTGATAAAGGGCGATTAAATTTATAATATGTATGTATAACTCTGCCTTTGCAGGTCCCAAGCCCTGATGAAAAAGGAGGAGGGGGAGAAGTAACAAGCTCACTAAAAAACCTGGGTTCAGCTGGCTCGGCTGATAGTACCCTGTAAGGGCTCCTAATCCAGGAATACAGGATGAGAAGTGTTTGTACTCCATGTTAGAAGCGGCTGCACATGGCGTCTGTTCCTCATGTAAGAGGCGACCATTTCTTTTGGAGCTAAGTCGACCTGCCACTGAGTAGTGCTCCCAGTCTTAATGACAAAGGCAGACGCATTCTACTTCACCCAGTGTGGAGATAAGAAAGAAGATATGTAAGTATGTATATATATATAAAGCAATATATTTTATTGCAGAAAAACAATTAAAAAAAAAAAAGCCATTTAGTTGATATTTATTCTGAGAAATGTCAAGAGTTATCTTGCAATACACAAGATAAACATCACCAGGAAATATCTCTGTCATCAAAACACACACGCACATATATGTATGATATATATAAAAAAAACATTGTATTTAAAAAGACCAAAAAAATAATGATAACTAATACAAACAAAAAAATCCAATATCCAATCTAATAATCATAGCATATAAAAATATTCAAAGCTAGTTATATATATATATTTATAGAGAAAGAGATGTAGTGTGAAATACAAAATAATATATTTATATATATATATGTGTCACATTTAAATATTTATATATATATCACATGCAGAGGATGGTATATTATGCACAAGTTCTTTTGAGAATATGGAAGTAAAACTTATATATAAAGACCCAGAATTTAAGAAAGGTAATTAGAAATAGTATTATGTTTATACAAAACTATTAATAATATTAAGTATTATGTTACAATTCCTTTTTATATGTAAAACATTAGAATTTTTCCTTAAAAAAATATTGTGTGTAAAAAAAGTCTGTTAGTTTACTTTCAATAGATTATTAGTTTTTTTGGGTTCCTATTTTGATAGGAAAGAAATATTTTTATTTTTTTAGAATATGAAATGCTATAATTAGGAAATCAATATTATAAGGTAACACAACCATATGCTGAATATGATATATGAATAACAGAGTTATCTTTAGATAAAATTGATGAAGTCAAAATGTACTTTAACCAAAATTACATGGTAATAAGAACCAATCTTTTGATTTAGTTATGATTTCTTCTTGTTACCTTGTCATTTTTCTACAAAGTGATCTTATAAATCAACCAACCTTCTTGTTACCTTGTCATTTTTCTACAAAGTGATCTTATAAATCAACCAAATTCCTTCTTGTTACCTTGTCATTTTTCTACAAAGTGATCTTATAAACCAACCTTCTTGTTACCTTGTCATTTTTCTAAAAAGTGATCTTATAAACCAACCTTCTTGTTACCTTGTCATTTTTCTACAAAGTGATCTAATAAACCAACCAACCTTCTTGTTACCTTGTCATTTTTCTACAAAGTGATCCTATAAACCAACCAACCTTCTTGTTACCTTGTTTATTTTTCTACAAAGTGATCTTATAAATCAACCAACCTTCTTGTTACCTTGTAATTTTTCTACAAAGTGATCTTATAAATCAAATTTCTTCTTGTTACCTTGTCATTTTTCTACAAAATGATCTTATAAACCAACCTTCTTGTTACCTTGTCTTTTTTCTACAAAGTGATCTTATAAATCAACCAACCTTCTTGTTACATTGTTATTTTTCTACAAAGTGATCTTATAAATCAACCAACCTTCTTGTTACCTTGTCATTTTTCTACAGTCATCTTATAAACCAACCTTCTTGTTACCTTGCCATTTTTCTACAAAGTGATCTTATAAATCAACCAAATTCCTTCTTGTTACCTTGTCATTTTTCTACAAAGTGATCTTATAAATCAACCAAATTCCTTCTTGTTACCTTGTCATTTTTCTACAAAGTGATCTTATAAACCAACCAACCTTCTTGTTACCTTGTCATTTTTCTACAAAGTGTTCTTATAAATCAACCAACCTTCTTGTTACCTTGCCATTTTTCTACAAAGTGATCTTATAAATCAACCAACCTTCTTGTTACCTTGTCATTTTTCTACAAAGTGATCTTATAAACCAACCAACCTTCTTGTTACCTTGTTTATTTTCTACAAAGTGATCTTATAAATCAACCAACCTTCTTGTTACCTTGTCATTTTTCTACAAAGTGATCTTATAAATCAACCAACCTTCTTGTTACCTTGTCATTTTTCTACAAAGTGATCTTATAAATCAACCAACCTTCTTGTTACCTTGTCATTTTTCTACAAAGTGATCTTATAAACCAACCAACCTTCTTGTCATCTTGTCATTTTTCTACAATGTGATCTTATAAATCAACCAACCTTCTTGTTACCATGTCATTTTTATACAAAGTAATATTATAAATCAACCAAATATTTTCTTCAATCTGAAAGCTAATATTGTATTAATTAAAAAGACACATATTCACATATTAATTATAATTATTAGTGCCATAATAAACCCATAGATTACCCTATGACAAACTATGGCAATAGAGATGTCATTTAGACAGAAAAAAATTGAGTTAACAACAAAAGAAATTATCAAAATTCGAAACTATTTTAAAGGCGTAAGATTCTTTTTGAAATTAAACAATTTCTACTGCCCTTACTGCAATTTCAAAAAGAATCTTACGCCTTTAAAATAGTTTTGAATTTTGATAACAGATGGCGCGCAAATGCATCATATTATAAAAGAAATTATATTCAAACAGGAACCAAGGGTCATTTATATATAAATTTTACCACACATTTCTAGAAGTAGAAAAAAAAAATTTCATTTTTTTTTATAAGCCATTATTATTCATATATTACAATATCATATTTATAGAAATATATTAGGTATGATAAAATAGAGGATGTAAATATTGTATAATATGTATATATAGATTTTCTTTATTCACACATGTGTATAAATTTGCCAAAAAAACTTTTTACATGAAGAGCAAAATGAGAAGGATCGGTTAAATCTTTCGATTATGGAGTCCAACATACCTAGTTCTATAATGGTGGCATTGTGTTATTGTATTACATCGAATACAGTTGATTACAGTAGAACTGAATTCTGCCTTTGCCGGTCCCAAGCCCAGATGAAAAAGGAGGAGGGAGAGCAGTAACAAGCTCACTAAAAAACCTGGGTTCAGCTGGCCATGCTGATAGTATCCTGTAAGGGCTCCTAATCCAGGAATATAGCAGTGTCTGTACTCCATGTTAGGAGCGGCTGCACATGGCGTCTGTTCCTCATATCAGAGGTGGCCTTTTCTTTTGGAGCTAAGTTGGCCTGCCACTGAGTAGTGCTTCCAGTCTTAATGACAAAGGCATTCTACTTCACCCAGCATGATGGTTGTCAAACAGACAACATCAAGGGTCACAACTTGATACCCTGATTGAGTGGAGATAAGAAAGAAGAAGAGTCAGTAGAACTACCTCTCTGTAGAAGATAACACCTAGTTATAGAGTCAAAGTGTCCTTTAGAGAGAATTGTCCTCTTACTGGAGAGTTTCTAAATAGTAAAAAAAAGGTATTTTTGACAATTAAAATTGCCCTTTATAAAGAGGTGTTCTCTAGCATGAGTGGTCCTTCAGAGAGATGTTTTCCTGTATCATTAAGTGAGAATCTTATTCTAGAATTTAGTCCTAATATTAATGAGTATTTAAAATTCCTATCTTACCAAGAATCGCACCATGTCAGAATAACATTGCTTGGGACCAAGATTGTACTAACCCTATTATAACCAAACTCCGCCTTTGCCGGGTCCCAAGCCCGGATGAAAAAAGAGGAGCAGTAACAAGCTCACTGTGTCAATTAATCCGTCTTCTACATGCTATTCTGGTAAGCATTTTAAGACGCAACATCTTTGCGAGTCTCCAAGCGCCCGCCGCACTGGAGGGCCAAGGAGAGGGCTGGAGAGGCGCCGGAAGGGCAGTGGGCACCCCGGGGGAGAAGAGGGCGAGTGCGCGCCGTTTATGAGGGAACCAAGGCAGCACCAAGCACAACTAAAGCGCCGCAGGCTTCAAAAATAACTAAGGGATCATTTCAGAGATCAAGATCAGGAGATCAAGAACCAGAGATCAAAAGGTCTGGCTTTTATCCTTTGTAACAAGCTCACTAAAAAACCTGGGCTTTGCTGGCCTGGCTGATAGTACCCTGTAAGGGCTCATCATGGCCTGTACCACGTGTACTAGGGATAAGCAAAAAAAAAAGGCTACTCACAAAAATACCAAAGTCAAATTCAATTTTATATAGAGTTCATAATTAAACAAAATAATCCTTTGTATCAATATTAAAGTGAAAACATCAAGCTTCAAGAGATAACGTTAAATTTGAATTCACAAAACTCTCTAGTTCTCAGACATGGAAGTATTCTACAGGGGAGGTACTGTATTATTCTATATATAGTTACGAGCGTCATTCTTCATCTCCTAATCAGTCATTTGTCAGTTTTCACCTCTGTCACCGTTTGCTTTTTTTTGGAATGGGGCCCTCCTATTGGTTGGCTACGGTCACGTCACATTTGCCCCCCACCCCCCACTCGCTATTTCATCTTTGTAACTATTGTGTTGGAGCGGGTCGCTCCTTAAATAAAGGCATATATTAGTTAATAACTAAATGGAATCCTCTCTTTCTTTTTCCCAGTAAGAGACGCCTACGGAAGCCAACAGTACATAGACAGATAAAGCACATAGGCTATAGTTATTAACTAACATATGCAATTATTTGAGGCGTCAATTTATAATTGTAACAAATAGTATTTGAATCAAAACGTTCAATCTCGGGTAAAACACGGGCATTGCCCGGATCATTCGGCTAGCATTAAATAAATAGCATCAATAGAAAAATTGACCTCCCAACCCAATATCTCTGATAAATAATCTAAATATTAATAATTATTGGAATATATATGTCATAATATATACTCTTCCAGGGATAATAAAGCAAACTTACAGTCGAACCAGAGAGAGACGGGAGGGTAAGGACCGGTCACTTTAGACATCAGCGACATTCCAAGGGGCTCCTGGGGTCCGTCACTTAACACCTGGGGACTTTTGAAGACAGTTGGGGATTGTGTGCGACACGAACGGACGCCCGGCTGTTGCCGGGCCCGTCTCTCTCTCTGGTTGTCTGGGATTCCTCTTCCAACTTGTGGTGTGATTATTTCTCTTCCCACCTTATTATATTGTCACATATATATTTAATCCCAGTATAATATCTATTACTTTAGCTGGTAACAGTCTGATGCACGCCCACACATGCTAATAACAAAAGTTTTCAATTATTCTGTATATATATTATTTAGAGTTTGTACATAGAATATCAGCCCGTTGAAGAGCAGTATATTTGCTCGAAAGCTTGCAAATTTAAATTAAAAAGAAACTTTTTACCTGATATTAATTTTTACTTTTTCAAATTGTAATGTATTTATTCTTCTTTAGAAGGGTTTTCATGCTTTAAAGTTAGAAATTTGTAAGTTAAACACAAGGTAATTGGACCAAATCCAAATAAATAAATAGTGTGTGATGTTTCGGTAACAACGCTGCTTCAGAAACGTCAGACACTATTTATTTATTTGGATTTGGTCTTATTACCTTGTGTTATAATCTATAATCCAAATTGTGCTTTATCAAATTTGTGTGTTAAAATGTTTCAAAAGAAACTTATCCTTGGAAGCTTTATATTTTCATGTTAATATCATATAGATCCGAGTTATGCTTCTTTTATTGAGAGAAATTTTATTTTTAGAAAAAAATCAAATAATCTTACTAATTCTGTGATAATTTTAAAGAGAAAAAAACTTGAATGTTGTCAAAGCTTAATTAGATTTAGATTTTGAAATACTTGCAAAGGCTATATAAAACAATATATCAATCGAAATAATTGCAAAAAGTTTCTTTATTCGATAAAAATGGCTGCTTATTTCTATATTCAAGTACCATTTTATAGGAAAAATGATTTTTAACTGGATCTTTAATACGCAATCTTAATTGAATAAAGAAATTTTTTGCAATTATTTCGATTGATATATTGTTTAATTAGGTTTGTTGTTGTTAGCATCCATCAAGTTCGACTTATGGTAACTATATGGACAAATATTTTTCAATTTGATTTGTTAGTGATCATCACTCACATCTTATCTAGTTTCCTTTCAGTAGTTTTCTTGATCCCTTTCTAACCAGCTTATTGCAGGTCTTCCTCTTTTACTTTAATTTTGACATACATAAAAAGATATAGAATCTTCCTTACAACTCTGAACACTCGGATTTTCCTGGAAAATCTCTTAAAGATTTCTTGAAAAAAGCCATGGTCCACCTGTGCTGTGTGAGCAGAAGAGCTTAAATTGACTTGTTCCATTATATGTATGTTCCATATGTAAATACCTGTTTTCTTTCCTCTTTTCGCTCTCCACTTCTCCCATCCATATTTCCAAAAAAAAATTTTTTTTTCCAAATCCATATTCTTATTTTTCATAGGATTATTCAAATAATAATCTGTATATATTTATCATGTGTATGAATGCTATCAATGATCCAACATGTGAATGCCGCTTAGATGTTGAATCACCAGAGCATCTTCTTTTATCTTGCCCTCTGACTAACCAAATTGTATGTAGATACTTTGAAACATTACCAAATTATCTTTGTGTATATACTCTATCTTATGAGAACTTTGTTAAGTTTAGAACTATTTGTACAATAATTTACAAAACAATACTAATCCATCGTGTAAATATTTAATCATATATATGTAAATAATACTAGCACAGCACAATAGTCCTTTGGACTTCGTGCTTTTGTAACAATAAATAAATAAAAATAAAATAAAATGTGTATATAATCTTTCTCCATTTTTACCCCTTTGTATATTTCCCACTTTCATAGGTTTCTCCGTCTTGTAACCCCAAGGAGAATCCTCTGTAAGACCTGTGTGTCTTATTAAAGGTTTTTGTGTGTGTGATATAGAATCTTATTTTTAGGTTGTTAATGACCATTACTCACCAACTTTTGGTGACTATATTGACAATTAATCTCCAATTTAATCTGCTAGTGAGAATCACTTGTAGCTCATCTAGTAATCTTCTGGTAGCTTTCTTGACCCTTTCTAGCCTGTCTATATTCTTTCAAATCTTTCTTTAATTAGGTTAGAATAAAAGAAAACAAGACCTAATCCAAATAATTTATTAGTGTGTGACGTTTCGGCAACAACTTTGTCACCATCATCAGACAAAAGAATAAAAAAAAAAATTAAAAAAAAAAAAAAAATTTTATTTTTTTTTTTTCATTTTTTTTCATTTTTTTTTTTTTACATTTTTTTTTTTTATTCTTTTGTCTGATGATGGTGACAAAGTTGTTGCCGAAACGTCACACACTAATAAATTATTTGGATTAGGTCTTGTTTTCTTTTATTATAATCTATAATCCAAATTGTGCTTTATCATAATTAGGTTAGAGTTCGATGTAATAAAATAACACAATGTCATTCTCTTCACTCAACAGATTTGAGAAAATTTTTTTTTTTCCGTCTGAAAAATTTCATCAATGTTACATATAGAAAAGGAAAAAGTGGCCTAAAAATCTAGAAAAAAAAAAGGGTGTAAAAAGCCACAAAAATATTCAGGGATATATATTTTTAAAAGTGCTTTTCAAATTTTTTTTCCCGCAATTTTTAAGAAGAATTTTTTTTTTTTATTCACATAGAAAAACTAGCTTGGTCAGTAATACATAATTATAAATCACAGATATAAGAAAATATATTTTTTTATCCAATTTGTTGTTTCATTTTTTTATTCTATATAAGAGATGAATTTTTTTTTCAAAGTTTTTAGGTTTGACAAAATACCTAAAAATAAAAAAAAGCTTTATAAAAGTTTAGTAATTTATAAACACGCACACAATTAAAAAAATACACAGTAAAACCTTACTAAAATGAACCTAGGATATAGTAAACCTTTTCTTAAAACCAACCTGATATAATCCCTATTTTCATTATATAATACAGTGAACTATGGCTATAATGAACCATGGCTATAATGAACCATAGGTTCAGTCCCATTAGGGTTCACCTTAGAGAGATTTTACTGTATTTGATAAAAATAATAATCAAAATAGTATATATATGTTTTGAAAATCCAAAAAAAAAAAAAAAAGAAAATGCTATAAATATGGCAGATTTATCTATTTTTTAAAAAGTTATTTATTTTTTTTGTGATAAATCCACAGGATCCTGAAATATAAAGAAGTCTCCAAATACCAGAAAACCAAAAAGAAAACTTGCAAAAAAAAACAATCCTAAACAGAAGACAGCCAATGTGACCAAATTGAAAAACAAAAAAAATCATTTAATCAATGAAGTCACAAAATAAAAATAGAATATCCAAATCTGTGGTATAAAAATATTAGCAAAAAATGCTTATAAATATATAGAAAATAATAAAAAAAGTATATATATTATAAACATTTCCCATTATTTTTAAAATTTAAATTACTTTTTTTTAATAAAAAAGTTTTCCAGAGCTACCTGTATGGGGGAAAAAAAATATATATAAGCATATAATTTTACACATAAAAAAAAAAAGGACTACATAATTATGAAAAAAAAAAAAAAAGACATTTTAAAATTTCACAAAAATAATAACTATATAAATATATATTTTTTAAAAAGCTTTACTATAAATTGTTGATGGTGATGAATTCAGCATGCTCATCATATATTGTAGAAATTCAACTATCAGAAATGGTTATGAAAAAATATTAAAAAACAAATTCAATTTCCATTTAAAAAAATAATAATTCATAGAAAATAATAAGATACAATATTTGGATTATAAACACAAGGTAATAAGACCAAATCCAAATAAATAAATAGTGTTTGACTTTTCAGTAACAACGCTGTTACCCCCACTTGCCCAAAATGTAGTTTGGTACCTGCAGCTCCAGAACACATTTTGGCTTGCATTAGATGCACTAAACATGACCTTTAGGAGAGCCCGCTGCTCATCATAAAACAGTTCGAGTAGCATGACCTCATGGAATTCATGTAATCTTTACACAAGGGGATAAGAAACAACAACAACGTTGTTACAATTTTCAGACAAAAGTACTGATTAAAATTGTTGTATATATATATTAATTAATTGTTCCACAGAGTGTGTGTGAGTTCATAGGTAAATAGGCGCTAACCGAAAGAAAAAAAGTTCCTTGTTTAATATTAGTTTTCCTTTTTATATTTTGTTTTCTCTCTTGTAAATCAATAAATATAATGTTTAATTAATAATTATTGGAATCAGTTTCATCAATAATTCTAAGCAAAGTCAACAAATATTAATAAGATACCGATCATTCAGTACTTTTATCTGAAAATGGTAACAACGCTGTTACCAAAACATCACACACTATTTATTTGGATTTAGTCTTATTACCTTGTGTTTATAATCTATAATCCGAATTGTGTCTTATCAATATTTGGAATATAGATTTAAAAACATATGGTAAAATAAGACTAAATTCAAATAAATAAAGTGTAATTATTTGGTAACAGCATTGCATACACATAAGTGCTGTTATTTAAACATCAAACACTATTTATTTATTTGAATTTAGTCTTATTACCTTGTGTTTTTAATTATAGAACCCCATTCAAATATAATATATAATCAAATTCTGTTTCATAAAAAAAAAAAAGTTTAAAAGATTTCTTAACTATTATGAATTAGTGTTTACAAATAAACATAATAATATTAAAAATATATATTTTCTTTATATTAAATATGAAACTAGAGAATTAATAAAAATAAAAAAATTAAATCCCCCCTTTTAAAAAAAATCTTTTTGAGTATCTTCTGGTACATATATGTAAATCCATGAATAGCTAAGTGTATTTCTTCAATTCCCAGAAGATTCAAAAAGATTTATTAATAATAATCGTGATAAAAAAGAAATTGATAAACAGTAGAACCTCTCTGTAAAGGACAACACCTAATTACAGAGCCAAAGTGTCCTTTAGAGAGAAATGTCCTCTTACTGGAGAGTTGTTAAATAGTAAAAATGATAAAACACAAGGTAATAAGACCAAATCCAAATAAATAAATAGTGTGTGACGTTTCTGTAACAGCATTGTTACCATCTTCAGACAAAAGTACTGAATCAAGTACTGAAGATGGTAACAACACTGTTACAGAAACATCACACACTATTTATTTATTTGGATTTGGTCATATTACCTTGTGTTTAAAATCTATAATCCAAATTGTGCCTTATCAGTAAAAATGATAATTTTACAATTAAAAACTGTCCTTTATTTAGAGGTGTCCTCTAGTCTGAGTGTCTTCTCATGGAGGTTCTACTGTAATAAGAAATATATTTTTGAAAGATAACTAAAAATGACTAGAATTAAAAAAGGGGGCAAAATAAATTTAAAAAAATATCAATTAAAAGATATAGTAAATCCCTATTTGATAAATTAAAAAAAGATTTTATTAAAAGAAACACAACACTATGTGTCCAGTATACCCATATAATATTTTAATTATACAAAAATATCATATATTAAATATATCCACACAAAATATATTAAAAAGACTCTATATTTAATATATTAATAGACAAGCTCAAATTAAAAATAATAATAATAAAAAAAAAGTCGGTGGACGAGTAGGTAACACCTTCGATTCCCGACAGTCATGAATTGGGATATAATCCTGCGTTAACATTTTGTTTAATATGTGAATAACCTTCACATATTATTCACTGTTTCAATTATCATAAACTAGGTTGCTCTTGTTGAGTGGTACCTAATAAAGTGATTTTGGAACCGAATAATAATAATAAAAGGCTAATTAAAATTCATTAAAATGATATTTAAAAAAAAACTATCAAAAGCTATATGCATATAAGGATATTATCAAAAGCCAAAAAAAAAAAAAATGAGTCAAGGTTGTAAAAATGATACAGGCGCACCTTAAGAATGCAAAGAGAAGCTCTGTTTGTTTTTTTTTTTACCACAAATATAAAGTCTACCACAAGCTTAGAAGCCATTCAACCATCCATTGAAATGCTGGCATTGACAACAACAACAATGATGATGATAATGATAACAGCAATGAATAATGGTCTGGCAAGAAGAAGGATAGAATATATGGATGAGAGAGAGAGAAAGGATGAATAGACTTTGTGTATGTAAATATGAGAAAGAGAAAAAGTATGAAGAGTTGAATGAGGAAAAGATAACCTTGAAAAAAAAAAGTGAAGACCTTGAGATGACCTTGAAAAAAAGTAGAGAGCATCTGAGATGACCTTGAAAAAAAAAGTAAAGAGCATCTGAGATGACCTTGAAAAAAGTAGAGAATCTGAGATGACCTTGAAAAAAAAAAGTAAAGAGCATCAGAAGATGACCTTGAAAAAATAGTAAAGAGCATCTGAGATGATCTTGAAAAAAAAAGTAAACGGCATCTGAGATGACCTTGCAAAAAAAAAAGAGAGGACAAAGAGCATTGAAATCTGTTATGATGCAAAAATGTGATGAGCATGCTGAATGACCTAATGAAAAAAAAAAAAGGAAATAAAAATATTGAAAAGAACAATGTAAGAAGGCTTGCAATCTTAGTTCTTAGAGATACAAACACGCCAAAAAGAGAAGAAAAAAAAAACTATATTGGGCATTACATTTTTTTTTTCTTTTGAGGGAAAAATTGCATATTTCCTAAGACAAAGGATCATTTTGAATTTTATTTTTAGTTAATATTTTTGAAAATAAAAGATTCAAAATGGGTTTGATATAAGCTTATTTCAATATAAAAATAAAATCAAACAGAATTTCCTAATTTTTTTTTTTTTTAAATGGACGCTTTATAAAAAGGTGGAGAGAGAAAAACAACAACATGCCAGATTTAACAGCGAATGTAGAAAAAGGAGGCAACTGACATGGAGGGTTGGTCAGACCTTCTTCTGTGCCCATTGGAAATCATCCTGGCGCGGCCTGCAGCCTGTGATCCGCTGAATGATGGACTCGAGGACGGACCAGAAATGGAGGCATTCTAGCGGCAGGTTGAGCCAGCCTGTAGTGATGCAGAAGTAGGTTTCGTGCGGCGCGACATGGTGGATTCTGTGATGCTGACGGGGAAGTACGATATGCCACCTCTGGAGAACAGTCACCCAGCGAGGCAGTCCGAAGTAAGTGTGGGACCATTTGTGGATCTGTGCTCCCCACACACACAGGGATTACTGTACAACTTCAATATGTGACAACACTCTTTCTAGATAGTAGACACAGCTCTCTACAAAATAAAGGGACAAGTTTTTATCGCAAAATTAGCTGCTTTTAAGAAACTGGTCACCTCCTACTTGGGTAATAAGTCTCACAGTACATCAGCATCAAATATCTCATCAGTCTCACAGCTAATGTAGTAAAGTAGAACTTCAAAGTAATAAGACCAAATCCAAGTACAGTAAAACCCCGCTAATATGAACCCTGGATATAACGAACCTTCCCTTATAACGAACCCACGCCGATTCCCAATTCCATTCCATTGAAAATACCATCGTTATAACGAACTTTGCGATTTTAGAATAATGAACTACCCCTATAACGAACCTATTTTTGGTCCCAAAATAATAAAATCTATTTAAAATACTATGCTTATAACGAACTTAGAATTGTAATTAAAAAAAAAAAAATTAAATAAACCAAATTTTGTGCATGTTTCAGCTCGCGGATCGCGATTTCAAAACAATAAATTTAGCGGCATTGTTTGTTTTGAATTTTGCACTTTATTTTTGCTGTATGTTGTATAAATTTTAACACATTATACTTTTTATTAAATAGAATATATTTGCATCCATTAAATTTGAAATATAAAAATACAAATGGCTTCCAAAATGAAGAAAACAAAGGCATTTTAAAAACAAAAGCGTTATTTCTTTAAAAAAAAAAAAGGCCATTTTCAGAACTTTTCAAAGTGAAACAACACAGGCAAAATGTTAAGAACATATTAAAATAAGATAATATAAATTTTCTATTATAAAGGATAAAATATAAGGCTATTAAAAATTGTTACAAAGAGGAATTAACTTCAACTTTTGCCGCGATCGTACGTTTTAGGGCTAAAAAAAAAAAATCCAAATAAATGGTCCCGTGATGGAACAAAAACTATTTTTATGCCATTAACTATGGTGATTTTAAAGTCAGCAATGTTTTGCATGACAGGTTAAAAAAAAAAAAACGAAATCTAGACCTAGAAGAATATGTGGGAAAATGAAATGGAACAAAAACACTTAACTTTATTTGAATGGTGCAATGCTTGAAGAATGCTTTGAAGCAACAAGGTGTTAGAGCCATTTTTTCAAGTAAAAATTGTATTATATAATGTGATAATGATGTTTTAAAATCATTTTATATCTTAGAATATATATTTAATAAAACTTTGCCTAGGATTTGTCTTGATTTTTAAATTAGACATAGAGGTACATGTATGTTAATGATAAGAAGAACCTATCATCTAATGATTTCTATTATTATTCAGTATTAATGTATGGAAATTGGTCAATTAAGGGAATTAAAACAAAGTGACCACTATTAAGAGGAAGCCTCTTTTTGTGTGTATGGCTGTCCTTTAATTATATGGTCTAAAAATTTTGAAAAGTAAAAAAAAAATAGCCAAACCGTGGCTATAGTGAACCAAAAGCTCTGTCCCATTGGGGTTCACTATAGAGGGGTTTTACTGTAAATAGTGTGTGACATTTCAGTAACAAAACATTGTTACCGATGTCACACACAATTTATTTGGATTTGGTCTTATTACCTTGTGTTTCTAATCTATAATCCATATTGTATCTTATCAAGTCTTCAGGACATCATAGTAGCTATGAACAAGCAAGCCTTAGTACCTGATTACAAGAGATACCCCACTGTTGCCACAATCTACAAAGGATCAATGGACACACATTTTATTTGGAGTTTATCTCATTACCTTGTGTTTATCTATATATATAAAAATGGATGTTTGTTGGTCCGTTGGTCCGTCCGTCCATTCGTCAGTGATAATCTTCTACATCGCTCAACCAATCGTGATGAAACTTTGGGAAGATGTTTAGTATACTACCGGGATGGTTTCTGGCTAATTACTCTTTAGAAATAACCTTTCGTTGCATTTTTATTTACAATAAAACGTAAATTCACTCGCAATCAGCGCCCCCTCGCGGCAGACGTATGGCCTGAAATAGCCTCGCATGAGCTTATTTGTAACGTCAAGCTTAGCCTATAGGTTAGGTACACAGCTTCGTACCCCCGCAACCTAGGTTCGAGGCTCAGCGTGGGTGTTTTTTTTTTTTTCATTTCTTTTATATTATTGTAGCAAGGTCTGTTTTTACAGCATTATTATATTTTGATTGGTTTATTTTAAATATGTTTGTTATGAAGGCTCTATGTAATACTATTTAGAGCACATTTTACATTTTAAACACCTAAGCCCCCCCTCTTTTTAATATTGTAGCAAAGTATTAAAAGTATTATTTTATTTTAGATGTTTGCCATGAAACTTTGGGAGGTTGTTTAGTATACTATCAGGACGATTTCTGGCGAATTATTTTAGAATAATATTTATAACAATAATTATAGCGAAATTAAGACATAGTGATTATATTCTGTGTTTGTGCATATATAAATATTTTACAGAAAATGTGAGAACGTTCTATTAGAATATCTCGAAAACAAAAAAACAATACATATAAACGAGTTCACTGACATTTATTAATGCAGTGATTATAATCAATGATTACAATGAAGGGCTATATTATCTATATATATAAAAATCACTTTCAAATTTTAACGTAACGTTCCATTCTCAATCCCGTAGGGCTTTAGATCGGCTAAAACATTTTTATCTTTATAAGTGAATATTAACTTTACTGTACTGAATAGTTTAGTATAATGTTAATTTAACATATTACAATTTAGCCACAGCAACGCGTGGCCGGGTTCGCTAGTAATCTATAATCCATATTGTACCTTATCAAGTCTTCAGGACATCATAGTAGCTGTGAACAAGCAAGCCTTAGTACCTGATTACAAGAAATGCCCCACTGTTGCCACAATCTACATCAGATCGATCTACAACGAAGGTGATATACAGAGTGTGGAACCATCAGGATCAATAACAAAGTTGACACACAGAATGTGGAATGACTCACCTGGTTAGTCATGGCCACACAGAGGACCAGGAAGAAGAGGTAACATAGGAAAGCGTAGTTCTGGTGAACCACGGCCGCTGGCCAACCTGCCAGCCTCCAGAGCAGGTAGCCCAGCACTGGGATGGTCATCAGAAAGTTATCTCCGTTGGTCTCTATGAAATCATGCCGTGTGATGGCTGTGGGGTCTATGTGGTGTTCCCTGAATGGACGGATAAATGCCTGCACATTGGAGACACTGTGGTGAACAGCAAGTTAGAAGGGCTGTTTAAATAAATCATAGATTTCATGGGGGTCGGTGGAAGGCTGGTATAAACCATTGGTTTTCGACTGCTACGACCCGGGATCGAATCCCGCATTGGGCACTTTTTTCTGATTAAAAAAAAAAGGTTCTAATGGCCCCCTATTCTTGCAAAAGTCTAACCCCACCAGCAAGTGCAAGTAACCAAACAGGGCTCTGGCATATTTGTAAGTACAAAGTCGAACTGCTTTTAACATGTGTAGACATGTGGTATACTTACAGTAAAAGCAGTCGCCTACTTCTATCCACCATGATTATCATGGTTTGTACCACGTGTACTAGGGATAAGCAAAAAAAAAAAAAAAAGATTCATCCAGGGATAAGTATCATCTCAACATTGAAATGACAACGGTTCAAATTGATCCTGTCCTTGTCAAGAGAAGGACGCTCTCAAGATGGAGGAGCCTCCCTTCCTGAGAACAGCTTTTTATATTTAATCACCAAATTATAAATACACCTATCTCCCGATTTACACGGTAGATACGTTCAGTAGATATGATCTTGTTTCCAAGGTACCTGGCTGTAACTTTGAAAGGCTACAACAGAGAATCCTGAAAAATGGGGGATGTCTAACAGTGCAACAGGTGAGAGTGTGGGATCACAGCTGGTGGTGATGTGTTTTGGCAGATATTCAAAAATAAAAGACAATGGCAATAAGGTCAGCTAGCATGTCTGAATATCTCGGTTGGATGACTACTACACAGTACTGGTTGAAATATGGGGGTTGGTGGAAGGCTGGTTAAACCGTTTGGTTTTCGACCACTACGACACAGGTTCGATTCCCGCATTGAACACTTTTTTCTGATTAAAAAAAAAAAATGCTCTAATGGCCTCCGATTCTTGCAAAAGTCCAACCCCACCAGCGAGTGCAAGTAATCAAACGGGGCTCTGGCACATTTGTAGGTGCAAAGTCAAACTGCTTTTCACATGTGTAGACATGTGGTGCACTTACAGTAAAAGCAGTCGCTAACTACCCACCATGATTATCATAGCCTGTACCATGTGTACTAGGGATAATAAAAAAAAAACTGGTCAAAATATAGAAACCCGATCATTATAGGTTTGTGCACAATATAACATCTGAGATTTCTAGAATAAGGTAACAATGGTGAAATGGTAGATTAAACTGGTGAAACCACTAGGAGAATTCACCACTGATGAGCCAGGTCCTCCCATTAATTTTTCCATTGCAGTAAGGGCAGTTAGAAATTGTTTAATTTTTAAAAGAATCATACGTGTCTATAATAGTTTGGAATTTTCATAAGGTAACATGACTAAATAAATAAATAGTATGTGATGTTTCTGTAACAGCGTTGTTACCATCATCAGACAAAAGTGTTGAATTTTGTTTGATGATGGTAACACACAATGCTGTTACCGAAATGTCACACACTTTTTATTTATTTGGAGATTTGGTCTTGTTACCTTATGATTATACTCTATAATCCAAATTGTGCCTAATCATAACCGATAAAGAACGCTATAAAATCTATGGAACTGGAAGAAGACACGTCTATATTTAGACTTAGATGTCAGGGTATGTGTCAAAACATAGAGAAAGAGGATTCAAAGATGTAGATGCATTCGAAGAAGCTGTCCTTAGTGACAAAGGAAAACATCGTTTAAGGACGTTATATATAGAACAGGAAGAAGACACGGCTGTATTTAGACTTAGGATGACAAAGTATGGATCAAACACAGAGAAAGAGACTTCTAATATGTAGAGATAAACACATTCGAAGAAGCTATCCTTGGTGACAGAGGAAGACATCGTTTAAGGACGCTATCTATGGAACAGGAAGAAGACATGTCAATATTTAGACTTAAGATGACAAAGTATGCATCAAACACAGAGAAAGAGACTTCAAATATATAGAGATAGACACATTCGAAGAAGCTATCCTTGGTGACAGAGGAAGACATCGTTTAAGGACGCTATCTATGGAACAGGAAGAAGACACATCAATATTTAGACTTAGGATGACAAAGTATGGGTCAAACACAGAAAAAGAGACTTCAAAGATGTAGAGATAGACACATTCGAAGAAGCTGTCCTTGGTGACAAAGAAAGACAATCCTTTGGAGACCTTATCTATGGGATAAGATGAAGACACATTGTATCTTATCATCAGAGATTTCTGTTTATTTTAACTTGTCACACATAAATTAAGCAGCGTTTGTACTCCATGTTAGGAGTGGCTGCACATGGCATCTGTTCCTCATGTCAGAGATGGCCATTTGTTTTGGAGCTAAGTCGGCCTGTCACTGAGTAGTGCTCCCAGTCTTAATGACAAAGGCAGACACATTCTACTTCACTCAGTCATGATCTCAAGCTTTACAACCTTGATACCCTAATATGATTGAGTGGAGATAAGAAAGAAGAAGAAGACACATAAATTAGATGATTATTGCAGATGTGTAGAAGGACCAAGCTCTACTACTAAACAACTATGCAAGTTTTACTATAAGTGAAGGAAAAAACTACCAAAATGTGCTATCATCCAGGTCTAAAAGATATGAAGAAAAACAGTTTGTAATTTATAATACAATATATATATATTTTTTGCCTATCCCTAGTACACGTGGTACAGACCATGATAATCATGGTGGGTAGTTAGCAACTGCTTTTATTGTAAGCGCACCACATGTCTAAACATGTGAAAAGCAGTTCGACTTTACACCGACAATGTGCCCCGTTTGAGCCCCGTTTGGTTACTTGCACTCGCTGGTGGGGTTGGACTTTTGCAAGAATCGGGGGCCATTGGAACATTTTATTATTATTTTTTTTAAACAGAAAAAAGTGTCCAATGCGGGAATCGAACCCGGGTCGTAGGGGTCGAAAACCGAACGGTTTAACCAGCCTTCCACCGACCCCCTTACAATATAATATAATGCGGCCTGTGATTGTAAAACGACATTTGAAAATTATCCCGCATGTGTTTCTTTTCAACGAAAAATCAAAATTTTATTCCAAGGAGAAACAACGACCATTTCTAACCTTAGGGATGAAGTGTAGACCTGTGGTGTACTTACAGTACAGGCTGTCGTAACCCGCTGTCTACACATGTAGACGTGTGGTGTACTTACAGTACAGGCTGTCGTAACCCGCTGTCTACACGTGTAGACGTGTGGTGTACTTACAGTACAGGCTGTCGTAACCCGCTGTCTACACGTGTAGACGTGTGGTGTACTTACAGTACAGGCTGTCGTAACCCGCTGTCTACACGTGTAGACGTGTGGTGTACTTACAGTACAGGCTGTCGTAACCCGCTGTCTACACGTGTAGACGTGTGGTGTACTTACAGTACAGGCTGTCGTAACCCGCTGTCTACACATGTAGACGTGTGGTGTACTTACAGTACAGGCTGTCGTAACCCGCTGTCTACACGTGTAGACGTGTGGTGTACTTACAGTACAGGCTGTCGTAACCCGCTGTCTACACGTGTAGACGTGTGGTGTACTTACAGTACAGGCTGTCGTAACCCGCTGTCTACACGTGTAGACGTGTGGTGTACTTACAGTACAGGCTGTCGTAACCCGCTGTCTACACGTGTAGACGTGTGGTGTACTTACAGTACAGGCTGTCGTAACCCGCTGTCTACACGTGTAGACGTGTGGTGTACTTACAGTACAGGCTGTCGTAACCCGCTGTCTACACATGTAGACGTGTGGTGTACTTACAGTACAGGCTGTCGTAACCCGCTGTCTACACGTGTAGATTCCCATCCCTGGACACTTTTATTTTTCCATTTATCATTACTCTTCACAATTCATCCTTTCATACCTCATCCCTAAGGTTAGAATTAGTCGTTATTTCTCCTTGAAATAGAATTTTGATTTTTCATTCAAAAGAAACACATGCGGGATAATTTTCAAATGTCGTTTTACAGTTTGTAATTTAAAAAACGACCAATGTGATACCTTGCCGATGAGAAAGAGGTCGACAGAGCCCCAGGTATCAGCTGCCCAGTGAGCCAGGCCACTGAGGAAGTCTGCAGTCAACATGCCGCCAAGAGCCGAGAGCAACATCCCGGCAGATGGCTGGAAGTGGATCATCATCAGACAAGAGTTGGCCACCAGCAGGGCCACACAGATACTGATACTGATCACCTCTTGGACTCTCTTTCCTGCAAAAATCCCGGGACTTAGAACAGAGACTACAGCATGAGATTGAGAGATTGAAACTAATTTATTACAATGCTCATATAAGATTATATATGGTTAATTACAAAATTGAATAAATATTGTCACGGATTCCCCTGTAAATAAGTATTAGGAATCACGCGAACGGTAGTTTTCTATTGAAAGTTTATTCTACCTACATGCCAAAACAAGCTTCTTTTATATCGACAATTTTGGCTACTATTTACATAATAGTTATTATAGGATAATTTACATGATGAATTGAAAATATATATGCAAATATTATACAGTGACATTATGAATAAATAAGAATATGAAAAAATAGTACAAATGTGATATTGTACTGGGATAAGGTGCATAAATTAAGAAAAAGGATTCTCATTATGGGCCAACAGCCCGAAACGCGTCCGTGGTTAGCTTTTCTTGATTAATCAAGAATGGGTATTTGGTCAATTCTGGAATAATTAAAAATCAACGAGAATAGTTGATATTTATTCCGATAGATGCCATCAGCAACTTTCAGTTGCACGATAATGAGATGCCTTTTTCTTAAATAAGATTATATAATGATAAATATAGGAAAAATAGATATAAATAGATAAAGATAATTGATAAATATACATATATATAATATATATATACAAGTCTTCATTGGTGGCGCCCACCTCGAGAAAGACTCCGCCACCGGTGGACTGCAAGAGTTCTTTCCCACAGAGTGGGCAGGTCGATAAGACTACAGCATGAAAGATATGGCTAAACATTTTAGAAGACTATAAAACCCTTGATTGGCTTGATGGCTGATAGTACCCTGTAAGGGCTCCTAATCCAAGGATACCGGATGAGCAGCGTTTGTACTCCATGTTAGGAGCGGCTGCACATGGCATCTGTTCCTCATGTCAGAGGCAGCCATTTCTTTTGGAGCTAAATCAGCCTGCCACTGAGTAGTGCTCCCAGTCTTAATGAGAAAGGCAGACGCATTCTACTTCACCCAGTGTGGAGATAAGAAATAATATAAAACCCTTGAGGTATAGAGTTGGAGAACGCGCGACATTTGAAAAGTATCTGGCATGTGTTTCTTTTGAACGAAAAATCGAAATTTATTTTAAGGAGAAATAACGATGATTTTTAACCTTAGGGATGAAGTATGAAAGGATGAATTGTGAAGTGTAATGATAAACGGAAAAATAAAGTGTCCAGGGATGGGAATTTATCATTGCTCTTCACAATTCATCCTTTCATACTTCATCCCTAAGGTTAAAAATCATCGTTATTTCTCTTTAAAATAAATTTCGATTTTTTCGTTCAAAAGAAACACATGCGGGATAATTTTCAAATGTCGTTCTACAATAATAAGCCACATTATATTGTATTATAGAGTTTGGACTTAACAAGAATAGTTTCAGAAGATGAAACACAAGGTAATAAAACCAAATCCATATAAATAGTGTGGGACCTTACAGTAACAGCGTTGTTACCATCATCAGGCAAAAGTACTGAATGAGAAAAAAAGATCACAGCATTATAAAAACGCTGTTACCGAAAGGTAACACACTATTTATTTGGATTTGGTCTTATTACCTTGTGTTTCTAATCTATAATTCAAATTGTACCTAATCATTTCAGAAGAAGAGTTAATCTATCTGCACAAGTATCCTTTCTCATCAGCAGGTGCAAAGACAAGGAAGGAAAGATCTACAAGAGATTGAGAAAGTTGTCACAGTATTGCGACACGGTCGAATTTGGTGGATTTATACATTTGGAGAACAGATCTTACAAGTAGCTTATAGATGAGTCAGAATTTCGACTTAGGATGACAAAGTATGGGTCAAACACAGAGAAAGAGGCTTCAAAGATGTGGAGATAGACACATTCGAAGAATCTGTCCTTGGTGACAGAGAATTTCGAATTTTGCCAACTTTTGGTAAATACGGGATTTTTAAGGTAATTGAGCGAAGAACTAGACATACTGTAGTGATCTACATGATTGGATGGATGTCTACATATTAAGAAATTCCTATTGAAATATTAGGCAAAGAATGTATAAGGATAAAAATGTATTTATAGAAGATGCTTGAAGAATAGTGATTTAGCTCACGTTTTGATTGGAGGTATAGGCTTTAAAAAAAAAAAAAGAGACAACTTTGCTGTATGTAATATCCTTTTCTTCAATACAGCAAAACAATCTTAACTTTGGTCGATTCTAGAGAGATTATCAAGCGCTTAAAGTCGAGCCGAAGAAAAGAGAAAAAACGTGTTCAATGCGTATTGTTACAGCACGAGAGAAAATACGAAAATACTCTGAACGTTAAGAATTTCGTCAACTCCCGATAGATAGTACGTATGTTCGGGGGAAATATCAATTATACAATCATAGACAAAACTTAAGGAAGTTGTACCTTTTAGTATGTATATCGGGATTCAGACAATAACTATAAAGATATTTGATACACAGTGACCTTTATTGAAAACACACGAGATAACTAATTGTGAAAAAAAAAAACTATTCTGTCTACTTAAAAAAATAAAAAATAGTCGACCTGGAAAATCAAAGACTTTCAGTCTTGACATCCACTTAAGTTTTGATCATGACTGTAGTTGGAATTGGAAAAAAAAGGACATGAGAGAGAGAGAGTAAACAAACCTGGGCAGAAACCCGACTAACTGTTACTTGATCGAAAGAAGATAAAAATATTTTTAGAATGCAAAGAAGGAACGCTCTACAAGAGATTGAGAGAGAGAAAGTAGTCGACAGTATTGTGACACGGTCGAATTTGGTGGATTTATACATTTGGAGAACAGATCTTGCAAGTAGCTTATAGATGAGTCGGAATTTCGAATTTTGCCAACTTTTGGTACATGCGGGATTTTTAAGGGAACGATGGAAGAAATAGACATACTGTAGCGATCTACGTGATTGGATGGCAAACAGAACTAGTGTCATTTCCATCTATTTACTAGGATGCCATCTCCAAAAATAAACCTACACAAGCCAAAACAAATATTTACAGAACAGTTCCATATGTTTGTTCGATCCATAAACACCTGTAGATAGACCAAGAGAGAAGGTCCGTGTTTAGCCCTGTTGAGTCGTGCTCCCCCTGAGCAATAAGGATAGATAGATGTATTGTAGACGGGCCGAATCAACAACGTGACCCAGATGTCTGCGCCGTCGGAGGTCGATTGCCAGCAGCAGCAGTCTTGGCGCCGATCGCTCGCGTTCTAATTAATAATCGCGTGAAGTCTTGAAGCCACGCGAGCTAATAATGTACACGTGGGTGGGTGGGGCAGCCTGGCGGGCGGGCTTCAAGGTCGGTACCGTAGCCCGGCCCGCATCCCATCATCCTGAGGTCGGGAAACTACCCCGATCTCATGGTTGTACTATGGAGGAGGACTCTACCCAGATGTATCTATAGATACTTCCTGATGTTGGAGCTGGGGTAGGGAAACTACCCCGATCTCATGGTACTATGGAGGAGGACTCTACCCAGATGTATCTATAGATACTTCCTTATGTTAGAGCTGAGGTCGGGAAACTACCCCGATCTCATGGTACTATGGAGGAGGACTCTACCCAGATGTATCTATAGATACTTCCTGATGTTAGAGCTGAGGTCGGGAAACTACCCCGATCTCATGGTACTATGGAGGAGGACTCTACCCAGATGTATCTATAGATACTTCCTGATGTTAGAGCTGGGGTCGGGAAACTACCCCGATCTCATGGTACTATGGAGGAGGACTCTACCCAGATGTATCTATAGATACTTCTTGATGTTAGAGCTGGGGTCGGGAAACTACCCCGATCTCATGGTACTATGGAGGAGGACGCTACCCAGATGTATCTATAGATACTTCCTGGTGTTAGAGCTGGGGTCGGAAAACTACCCCGATCTCATGGTACTATAGAGGAGGACTCTACCCAGATGTATCTATAGATACTTCCTGATGTTAGAGCTGGGGTCGGATAACTACCCCGATCTCATGGTACTATGGAGGAGGACTCTACCCAGATGTATCTATAGATACTTTCTGGTGTTAGAACTGGGGTCGGGAAACTACCCCGATCTCATGGTACTATGGAGGAGAACTCTACCCAGATGTATCTATAGATACTTCTTGATGTTAGAGCTGGGGTCGGAAAACTACCCCGATCTCATGGTACTATAGAGGAGGACTCTACCCAGATGTATCTATAGATACTTCCTGATGTTAGAGCTGGGGTCGGATAACTACCCCGATCTCATGGTACTATGGAGGAGGACGCTACCCAGATGTATCTATAGATACTTTCTGGTGTTAGAACTGGGGTCGGGAAACTACCCCGATCTCATGGTACTATGGAGGAGCACTCTACCCAGATGTATCTATAGATACTTCCTGGTGTTAGAGCTGGGGTCGGGAAACTACCCCGATCTCATGGTACTATGGAGGAGCACTCTACCCAGATGTATCTATAGATACTTCCTGGTGTTAGAGCTGGGGTCGGGAAACTACCCCGATCTCATGGTACTATGGAGGAGGACTCTACCCAGATGTATCTATAGATACTTCCTGATGTTATTGGTACTATGAAGTTGATGACTTAACGCAGAAAAAATGTAAAAGAGACCGCACACAAAAAGTGACCTTAGCTCGAGCTAATTTTGCCGTGTCACATGAATACCAATAAACAGTCTTTGCTAAGTTTAAAATGAACCTACCTCTACAAACCTCCTATTGCGGTGACAGACATTATTAGATGGTAAGAGTTGGCTCATCAGTGGTGAACCCTCTCAGCGGTTTCGCCTAATTATTCTTCAGAGAGCTCTACCATTGATTTGGATTGTTTTTCTTATACAGGCTGTCCCAAAATAACGGAGTTAATATTCAATTTATCCTAAAACACATAAAAAGTATGGGACCGTAATAATTTAATTTATGTTTTGTCAGATTCTCCATGTTTTTATCAACCATTTTCTTAAGTTTCGAATTTGTGTTACTTATTTTAGGGTGTTAAACAAACGTAGTGCAATTATTGACCTTTTCGTCAAGGAAAACGTCAATGTGAAGTTGTTGGGCTGCTCAAAGTGCCTCAACAAACTGTATCCAAGGTCATTCATCGCTTCAATGAGCTTGGCCATGAAGGTGACTGTGACAGATGAGGAAGAACGCGCAACGCAAACACATCCGTCAACCGTAAGATCATCGAAAAGCAACTTCAACGAAATTCGAGGGCGTCCATGAGAAAAATCGCTGTGAGACAGGCATAAGCAAGTTGTCGGTACATCGAATAGCGAAAAAGGAATTCAATCTCAAGGCGTACAAGTTCCAGAAAGTTCAGCTTCTCACGGATGAGAACAAGCGCGTACGGCTGGAGAGATATCGCCAACACAAGCATTGGGCCACTGGTCAGCGATGAGAGCGCATCCTCTTCACGGACGAGAAGCTGTTCACCCTCGACCTGTTCACCAACCACCAAAACGACAGGAGCTGGTCCTCTGAGACTCCCGGCACGTCGGCCATCGTCGAACACCGCCAAAATCCGCAGTCGGTTATGGTATGGGCCAGAATTGGTGCCAGTGTCAAGACTCCTCATTTTCGTAAATCAGGGGTCAAAATCACAACCAAGAAATCTATCACCACGACATTCTTGAGGCCGTCGTACTCCCGTGGGTTTTCACTAACTACTCTGACGATTTGTTTTTAGTATTTTTTACTATTTTGTTTATACAACAAATATTGTATTGATAGAGATTTGTTTTTTCTATATTCTCTTATCTTCCCTGGCCTGGGGAATCTAACCTTTTTGAACAACCTTGGTGGCGAGCAGTACCTTGGTACTTTGCTATAGTGTATTGCGGCTTGTTTGCTTGCTACATTCATTTTTGGGCTCGAATATCATACATTTTGGTTAGTAGCCTATAAAACTATATTCTCTATCTTTGTTCGTTATATACAATAATTTTTTATTTTGTTGTTTTTATCTTGAAGATAGAGGTTGTCTGGTCGGCATTCATATTTCTTAAAATTAAGAAACACTTCGGTCAGTAAATCTTTTAATTTTATCGATGTTTCAACAAAAATAAAAACATTTAAACTAGCCGAAGTATCTCTTAAATTCAAGAACTATTTTGTAGTTTTTATTTTCTCTTATTATTTTTATTTTATCTCATATATATATATATTAATTTTAAGGAATTCTCTGTTCTTCTTCTTTTTTTAAAATATGATATTTTCATTTGCACTCTTATTCGCTTTATTTGCGCTTTTATCTTTTTATTCTTTGTTTTAGATTTTATATTATTTGATCATACGGGTGATTTGCTTTTAGGCCTTCAATTAAAAAAAAAAATCTTCTAAATATTTTAAACTTAAAAATTATACACACAGGCCTCAATACTTTATATAAAAAAAAAACTTTGTCTATAAAGAGTTCTGGGAAATTCTATACAATGCCAATAACTTATTCTCTAGATAAAAGTTAGCATGACATGACAAAAAAGGAGTCCATAGGTCGTGCTTAGAACCTGGGGAAGAAGAAAAGGAAGCGTGATAAGTGTCTCCAAGGAGGGCGGAATGATAATGATGATGAGACGTGGGCATTCATCATCAGCGGGCCAACACCTTTTCTAATGAAGGCAGACGCCAAGGACGTTTTGTCGTCGTCTGTTTGTCTAACCTTTCTCTCTCTCTCACCCGCGTGTCCTTCGTACATCTTCCCTCTATCTCTACAAGTCTCTTCCTCGAGCTCTCTGTTTCCTTTTAGTACTTCTATAGTGAGACGCTTCTTTAACGATCATGCCATGTTAACGACCATTTAAAAAATAATTCTTGGTAGCATCCATCCATTTATCTCGGGATTTTTTTTTTTTTAACCTTTCAATTTGTCTCAAATAGCGAATAACTGTAGAGTGTTCGACGTATATAAACACACGTGATCGAATTGACCCTGCTTACTACCACGGCGATGCTGAAGCTTTCTTTCGGACATTGCCGTAACAATACGTTCTAGAAACGGATTCTTCTTGTTGCGTAGAAGAAATAATTCTTGGTAGCATCCATACATTTATCTCGGGATTTTTTTTTTTAACCTTTCAATTTGTCTCAAATAGCGAATAACTGCAGGGTGTTAGACGTTGAGTTTATTAGACAACCTCTAGTGTAGTTTTTGTATGTTTCGCTTATATCGCCTTAAATCTTGTCCAACTCAGAGGGCCGGGCGTTCACGAGAGACACTGTTGGGATCGCTGAATTTTACGAAACAACTTCTTCTCTGTAGGGCATTCCTCGTCTTGTATCCTTAATTACGACCAACCTTCAAATACGACAAGCGACCATTAAAAAAAAAAAAAAAGGGGGGGGGGGGGGAATGTATGTTACCAAAAGGGGAAATTTATATTAATGTGGGTGAACAAAACGAATGACCAATTTGGGATATTAATGCGTTAATATTTGCATATATGACATATTATTTAATCATGTTATATACATGCTTATAAATGGCTATACTTATTCTGATATTACCATATTTAATGCTATATATGAATTTATACTAATAATTTATAATAAGTTAAAAAAAAAAACAGGACAAATTCATATTATATGCATCTATCTGCTATAAAAAAAAATTAAAATTATTTTTGACGTGTTTGTTTCTTTTTAAAATAATTTTCTACTGTCCTTACTGCAATGATACAATAATGTAACATTATCATTGCAAGAAGAAATACTAGCCGAATGACCCGGGCAACGCCCGGGTTTTACCCGATTAAATGCTTTTATTCAAATACTATTCGTTACAATTATAAATTGGCGCCGTGGATGTCATTCTTGTATAATATATAAATGAGTTTTAAAAATTGTAAAAAAAAAAAAAAATGCATCGGCCGGGAATCGAACCCGGGCCGCCCGCGTGGCAGGCGAGCATTTTACCCCTGAACTACCGATGCTTATAAGAAATGGCCATATTTGGGTATTTATTCCATTCACAAAGGCACACAAACGGTGACAGAATTAAGAATTGATTGATGACTCTGATACTTGTATATTATAGATAGATGGTACTAATAAATGATTTTAAAACAAGACATCTTCACAATTTAGTTTTCCGAGTTCACAAAACTCGGGTATAACACCATGTTATCAGAACCTGGAAGCCACTTCGGAATGCCCTATGTGTCGCAAAATCCACGATACCAACTGTGTCTCTCGTGAACGGCCGGGTGTTGGACAAGATTGAGGCGATATAAGGCGAAACACAACTAAAACTACACTAAAGGTTGTTTAATAAACACAACCTCAGCCACTTCACAGTTATTCGTTATCTTAGACAAATTGAAAGATGGAAAAAAAAAATTTCGGAGATAAATGGATATTCTACCAAGAATTACTTCTTCTACGCAACAATGGGAATCCATTTCTCGAACAAATTGTTACGACAATGCCTGAAAGAAAGCTTCAGCATCGCCGTGGTAGTAAGCAGGGTCAGTTCAACCACGTGTGTTTACCACCAACAATAGCTGAGGAGACGCGCGGGAGTGATGGCAGTCTGTAATGATGTCCCCGTCGAGACCAATGACTGCCCGCTGTTTACGTTGTGGTCCTATAAGGATAAACCGAGTTGATAGCTCGATAATATCGATCCTTATCAAACCTGTGTGCTAATTTGATCTCATCCTGATACAAGAACGACACAACAGTATTGTAACTTGCGACTAGAAATAGATTCTGTATGGCAATTTGCGTCGTTAAGCTGAACCACGACGTAACTCCAAAACACTTCCCGAAACGCGCACACACAAAAGTCTTTATTAAGACAGTTTTTATACATGGATTCACCATGAAATCTGCAATGTAAAAAAAGAAAGAAAAAGTAAACGCTATATAAATTTAATGATAATAATTCAAATGCTATGTACAGTAGAACCTCCCTGTAAAGGACAACACCTAATTGCAGAGCCAAAGTGTCCTTTAGGGAGAGGTGTCCTCTTATCAGAGAGTTGCTAAATAGTAATAATTGTAATTTTGCAAGTGAAAACTTTCCTTTATAGAGAGGTGTCCTCTAGCGTGAGTGTCCTCTCATGGAGGTTCTATTGTATAGGCAAAAATATAATTAAGACATTCAAGACGAAGATTTCATCAACCTTTTTAAAAACGTTTTTTTTTTTGTCCTTTTGACGTTTCTGGACGACCTATCGCCAAAGAACAATAAACGTTTAAAAAGATTGATGAAATCTTCATCTTGAATTAATCAGAATCCAACACCTCTAAAATTAAGGTATTCTCTAATTAAGAAAGGTAGTCTCATAATAGGATTTTAATCGGAAATCACAAAGATAATAAACAAAAGAATAAAGACACGATTATTCACACATCACTTCCCGAAGCCAAAATTGCATCAGAAGATGGTAACGGTGATTGTTTGGTGTTCTGGGATTGGTCTCATCTATTACAGCTTCCAGACGAAATCATCGCAGCAACAAGATAGTGACAGAAAATCGGGGAATGCAACAAGAACTTCAGTGAAGGAATGCGGGGTGCGTTACAAGATTTATCTTGTAAAGTGAACGGTAGACCGAAAAAAAAAGTTTAATTAACCTCTGTTGTTGTTGTTGTTGTCGTGTCCAATCAAGAGCCTCAGATGTCTCCATGCATCTCCAGGTTAGTGTAAAAGCTATCCACGCCAGATGAAGAACCATGCAGGTTCGAAAGCTAGCGAGAATAAATTATGTATCAAGATGCTCCTCTTTTTACTTTATTTCATACTAATACTGTATTGTTGTTGTTGTCGTGTCCAATGAAGAGACTCAGATGTCTCCATGCATCTCTATCACAGCAATGTCCTCTATCTTGGGTGTGTATACTGTATTGTTGTTGTTGTCGTGTCCAATGAAGAGCCTCAGATGTCTCCATGCATCTCTATCACAGCAGTCGCAATGTCCACTATCTTGGGTGTGTATACTGTATTGTTGTTGTTGTCGTGTCCAATGAAGAGCCTCAGATATCTCCATGCATCTCTATCACAGCAGAAGCAATGTCCACTACCTTGGGTGTGTATACTGTATTGTTGTCGTGTCCAATGAAGAGCCTCAGATGTCTCAATGCATCTCTATCACAGCAGTCGCAATGTCCACTATCTTGGGTGTGTATACTGTATTGTTGTTGTCGTCGTGTCCAATGAAGAGCCTCAGATGTCTCAATGCATCTCTATCACAGCAGCAGCAATGTCCACTATCTTGGGTGTGTATACTGTATTGTTGTTGTTGTCGTGTCCAATGAAGAGCCTCAGATGTCTCAATGCATCTCTAACACAGCAGCAGCAATGTCCACTATCTTGGGTGTGTATACTGTATTGTTGTTGTTGTCGTGTCCAATGAAGAGCCTCAGATGTCTCAATGCATCTCTATCACAGCAGTCGCAATGTCCACTATCTTGGGTGTGTATACTGTATTGTTGTTGTTGTCGTGTCCAATGAAGAGCCTCAGATGTCTCCATGCATCTCTATCACAGCAGCAGCAATGTCCACTATCTTGGGTGTGTATACTGTATTGTTGTCGTGTCCAATGAAGAGCCTCAGATGTCTCCATGCATCTCTATCACAGCAGAAGCAATGTCCACTATCTTGGGTGTGTATATTGTATTGTTGTCGTGTCCAATGAAGAGCCTCAGATGTCTCCATGCATCTCTATCACAGCAGCAGCAATGTCCACTATCTTGGGTGTGTATACTGTATTGTTGTTGTTGTCGTGTCCAATGAAGAGCCTCAGATGTCTCCATACATCTCTATCACAGCAGCAGCAATATCCACTATCTTGGGTGTGTAAAGACTTCCCATGACCTCCAGGTAAAACTGGGTTTATCCACGTTTGTAGGCTGTGATCTCTCATCATAGAATCAGATTTGGTTTAAAGACTCCTCATGACTTGGCATGATAGGTCAAGATAAGAGACCAGACCTCCAGGTTAAAACAGGGTTTATCCATGTTTTTAGGCTGATCTCTCACCATAGATTCTGTTTAGGTTGAAAGACTCCTCATGACTTGGCATGATAGGTCAAGATAAGAGACCAGAGCTCCAGGTAAAACAGGGTTTATCCATGTTTTTAGGCTGATCTCTCACCATAGATTCTGTTTAGGTTGAAAGACTCCTCATGACTTGGCATGATAGGTCAAGATAAGAGACCAGAACTCTAGGTAAAACAGGGTTTATCCATGTTTTTAGGCTGATCTATCATCATAGATTCTGTTTAGGTTGAAAGACTCCTCATGACTTGGCATGATAGGTCAAGATAAGAGACCAGAGCTCCAGGTAAAACAGGGTTTATCCATGTTTTTAGGCTGATCTCTCACCATAGATTCTGTTTAGGTTGAAAGACTCCTCATGACTTGGCATGATAGGTCAAGATAAGAGACCAGAGCTCCAGGTAAAACAGGGTTTATCCATGTTTTTTAGGCTGATCTATCATCATAGATTCTGTTTAGGTTGAAAGACTCCTCATGACTTGGCATGATAGGTCAAGATAAGAGACCAGACCTCTAGGTAAAACAGGGTTTATCCATGTTTTTAGGCTGATCTATCATCATAGATTCTGTTTAGGTTGAAAGACTCCTCATGACTTGGCATGATAGGTCAAGATAAGAGACCAGAACTCTAGGTAAAACAGGGTTTATCCATGTTTTTAGGCTGATCTATCATCATAGATTCTGTTTAGGTTGAAAGACTCCTCATGACTTGGCATGATAGGTCAAGATAAGAGACCAGACCTCCAGATAAAACAGGGTTTATCCATGTTTTTAGGCTGATCTATCATCATAGATTCTGTTTAGGTTGAAAGACTCCTCATGACTTGGCATGATAGGTCAAGATAAGAGACCAGAACTCCAGGTAAAACAGGGTTTATCCATGTTTTTAGGCTGATCTCTCACCATAGATTCTGTTTAGGTTGAAAGACTCCTCATGACTTGGCATGATAGGTCAAGATAAGAGACCAGAACTCTAGGTAAAACAGGGTTTATCCATGTTTTTAGGCTGATCTATCATCATAGATTCTGTTTAGGTTGAAAGACTCCTCATGACTTGGCATGATAGGTCAAGATAAGAGACCAGACCTCCAGATAAAACAGGGTTTATCCATGTTTTTAGGCTGATCTATCATCATAGATTCTGTTTAGGTTGAAAGACTCCTCATGACTTGGCATGATAGGTCAAGATAAGAGACCAGAACTCTAGGTAAAACAGGGTTTATCCATGTTTTTTAGGCTGATCTATCATCATAGATTCTGTTTAGGTTGAAAGACTCCTCATGACTTGGCATGATAGGTCAAGATAAGAGACCAGAACTCTAGGTAAAACAGGGTTTATCCATGTTTTTAGGCTGATCTATCATCATAGATTCTGTTTAGGTTGAAAGACTCCTCATGACTTGGCATGATAGGTCAAGATAAGAAACCAGACCTCCAGATAAAACAGGGTTTATCCATGTTTTTAGGCTGATCTATCATCATAGATTCTGTTTAGGTTGAAAGACTCCTCATGACTTGGCATGATAGGTCAAGATAAGAGACCAGAACTCTAGGTAAAACAGGGTTTATCCATGTTTTTAGGCTGATCTATCATCATAGATTCTGTTTAGGTTGAAAGACTCCTCATGACTTGGCATGATAGGTCAAGATAAGAGACCAGAACTCTAGGTAAAACAGGGTTTATCCATGTTTTTAGGCTGATCTATCATCATAGATTCTGTTTAGGTTGAAAGACTCCTCATGACTTGGCATGATAGGTCAAGATAAGAGACCAGAACTCTAGGTAAAACAGGGTTTATCCATGTTTTTAGGCTGATCTATCATCATAGAATCAGTTTCGGCTTAAAGACTCCTCATAACTTGGCATGATAGATTAAAGTCTTTGATTAGAGATCATCTCCAGTTGAGACAAGAATTTAGCCATGTTTTTAGGTTATGGTTTTCTCATGGGAGATGCTGTGTCAATTTAAACTCTCTACATTTCAGTATGCCTGCCATTTCAGTATCTCTAATAAGACACCATCTCCATGTGATATTTGGTTTAGCCACGTTTTAAAGCTATGGTCTCACATCGGACTCAATTTCTATTGAAAGACTCATTGGACTTGGTCTAATATGACAGGTATCTCTTATAAGAGACCATACCTCCAGGAAAGACCGGATTTAACTATGTTTTAAAGCTATGGTCTATCATGAGGGAGTACTGTAGTTTACAATACGGGCGTATGTCGATGATGCTATAAACCACGCAGCACCAATAAGTGGACCTACTTCACGTAAGGAAAGAGCACGAAACCAATAAAAATATCTACGAGAGTGGCTATAGAGATAAGACGATGGCTTTATTACTACGACATCGACTGGATTACGTCACAATTTGGTCGTTTAATTTGTCACAGCTCCACCATTCTACCCGACATGGTATCAACAAATTTAGTACGCTGGTGTTTAGAATTTAAAAATAAAATGTGTATTACACATACCACAAACGGTATGATTTAAATCAGTTAATAGAAATCCCTAATTTTTCTTATACATAAAAGTCAATGTCTGTTTTGCGATAAGCTCAAAATCTACTGAACCAATTGGCCCGAGGAAAATTTTCGGCTACATTTTGTGTGTGATTAGTATTTTTCTCTATTTATTTTTTTCATTTGAAGAACTTTTTTTTTTTTTTACGCGGAGTAAATACGAGGTGAAGTGACAACTTCTACTATTTATTATTGATGTACTTTCAGTATGAAGGAAATTGCACTCGGGGTATTTCTCGGGTATAATATACAGTTAAACCTGTCTATAGCGCCCCCCTCTTGGGACTCGCCAAAATAGGGTGATATAGAGAGGGGGTGCTATAGACAGGTCACTTTTAATGTAAATCGCATCGTACTACGTATTTAAAATTGGGCGCTATAGAGAGGAAGGCGTTATTTAGAGGGGGCGCTATAGACAGGTTTAACTGTATATACAAATTAAATAACACAATAGGTTTCTAAATATGAGTTTCTTTTCATATTAATTAATACCATCTCAAGATTTCGGGGATCTCTGCCCTTTCTACAGGAGAACATAAAAACGAATAATAATAAACACCGTCTTAGAGAATCCACCTAATCTGTTCCCAAGTTTCTCATCAACATTCAAGTTCGGGAAGGAACCCCTGACAAATACAAAACAACAACAACAAGCCTTTATTTAGGGCCTCTCGCCCTATACAGGATTCGCCAGTTCACAAGGGATGGGGAGAACACTGTGTGGTCCGGGATATAATCCTGTGGAATCCAAATATCGCCACCGCTATATACCTATTCTTTGATATTTCATTAATTAGTGCCGGAAATGAAGGACAAAGTTGCCCCGTTTTATCATTTAGTTTTCGTCTTTCCTCAGACAGAGAAACACAATCAAATAAGTAGTGCAACATCTCCATTGTTATTCCTGATCCACAGAAAGTGCATGACAAATACAAAACAAGTTGTTTACAATAAAGACCAATACATCAAGTTTAATAGATTCTGCAAGCTGTATATTTTAAGGCGAAAGTATTGACTGTACATATTTCAAGCTACTATTTATAATTACTATATGCAAAATTTTACATCAAATGTGTAATTTGCATGCTTCCCAATTATGTTAATTTCACGATGATTTGATTTGTATATAATTTCAGATTTACACGCAATTATCCTAATTGTGAATATGGCGTGTCTTTGCAACTGTTAAATAAATAAAAAATATATATAAAAAGTTCCAGGAAGGTGCCATCATTAAGTATCTAATGACCTTCATTAGAAGCTCATTGATCCACTCTGTCATTAAAGTACCATTGGGTAATTAAGAGCACTCTTCCAGTTTCACAGCTCCTTCCATCATCATTGGTTAGAATTAATTCGCTACTGTTACTAAATAACTTTATTTAGGTACCACTCACACATAAACATAGCTTATGTTATTTATAATGAAAAATATGAACAGGTTCTTCACATATTAAAAAAGAAGTGTCCAATACGGGATTCGATCCTGTTTCATGGCTGTCGGAAACTGATGGTTTATACTGCCGGCTACATACTTTTTTTTTTCAATTACACCCATAACTCGCTTTGCGTCGTGGTTACGTTCCAAAAAAAAAAACACGACGCAAAGTGAAATATATGTGAAGGCGCAATCAAAAACATATTTGTTATAAAAACATTGTATTATAACACACATTGTGTTATAACATTGTTATAACAACATTGTATATAAAAACATATTTCCATATTTTAGGAAAAAAAAATTTAAAAAAAAAAATTAAAAACTCGAATCCAAAACAACGCAACTTCGAAAAAAACGCAAAGCGAGGTATTGGTGTATAATAAGTTATTCTCAATCCGCAATGATCCGCAGAAAATTTCAACCAATTCTTGGAGATTTTTAACTGTCTACGAAAAAAAAAAAATCCGTATTAAAAAAAAAATAATAAATTCAAACGCACACAATGATAATAAACTTTTGAAAATATATTTTATACGTCAATACCTTAATTTTTTTAGAATTTATATCTATATATTTTTTTAAATATGAATTTTTAAACTAATGAAGTAGTTTTCTTTATGAAGCATTTGTTCATATAGATTTCACCGGTCCGGAAGCCAAAAATACACTCATGGACAAAACTTGAGGAAATTATACCTTTTACCATGTATATCGGGATTTAGACAATAACTCTGAAAGATATTACAGTGACCTTTGAAGACATACGAGATAACCAAGTGTGAACAAAACTTAAGGAAGTTGTACCTTTTAGCATGTATATCGGGATTCAGACAATAACTCTGAAAGATATTACAGTGACCTTTATTGAAGACACACAAGATAACCAAGTGTTGCCTCTGTCTCCTTCAAAAAAAAAAAAAAAAAGACGATGACGTCAGACTTTCCACTTCCTTAAGTTTTGTGTGTGTGTGGAAGAGTAGATGATATACCTCTCTAAACAAGGTTGAGTTTGTTTCCAGCGCAGAATAAATTGATTTGTTATCCTGAAGTTTGTCATTATAAACTGATTGCCAACAGAGGCTACTTTTAAACTATCGAGTCTCTTAAAGGGGAAAGGAACAATGAACGAGGTGAGGGGAAGAAATTCAGGTCTGGGATGACGGTATAAAGATAAACGTAGGATGATGGTCCCATACAAACATGGCGTCCAAGGCACGGGACACGCCTGAGTCACCATGACATCAGCTGACAACACATAGGATGGAGTTTCACTGTCTCCTTGGGTTCCATGGTGAATCATTTATTCCTTTTACACCGTTTTTTTTCGTCGTTTTACATTTTAGATTCCTTTTACATCGTTTTTTCTTTTCTCTTTTACATCGTTTTACATTTTAGATTCCTTTTACATCGCTTTTTCTTCTCTTTTTCATCGTTTTACATTTTAGATTCCTTTTACATTGTTTTTAAAAACAAATCAAAACAATATATGTGATTTTCCTGGATGTTATTCAAAATAAGGCAACAGGTTCCTGGAGATGAGTTTATTTTTTATCTTATTATTGAATTCTCAAGCTTTCAGGAAATTTCCGCCCTCCTACAGTAGTACAAAATAAGCAATAATGAACGCCGTTTTTTATTGTTCATTTTATACTCCTGTAGTTAAGAACGGAAATGCCCGAATGTTTGAGAATGTAAAAATAAAATGTAAAGAAACTCATCTATCCAGAAATCTGTTGCATTATTTTAGAACAGATCAAAACAAAGTATTTTTTTACATGTTCTCAGAGTAAATGGTGTGTTAGGTTAAATGGTTTGCTATTCTGAGAATTAACTTGTCGCCGTTAGCTTTTATTTATTCTCTCTTAGCAAATTATTATTATTTTCACCCTTTAAAATCAGTTAGATAATTATTTGATTATAATCAATCAGAATTAAGTGCTCTAAGGGATTTTCACCGCTTCCCCCTTACATAAACCAACTAACAGAAAAAAGGACATTTTGTATTAGGGCACCATTGGGAAGATAAATAAGTCGGTGGATGAGAGGGTAACACGCTCGATTCCCGACAGTCATGAACCGGGATTGAATCCCGTGTTAAAATTTGTTTAATATGTGAATAATTCACATATATTATTCACTGTTTCAATTATCATGAACTAGGTTGCTCTTGCTGAGCGGCACCTATTAATGTGATTTGAACCAGGCACCATTGGATAGCTAGCTACTTAGACCGAATTCTGTACGTCTGAAATGTATTAGGACAATAGAGAGTCGACACTCGTGTATGGCGACCACGAACTCAGGCCCTTACAAAGGATCAATACAAGACACGAACAACTCACGCCACAAGTTGGCTCCATTCAATGTTAAGAGAACTAAAGTAAAAAAAACTCTCCCCACCACGAGATTCCATTAATATTATTGGCAGGACGTTTCAATCTTCAAACTGGGCGGGGTGACGGCTGGCACTAAATATAGCGACGGCCGGCCTCCTGAGAATAGAATGGCTGTGGTGCTACGGTGGTCGTTGGAATACACAACCCCCTTTTTTACTATCTTCTTTAAGTTGACAATTGACATTATGATATTGTAACAAAGTATTTATTATTTTATTATCAGAGTATCATTTTGTATGTTTATATTTTGCTATACTCTGTACACTTCCCTCCTTTGCTTATCTTTTGTTTATATTGCATAGTTTGTTCTTGCCTGAAATAAATTGCTGTCTCATCCCGAAGTTTGTCTTCCCTAATTTTCCACGTGGCAATACATTAGCGTGCCATCTGTTATGAGAATTCAAAGCTATTATAGACGCATATTATAGACAACAGTCTTTGATTTCCAGACTTAAGTCTGGTCATCTACAGACAATGACTTTCCAGAATGGTTGCAAGGTTTTCCCACTATGTACTAAGTGCAATTCTCAGCCTGAAACCCCAAGACATATTATTGACTGTATTGACTCATCCATTGATGAGCTCTACTCTTCCACGGCAGACACCATCTAAAGTCTCAAGCTTTACAAGCTTGATACCTTAGTGTGATTGAGTGGAGATAAGAAGAAGACTCTATTGTATGATATTTTAGTGCGTCGTAATTTGGACAGGAGATAAGTGGAGGTTATAGATCGTTTAACGAGAGTATCTCAGCGGATACGTATGGCATGGTTGATAAGGAATTGTTTGGGAAGAGATATTGATGTCGTTACAAGAGGCTTATAACACGCAGATGGTTGAAGCTAGGAACGCGGAGGACGTGTTGTGACAAAGTGACTTCTAAATATTGCTCTGCGCTGGTTGTCCTTTCGATAGAGAGGCCCTAGTCCGTCCTCATTGTTTCAAAGATGGAAGACTTGATTCTTTTTCTCTCAAAAATGTATACAAGAATAGTGTAGAAAAATGGAAGGAAGACGTTATGAATGATAAGAAGGATATTTTGATCCAAACATAAAATTCCCAACTTATTAACCTCAAATAATAGAGACAAAAATATGTAGAAATATGCTGAGTAACAAACGATCAAAATTTATTATCTGTTGATTACTACATAGACAAAACTGAAGGAAGTGGTACCTTTCAGCATGTATATCGGGATTCAGACAATAACTATGAAAGATATTACAGTGACGTTTATTGAAGACACACGAGATAACCAAGTGTGTATACAATCATGAACAAAACTTAAGGAATTTCTACCTTTTACCATGTATATAGGGATTCAGACAATAACTCTAAAAAATATTACAGTGACCTTTATTGAAGACACACGAGATAACCAAGTGTGAACAAAACTTAAGGAAGTTGTAACTTTTAGCATGTATATCGGGATTCAGACAATAACTCTAAAAGATATTACAGTGACCTTTATTGAAGACACACGAGATAACCAAGTGTGAACAAAACTTAAGGAAGTTGTAACGTTTGGCATGCATTTTGGGATTCAGACAATAACTCTGAAAGATATTACAGTGACCTTTATTGAATACACACGAGATAACCAAGTGTGAACAAAACTTAAGGAAGTTGTAACTTTTAGCATGTATATCGGGATTCAGACAATAACTCTGAAAGATATTACAGTGACCTTTATTGAAGACACACGAGATAACCAAGTGTGAACAAAACTTAAGGAAGTTGTAACTTTTAGCATGTATATCGGGATTCAGACAATAACTCTAAAAGATATTACAGTGACCTTTATTGAAGACACACGAGATAACCAAGTGTGAACAAAACTTAAGGAAGTTGTAACTTTTAGCATGTATATCGGGATTCAGACAATAACTCTAAAAGATATTACAGTGACCTTTATTGAAGACACACGAGATAACCAAGTGTGAACAAAACTTAAGGAAGTTGTAACGTTTGGCATGCATTTTGGGATTCAGACAATAACTCTGAAAGATATTACAGTGACCTTTATTGAATACACACGAGATAACCAAGTGTGAACAAAACTTAAGGAAGTTGTAACTTTTAGCATGTATATCGGGTTTCAGACAATAACTCTGAAAGATATTACAGTGACCTTTATTGAAGACACACGAGATAACCAAGTGTGAACAAAATTGCCTCTGTCTCCCATAAAAAAAAAAAAACAACCAGTAACATCAAATTGACCATGAGTGTAGATCGGGCAAAGAATGTTGGAATCAAGATTCTTCTATATTCTTGCTTCGAAATTGTACGTGGGCGGCATGGTGTTAGCGCTTATACTGTTAAGTGGTGGTGGTGGTACTTATCTCCATGGTTAAACCAATTCCTGAAGTCCACTCCTCTCCAATTTTGCGAATACTGTTAAGTGCTCGGTATGACGGTTAAGTAAGACATTCTAGTTTGATTTTATACATGAACAAAATGTGTTGGTGACTTGGGACTCTAGTTGAACTTATGGAAGAAATGGGAGGCGTACAGGGTGTACTTTAAAGACTTTTCGCAGAGTATTGGCTATCCAGTTGTCTCAGGTAGCTGGCGAATGGACCAACTCTTTTCGAATTAGAAAAAGAGTAAAATTCTTAAACTCAAGTGAACTTATGACTAAATACCTCGCGTTGCCATTTAATAGAGATTCAAGCACACTTACTAGGAAACTATGGGCAACGAGATTTTGGATGCAAACCTCATGGTTATCCCATAAGAAAAGTATTGTCAAGGCATTCCTCAATATTTATTTGGAAAAAAAAAGGGGCGAAGAGAAAAATTGAAGGAAACTATGAGATCATAAGATTTTGGATGCATACCTCATGGTTATCCCATAAGACAGGTATTGTCGAGGCATTCCTCAAAATATGTTGATGAAGAAAAAAAGGTTAAGATAAAAATTGAAGGAAACTATGAGACCATAAGATTTTGGGGGCATACCTAATGGTTATCCCATTAAACAATTTTGTCGAAGTATTCCTCAAAATATTTATATAAAATGGGTAAATGGTAAATAAGAATTGAAAAGAGGTCTGTTTCTCGCTATCGTAAAGTTTTAAGAAGAATTCTAATCTAGTTGGCAACAACCATATTGGAACAATCGGCTCGACACGTGTGTTGACAGTTTCCCATCACCTTTCAACTAAACATGTTTTCCTCTGTTATATCATCGATCAAAACAATCAATTTGGTGAGAGAGAGAGAAAAAAAGGTTATTCTTTCATAACATCGATCTAGCCATGTTCATAACAAGGATTTCTGAAGAGAAACTATCCGATTATACGACATTATCTATTCTAAGGCTCGTCTATGGAAGGAGAGAGAGAAATTTCGATACATCGATCTAACCATGTGCATAACAGGGATTTCTGAAGAAAATATCCGATTATACGACATTATCTATTCTAGGGCTCGTCTATGGAAGGAGAGAGAGAAAAAAGGTTATTCTTTCGGTACAGCGATCTAACCATGTACATAACAGGGGTTGTTGAAGAAAATATCCGATTATACGACATTCTCTTATTCTAAGGCTCGTCTATTGCAGGAATATGGCTATCTTACATAACCTATGGCTCCAGTGATC